>JAZGUH010000270.1:0-600000 GCA_037893225.1 Hippasteria phrygiana
CAAAACTTATTCACATTGAGGTATCCACTGAATAAAATCGGTGATTGAATTAGTAATTTATGTATTGAATTACATTGTATTACTTTTCCAATTTCGGGGGGGGGGGGGGGGGGGGGGGGGCAACGGGGTGCACACATTTTTCAAGGGGCACTGAAATGAACTGCAGCTTGTTTAATTGTTGGTACATTTCAAGATTTCAAATGGGGGAACCCGGGGGAACAGCAGTAGGGTGCCAGTTTTGTTCCAGGGAGGACAAACAACGTCTGAACCATCTTAAAAACAGTCTCAAAAACACTTTTTGTTATAACGCCTCAAATGTCGCCGGTGGGAAGTTTCCCCCTATCACACCCCCCCCCCCCCCCCCCCCCCCCCCCCCGCTGGTTACGCCACAAGTCTCGGGTGAAATATGAATAAATGAAAAATGAATTAACGCATCATTTTTAATATAGTCCTTGGGAGTATTAATACGGAAGACGGATAGTGCCACTAAAAAGGGATGAATATATTTTTTGCAAACGCGCGAAAACATTTTTTTGTACCGTTTATCTGGCGGCCGCCACTTAATTATGTGGCGGCCGCCATTTAATTATGTGGCGGCCGCCACTTAATTATGTGGCGGCCGCCACTTAATTATGTGGCGGCCGGCACTTATTATGTGGCGGCCGCCACTTAATTATGTGGCGGCCGCCACTTAATTATGTGGCGGTCGCCACTTATTATGTGGCGGCCGCCACTTAATTATACTACTTTCCACGCCTCTTGTTTTTCTATTTATTGCGAATGCTAACCGGTAATACAGAAACCACACTGCACTTCAAAAGAACCTCTTGATAGGTGAGATTCCGTTGTTCTCTCAATGTATGAATTGCGTGGATAATCCAGGCCAAGGTTAGGATAGAATAGAATGATTCGGGCTTGTCGGCTTGGACTTCCATTAATGAATTTCATGAAAAGAAAATGGCAGGCAAGATGAAACTAATATTATAATATTTTTTATCTCTGGTTATGGTGTTTATCTGCACTGCCCGTAATTTCAGTGCTGCGTTTCGGGTAATCTAATCTTCATTGGTATTTATTGTTTTCGTGTTGTTGATTGTCTTGAGTGGTACATAGTATTCCCCAGTGGCGTAAATCCGTCTCATTGTGCATCGAGTGGTTGGGGGAGTGGGGTGGGGGGAACGAGTAGGGGGGAGGGGGGGGGCGGGGTGGGGGCGGAGGCTGAACACTTTTGAAAGTGGGGGCCAAAGCCGCGTCGGTGTCAGCCGGCTGCTGCCCTTTTCTCTGTTTATCTTTATGCGGAACTGCCAAAAGTGGGTGGGGGTTTCCCTCTAAGTGGAAAAGTGGGGGGGTGACCCCCCCCCCCCCCCCCCTGTGCCTGCGGCCCCCCCCCCCCCCACCCCCCCCCCCCCCCCCCCCCCCCCCCCCTGTTGTGACAAAAATTCCGGGCGTTTGGGGGACTGGAGACAATGACACTAGAGGTGCAGTTTATGATACAATGTGCGAGTTGTATAATGCAAATGCACACTTATGTCCCAAAGCCTGACAAGACGGACGATTCAAAGTTTGTTACTGTTTGCATCCCGTTTTCTTAAATACATTTTGACTGTTGCAAATCATTGTTTTGTTTCTCACCACACAAATCTGGGGTGGGGGAGATCCAAAGGCCCATCCCCCGGGATTTACGCCCATGGTATTCCCCACACAATCTTGAAGTTTTTGTTTTAATTATTGTAGTGTTTTAATCTATTTACATTCACAGATCAGCAATGGATCAAGATATTATAGCCACGTATTTCCATTTGGGATTAAGCTACAAAGAAATGTTGTATGCACTCGCTCTAAACCATCGAATCGTCATTAGCCTTAGAACTTTGAAAAGACGCTTGCGTCAACAACGTCTTTTTCGACGTAAAGACTTCACAGACATTCTAGATGTCGCTACCTACATCTCTGAACAGATTAAGGAAAGTGGAAATATGCATGGATACAGGTGGATGCATTTGAAATATCTGCAAGCAGGCAAGGTGGTTCAGCGAGCCACTGTTTATGCCGTAATAAAGATCTTAGATCCCGATGGTCTGCAACTGGGAAGAAGAGGAAGAGTTAGAAGACGGGAATATTTTGCAAGACCACCCAACTACCTGTGGCATCTGGACTCGTATGTTAAACTCAAGTTATATGGGCTACGTATCAACGGTTGTATTGATGGTTTTTTCACGCCAGTTAATTTGGTTAAACGTATATCGCACAAGCAGTGACCCCAAAGTAATTGCTGGATATTACATAGAGGCAGTGAGCGTTATGGAGGGATGCCCACGTATGGTTAGAGGAGACATGGGAACCGAGAACGGGCGTGTGGCACCGATGCAGGCATTCTTGTCAGAGCAGGATAGCTTCATATATGGGGAAAGTACTCATAATCAACGGATAGAGGCTTTTTGGTGTATGTTGCGTAAAGAATGTATCCAGTTTTGGATGGATGCCCTGAAGACACTGAAGGATGCTGGCGATTTCACTGGAGACCTCCTGGACACGGGTCTCGTGCAATTCTGCTTCATGAGTTTGGTGGCGGTGTGTTGAATTATTATACGTCATCCCGATCATAAGGCCTTTTCACACTAGACAAAATCTCGGGGAGGCCCGGGGCGACGCGGGGGTGAGAATGTGCTACGTTTCACACTATAGCCATTTTCGCCCCGGTGCCACCCCCGAGATTGGTCTCGCCCCGGGGCGAACTCACCCCTGCTCCAGGCCAGAGGTGATATTTTTCAACCCGGGGCGAGACCGATCTCGGGGTGGCTCCGGGGCAAAATGGCGAGTGTGAAACGTCGCCACGCGTGCGGGGTTTCGTTTAACCCAAATTGAGAAACAGGTGGTCTCGACAAAAGAATTCCAAAGGTTCCGTCAAAGCGCGCGCTTTCGTTAATTGTATACAGTTTGTGCAAAAGCGCCCCCCCCCCCCCCCCCCTCTTTTGTGTTGGTCATTGTGTTCCCAGAATCTCAGGAATTATTTTCAGCAAGGAGGAAGTTAGGAATTTACTGGCCATTTGGGGGTCGATGAAATACAAACTTGTGTGAAACGCTCATGCCCAACTCCGGGGCGAGCTCACCCCGGGGTTGGCTGAGGTAGGTTTGCGCGAAACGAGTGTGAAACGACGCGGGTTTGAACTCGGGGGTGAAAACGCCGGGGCGGCACCGGGGCCGCCCCCGGGGAGAGTTCACCCCGGGGTTCGGCGCTCTAGTGTGAAAAGGCCTAACGAAGAGCCGTACATGTCACCGTTTTGAACACGAAGGGACGGGCATTTTAAGACTGACTTTTTCCACCACTGTTTTTTTATTTAACGTCGTACTTGACCATTCTGACTTTCATGAGCAAAAGTTACTAAATTTCCTAATTAGACTAACTGTACAAGGGGCCGACATGTAACAATAATTGCATTTCGCGGTATTATGAACTTACGAAGAGACGTGAACATGCCCGCCCGTTTCTTGAACCGGAGATCTGTAAAAGTAGGTCAACTGAGATTTTAGGTTTCAGAAAAGGGAACTACTTAATTTTGCCAATTAATCCCTGTTATTATGATAGTTACCGAGGTTATATAAAATAATGTAGCGCTCAAAGAACAGCACGAGTGCTTTTTCCCTGCATTAAATTATCTTAATGATTTACTTTTTGCAGTTTTAAAATGAGAAGAACTTCAAGGGCGATCATCTCGAAATGCGTTTTTCTTAAAAAGCGACATGCCCGTCTCTTCGTGAAAACGGTTACGGTTAGGCCTATATGTACTAGTTTCAATCTGAAAGTTAGCTGGTTTATTTCCACATTTCGACGAAATGAATATGGATGAAGGAGACTCAACTCTTTTTGAGCTGAACCGATCTCAATTCCCAACTGGTTTCCATCGTGCCAGTCTTTTAAAGGTCTGTAACTCAAAGGTAGCATTGGCAACTTCAACCATTTGTGTGCGGTTGGGCCTCATTGCATGCGATTTTCTGTTCTGCCAGTTTGGGGTAGGCCTATACGTGATGTTTTGGTAAAATGTTAATACCGGAATAACGCAGCCCAATTGTTGGCATTATTTCTGTTTTTCATTTTGCAGAATGATTTGGATAGAGTGTCGTCTGTTTGGAATTGCCATCGCATACGACGCACAAAGAATCAGAATGTTCCCAATGGAAGACCCGTTATTCTCTTCTCCATGCCAGAAGTGTTTGGCCGACGTGACTGCTTGAAGCCAGTTGATCAGGAACATATCGAGGCCTGTCGCACCGAGTGTATCTTTCGGGATGGCCTTCCGTGTGAGAAGGAATTATTTGAACTCTTCATTATTTACATGACTGAGCATTCTTGCACCCCTCCCAGCGATGCAGAGGATGCATTGCAGCTTTACCACACGCTGCGTGTCATAGTTCTTGCAGTTTGAGTTAATGTTGCTTAGAAATATTGACACTTGATGGTCTTGATGCTCAAGAAATTATTAAATTAGAGCAGAGATTTTCTCTTTTTTCCCTTTCCCTACGTAATGTATGAAGCACTGCATGCTCAGTGCTTTCCGAGAACCTGTGTTAACAAATTCATAGGCTAATATATTACTCGGGCGGCACGACTTCCTGCTTATAGTGCAGACGTCTTAACCACTCGATTGATCCCGGAAAGCTCGGTGGTCGAGTGGAAGACGTCTGCACTACGAGAAGGAAGCCGTGGGTTCAAGTCCCGCCCTAGTAAGGCTGTGAATTCTTTTTATACACAGGCTCTCGGAAAGTGTTGAGCATACAGTAGTTCATACATTACGTCGGGAAAGGACAAAAGAGAATATATCTGTTCTAATTTAATTAACATCATCCCCGACGCAAATTCCATCTTCTTACTCAATAATTCATAATTGTTCAGATGAAAGTATGAAGCCAATGCCAATTTATATCGTCTTTTAAAACACTCTTTCAAGCAGAAAAGTAGTGTTTTGAGTTGTGAATTTTCTAATGAAATAGGATAAAATGGAATAGGACAAAAGACAATTTAATGAATATTCACGCATAATTGGGAGAAGCTCTAAAGCGTCACTAGTGAGGTGGTACTAACAAATAAAAACAAAGTTGAACTTGTAACGTTCTTGTTAACGTGTAGCAGATCTTGTGGGTACCAGTTAGTTTAAAAAGTATTGTTCTGTATTCTGTTACCTGATTTTCACTTATGCTGAAAATATGTTTTGGTTCTTTGAGTAAATTTTCATGCTACCGAACAATCTGCGTACATGTACAGTTAGTAACTCGCTATACAAGAAAACTTCTGTCAAGTCACGCTGAACATCTGATATGTACATCTGAACATCTAGATATGAACTCTGCACGTTACCAAAGTATGACATTCAACTTATACAAATGAACTCGTCTCTTTCGGCATAAAGCAATGTACATAGGTGAGACTGAACTACAAAGAAATCATGTTAAAGATGTACTTCGATAAACTGTGTTTTTCTGCTAATTCATTTAAATATAAAGAAAAGCATGTGTGTTTCTGGGTGTCTGCAACCCTCAGTTGACAAAAGAGTTTTAGAGTTGCATCTGTGCGATTTCAAATGGAAGGTGGGAACAAGCCTACATTGTGATAACTATACTGTATGACGCATATCATTTGGAATATTGTGAAGTATAATTATTCCATAATTAAATCTGGAACGATTGTTTGATCGAAGTTTCATTGAAGAGTAAATAACTGTTGTATTGCTATAAACGCAGCAATAACAAAACATAATGTACTTTCTTGGGGTGAAATTCAAATATATCTTTGACAGTAAATCTTCAGAAAAAAACATGTTATAAACTTATGCAACAAAATAATAATAATAACAACATACTAAAAGTAGTTGTTTAAGAGCGTTTAAACTTGAAACTATGGATTTTGAAAGATGGTACAGCAAGACAATACTGTACAGTTATTGTTATCCCATGATCAAAAACGTTGGATCAGCTGTAATGTATGTTTGTTTACCTGAACATGTTATACAAAGAAACGCGTCAACGAACTTGATAAAACTATTAGAAACAAGTATGTTTCTATATACATGTATTTAAGAAACAACGATTGATTTAGACAATGTCATCAATAACTGCACGATATGTGACCGGCTCTGGCAAAACCAGACGCTTCTCGGCATTTCCCATTACGCGGTATATGGGTCCGCAAAATTTAAAAAAATGACACCAGGGACCAAATTGTAAATTTAGCAGAATTGAACTTGGGATATATTATATATATTCTATCCAAAGTTCAATTCTGCTAAATTTACAATTTGGTCCCTGATGCCATTGTTTAACATTGCGGGCCCATACGGCGTAATGGGAAATGCCGAGAAGGGTCTGTTTCTGCGAAGCCGGTCACATGCCTATTTTCAGTCACTTTAACATGGTACAATGCCTTTAACAAACTTGATAATACAAACGAAACTGAGAAACAAGTCAAATTATATATATTTAAGAAACCACAACTGTTTAGATGCGCAATGTTATCAATAATTGTGCTGTAGGGGGCCTATGCATATTTTCAGTCATTTAAACATGCACTGAAAAATCATGGTGGTTAAATTGACCAAATTGTTGATAAAAACTGCAACTACCCAAAATTTGGGTAAATCTATTTGAACTATTTGAACAAAATCGGATGAGAGTTTGTTTACCAACATTTTGGGTAGTTGCAGTTTTCACCAACAATTGGGTACATTTAACCCCCATGATTTTTCAGTGTGTTACAAACCCCTTTAACAAACTTGAAGATACAGCCAAGGAAAAAAACTATTCGAGAAACAACTTGAAAATCAAGTACATACATGCACATAAGAAAGAACGATTAAGGTATTGTCATCCTACGATATTGGGAATAAAAAGTTCCGCCCAAAAACCTTCCCGAACGAAATTATGTTGAAACTATTCAAAAAAGTGCTGAGTCATGCTGATTGGCGCTTTTAATAAAATATGCATGCTGTTTTACTGTTATTTTTATGTTATAAAAACACATATTTCTTTTGTTACATTATTACTTTAAGGTATGGATAATAACAACCATGAGTAATGATGTTCCTTTGATTTAATTATAGTTTATATAGTTTATTAATTATCTTAATTAATCACTATTAAAGGAAAAACATTATTTATGCTTTTTATTATCCATGTATCAAAGTGTAAAACAAATATGGAACACACCCATCTGCGCACTTCCGAGTTCGAAAGCGAGGATCCCACTGCTAAGTAAACAACATACTATGGTGAACGTGCACTGCGCTTCCATTTATGGCGTGATTCATTTATGCATGAATAAAATTGTTGAATAGCACTTTGTTCGGTTGGCACTGAGAGCATTACTTTCAACCCGGAAGTGCGCAGATGTGCAGACGGGGCCAATGTGAAGTTCGTCTATTGCCGACATCTTGGGCATCTTGGACATCTTGGAATTAGGCCTATTAAATAAACATGCCATTATGACTAGGGCATGGATAATGTTAAAAAAACTCGGATAATTCGTCTTCGGGCATGTTATGACAGCAACGTACAGGCTTACTAGAAATTAACCTGATTAGTCGAGGTCCAATGTCATGCATCATTTCAGTGATGTAATTTTGGCAGCCACAGTGGCACATTCAATACAATAAACACTCAAAATAAGCTATGCACATGTATTAAAACTGGTAAAACTATGCAATATGATCTCACCTGTGGAGGGTTCCTTGGTCGAATACCGTTGTCCCTTGTCTTTTCCTGTCGTTCTGATTTGACAAGTTGACAGCTGACACGCTGCATTTGCATGCATGCATGCATCCATGTGCAATTATATCATTATACAGATAATTAAGTGGCGGCCGCCAGATAATTAAGTGGCGGCCGCCACATAATAAGTGGCGGCCGCCACATAATTAAGTGGCAGCCGCCAGATAATTAAGTGGCGGCCGCCAGATAATTAAGTGGCGGCCGCCAGATAAACGGTACAAAAAAATGTTTTCGCGCGTTTGCAACAAATATATTCATCCTTTTTCAGTGGCACTATTCGTCTTCCGTATATTAACAATATATCTAATCTGATGACTGGTTAAATTCAGCTGAAAAGAAGAAGAATTTTTTTTCTTACCGGTTATAAGCTCGTTGGGCGGCCGAATTTGGCTCCCTGATGGGTGTCATCAGCCACCTGCGTTGTGGGTACTCCGAGTCTCCCAGCGAAATACCAGCCAGCTCTCCTCTCTCCAACATCTGTCCAACATCACTGTTCTGAATGATGCGGCTGTCGTGGGTGGAACCGGGCCATCTGGCCACAACATTCACACTTTTGTATTTGGTGTTACATATCAATTGGACAATGATGCTGTGTCTTCCCTTCCGATTGACGTATGCAAATTCATTCGGGCCATATGGGCAAGAATCAAGAGGGATATGGGTGCAGTCAACGGCGCCAATTGCACCGGGGAAGCCTGACAACATGTAGAAGTCCAGTTGATTTCTGGCGACTTCGTCTTGCATTGTTGGCCACTTTACATGGTGATCTTTATGCCAACAAGGACTTGTACCACCCTGTGAATGATCCGACAGGTACTTGCCTCAGAAATGCCGTGATGTTCCGAGGTAGTTGTTTGTAGCTCTGCGTTTTTTCGCGACTGGATGTGTCTATATGTAAACAAAATATTTGCCACTAGGAAATAGTTTAAATAGAGTGGCATTGAGATGACGGGGCATTAAGATGGTGGCGGCCTCTTGATGTGATGGTAAAGGAAGTCCAATTCAGATTTTTTTGAAGGGGTTATTGCCAAGAAACTAATTTTTTTTTCGCCATTTCGCCATTATTCACATAAGTTTGACGACGTTTTGTAAATATGGCGAGCTCTAGAGAGAGGGTGTTCCGAGATAAAACTAACCCATTTGATACAGCGACAAGAAAATGCACAAGTATTATCGCTTCACAAGAAATGGCGTTGCGGCAGGTTGGATATGTTAGAGTTCTATCTTAGGCCACATACTTTTGAGAAGTGAAGCGATTGACGCAACAACCAAGCGTTTGACTGTTTGTAGCTCTGCGTTTTTTTCGCGACTGGATATGTCTATATACAACTACCTCGGGACATCACGGTATTTCTGAGGCAAGTACCTGTCGGATCACTCACAGGGGAGTACAAGTCCTTGTTGGCAAGAAAGACTGAAAACATTTGCTCAGCAAAAAATCAGCTTTATAATGACATAGGGGCCTATTGGGAAAATTACCGGAACTAGGGCTGTAAAGTGCTGGGAAACACATTTACATAAAAAACTCGAAAATGCAATAAAAACTAATTTTTTTTTAGTTCGTTTCTTTCGCAAGAAAAATTATAAATGAGTGTTTTGCATACGTGTTGCATACTAGTGAAGTACTCGCACGGGCGAATCGCAAGCTCGCGTGTGGTTTCGGGTTACATCCATAATTGATCTCCATTATAAATGGAGATCAATGGGTAACATGTTGCGGGAACCTGGTTTTGGCGAACTGCGCATGCTCGAACCACATTTTCACGGGTACTCTGCGAGAATCAGCCTCGTACAATACATTTCTTTTTTTATTTCGTTATCGCAACAGCGATGGATTTAGTGAAACGGAAAAAACGACGTAATCGCAACGGCGATGGATTTGCGGCTAGCGATGAGTTTGCTGGATGAATAGCGATGATCGCAAATTGACACTTTAGTGAAATCGGCCGCAGGTTTCGAGTCGCTAAGCCTGGGGCAAATATGCCATCATATTACTTAAAATTTCTTGTTGTGTTTACTTTTGTATTATTACAGAGAAATCCACTGTCGACACTTTGTGGGTTGCTGGTGATATCATTTCTTATAATGCAGGGGAGGGGTGGCGTCCCAGTGAAAATTACAAGATAGATGTACATCTCGACAAAAACGTTTTTCGGTATAGTGAGATGTGTTGTCCATTGTCCAGGAAAGTTTTCTAATCTAGGATTTTTCTGGATTGGAAATAGGGCAAACGTGATGCTGAGCTGGAGTCCTTGGAGCCGTTATTTTAAATAGAACCAAAAGACCTCGTTCTTCTGAGACTTTACATAATAATAATAATAATACCTCGTATTTATAAAGCGCCTTTGCCCAGGGATTCAAAGCGCTGTAAACAAAATCAATTAAAGTAAGGAACAAGTGAAATCAATACAGATAAGTTTGTAAGAGTCCCTTAAATTGTTCGAGATTTAATACATTCCGGATAGTCATACGGAGAGAGTTCCATATTCGGGGCCCAGCAACGGAGAAGGCGCGGTCCCCTGTATTCCTGGTCGTGCGAGGGATGAGCAAGTTTGCCTCAGAGCGGAGACCTTGTCGGTTTGGTTTGCTGAGGACAATAACATCGGACATGTATGATGGGAACGTGTTGGACATGAGTTTGTACATATTAACTGCTGTCTTAAAGACGAGGTGTCGCATGACAGTACTTGGGCTTCCGGAGGATAAGGCGAGCAGCCTTGTTTTGAAGTTTTTGGAGACGGTGGCAATCTTGTTCACGCTTAAGTGGTAAATTACAGGTCACGTGATAACAAACTTTTGTATGTCATAGGCCGGCAGCCATTTTGACATGTACACCTCGCAGCAAGGATTTTCCTCAAGCCAAACTATGGATACAGTTGGAGAAAAAGCTTTTTTTTTTTTTTTTTTGCAGCAATACTCGTGCTAATACTAGCGAATGTATTTGCTGTGTTAAAGTGTGACAGATACCAAGGAAAACTTGATGAAACAAGAAGGGTGTTGCAGATGGTATTGGATAGGTTGCAAGTGCAAGGGATGGACCATGTACATGTGGAGCCAGTAATCACACAGCAGCCTTCTCATGTTATCAGCCTCATGCACTTGTCAGACAATGACTCTGAGCCTTGGTATCATGAGTACAAGTACATCTAGGCATCTGCGTATGCTTGTCACCACCTGCCAAAAGTAATATGCTCCTGTCACACATCGCCGGATCAGCCCTACGTACAAGAAACGGATGGTATTTTGTTTATCCGTTGGTCAAATCGTCAATCCGGTGGACAAAGTGTAAATTTCCATTTTGCAGGAGCGTACATGCACGGTCAAGGGGCCGAATAAAACGCACATTGTGGCGATTGTATACAGGACAGTGGAACGTGCGCAAACGCATGAGAAACGAACATGCACCGCATGCCCACAGGACAAAACGCACGAGGTGTTGCAGTTGCAGGCCGGTACATATTCGTTAAACATCAGTTCTATGTCCTGTGCATATACTGTGGATGTGCTGTAGATATGCTGTAGATATGCTGTAATCATCAGGTATGGCCGTCCTGTCCGTTTGTCATCCGTAACTACATATGCGCTTTGACCGGAAGTCGTCCTGCAGGCATCCTGCAGGCGTCCTGTGGCTATGCGGTGTGTATGCGTTTGATGTGCTGTACATGCCCGTTCCATCTCCTGCAGCAACGGACCCTGCAGGACGCCTAGCGGATGGAAACGTGTGGAAAAACGACCAAATACAGTACACATACAGGACAAAACGCACAACCATCGGACAAGGGCCGGATCTCGCTATCCGTTTCTGGCGAGAAAAGATTTTGTGCATGCACAAAGTTTTCAGGCCGCTTTGACGGACATCACCTGACGATGAACGTCCATCCAAAGGATAAAAAGGACATGAAACGCATTTTAACGGATATCAACGGATGCCAAAAATCGACATTCGTTTCTCATGCGTTTGCCTTATCCGGCAACGTGTGACAGGCGCATTTAGTAACTGTTTACCACTTATATCTTCCTTTCTGTTTATTGGGTTTGACTTCTGTTGCAAATATTATTTTTACTAGGTTGTCACTGGATACTAGGATACTATGCCCTCCTAACGTTTGTTAAAATACATGTATTAATAATGTTCAATGCTTCCCAACAATTATCTCTCTAACTAGTCTTTAAACTTGACGTACTTCACAACATTACACGTTTGTAGGGGACTGTAGACTCGGGCCAAGTGAAAAGGTGTGATGTATGTACATGTATACGCTGACTTGACTTTTTCTACCCCGCTGTTGGCTGTTTAAAATAGCTTACATTGGATTGTTATATTTGCTGATAGTCAATGTGTATATCCTTCTGAGCATACATGTTAGTAAACTTCTACCCTTTTCAATTAATGATATCCCAAATTTTGTATTTTATTGTATACAGACTGAATGTATGGATCACTCCAGGGTGGCTTTAGAGAAGCACGAGTCAGCTTTCCAAGATAAAGGGACCACCAGCACTACAAAACCTCCGTCACCACTTCAACCACTCACCATGCACAGCCCCACTCAGCAACCCAGGCATTATCACCACCATCGCAGATATGTCAACTACCGTCTACTATACTCACTTTGAAATACAAAAATATAGATAAAAGAATCAGAGATTCACCTAAGAAGTTAAGTTTTCTCTTTATGATAGTTGGTACAAAACAGTAATTTACTTGAGTTTTTAATCATAATGTTTTAGTTATGAGAGTGTTTTTAGTATGATGATCAAAATCAAAAACGGGGAGGGGGGTTTCCCGGACAGTTGGCTGGTCTTACTACATTTTGTTGATGTCAATACTCACCAATAAGTTCAGCTGTATTTCCTTAGATAATGTGACCATTCCTTGGTGTAAGGCAAATGTGATCCTCTAAAATGTTCAAACTTCCAACCGTTGCCCCTGTTGACAAGCATCATGTGTGATATTTTTCTATAAACCTGTAGGAAAATATTTGCTGCACAAAATTTCAGTGTACCAACTGCCAATTTCAGGCTTCATTATGTCTACATTTTCTGACTTCTGTCAAACCTGATACAGATACTGATTTGTAAATTCGCACACTCAGTTGCAGACGTTTGTTATTGTAAGTTGATTTCTAGTGACACTGAATCAAACTCCAGAACATGGGAATTGCACATTAGAAAAGTCAGAACAGCTTTAACCCTAACCCCCTAGGGTGCATGAAAAATCATATTAAAAATGCTGAATTTAGCAGGGTTAGGGATAAAAACAGTAAATGTTTCTATTTTTAGTTTTGTTGCAGTTTGTAAATTTAGAGAAAACAAATAACACCAACCTAATAATCACCAGTAAATCTGAAAACAAGGTGTTTTTTGTAGGTGGGCGGGGGGGGGGGGGGCATGCGCGGAGATTTCTTGTTACATGTGGGGGGGATGATTTTTGAAAGGCCATCCTTGTGTGGAGCGCGACACGGCGCGGGGTCCAAGGGACTGCTTAAGGGCCCCCTGGTGGGTTGCAGGCGCAAAGCCCTTGCTAGGGGTTGAGGTGGAGCCCCTGGGGTTTAAACAATTTTAGGTGCAAAATTGTGTCAAAATTTAACCTTTTCTTGAGCTTGAATTGCAATAAATGACAATAATTAACATCTTCAAGCATTACAAAATACAAAAGATCTTCAAAAATGTCTCATCCAATGTATTTGGAAGCGTAAGCGTCTCTTTGCACAATGGAGCTCTGGTCACCTAGCAACACAAATAATGCCTATGCATTATTTTAAGAATACATTATTTACAAAATAATTATTGCAAAATAATGCCTAGATGCATTTTGGTAAGGCATGATTAGAATGTGATTTGGTCTACACTTGACAAAAACTATGAAAACATATGGTGGACAATGATGTATACTTGACGACATTATAACCGGAATGCCGGAGATGCAAAACTCAGGCTCTAACAAAAGTTCCCAAACACTTTTTTTGCAGGACGCACAAACGTTTGTGTGTGAGTGCGCGCCCATTTCCAGTGAATGTCAGTTGAAGTCTGCTATCGGTATTTTAATTACATTGTATTACATGCGCCGCACGTGCGTTCATACCGTCTGTTGGCGCATAACAAAATCCGTTTGCCGTTGCAACTTTCTATTGCCTTTGTTGGGTGTGTTAGTTGAGTGAAAACAATAAAATAGAAGGCCATCATCTTTGTTGGGATCTGAACTTCCGCGTTCTTATGTGGCAAAGACCGACTATTCCCCACCTTACTGTGCTTGTCGTGAGGCATAAACTGTCTCCCCACCAACCAATCTACCTTCCGACATCAGTCCTGTGGTAAATTACCACTGGAAAGTAATTTCCTGTGGTATTGCTAATACCACATGAAATACCACAAGATTTTGAACCAGATGATGGTATGGAAGGAATACCACAGGGATGTCATGTGGTAATCCTGTGCTGATGTCTTCTTGTACCACAGCAAACTGCATGGTTCTTGCAAGTCTCCATAGGTGGGAAAGTCAGTTTGACAGGAACATTTCATAGCTTCTTGAGATCAAACATTTTTATGACTAATAGAAAAGTTATTGCAATACTTGTAATTGTTTATATCTAAAAGGAATTATATTTGATGCACTATCTTCATGTTAATGCCACAGCCCTAAGTGAAATAATCATAAAGGAATACAATTTGAACACATATGTATCACATTATAAAAAAATTCTATGGGGGTCCAAAAGTGTGACAAGTTTTGGTGTCCCTGTTCACCTGACCTGTGTAATTTCCCATCATCATTAAAATTGACTTCACCTTTGGCGGGTACTTTGCTTTACATAATTACCATTGGACTCTTGGAGTACTTATAGAAGGCATTAAAGAATATGTCCTGAATTGCAAAATCCTAAAAGTGTTAGATGTAGCTGGGACACAAAAATTGGACCCCTAATTTATAGAATGATCGACCCATATGTACATACCCTTACCGAACAGGACTGCTATATAATAGCATGTGCATAGCAGTTCAATAGCATTAAACAGCATATATATGTGCATTCACATAGCATTCACAGATGACTGGATGACTGCTAAATTTTACAGTCAGTACAGTATGAAAATAGCAATCCAAATGAGCTCCAAAGCATTCTAAATACATACACATGTACATGTGTATACAAGTGAAAGTGGGTGGACTGATTGAATACGTCCATTACAGCCTGCAATACAGCATTCCAACCTATCATATTACTTAGCCTCCACAGTGCAGCATGGGTCACAATGTCATGACACAGTGACCTTGCATACCAACGGTCAGTGTGGGAAATTTGAAATTGCAGTCAGTTGAATTTCAGTGCAGAGTGCAGTACCACATACTGTACATGTAGTCTTGCAAGAAATTGTAGAAAACTGGGTAAAAATCATGGAAATTTACATGGCAAATGCCTATGAATGCCTGCAGGCATTATTTACTGTTCATGTACACACTAATCTGTACATAACATTTAAAAAATACACTGGATGATTGGCTGAATCATGGAGGAATAAAACACATGCTGAATGGACCATGGAGGAAGGAAAACTTCTGTCTGTATGTGCGGTAAGTCTACAATTTTGTACTATACCGTTATAGTGATACGTACAAGTGGGAGGTGATCACATTCACTAAGTACTTTGGTTTTAAAATTTTCATTTTGGCTTTTAATCTGTTAAGATGTCCGTACTCTCATTTGTACAATAATGTACATGTACATTTGTGGGCGATTGTGTAGTGTAGGGCCCGGCCTGTTCCCCATTACTTCCAAAAATGTAAGGCTCTCCTTACATTTTTGAAAGTAGTTCCCTATAAGGGAACAAAAATCCGCTTTTAGGTTATTAGAATTGCCAAACTAGTTTGCGACATTACAAACCAACAGGCATGCCGCAGATAAAGGGCAGGGTTTTAGTTTTTGACTTGAGGGAAATTTTGGGGTAAAGCGGCGATGAAGACGACAAAACGCAACTCAAAAAAAAAGATTGCGATCACCGCGACGCACAGTAAACACGCAAAACCGCGTTGATTTGCATGGCAACTGCCCAAAAGCGCGTAAGAAAATTGCATTTTCTACCGCAACAAACTGTTAAAAAAAAAAGATCTCAAAAGAATTAAGAGAAGTCTGCTTTAGGTTAAAAAAGTCATTTTGGAATGAGAAAAAAATACCCTCGACTCTATTTTGATCAAAACTAAAGAAGGGTCCTGTACACTACACAATCGCCCATTTGTGCACACCAACAGTACATGTACAGTACATAATACAGTACATGTTCTGTATGGAATCGGGTTGTTCTAAAACCCCCTCGACCCCGACGCCACCCATGTTTTTTGGTATGTCTGGCTTGAAATTTAATGTCAAAATGGTGATGTCCGGAAATTGAGCATGAAGTCGAACATGGTTAAATGGAACTTCGAGGGTTGTCAAACATGGCGTACCATGTTTTTGTTTGTTTTGCCTTATTTTTCTAGCAGATTAAAAAAGGTTCACTGCATACATGTCCGCCAAAATCGGAAAATTATGTACGAATTAATACAAGTTTACTCGTATCTTTGAAACGGGTCAGCAAATGCAAGATTTTATGACCGTCAGAGATACTCTAAACTCGCCTAAAAACAAAAATTAATACTTTTGAAACTATGCAAAATGTACTTTAACACAAAGTCCCAAATCTTCCCATTTTAATATGAATTTGCATGCACCCTAGGCTAGGGGGTTAGGATTAATAGCTTTTAATAGACTTGTTAAAATAAATATCTGAACTGCTAAAAAAAACTAAGGTTATTAGTGTTTTTCACATCACAGACTAGATGATCCTGTACAGAAATGTAACCAACAGTTGTGTAAACCAAATTTATTTGAATTTAACTCATATATTGCTTGTGTTTTGTGCTCTTTCCTTATACAGGGGTGTATTTCACTTGAAGAGGACCAGTTACAGCAGTGGGGATTATCTACAAGAGGATGCCGTGCTTGGAACTGACTACATGCACCTACCAAGCTTCATTGATGGGCAGATCAACAAGAGTCCTTCATAAAGTTTCAAAGAGGAGTTGAATTTCATTGTTTGTCACAAATGTGTATTAAAATCCGTACCAGTGCATGGAAAATTCAGAAATTACTTTTGATAATTAAAGTGATTAAACTTAATTTTCACAGTTGTGCTCTGTGGTTTGGTAAACATTTTCACAGAAAAGTTAAGGTAATTACAAAAAAACGTGCAACATTTCCTCACAGGAAAAGTACAAAAGAAAAAAAGTACCACAGAAAAATAAGTAGGCCTACAACAGGAAAAAGGTACCACAGGAAAAAGGTACCACAGGAAAAAGTACCACAGGAAAAAGTACCACAGGAAAAAGTACCACAGGAAAAAGTACCACAGGAAAAAGTACCACAGGAAAAAGTACCACAGGAAAAAGTACCACAGGAATACCACAGGAATACCACAGGAATACCACAGGAATACCACAGGAATACCACAGGAATACCACAGGAATACCACAGGAATACCACAGGAATACCACAGGAATACCACAGGAATACCACAGGAATACCACAGGGATACACAGGAATACCACAGGAATTAGTCCTGTGGTAACGTCCGAAAAAAACCACAGGACACTTCCTGTGGTAATGTCCTGTGGTATTTTTGTGTGGTAATACCACAGGACATTTTTGTAAGGGATAGTTTGAGCGTGCGCAGTTCACCAAAACCGGATTCCCACGACATGTAACCCGAAACCACACGCGAGCTTGTGATTCGCCCGCGCGTGTATGACGTAACTATGCAAAAACAATGCAAACGCTCATTCATAATTTTCCCCGCGAAAGAAACGAACCAAAAAGCAACTTGGTTTTGATTGTATTTTCGCGTTTTTCATGTCAATGTGTTTCCCAGCACTTCATAGCCCTTTAGTTCCGGTAATTTTCCCAATATGTCATTACAAAGCTAAACATTTTTGCTGAGCAAACCTTTTTAATCTCGTTGGCCCATATCGCGTTTCAAGGTCACATTTCACGTGTAAAGCAATAGAGAACTTACCGCGTACAAAAGGCATGCCTGAATTCCCGTGTGTTTATTCCTTTTCGTGAAAATCACGGACTGCTCTTTTTGATCGGCCATTTCTTGAGTTTAATCAGATTCAAATTATTTACCGGTTCTCCCAATATCACAATTAGTTGCTTAGCAACGGGAAAACAAATTAAACATTCTATGTATCTCCCGATTTTCTTTTCAGATTGGTTTAGTTTCTTCCCTAACCCCTATCCTATCCTGCCCAAGAGTTTGCAGTGCTAGTACCCAACATCTCTCTAGCTCTTCAAGTCTTTTTAACCTCAACTTCAAGGCCCCAGGCTTCTTAGCATTTCCAGGGCCAGCTGATGAGGGGTCCTAGTACTACTTAGCAAGGAATTTCAAAGGCCAGCACCCATCAAGCACGAATGAAATAAATAAAACAATGGCAGAAAAACTGAGAATTTTCCTAAGAAAACTGGTGAACCAATTAGTAATAATGTGGTTTAGGGGCACCACTACATGTAGTATGTACATGTACATGTATTGGGTTTATTCAACAAAATAGTACATGTACATGTAAATTGTAATTGTCTATTTTTCTTTGAATTTTCCTTTTTTGTTATTTGGAGGGGGTAGGCGGTTAGGTGAGAATGGTTTTCAAGCTTGATGACAAGGTATGAATTTCTGAAAACTTTAACATAGTCTCACTGTATAACATTTTCTTCCAGACTAACTTGTTGGATTTCACAATTTTTCTTTATTAAAAACAGAGCCCTTATATTTGATGCAGATTTGTAAATATATTTAAAGTAAACAGAAAACAATTGAATATACAATCTTTACTGAAACGTGAAATTAACTAGGAAATCATATGGCACTTGCCATTTTGTTGTGAACATGAAGGATTTAACTATTGTTTTTAGCATGGCATGGTATAACTTCTCACTGAATTAATATTAGGACTCTACAGAGCAGGACTGTTTTTTATTTGTTTTTTATCACCACTTTTTATTAATTTGTGGACTTGCCTTTTCAAATATTAAAACAGGAGAATGAAAGAATAAATGTTAAATTACTTTAAATATCATTATGGTACTCAGCCAAAAAAATTCCCCCAGTACAAAATCATGATTCAATTTACCCTGTCAATATTTGTTTAGTAATCTCACAAAATTATGTCCAGAAAATGTGGCATTGTTTTTAAGGGGAGAGGACGTGTGAGAATATTGTCTAAACTCAAGTCAGCCCAAAATTTCAGAAGCTAGTCAACCATTTGCTTTCCCATCATAGAGCAAACAGGAGTCCAGGCTTTATATCTGAATTCAAATTTTCAATGCACAACTTCATGACAGTTCTAAAGCATCACAGGGTAAGACAGGTAAATTTCCACTCCCCACCGTCAGCGAAAAGCCATCGCAGATCCTCAAGACAAGAGTCTGCCTCCGTCAGCCATCACATCTGCAGAGGATGACAGAAAATAACAAAATTAAGTATAGGGCCTATGGTTCACATTCGATTGTGCTTTTTTTGGTTGATTCTCTGGTCTGGACAAAATTTTTGGTCTGGAAAAAAAAACCTTGTTCTTACCACAAGCGGACCACAATCCTTTTCATGCTTGATCACGGTGTAGGGGGCTACTGAGTACTGTTGCTAATCCCCGGGCTTAAATCCTCACATCAAACAAAGATAGGGCCTATAATAGTGATGATAGTTATTTTGACTCCGAGCGTGCATACATTTAGTCACCTAGACTGGTACGTAGTACGGGTACGGCGGGCGCGTGGGGCATATCCACGCCGGGTCCAGACAGCCCAGTGCCGGCCCGGCATGCAGTACATGCAGATACGTGGCGCCGGCCATGGTCCGGTGTCGTGTTCTCTTCCCACGAGTATCGGTTTACAAGGCCCCAACAATCCCACGTTGTCCAGTTCTGCTGAAGAAAATCTTGCTTCAGAAGGTTGAAAATGTTGCATTTTTTCACAACAGAATGGAAGTATAGCTTTTGAGCGTACATCAGAGCATTCTTGAAGTGTATATCTCACCGTCCATGGCGAGTTGCTTGTAACTTGAAGACGAAAATCCGCGGAAAAAGACATATTCATGGAGGCTTCTTCTCGTGCCAATTTTTTTTAGCTTTGTCGCCATGTTGTCCAAACCAAATGTCGAGACTTACATTTTGTTGAAATGATTATCTTTTACCTCAGAAAAATGCGGTTTTCAAAATACAAGCGAGTAAAGTGGACTATAGCACAAAAATGCGAGTTTTATGCTGAAAATACGTACAAAGTTTGACATTGCGTAACGTTTTAATTAAAGCATTTAGAGCCTTACTATTTCGAGTAAGTTCTGTTCTCATGAATAATAGTTAGTTCGCGCGGTATTAATATACAATGAATTAAACATATCCACTTCAAAATGACCTTTCTATTGGCCTATACAACTGTCAATCAAGCCGCGTGGTAAAAATGCATATTCATGAGGTGATAATAAGCACATCCGCCATTAAAAATATCGCGCGTGCGCACAACAAAGTTATACGCGCTAGACGTACGTGGGGGCCCGTAAAATGTTGGATTCTAGATGCTCCGTGGTGCAATCTGAGGCGATTCCTGGCCACTTTCACCTGATTTTTTTTAAACAAAAGTTGTGACGATTTTAAGGAGACTATATATATCATGATTTTGGGCATCATTTTCTAGCCATTATTTTAGCCATGTCATGACTACAAAAATCTAGACGGGGGCACACCCAAAACGGATAAATGCGAGCGCAAAGCCCTTACGGCGTGGGGTCCGGGGCCCGCTTAAGGGCCCCAGAAAATTTTGGATTCTGGATGCTCCGTGGTGCAATCTGAGGCGATTCCTGACCACTTTCACCTGACTTTTTTTTTTTAAGTTGTTAAGATTACATTGTATATGTAGAATATATATATGATTATGTTAGCCATTATTTTTTGGCAATTTTTTAGCCATGTCATGCATCACTACAAAAATCTAAGTTTCTCCCTCCCCCATTTTTGGCGTCTAATTTGCAGTTTTTCCCTTCATTTTTAATTTATCCGGAATTTTTCTTGGTTTTAATTCAGTTCAGTTGAAGTTTTCAAGAAAAGAGCTTGATTTCAGACTGTTCCTTGCCCTGTGTTAAAACCATCGGCAGATCGGCTGCAAGACATAATAGAGGATTTAGGCACATTTAGTATGTCATTCAGTCAAGTGATCCATTGTTTCCTGCTGGTAGGGGCCATTTAACCTGTAATAAACTCCCCAAGGGGATTATATGTTGAGATGCACCGCGTTTATACTAGATGCGGCAAAGGGATTAAAATGGGATCGAACCCGGCAAGGAGGATTGAAGCGGGATCGATGGACAGAGTTGAAATCCCAGGGATCCGGGAAATACTCCGGTTTTCTCTTAAAAGAGGGATTCAGTGCCATGGCATGATTGATAACCTTTCTTTTTCTTATTGCATTTTTCAGTAGTTTTATGCCAAAAAGTAGACACAGCAGATGTTTAATATCGGCGGCGGTATTCTTTTTAAGGAGGTTGCCCTCCTCCTCCCCGTTTTTCTCTCACCTCCCTCTCTTTTTTTTCTCTCTTCTTTTTTTCTCTTTTTTTGTTTGTTTTTTTACTCAATTTACCGGGTAGCACGTGCCCCCGCGGCCACCCCCCCCCCCCCCCCCCCCTGGATCCGCGCCTGTACATACCGAGCTCTTGCCCACAGTGCGTTTAAACTCAATGCAGGGAAAGTAAACGAACGACACTCGCACTTGCTGGGCTGCGTGGTGCTGGCCTGTCAAGGTGTCATGGTATCGCATTACACGCGAGGACAGAAAAAAGGGTATAACAAAGGGAACAATACTGTCCTCACATTTATTTCTTTGTTCCGGAAAAAGTGAGGACAGGCAAACTAGTGCTTAGTCTATGGGGATGGGTTATATTAAAGGGAACAATGGAAAGTCATCACTTGTATAGCGAAACAAAAATACATGTATTGGCAAGTTACGGACTCTGCGCAAGTTAGTACGCCTACCCTTAAAAAGTGGGGGGGATGATTACATTGGTCATCCCCAAAAAAAGTGGGGGGGATATATCCCCCCCCCCCATCCCCCCCCTCCCCCCGGGATCTCCGCCCATGGCCCTGAGAAGGTGGTTATTCGCCACTTCATAAAAATGCATATTGCTTTAATTGCGTTTTCACGAAGTGACGAATCGCGATTCGTCACTTCGTGAAAACGCAAAATCAAGAGATCAATGGATTCGCCACTTTTGCAATTAGCGTAATTAACAAACTGCACACTTTCAAAGCTTGAAACTGTGTGGATTTGTTGAGCACATCATACAAAGTCAGAATTTTCAACAACAACAAATTGCTGGAAAGACAAATTTTGGCCGAATTTGTCACTTCGTGAAAACGGCGACGATATGGTGTGCCCAGATGTACGAGGTGCGATCACAAAGTTCCGAGACTGCGCCTATAACAAGCAAAAACCGTACGTGATTTAAATCTGGTCGCATCTTCAAAGTACTCCCCTTGTGCAGCGATACACCGCTCCGAGCGCTCCTGCCACGCTTGGAACGCTCCCTGGAAATCTCTTTCCGTAAGCGCGTCAAGCACCATCTGCGATTCTCGCTGGATCTCCTCCACAGTGTCAAAACGGCGACCCTTCAGCTTGAACTTCATTTTGGGGAACAGAAAGAAGTCACAGGGAGCCAAATCCGGCAAGTAGGAGGGTGGGGAGCGACGATTGTGTTTTCAACGCGCTGTGAGCGGGCGCGTTGTAATGTTGGAGCACCCGATTGCCAGCGCGCCACAGTTCAGGCCGTTTGCGCCGAATGTTCTCCCTCAGACGCCTCAGAACGGTGCAGTAGAACTCAACGTTGAAAGTCTGACCCTGGGGAGGAATTCACGGTGCACAACCCCGCAAATGTTAAAGAAAACAATGAACATGCTCTTGGTTGCGCTCCTGATCTGACGCGCCTTCTTCGGTCTTGGAGACTGCGGGCTCTTCCACTGCGAAGACTGCTGTTTGGTCTCTGGGTCGTAGCCGTAGAGCCAACTCTCGTCACCGCTAGTGATCCTCGACATGAAGTTTGGGTCATCCCGGGAATGTCGACGGAGATCCTCGTAGTCTTGGTTCAAGACGACAGTCACTGACATTAATAAACTTCATACTGGTATATTTATGTTCAAGTTTACCAATAACCTTCTTCCGCGTTCCTTCTCATCCTTCTTTACTACAATCCAAGACACTCATGGGTATTCCACCAGATTACGTAACAAACACAATCTATTTTTGCCTTACACTCGCACGTCTCACTCCATTAGCACTTTGCGATATTATGGACCTCGTCTATGGAATGCTTTTGATGAAGTTACTCGAGCTCACCTGTCCGTTGGCCAATTTAAACGGTTTTATAAGAAATCTTCAATTTCCCATTATGTGACTTAGCTGCTCCGATTTTCATGTTTTTAATTTTTTTCTATAAGTTAGTAATATGTTTCCCTTAAAACTTAACTTAACTTAACTTAACTTAACTTAACTTAACTTAACTTCAGTCTAATGTATTTAATTTATTCTTTCTTTACAAAATACTGTCTGTTCATGTCCCATTTATCGTTTTCCCGTCGTGTTTGTTTTCTCACGTATCTTTTCGTTTTTCGGTGTCGTCTTTTGTGTCGTAATTTTGTAGGCATTTCTATACAAGCTTTGGCTTCTTGAAAATGCCTCCATACTTTCTTTTCTGTGTTAAACTTTTGTTTTTGGTATAATTTAATAATTTTTCTTCTTCCCAATTATATAAGTACTTAATTTGCTTTAATACCTTTGTCATCGCAATCTGTGAAAGTATGGAAATAAATGTATACTTGAATTGAATTGAATTGAATCGTGTGGCGTCGCGTTTATTGTTCCATGCAGTGCGCCCTCTGACGGTACGATAAGACCAACTCATGGGCTCGCACTGTCGTCTTGGGAAATCCTACACCAGCGGTTTAACTTTGTCTTTATTTCTCCCTAGGCTTTCCTAGGGAGCCAATCAGCGATTGCAAAACGGCATGCATATGAATAAGGTGATGACCTGAATAGATTAACGGGTCGGGATCTTGTCTTGGGCTAATGTAAACATGCATAGCTAGCTGTCACGTCACCGAGCGCGCGATATGCGATACGCGATTATCGCACAATAATTACAAGCAACTGTGACTGGGAACGACCGTTTTGTGTGTTCATGGAGGAAGGGTTTGTGCTCCTTCCTCCATGGTGTGTTTGCCGACTGGGTTCGGTAAGCCCTTAATTTTTCAACCGTGCCTCTCTGTTTTCATTTCAAGAAGAACTTCGCCTCCAATTTGCAAATCACTCGTCACAGCCGAGCCTAGTAGTATCATATTGTACAAAACCTCTCAAGTTGGCTTTGGATAAAGCCTGACCGACGAGGTGCTGAAGAAGGACGCTCCCCGATCGAGGCTCTTTTTAGCAGTCGATCGAGGACGGGAGTACGAGTATGCGGGCAGGCTCTAGAGTGAAAACGAAATGTCCTGCACTGTTGTATTTCTTTCCAATTGGAATGGACCTGTATGAAATAATTATATGGTTTAAATTTAGCTTGAAAATTCCAGGTCCATGCTCATGGCGAATCTCACATCCAGCTAGGGTGGTTGGGGCAAATAGGAAAGAGTGGTTGAGGCAAATATGAATGGAAATAGGGATATCTAAAAACCATCATAAACACTGACTTAATACCCTTACTCCCCCCCCCCCCCCCCCCCCCCCAGCTGGCCAGCCTGTGTGGCAATTCATATTGAATTTCAGAGTACGAATTTCACTTTCAAAAATGCGTCCGTGATTCTCGACAGTGCTTTGAGTATTACTTGTGACATGAATCACACACGTAACGTGATGCATTAGAGAAGTATAATCCCAACAATATCGCCAATACAAACCATCAATTTCACGTTTATTTAACTATTCCTCCATTATTTAACAGAGACATATGTTTTGCATGTTATTTGTTCCTTCCAAAGATCCTGTACTAGCTACTATACGCGGCGCTGCGTGTATACGATCTTCGGTTTCTTCCCACAAACCACTGACACTATCGTCATGATCGTAATACATGTATGTCATGGGGTCGCCGACTGCATGAAGCGCCATGTTGTTCGAAGGTTATGAATATTAACACAAACAAACTCATTTTGCATATTACACTTGCGCCCACATTTTGCAGGATTCCCAAGACGATAGTTGGTCTAATCGTACCGTCAGAGGGCGCACTGCATGGAACAATAAACGCGACGCCACACGATCAATTATCGATCACTGTCGTCTTGAACCAAGACTGAGATCCTCGCAGACTTCGACACAGTGCTGCTTCTGCTGAAGTTTCAGGTCCATGGTGAAATCGCAAATACGCACGTACCAGTGGTCACAAAAATGCGTGTAACACAGGTACTGATGTTGATCAAGTGATGTTTACTCACGAAAGTTATTGCTTTCACCTGCTATATGTACATTATTCAGATGCAAAAATGTTAAAAGGCAAATCGACTTCCCCGAGGGAAATTGCTGTTTTTGCTTTGTAACTCAGAATGTTGTTTCCACTAAGTTCAATATACCATGTCACATTCATGCATCACGATCAATATTGCATCTTCTACCTAAGTGAAAACACATCGAAAAAAGGAAGTTGCTGTTTCCGTTTCTGAAACGCACATTAATGGAAAAAGGATAGATAGAGGAGACATCTGATTTTGTATCACCGCTTTATTACTGAAATTGACAAAGGCTGAACGTTTTTTGACAAAATTTCGAACGCATCCAACTAACATTTTACTTAACAAGGTCTTTACCTATCCATTACTTTACTTTGAAAACTCCCTACAGCCAAACACCCCTATGAATTATTGACATTTATGCAGTTGTTTGTAAAGATTAAAACACGCTTGCAAAGAAAATTTTAGAAAGTAGACGTTTAAACTTATCAACATCTAGCATAGGCTTATATACTGATTCCACATTGCCACAAATAATAAAAATCGTTTAAATAAGGGAATAAAGGGGTAAAGAGGGGTATAACTTTTAGTCTACAGCCGAAATGACGCCTAGTCACATCGGTGACCAGGTCCTCGGCTCATAGGGCCCATTATAACGTCACTCTCAGCTCCCTCTAGACCGTGGGCCAGAAATCATAGCGTTCAACACCGTTCATGGTTGTTGGTGGCAACTTTTTTTCTTTTGTAATCAACACCTTTTGCGACGCAGATGAATATTTCACTTGTTGCCAGCAGAAAACTTTGCACTTTGATGTGAAAATCGAAGGTTAAAAATTGCGAAATTTTCGTCGCTTCAGTTACGTTTCTTGGAACCGCCGATAGAGGGCGGTAGTTGCAACCTCGAATCAGCGCTTCGTATTCGTTTTAGGAAATTACAGGGTTTGTTTTACCTGAAAACGTTCGAATTTATGAGGCTAGGCAATGACAGAACATCGCGGTGCCTGTGAACAGAGCGTGCGTTTGCCAAGTTTGTGACGAAAAAGGTGATCGTCCATCCCACTTTGAGAGAAAACTCAACATGCTCAACAGCAGCTTAAAAAAATTGTCCATACTGAATAAGTTATAGACATTTCTAGTTCATTTGGGGTTCATGGCATAATTCGGTAAACTGAAAAGATTTCAGATTGGCATTTTATGAACAATTCGTCACATTTTTCACGAACAGACGAATTTTGCCTCTCCGCAATGAACTAACGTTTCAAGAAAATCAGGTTTTAAGTTGCTCACTTTTAAAAATGAAGATATCACCTGCATTTATACCACATGTTGATTCACTTTTGACACTGTTAATGTTCAGTTCTCGATCTTTCACAAGTCATTGGCAACTGAGCGATATGCAAATTAATCACAGAGTTATTAATTGATTAATAAATTTGTCTCTTCGTGAAAACCCATTATCCATTTCCAGGAAATGTTGCCCTTCACAATCCTATTGTATAACACAGAGTTCGAATTCGTCTCTTCATGAAAACTCAGAAGTGAGAACTTTAACGGCCACAGCGGGTGTCAATAACTGTCCCTATCCAAAAATCCATTTTCTGGCAATTTTGCCCTTCTCAGCCAGAGCGTATATGGAGCTTTTACACAGAGAATTCAAAATCTTCGTGAAAACTTAATATACGGTTTTTGGTAATTTGCCCCTTCCTTAATTACTGCAATTAGAAAATTCAAACAGATTCTGTCAACAAAACTTTACTAAGTTGTTGGTAACAATGAATTTAATCGATTTCTAAGAAAAAAGAAAATCGAAAAAGTGACGATTTTTACCATTTATAGAAAACTGCATTATATAAAAAAATCAGTTGTGCCCTTCAAAAACAGTTTGTAAAACCACTTACTCCTACATGTTAATACATTTCTTATGTTTATAAAGCAAGTCTCAGACAACATTTTTAGACTGTAGAGTAATTAATTTAGACAACTGTTCAAAGAAACGAAAAAGAAAGAGACTTATTGGATAAGAGAATTGAACATGTTTACAATGGTTTTAATCGTTTTAGAAGTTCTGACTTCCAAGTAACTTTACTTTCCGATAGATCGGTTGTAATTTTTTGGGTTTTCTTTCCACCTCATTTTCACTAGTACAATAACAAATATATGGCGAGCATAAGTGACATTTATTCAAGTTCTAGCGTTAGCTTTTGATTATTTCAAGATATCTTTAAAAGATTTTGGGAATGTCAAAGTCAGTGGATGATCATATCTCTAAATCATTGAAAGATATCTTTAAATCATTTCAATATGTCTCTAAATCATTTTAAGATATCTCTAAATCATTTCAAGACATCTCTAAATCCATTCCAGAATATCTCTAAATCCATTTTAAGATATCTTGAAATCGAATTCAAGATATCTCTTATACTTGAATAAATGCCACTTATGCTCGCCATAAAAACATCTTCTGTTTTTAATTAAAGCAAGCGGGTGGGGACGCTAAACATGTCTTTTTTTGTTTTGTTTACTTGGCCCAATATCCATAACAATCAAACATTTCAAATTGCAAGTATAATATTTTTGCATCAGACATAATTCAGTCACCTACATTTATGGAAAAACTCAGTAGGCCTAATGTCATGAAAAAAAAAATCAGTTGTGCTCTTCAAAACCAGTCTGTAATGACACGTTGTACATGTGCATAACCATACGGTGAGAGCATTGCCTTTGCAAATATATATTACTATTCCGTTATAATGAAATCCAATTGTCTATGAACTTAAAGGTGTGCACGGTTATTTATCAGTAATTATATTGAAATTGGAGCAGCCGTTTCAGGTTTGTTAAAGGGGATGCATTTTGTCATTTGTTGTCAGAGCCGTCCGCTCTGGGGATTAATCTTTGGATAAAGATTCCGCCTAAATAGTAAACGTGCATACAGAATCGATTTCAGCACCCTCTAATTCACAAAGAAAATCACTTCTATATGGCGAGCGTAAGTGGCATATATTCAAGTTAAAGCGTTCATATATTACGTCGGGACAGAGCAAAAGAGAAAACATATCTGTTTTAATTTACATTTAAAGCGTTAGCTTTGATTTTTTAAATATCTTGAAATGATTTCAAGATATCTTTAAATGATTGAAATCATTCCATTGGCAGCACGTCACCCTGCACACCCTGGTGGTTACTTTGACGATTTTGGACATGTGCCGACCAATGGAATTATGTATATATTGCACGTACAAAGTTTATAAGCTTATTCATCAAACCAAATTTTAAAGCAACGGTTGGCTTTTCCCTTCTATTCCTTGGGGAAATAATATCCACCTGTCACCATTTAACATAAAGCTCCGGCCATTTGACGTTTAGGAATTGAAAAACGGCGTTTGTTAACTACAATGTTCGGTATCCTTTGTACATAAAAATCGAGAGCCAATGATGGTGTTCAACAAAGCCGAATGTTCGGTACATAGAGGTGCTCAGTACAGCGGCGTTCCACTTATACATGCTACAAAATGCAAATTAACGTAATATTTGACGTCATTGTGTAACATGAAAATATCTAAATAATCAAGGTGTGGTGACGGCACTCAGTTGGATTTGTTGATTGTGTCGATTTGATTATTTAATATTTAAAACCGATAGCAACCTATCACTTCAAACCTTAGGCTTACCCACCCTTGGTGCTTGGTTGGTAGTATGCGCAGGATTCGGGTGTGCAGGCGAGTAGGGAACCCAGTGGCGACATGAGTGTTTCTGTCGGTGTTACCAGGGAACTATGGGATAAATAATAACAACACGAGGTATGGAGAACCGAAGAGATGACGTCACTTCAATGTTTAGAACAAGATAACAGTGTTGTAGTCGAGACCCCGAAGTCCGAGACCGAGACCAAGACCGATACCTGATGGTCCGAGACCGAGACCGAGACCTGGGAGACCGAGACCTGGGAGACCGAGACCGAGACCTAATGGCCCGAGACCGAGAGACCTTGTATGTCGTTTACATAATAGAATAATGCAAAAAGATTACAAATTTCCATATGCATTATGTGCAAAGGAGTATACATGTACATGTTTGACAAGTAAACCGTATTTATTGACATCAAGAATAAGGCTGCGGTTACACGGTTAACTGACCACTTATCCGGTTTTGTTTACATTACATGTATATCTGTTCGGTAGAAACGACCGCGATGGCTTTACGCGGTATAGAGTACACGCCGCTGATCGTAATACATGTACACGTAGTTCGTGTATTTGAGCATGTCGTTCCCAACTTTCCATACATGAAGCTAATGCGCTACATGTACGTTTGGGCACGCGTACACGGCAAAGAAACGAGGTGGATGACTTGACGTTAGCACAGCACTAGACGCAACACCAAACCATTTTCAATGAATTAAATGATGCTTTTCTGTCTGTTGGTTTTGAAATTCGACCAGATAGGTGCTGACACCTGCGCAAAGTAGGTCCAAAGTTAATTAGATCTGCTTTAATCTTCATCAGTGGACATAAAATCGGGAATGTGTGCGGTAACCTGACGAAATTCCTTGGTGCATGCAGAAGTGGGAGCAACTGCAGCGAACACAAATATCGTGTCTGCGTCTAGTATAAAAACAATAGTGATGGGCGCATTGGACAACATCAATAGACCACTGATCAAGGCTGAATTTAACCTGGATATACGCGAACTATGTGTGGGCTCTATGTCAAACAACCAGCTAAAGACTCTTAAGCGAAAAATCACTCCGAAATTGAAAAAATGGTTGGGCCTTGTTAAGTCAACCACACTGGCAGCTCTGTTCCACACTAAAACACTCAATCTCCCATACCTACCTCAACTAGAGCAGAAGTGCAAAATTATTCTGGTCTTGTCAATATTCAAACATGGTGGCGACCAGCTCATAACACAAAATCTACAAGATTCACTTGCTAAAGAGGGAATCAAATGCCTGGAAGCGAGTTCGATTTACTCTCCCAAGTGGCCAGCTGGCATTCCTGATTAGAGCAGGATCACCCTATACCTACACCAGTATACTTGTCAAGATGGCAAATTCAAATTGACTCTAAATGTCTTCTTTGTCAAAAACCAAGGTGTACCCTTCCTCACATAATTAGTGCATGTGATAAGGCTCTTAAGTCTGGGGCATTATACATGGAGACATAACTGTGTCTCCTGTCCAAATACTTGCTCAATCATGTGGCCCAAGAGATAATCAATCTCCCAGGCATATGTAAGGAATCCAGTACTATTCCTGCCAGCATATGTACCACTACTTTGCGTCCAGACATCTTTCTGCATGATGGTTGTACTAGTGCTGTTGTGGGGGAATTGACAATCCCAAACAACTCAACGGTTAATTTGGGCAATGTTAGATTCCGCAAAACAAACAAATATATAGGTCTAGTGGCAGATCTGTCAGAGTTTCCAAGCAGTTGATTTGGTGACATTAGAAATAGCAGCCTTGGGCATTACAACTCATCTGATTTGAAATTTGCTGTTGTTACCACCTTGACCCACAGTATGTCCAAACGGGACTTTAAATCGTTTTTAAAGGGCAGTGTGCGGACAGTAGTGAACGCTTCATACACTGTGTTTTCTAATCGGAGAACCGATTCGGATTGGTCATTTAAGCCTTTTATGTATTAATATCAAGGCCACCGTATATGTAAATAAGTTTAAGTGCAACATTTTAAGAGTTGAATTATCTTAGATTGGCCTGGATTTTAGCCTTACACCGGAAATGTATTGCTTTTGTGCACTGTTTTTTCCCCTAATTTCCGTGATTTAAGATGTTAATTGTGTAAGTACATGTATTGACTTTTCTTAGCTTTTTACCAAATTTTGTTTAGCTCTTGTATCTAAACAGTGGTATTTAATTGAAGTATAGATAATGTTCTTTTTTATGGGAATTGTATATGCTTCAACAACTTGTTTTTCTCTTTTGGTGTTGGTCTCCCTCCATTTGGTTATTAATCTGCCTCTATGTTTTTACCTTGCTCTGCAGACCCTTTCAAGGTTTCCCCCTGTTCCTACGCCTGAGTCCTAGGTCCTGTTTTGAGAATTGTGTGAGGGTTATTTTGGGTTTTTTAGGTAATGGAATTTTTAAATGTCTGTTTGTGATAATTTTGATGTTCTTATTGCATTACTGTAGTGATTGTCAATAAAGGTATTTTCAATCAAAATACTCAGTCACCAGAGCTTGGAGTTGACAATAAGGAAGGAGTGTAGAATCACCCAAGCAATGGCCGCCCGAGTCAAACCAGTGCAGACCAATAACAATCAAGGTCGGATTCATGTGCGCACAGATGTTACAATAAATTAGTTAAATGTTTGATGTTGGCCACGCCTACCTTTGTTGGTGTTCCATCTGCCCCGGTCACATTATTCCATGACCGTCCATCAGAACTGTATGCCACGTGATACTCCGTCACCCATTGCGCAAGATTAATGTAACCACGGCCTTGAGTGATGAGACCAGTAATAGTTACCGTATCGTTGAATTCGACCTGTATCCAAGGGTTGCGATCTCCGTCCCCAACACACCAGCTTTGGCCTCCAGCTACACAAGAAATTGGAAACGTCAATGACACGAGTTTAAAGGTTTACAGATATCAAACATAGGGAAGATGCTATACATGGTTTTGAAACAATGATTAAAGTATACAAATATAGAGATTTTGATGCAACTTGTGTTTATCAGGAGAGCACTTTAGCCAAATTAGTGTGTTTTTTGTTCATTAATATCCATCTTTGTAAATAAAAGTTCACTTAGTTGTGTTTAACTAGTGGATTCGGAATAGAGTGTGCATTGACTGTTCACGTGTACTCTTGGTGAATGAAAATAATGCTTTGTGTACCCCAAATAACACGCTCAACTCGGACTTGAATATGGACCATCAATGCGCAGCACATGTATGTGACGCGTGTATCTTTAAAATGAAACGAATAAACCAAAGCCACAGAGAAGTCAGACCTACCTTGATTATTTAGCCGAGCGCTTTGAGGTCCGCATACCGCGGCAACATCTCCAAAAGACGATGAGGCTGTAATGCTGTCATCCGGGATGCGGCCATCCTCCATCCCAAGAGGTGACTTCACAGAGCATGGGGAAGCAACTGTGTGACGGATCCAAGACAAACTTTAGTGTATTTTGTTTCCTTTGGTTTCGTTCTTTTGGTGTTTTAATGGCCCGGCACAGATCTAAAATAAATAGAGCAAACAAAGTTACCCCGGAAAATGTATATGTTAAGCCGGGTGGGAGATGTCCTAGGCTTCTTATACTGACGTCGGTGGCACAATTTCGTTTGGCATATTTGTCCACGTATTACACCATGCAACCACTCAGTATTGGTCGGGGTGCCCCCATCCTCAAGCAGAAGCCCGGGAAACCTCGAGGCCCTTTGTCCAGCCTTAGACCTATCGTCCTACTGACGGCACTGCGAAAGACACTCTCTCTCCGTTGGTCCTCAACAATTTCAGAGAAGGTGGACGCGTTTCTTGCCCCTAGGCAAAGTGGCTTCTGCCGAGGTCGTGGAACAGCGGACGTAGTGTTTGTCTACCGCTGGCTGTGCGCCAAGACACTTCAATGCAAATGGAGCGTAGAGATCATTGGGCTTGATATGAGTCGGGCCTTTGAAACCATAAGAAGAGACCAGTTGATGGAGGTTCTTCAGACGTTTCTCGACAAGTCGGAATTACGCAGCATCCGACTGCTTTTAGCAGAAACATCACTGGAACTTTACCTGCAGAAGGGTACCTGCGAAATCATTGATACCACCATCGGCACACCTTAGGGAGACCGTTTGCCTCCAGTACTGTTCGTGGTATATACAGGGTGGATCAAAAAACGAACCCGAGATATTATTGCTAATTGTAACAGAAGTAGGGCACATGTGAATCAAAGGGAGATATCCTCTGTTATGGTTGAATCTCCTCTTTAAAATTACACCCTGATCATGTCATTACCAATTTTATGAAAGGGTCTATTTAGGAAATGGCGCCACTTTTCAATTGTGGTTTTTGTGGTGTCATTTGTCACAGAGTGAAAGGCTATGGTTGCCAATCAAGCCAGGTGGGGAAAAAAGAGATTTCACCATGTAAACTAATTAACATTTATTCGCGCAGTGTTATTTACATAATTAAACATGCCCCTCAACATGTCCTCAACATGTCCTGTTTTCCCCGACACAAATCTGAGCACAGCGTCGCATGCCCATCACTGCCGAGCGAATCACACCAGGTTGCCCGCGTAGGATGTCGACTTCTCGGACAATCCACTCCCTCAAGTCTTGAATATCCTGTGGTGGCGTAACAAAGACCTTGTCTTTCAAATAACCCCAGAGAAAGAAATCGCATGGGGTTAGATCCAGGGATCTCGGGGGCCATTCCACTTTGTGGTTCAGAGCAACGATTCTTTCTCCAAACAGTTCCGCCAATAGCTCTCGTACGATGATGCGGCGATGAGCAGGTGCTTGGACCCACCACAACCGACGAAAATGCCTCATTGCTGTCTTTCGAAATGTTGCTCTAACCGGGGTACAATCAAGTCATTGATCATTTGAAGATAGCCTTCTCCATTCAAATTTCCTTCAAATAAGTAAGGACCAAGCAGAATCCAGAAAGTCAAATCCACAGTGATAATTTCTCACGATTCAAACTTTTGTCAAAAGTGAAATCCGCCGGTGGATGATGCAATGGTGCGTAATGGCGGACGTTCTGCGTGTTCACGGCTCCGTTCATGCAAAAGGCAGCCTCATTTCAATCTGTTTGGACGGTCAAGTATCCATTGGCAAAACCTAAGACGCCTCGGAAGATCACCAGGAAGCAGTTGATGTCGTCTCACAATTCTGTAAGGGTACCACCGGACATCTAGCCTCACAATTCTGTTGAATGTGGCTGGAGGCAGTACTAGACCATTTCGTCTCTGGCTGATGCGTTCTCCTGTTGCAGGGCCTGCTGGACCGCATTTATATTTTCGGGTGAGCGCCCAGTTCTTCGTCGCCTAGATCTTCCCTTGTTGAAGTTTAAGCTGGTTCCCTCACGCTGGTACTTGCGAACATTGCGCCAAATCGTTGCCTTAGCTGGAGGAGGACGTTCTGGAAAGTTTTCGCAAAAGCATCTGCCACTTGCTGAAGGCTCCCCGTCTCCAACCACTTCGACACAACAAAAACTCGCTGTTCTTTTGTAAGCTGCATTCTCATGTACGCCTGAATGTGTTTTAAGAAACTGCAAGCTTCTCCTCACCCACTTGTTAATTTTAAGAAGGTTATGTAAGGCCAATGAATGCCACTAAAGAAAGTGGCGCAATTCTCTGAATATACCCTTTCATAAAATTGGTCACTGCTCAGTCTCTTCGTCTCTTCGTGAAAACCCAAAATCCACTTTCTGGCAATTTTGCCCTTCACAGCCCCGAGTTCAAATTTGGCTCTTCGTGAAAACCCAAAATCCATTTTCTGGCAATTTTGCCCTTCTCAGCCATAGCCACGGCTTCTAACAAAAGAAGAGTGGAAGGCATTCTCGAGGAAATAGTCAGGGTCGGCAGAAGCGAAACCTATATTTTAATGACAGTAAGGCGAACATTGATTCACACACACTTTTTTACCTTGGCAGGCCTCGGAAACGATTCTGGCAAAATCTCCTTTATTATTAATGTTTTTTTAGGTTGGGTTTTTGATACATTGGTTCCACGGAGATCTACTAGTGGCCACTCCCCTTCTCTCAGCAATAAATATCCTCTTTAAAAACATTCCGTCACCGTTTCCAAGAAGGCACGGTCCGATATTTTTGAAATTACATTTTTTCCCAATACGTGTGTAACAAAATTGTGCTTTAAATCACTGTATTAATAGCGATGCTAACACCTTGTATAAACAAACCTTAATTTATTTCTAATTTACATTAAGTATGCAAGCAGCCTATGTTAATAGCGTTGCGATTGGTGGCCGCCAAGTGAAGAGTTATCGGTTCTAAGAGGTAAATATTGCATTGGATGGTTTGAAAATCACCACCATTTTCTGTGCACATATACGTAATAATCAGTCACTGCAATGGGGCTCAAGTTCTCATAGATAAAATTGCCCGAGCTCCTAATTTCTATTTCTAACACAGAATTTTTACTGTGGTGCCTAATCTGAATTATATAAGCGATGTAAATGTTCGGACTTTTTCTTTAATACCCTGTACAACATATTGATGAGCATTCTTGGTACCTACTTTTGTTGCTAGTCCGTTTCCCAGGACAGCGTTTGCGTATCTCTCGCGCGGCGGTTTTCATCCAGTGCTCACCGGGTACCTGCTCCGGAGGGGGACCGAAGTAACACGTCCTCGCCTCGCTCGCCACATCAACCAGGTTTACTGCAGAAATCCGGGACAAGGATAATTAGCTAAGAATTATGCAAGTTCGCCCGAACAAGGCTAAAAGCACTATACCAGCGTCATAGATTAATATTTCTCTTAAAGCAGGAAAAAAATCTTCAGATGAAGGAAAACATGCACCACGCCAGGATTCCGTAGAGATACAGAACGAAGGAAAAAGATATTGGCATACATGTACAGTTTATTGGTGGGGACAGGCGCAAAGCTCGGTGGAAAGTTTCACTCTCAAACATCCAACTGGAACAAGCTGAACAAGCCACTGGAACATTTACTATGAACATATCTGTAGAACAGACTAAAGGCCTTTTCACACTAGAGCGCCGAACCCCGGGGCGAACTCGCCCGGGGTGAACTCGCCCGGGGCCGCCCCGGCATTTTCACCCCAAGTTTAACCCCGCGTCGTTTCACACTCGTTTCGCGCAAACCTACCTCAGCCAGTTGGGCATGAGCGTTTCACACTAGTTTGTATTTCATCTACCCCTATATGGCCAGTAAATTCCTAACTTCCTCCTCGCTGAAAATAATTCCTGAGATTTCGGGAACACAATGACCAACACAAAAGGGGGGAGGGGGGTCCCCTCAGCCACATATTGTGCTTCAGAATAATGGCGCTGTGCTTTCAGCCAAGCTGTATACAATTAACAATAGCGCGCGCTTTGACAGGACCTTTGGAATTCTTTTGTCGAGACCACCTGTTTCTCACTCTCTCACCAGAGACCTGTTGACATTTAAATGCCTTTTCACACTAGACAAGATCTCGGGGGCGGCCCCGGGGCGACGCGGGGGTGAGAATGTGCGACGTTTCACACTAGCCATTTCGCCCCGGGGCCACCCCCGAGATCGGTCTCGCCCCGGGTTGAAAAAATCTCACCCCTGGCATGGAGCAGAGGTGAGTTGGAGCAGGGGTGAGTTCGCCCCGGGGCGAGACCAATCTCGGGGGTGGCCCCGGGGCGAAAATGGCTAGTGTGAAACGTCGCACAGAATGGCAACAGGTCTCTGGTGAGAGAGTGATTGTAAGGATGAGCCTAACTCTTCTACAACATAATTAACAATGCGTTTCTGTCCTCTAATGAAGATAAGTGACAAGCGGAGGCACCGACCCACAGATGTGGGAAGGGTACTGTATATGGGGGACGTATAGTTGTCTTGCAAAGGTTAAGTATAGCATCAGGGAGTAAATACGTCCAAGCTCGATAAGGATAACAAACTCACATGGAAGCACTCTTTTCAATACCTGAGATATACTTCTTGCAGGTAGATGACAAGTCCAGGAAGATGTAGGTCATATACCTTAGGCAAAGTCAAGCCACCATATCAACTGAAGGAAATGAGTTGTCTCTAGAACGAGACAAAGATAACAGTTTAATTTTCGTCGCGTTGAAGTTACCAGCTAAGTGTTAGAAGACTTGGGAGAAACACAGTGCAGAGTCATCAGCATACATGGAGAGCTGAGACAAACGGTATCAGATAAATCAATAATGTAGCGTCGACCGTGCGCGGGACTCTCGTACACCCTGAAAGAACACTCCGGCACACTTTGCTCAAGTTCTGAAGGGCTCTAGGCCGTTTATTCGGGTAGCAAAATACACAAGGCCTCACACAAAATGGTGGAGGATCGCACAATGCTTGTTACTAGGGAAACGGGTCACTGCGCGTGCGCCGCACGCAACGGGCCTCCCCAGCCGACCAGCAGGGGCTCCGTTGCAACAGCTCCGCTGTGGGACCGTGCTGGTGCCCTCTACCGGCCGGTCAGCTGGGGCTCCACCGCAACGGTTCCGCTAGTGGTGCCGTGCTAGCGCCCTCCGCCAACCGACCGGCACCGGCGCTACATTGCCCCCCGCGAAGACCTTTGTTCGTCCCCGAACAAGACAACCAGCACCGATGACCGGACGCCCAGGAAGGCCCGAGCCGGACGGCGCCCGCAGTGACCACCAAAACACACACACACAAAAAAAAGGGGGGTTACACAAAAGTCCAGGGGGGAAAGGGAAAACAACATCCAGTTCAGCTGGTAGGTGGAGGCTGCCGTTGGACTTCCGTCTGCCGGAACAGTTCCTTCCAGAAGCGACGTGGTACGTTGTTGGGGTAGCGTGGAGGTGGAGGCGCTCCAGGTGGCGTAGAGGATCTCGTTCGCACCTCTCCCTCCGTCTGGGTCGGTCGGCCTCTCCAGCCCTGGCGCCGGTTCCAATGGTGTCGTGAGGGGGGCGCCGGGGAGCGTTCCGGGCGGACGCAGCTCCCCGGCCTAGATGGTCGCCCCTCCGAGGGACGTTCCGAGTGGGACGGTCTTGGGGGGCGTTCCGGGTGGACACGGTCCCCCGACCTGCTGGGAGACTCGGGGGCTTGGTGACTCCTCTGACGAGTAAGGTGCGGCGGCGAGGGCGACTGCCCTGCGCTCGGAGCGGCTGAGTGGGGGGCTGTTCCGGGTGGTCGCGGCCCTCCCGGTGGGACGTCGGAGGCGGAGGGGATGGAGCGGCGTCCATCTCTCCGTCGCTGGCGTGGACGTCAAGCTCATCGACCTCCGCACTCACCGATCCCACGAAGACCCCAGCACAGTAGGGGTAGTGTCGTTCTCGGACGTCCTTCCTGTAGAAGGTTCTCCCGCACCCCCGGGCGCAGGCGTAGGGACATTCCGGGTGGAGTACCCTGCACGCCGTCCGAAGGTGCCTCCGGAGGTTATGGTTATGGTTGAACGCCCTCTCGCAGTGGGGGCACTTCGTCGGATCCGTCCTCTTAATCACCTGCACCCCTGCGACCATCGGTCTGGCCTGAGCAGCCTGCTCTCTGCTTGGGTCCTGGCGTCTCGGCATTGCTCCCGTCATTCCCTGTTGCCGGTCGGGAGCCGACCTCCGCCTAGGGCAGTACCGCCAGATGTGGCCGAATTCGTGACAACGGTAGCACGCCACTGGGGGGCGGGCGGTCTGCACGTACCCGATCCCGGCAGCCGGTTTGTGTTCCTCGGTTGGAGGTTGGACTACCAGCCGAACGTCTTTGGTCCCTGGCCTCCCTTTCCTGTGCGCCTGTGACTCGAGAAAGGCCTCCATCTCGGCCGCAAGGGTGACTGCCTCGGTCAATGTCGCCGCTTCTCTGGAGAAGATGTGGAATTGCAACTGCTCATTCCCTAGTGCGTTGCGAAAGGCCTCCACCGCCAGATCTTCACGGGCCTGTGTGGGTAGCTTCGGGTAGCTCTGGTTGACTAACCGCCGAATTGATTGTCCCAAGCTACCAAGTGACTCACCGCGGCCTCTCACGCGCGTAGACAACTGCGCCCGGTGCAATGGGATCTGGGCGGCCACCCCGAACCGTCGTTCGAAATTCTCGAGGAGGGAGGAATATTCCTCTCCCGCCTCCGGCTCCATATCCGCAAGTACCTCCCGGGCCGTGCCCCTCAAATGGGAAGCCAGGAACATTGCTTTCTCGGCCTCGCTCCAATGGTTGACCGCCGCAACACTCTCGAAATGGATCAAGTAGTCGGACCACGACGAACCCCCGTCGAACCTGTCGGGAAGCATCACTGGCCTCTGACTTCCTGGGTCGGGATGTCCCGGTCCCGCTGTCTCCTTGCTCATCCCGGGTGGTGGTGTTGGTATGTCTCCCGATCGCCCGGCGGCACCGTGGGTACCAGGGGTAGTCTGCACCCCCTTTGTGGTGGAGGGTGCCTCGGTCCCGCATGGGGGCTCCGTGTGGTGCCACCCCGCGATCCCGGGTCCCCCCTCCCGATTGGCCTGTCTCACTCCGTGGACTCCCGTGCGAATTGGCGACGCACCACTCACTCCCACGCGGAGTGGCTCTCCTCCATAGACTCCCACGCGGAGTGCCTCCGCGCCATTGACTCCCACGCGGAGTGGCTCCCCTCCATAGACTCCCGTGCGGAGCGACTCCGCGCCATTGACTCCCACGCGGAGTGACTCCCCTCCATAGACTCCCGTGCGGATTGCCTCCGCGCCATTGACTCCCACGCGGAGTGGCTCTCCTCCATAGACTCCCACGCGGAGTGGCTCCGCGCCATTGACTCCCACGCGGAGTGGCTCTCCATTGACTCCCACGCGGAGTGGTTCTGCGCCATTGACTCCCACGCGGAGTGGCTCTCCATTGACTCCCACGCGGAGTGGTTCCCCATTGACTCCCACGCGGAGTGGCTCTCCATTGACTCCCACGCGGAGTGGCTCTCCCCCATAGACTCCCACGCGGAGTGGCTCCACGCCATTGACTCCCACGCGGAGTGGCTCTCCTCCATGGACTCCCACGCGGAGTGGCTCTCCATTGACTCCCACGCGGAGTGGCTCTCCATTGACTCCCACGCGGAGTGGCTCTCCATTGACTCCCACGCGGAGTGGCTCTCCATTGACTCCCAAGCGGAGTGGTTCTCCATTGACTCCCACGCGGAGTGGCTCTCCCCCATAGACTCCCACGCGGAGTGGCTCTCCATTGACTCCCACGCGGAGTGGTTCTCCCCCATAGACTCCCATGCGGAGTGGCTCTCCATTGACTCCCACGCGGAGTGGCTCTCCATTGACTCCCACGCGGAGTGTCTCTCCATTGACTCCCACGCGGAGTGGTTCTACGCCATTGACTCCCACGCGGAGTGGCTCTCCTCCATAGACTCCCACGCGGAGTGGCTCTCCCCCATAGACTCCCACGCGGAGTGGCTCTCCATTGACTCCCACGCGGAGTGGCTCTCCCCCATAGACTCCCACGCGGAGTGGCTGGCCACACCGGCACCGTTGAGGGGGCTCTACTGTTACCGTCATGGGGCGTGTAGGCTGGGGAATCCCCGTTGCGCCAGGGCCTGCCCTGGTGGTCAGTTCCTCGTGGCTCCCGGTGCTCACGCCGGTGTAGAAAATGTGGGGTGTCTCTGGACGACCCCCCGCTGCGTCGGCAGACGCGGCGTGACCGCGCTCCGTGTGGAGCGGCGTATCCGCCCCGCCGCCATACCCAGCACGGCGTGGTCCCTCCCGGTGTCCCCCGCTGGGCGTACTGGTGCAAAACTCACAGGCCGTTCCCAAACGAGGCTCCGCCCCCGCCGCCCCGGCGAACGCGGCTCGGCGGCGTTCCGTGTGGAACGCGGCGTTTGCCCCGCCGCCGTGCACAGCGCGGGGCGGCCCCCCGCGAGACCCCCCGCCGGGCGCACCGGCGTGAAACTCACAGGCCGTCTCCACACGAGGCTCCGCCCCCGCTGCCCCAGCGAACGCGGCTCGGCGGCGTTCCGTGTGGAACGCAGCGTCTGCGCCGTCGCCGTGCGCAGCACCGGGCGGCCCCTCGCGGGGTCCGGCGTTCGACACGCCGGAATAAGGGTCATGGGTTGTCCCACAGTGAAGCACCGTCCCCGCCACACCGGCCAGTGCGACTCGGCAACGTTCCGGGTGGAACGGAGCGTCTGTCACCCCGACGCCAGCGGCGTGGGACGGCCCACTGAGGGACTCATAACTAGTCTGGGGGGAATCGATGCAAATGCGACATGGAATGTAACAAATTCGCCCCCCCTGATCTATCATCTCAGGCTTCATTTTCTCCCCGTCCTCCCACATGAGAGATTCCGATCCCGATGACCCCCCAGTCTCCCTCTTATCCCGAGGAAGACTCCCTTGATTATCCCTCAAAAAGGATTCTAATTCGCTCAAGGTAACGAACGGTCCGCCATTCCTATCTCCCGATTGGCCTGCGTCGTGTGGAGCTATATCCCCGTCTGTGTCCGCGCCGTGTGGCGAGTCGGACACCAGACTGTCCCTACCCGGTGGATTCATGCCGCAAGAACTTGAGGTTTTACCTGATTTGCTCTTTCCTGGTATGTCACCGCTGCCTCCAATGTAGCGTCGACCGTGCGCGGGACTCTCGTACACCCTGAAAGAACACTCCGGCACACTTTGCTCAAGTTCTGAAGGGCTCTAGGCCGTTTATTCGGGTAGCAAAATACACAAGGCCTCACACAAAATGGTGGAGGATCGCACAATGCTTGTTACTAGGGAAACGGGTCACTGCGCGTGCGCCGCACGCAACGGGCCTCCCCAGCCGACCAGCAGGGGCTCCGTTGCAACAGCTCCGCTGTGGGACCGTGCTGGTGCCCTCTACCGGCCGGTCAGCTGGGGCTCCACCGCAACGGTTCCGCTAGTGGTGCCGTGCTAGCGCCCTCCGCCAACCGACCGGCACCGGCGCTACAATAATATAAAACAGAAAGAGAGTTGGACAAAGAACATAGCCCTGTGGTATACCAGCATCGACAGAACAAATAGAAGATGGTTGCCCTTCAAGGACGACCTTTAGCTTGCGGTTGGAAAGGAAAGCGGGGTTATAGACAACATTCTATCAGACACAGTATTGCTAAAGCTTGTGTAGAACAAGGCCCTTATGCCAGACCATCTCAAAACCCATGGATATGTCCAGAATTACGATACGAGACTCGCCCCAAATGTCCAAAGCCCTATTAAAATGATCAGTGATGAGAAACAGCAGATCGCAGCGGGAATGGCGAAAGCCATACTGGCAGAAATAATTGAATGATCTAAGTTACCAATGGGAAAAAGAACATTGGCAACACGGTCATTTCGGTTTGCACAGAGCAACATATCAAGCAGGTACCTGGCATCGGATGGACGATCAGGGACATATGAGTTGGGGATAATATATGATCTGAGTGAGATCCTAGGAGACACAGAAATTACAGGTTGCAATACCATGCAGGACTATCAGTGAGACGAGAATTAATTAGCCAGTCCCTGTGGACATTGAAGTCACCAAATACCACAAAGAGACACGGTCATCGCTGTCAGATATAGCATCCAGCATAGCACTGTGTAGGAAGAAGATTATGGCGAACGGTGTAAGAAATAGATAGTGGAATGGACAAGGGTTAGGCGAAAACGCATCTATTTGTGATAGATACATTCAAGAGCGGATTCTCTAGCAACAGATAAAGTTTCACTGACATAATACACCAAGACCATCAGAAGGAGGATGAATGATATATATCCAGATACTTTGAAGGAGACAGAATAATTGTCGCTATTTAATCTGCTCCCTTCAGCCACACAAGACTCCGTTCAGCCACACAAACAGTTTCTAAGGCTGCAGCAAGATCAGCACATGGTCTCCACAAAACAGGGCATACTTTGCAGGAACGCCTGACCATGTATCCTACCATACAGGTTGAAAAATTGAAACAAGCAGCGGATGACAACAACAACGAAGAACTTTTTATGCAAATCAGGGGGAAGGACTGTATGGCAGGATCAGGTTCATTTATGTCTGTGAACATTATGTTTACACACTGGTATTGAGAAAAGTATGATTTTTTTCCTCCTATATCCATGGAGGCTGAAAATGGAATTGCCAAAAAGATAACACCGAACTGGGAACGTTTAAATGTATACTAATAACCTTTGTGAATATTTTATGTCGTGTCTATTGGTTTGTTGGTTTTGGGTTTTTTTTTGTGGTTTTTTGGGGGGGAATTTTTTTTTTGGGGGGGGGTTGATAAATAAAAAAAATTGCACCCTTTGAAATATATGCTTCAAGTAACAACCGCAACGCGGCTTTGAACCCAATTTCTATTTCTATTATTCGTAAGTGGTATGCCGCCTGCACACCTAAAACAAATTGTGTAACCTTGTCTCATACTGAAATAGTCCTTTTTTATATAATCCAAGGGATTCTTAGTTATTGTTCACTGTCTCTTTCTTGATAGCCGTACAAAGTTGTAGTTACTAGAGAGGTTGAGATTTCCAACTTGTACTTGTATGTTTACGTGTACGCATATCAGCTTACCAACAAAAGATACAAGTTTTCAGTTTTCATTTTAAGCGCATACGGCCGATTTCATGTGTTTAAAACTTCTTCCAAAGATTCACAAGGCTGGCAACCCCGGTAGTCCCATTGTCTCTGGTAACGGTTCACCCACATAACATATCTCCCTGTTTATTGACAGTTTTCTCAAACCCCTCGTTCCACAGATGCCATCATACATCCATGACACCCCAGACTTCCTGCGCAAGCTCGAAGGAATCAAGAACAAGATTCCTAGCACAGCCATCATTGGGACTTTTGACGTCTCATCCCTGTACACCAACATCCCCCACGAGGAAGGTATTCGTGCTTGTTCCTCTGCCCTGGCCAAGGCACCACAAACAACCCCACGAAAATGTTTTCCAAGAACAATTTTTTCTTCCTAAGTAAACACTATCTACAGGTACACGGGCACTCGCATGACCCCCTCATTTGCATGCCTCTTCATGGGCGACCTCGAAGAGCGCATGCTTGCCTCAGCACCACGTCGCCCCTGGGTATGGTCGAGATATATTGACGATGTATTTTTCATCTGGACAGTCTGGAGACTTTCATTAATCACATTAATTCCTTCCACAGGACCATCAAGTTTACATCAGAGTATTCAGTGCATCAGACCAACTTCCTGGATGTCACCATCCGCAAGGAAGACAACTCGGTAACCACTGATCTGTATTCTAAACCCACAGACACCCACCAGTACAGTACATCCACTCGAACTCGTCCAGCTGTCACCCCAGGCATTGCAAGACAGGCATAGCATTCAGCCAGGCACTTAGACTCAGAAGGATTTGTTCTAATAATTCTGACTTTTCCCATCATGTACAGGTACTGAAGAATAACTTGGTTGCCAGGGGCCACAGCTCCCGCCAAGTTTAACGTGCTATCGCCAGAGTCAAATCTCTCAAGGAAAAGACGCCCAGCACTAATCCCGACCCCAAGATTCCCTTGGTCACCATCTTTCATCCTAGTCTCCCTCCCCTTCGTAAAATAACAAATGACAACCATCATTTCCTTCATACTTCAGATCGCCTTGCCCGTGCCGCACCTGACAACGCAGTATTGGCTTATAGGCGCCCCCGCAATCTACGAGACCTGATTGTTCGAGCCGAGGTCCCCACCTTGGCTGCATCCCCTCCCACACAGCATGGTACTTTTAAGTGCGATTCCAGATATGTTGTTTGCCAGACTCACATGCAGGAGTCTGACTCCTTTTCTGGCCATTCATCTAGCACCACTCACAGAACCAATGGCAACATTACTTGCAGCACCTCTAATGTCACATATCTCATTTCTTGCAGGGTTTGTGGTATCCAGTATGTCGGGGAGACCAAGAACACGCTCAAAAAGCGTTTTTATGGCCACCGGTCGACTGTGAACACCAAGAAAATGGACACCCCTGTTGGTCATCACTTCAACTTACCTAACCATTCCATTTCTGATATGATTCTAGAGGGCATAGAATCACTTGGCCACCGCAAGGACTCAGTTCGCCTTAGCAGAGAAAAAGTGTGGATGAAACGTCTTTGGACTATTCAACCACATGGTCTCAACATCCAGGAAGGGAATGATTAACTCTAAATTTTCCCCCATTGTCATTTGTTTACAGATAATCCTCCTGGCTAACCCTCTTGGGGTCTCTTGCACACTTGGCCGCATGGGGTTGTCTTTCCATTTCCTGTTTATCCTTGCCACTTCCCCAGCCTCGTTCCTATGGTGTCGAGCAGCGCCCTCACCGACACCACAGCTGCTCTCTCACCCTGGTATGGGATCCTTTAAATATCCAAGATTTGTGGATACGCATGCAAATTGGGCTCCCTGTGAGCGATGTATTCTGGGTACGTAGTCTGATGGCAATACTTAAACTTCACATCTTCGTCGCATTCACAGCATAGGCTCTTTGGTACTAGATTGATTGATTAGCTTGATTGTAAAATCGTGCAAAAAGGCCGCAAACTACGTGCAGTTCATGGGTTCTCAGAATGGTTGACATGGTTGAGCATCAACGAAGCGTCATTTATCTCAAAATGAAAAGGACAAAAAGAAATTTACATAATCTTGTGATACCAGTTTTCCTTGTGGCGTTTCTGTACGTGGCGCACACTCGGGCAAATTAGGCTTCGGACTTCCTTTCAGTTCTGATAAAGCCCGAGGACAGGCTTTCGGGGCAACAGGCCTCGGACTGACTGCGGCATGGCGGGCGGCGTTGCCGTTGGTATTGACAGGACCAAATACCCGCCGTTTCGCAGCTGGAGCACTCTCACCAGGAGATCTTAGAAATTATTTGCTACAACCACAGCTGCTACATGCACGCCAGTTTAGCGATGTTGACCCGTGCATCCTCCACCGTTTTATGGACCTTCGTTTCGCAACTTCGGCATATTGTGTCACTCAGTGTGAAAGCTATCATGGCTATGGTGCAAGCAATTGCGGAAAACTTTTTTTTCCACTGACTCTCCAGATGTGCGTGTATTTTTTGTGGGGCTGGGTGTCGCCATTGCAGAAATTTCAGAGAATATACTTCAGAAAAGTCACTAACGTTAACAAAAGTTTCTCTATATGCTAATAAGCTAATGCTGTATTTTCACTATCCAATCAGGGCACGAGTAAGGAGTTCCCATCCCAGGGCTTACTATTGGAAACGAGGTTGAAAATATAGTAAGCCTTCGGAACGAGGCTGCCACTTCCCTTTGTTCCTTCTCTTGCCCTATTACCACCCTCCATTTACCCCCTCCCCCCCCCCCCCCCCCTTCACCACACTCCTTTGTCCCCTTTCGAAGCTTCATCCTTCATCTTAATCCCTCCCGCCTTCATCTTACCCTACACCACACTTCTTTGTTCCTTTCTTCCTGGCTGTACTTTCCCATCCCTTTGATGTTTACCCACTGCCATGCTCCTTTGCATCCCTCTTTTGTGTTTCTCCACCCATCCCCTCAGGCATGTGTGTTTCCTACATGTTTGTTTCTTGTACTCTGTCATTTGCCTCTGAGAAAGAACTTGCTTACTCTCTTAATGCAAAAAAGTGAAAACCTCACTCTCTTGCTCGAGTGACATCAGATTTGCTCTTTTTTGAGTGGAATTCACTGTGATTCGAGTGGAAAATGCTAGCTACTTGCCTTAAAGGTAATCACTCTTTATCGAGTGAGCCACTGTACCATTTCTTTTTGAGAGTGACTTCACTCGTTTTCGAGCGATATATTTAACCCGATCAATCTTTATCGAGTGAAACGTACACGTACGCCGGGATCGACTCTTTGAAGATGTGGGGCGAAAGCATTTATTTAGTGTTTGCTACCAACAAAGAATTATCCCAGCTCGCGTTTCAGGTTTTAGGGAACTTTTAAATTATCAATCAAAATTCGAAATAAAAACTGATTGGTTTCCAACCCCAATTTTTTTATGGAAAGACAAAGAAAACTTTTAAAGAGCACCTAAAACGCAATTTTTTTTTTGACTTTTGACTTTTTGGACTTTTCCGACAGTTTAAATACTCTTTTAACTGATGGAAATTGGTTTGCAGACGAGAGGATTTTTTTTATTTAAAAAAAGGGTTGTTATTTTGAACCATTTATCCTGTTTCGCGAAAGCTAATTATGAATGTAAATGCATGTACGTGACCCCGTGACGTACACGTGTAGAGTCGGTTGATGCTACAGCCAAACACTATGCATGTACGTACGTGGAGTTGATGCTGCTGGAAGAGTTTTGGCCGACATAACCCCTCCGTTTCCCCGTCTATTTTGTCTAATTTTGATATTATTTCAGTACGAGCATGGTCTGAGATAATCATTATGCCTCGATCGTGTGTAGTTGGGGGTTGCACGAGGAACAGCGAAAAATAACCTGACCTAACCTTCATGCGATTCCCAGTGCTGAATGGAGTTCAAAGGCGACAGTGGGTCCGATCCGCTTTGTAGACAATACACTATCTGATTTTAGGCTGTCGAAATGGTCTAAAATATGTGCAGAACATTTCGCCAAAGACTGTATTGATGAAAGTGTTAGTATGAAAACTCAGCTGGGTTTGAAGGCTGGAGCCATTCCAACTCTAAAGGCACCGAGCATTCCAATCCTGTCCCGGACTCACGCGCCCCAGACCACGACGACGTTCCCTGCGGTTGCTGGCTCGAGCAGCCAGAGCCTTGGCCGTCTCCCTGTCCACGCTCGCTTGACCCAACATGCATTGTACACGCACGGTACCGCACGGTACCGCATGCGATTGAGTCTGGTACCTTATAACATAAATTGTGTGTATAGTTCTGAGAAGGTGCGGATCCTTATGAGGGCTGCAGAAGCAAAGTCGCCAAACTAGAGTATAGCATCAGCTCACACACAACTCACCGCGCAGGTCCCAATAAAAGCCGACTGCAAACAAAAGAAAGTATGACTCATAACTAGATTTTCAGCAAGAACAAGCCTACAACCCCAATTCTAAATGTGTCTCACAAAGATGTCAACACTTTAAAATATGTTTACCATAGTGTTACACCTGAATCATGTGCAAAAAGCACAGCAAGTAATACTAGCCTTTGACAACAAAATACGTACAGACTCTACGTAAAACATTGTCGTATAATACAATAACGTCATATGTTTCTACACGTACACGTCATCACTCGCGCGATACGGCACGCAGTTGACCTGGGCCTTTTCTGAATCGAGTCAAAGTGCCTCAGAAGAAAAAGGCTCAAAAACCTTTTTTTTTGTTTTTTCAGAACCATGAAACTTGTTACATTAGTTTTGGGGAGGCATAAACTATCAAATAAGTCCAAAAAGTCAAAAATAATTGGCGTTTTAGTTGGTCTTTAACTCTTTCGCCAGAGTAACTTCACGCCAAAAAATCACTCTTTTTCGAGTGTGCTATATTTCCGCCGAAACTGCCACTCGAATTCGGAGTGACTTTGCTTACCGAATGCAACCAATTACAGACTGTTTTACTCTTAAAACTAGCAAACGCCTGTGGTTTCCTATCTTGCTTGAAATGATGGGCCTCCACGTACCTATCAGCTATTCGCACCAATTCGCTCAAATCTTTTGGTTGCCGTTCCTTCAAAAATATGCTGAGGTCTCTACCACAAACTCTATGAATCTGCTCTTTCAGAAGCAGTTCAACTAATCCTTCAAATGACTTAGGAACACGAGCTACTTCTACCCAACGCATAAGGTAACTCTTAATACGATCACAAAACTGAGTGTACGTTTCACAAGTTTCAGGACGGGTTGATCTAAATTTGATCCTAAAGCCTTCTTCAGTAAGCTGATAGCTATAAAGGAGGGCTGCCTTAAGTTCCTTAAAGTCATTAGCTTTGCACTCAGGTAACCGGGTATAAACATCTAGTGCCTTACCTGTAAGAAGAGCGCACAACGATGTTGCCCAATCTGCTTCTGGCCAGTTCATAGCATTAGCGAATCTTTCAAACCTCATGATGAATGAATCCATTTCATCCTTCCCATCACGGAAGTTTGGCAACTTAGGGAGTTTAGGAGTGGGGTAGCGAGTACCTACATCCTTATCCTTACCTCCAGTCATGAGCTCTGCATGCTTAATGTCTAATTCCTTCATGATTCTCTCATGTTCGCGCCTTTTCTGCCTTTCTTCCTTTTCTAACGCGTCTTGTTCTCTTCGCTATGCAATCTCTATTTTCTTAGCTTCTCTTTCCTCTTCGATTGCTCTCCTTTTGGCAATCTTTTCTTCACGCTGCTGCACAAATTCTAGCAGTTTTTCGCCCTCTAAGTTAAGCTCCGTGCCTAGCTTTAAAAGCCGCTCGAATTCCATAGTGCACCTTAATAATCTCTAACGCTGTGTCCACCTAAGTGTGCGTGCTGCGCACACGATGTGCCTATCAATCACAAAATCAAAGCTAACACCAAGACCGCTAAAACAAGTCAACCGGTAATTTTTGCATCATTCTAGCAAAAGTGCGCTACAAAAAAAATGCGCATGTACCTTTAAAGGCGTGCAGAAATGTTATCTGATAGAAAGACAGTAAGCCTTAAAACAATTTTCATTATTTACACAAATCAATGTAATGAGTGAAAAATTGCATCTTTACATTACTGGCTGAGCGTCATTCATGTTTTGACCAAGTAGAGAAAACATACCGTTAGAATGGGAAAAATCTCGAACTATGTCCATCACACAACATTTTCGGTGTTCTATTTCCCGGACCAGCCCCCAATTGTCACAAACCCGGGTCCCCCTACCCTCTCACACGCAATGTGTCCCCGGTCTAGTCATTAAGGACGCTCAGACATAATCATAAAGGGAAACAAAATGTATAGTTATCAAATCTTTATTTACAAATTATACAAAATGCCCCTTAACAATCAACAAGACTAGATTCTTTCGAGTCCAAAGAACCTTGAAATTAGCCAGTCCTTTTCAACCTAAGTTGAAAATGGCACCTACGAACGACAAGATTACTTGAATGTGCCAAGCACTATTTCGTTTTAAGAATGGACAGATGATATAGATATACTTTTATAACAAAACTCTCCGGTTTTACGTAAAATTAGGTCTTAAAAATGTTACTCCATAGCTCACGTGGGCGAACAGTCCGCTTTCCGGCGAGTCTCCAATTAGCGACGCATCCATGCACTATAAAACTGTGGTGGGTGACGCTAGTGACCGTCCGTGTGAGCAAGGGGCAGACCGCATACGGCTGTCGTCCAGACCAAGTGGTGAGGCGATGCCCAGCCGATAGGCAAATTCCAAATACACGTATCGGCGTGGATTTAACTCCACGGTAAGGAGCCCTGAAAATATTGAATACAGTCATAAGAACCTATCCTAGAATTTTTGGGCTGAGTTTTCCCGTGCAACATAAATCAACATTATCATAAAACGCCGTCTACCCGCCCAAAGGGGCGTGTCCTAAAAAGGATTTGCAATGCTGATATCATTCAAATATGCACAAGCTAGAATACAACAAAATTGGCACATTCAATAATCCATGTAGCTAAAATGAAGTAATTAAATAAAACAACAAATATAAACAAACTTACAGTCTGTACTGGCTCCTATGGTCTGAAACACCGTCGGGGAACAATTTCTCTGGCACTGCGGATGTTTAAACCGAACAAAACTCGCAGGCAAAATGCCAGCCAATGTCTCCTCAGCTACCGCTGAAATGAAGGCTATCGCCAAATTAGTTCTCCACTCCAGAATTAAGCAAAGCACTCGGCAAAATCCAGCCAACCAAAAATTAGGAGCTATCGCTCTATACGTGCTATCGCACCTCAGGCCTGTCTGCCTCTCCCAACCGCACCCCAAAAAACCTCCACATCACCCCATGTACTGTGTACACCTCAGTAAGCCAGTATTGACATGCTAATTATCAGCCTTAGAAACCTCCGTGCCCGTACCACACACTGGGTTAACCATATCAGACCACCCTTGTTTTGCATATAATATACATATAAGGTGATTTGGTCAGACTTATTAACATGTAGTTGGAAAAACTTATTGAACATACATTTGCCGTAAAATAGCACTTGACTTGTGACAATACTCCCTTTTTCAGATATTTAACGGCACAAACTATTTGCACCATGACTCTTTTATACAACATAAGTATTATTCTAGTCGTAGTCTGCGGGCACAAACCAAACCAAATTATAATTAAACACAGATGTCTGGCAATTCTAATATCTATTCTATTACGAATCACATTTCTGTATATATCAACATCCCAATAACCATCACGTAATTTTAATACACTCGCAGAACTCTCAAAACACGGAGTCAGGACTGATAATCCCAAAAGGCTGTATCAGGGCCTAGGAACGAGATACTACACCACACAATATATCAAATTAAAGCTTTTAACCTGTACTTTCAGGAAATACCGTATTCTTGATTTGCAAATTTGCTACTCCATCCCCATTTTGTGGGAACAGGTCACCTTTAGTCTTATGCAGTTTCCTTTTTCTTAAATTGGTCACTCTACCGGGCAACGACTGAGGAAATCAGCAGCTGTGTTTTCTTTGCCTTGAATTGCCTTAATTAAGTAACGATATGGCTGGAGTGAAAGAGACCATCTCATGACCCTACTGTTCTTATTTTGGGATTTTGCAATGTACATCAGTGGCTTGTGATCTGTCTCTATAACAAATTCCTTGCCATACAGGTACATTTTTAATTTCTCTACACCCCATACTAAAGCCAAACACTCCCTCTCGATGGTGGAGTAAGCGCGCTGTCTTGGTAGTAACTTCTTGCTCGCGAAGTACACTGGAAACTGTTCGTTTCCTTCGCTTTGCATTAAAACAGCCCCTAGACCTATCTCTGACGCATCTGTGCGCAATATAAATGTCTTGGCTGCGTCTGGTAAATGCAAAACAGGTGCAGAGGATACGCGTTTCTTGAGAGTGTTAAACGCGCGTTCGTGAGATTCTTCCCACGCTATCCGCTTGGGGAGTTTACTTTTCGTTAGGTCAGTAAGCGGGCTAGCTATCGCTGCAAAATTTGGCACAAAACGGCGGTAATATCCAACCAACCCTAAAAACGACCGGACCTCTTTCTTCGTCGTAGGTCTTTTGGCAGCCATGATTGCTTCTACCTTACCTGGCTGAGGTCGAAGACTGCCTCCACCGACTATGTGCCCTAAGAAATCAACATCATCAAACCCTACAAAACATTTTGTGGGACGGGCTGTTAAGCCTGCTGACATTAGCCTATCAAGAACATTTGTCAGTATTTGGATATGTTCCTGCCACGTACCTGTATAAACACAGATGTCGTCGATGAAGTTAACTACATTAGACAGACCACTGAGTAACTTCCGCATCATCCTGTTGAACACCGCTGGGGCGTTGACCATGCCAAAGGGAAGCACTTTGAACTGGAACAAACCATCGGCAGTCACAAAGGCCGTCTTCTCTTTATCCTGAGGAAAAATAGGAATCTGCCAATACCCTTTTGACAAGTCAATCTTTGTGAAATACTTACCTGTGGTCAGCTTAGCCATAAGGTCATCCAAGTTTGGGATCGGCTCAGGATCAAAGATTGTGATGTTGTTCAACTTGCGAAAATCGACGCAAAATCGATTGCTCCCATCTTTCTTTCGAACCAATACGATAGGGGAGGCATACGGCGATGTAGATTTCTCAATTACGTCCAATTTCTGCATGGTTTCTACTTCTCGTTTAATTGTGTCTTGCACTGCAAGGGGCACTGGATATGGCTTGGACCGGATCGGTGTGCCAGTCGTCAGCTTCACACTATGCTGAGCTAAATTGGTTCTGCCTGGGAGATCCGTGAAGACATCGCTATACTGATTGATGAGGGATGTAATGGCGGTCATCTCATCTGTATTTCTATTGGAACAGAGGTGCACATCGCCGATTGTTTCTGTTTGTTCCAAGGGAGGAAGTTCTAGCGTTGGAGTATCATCGAAATTGTCATGATCTGCTGCATCAATAATTGCTGCACAGGCCATGGCAAGATGAAGAACTGGAGTACTAACTAGCTTCCCGTCACTCGCCTCCCCATCTCGTCTAATGTACCTCTTCAGGAGATTTGCGTGCAACGTCTTTTCCTTCCCCTTCATCATCAATTTATAGTCATTCTTAGCAACTTTGCGGATGATCTTGTACGGTCCTTGCCATTGCATGAGGAGTTTATTATGACTTGTTGGAAGTAGAACCAACACTTCGTCACCAACGTTCAGTTTTCGATCTCTGCTTCTAACATCGTAGTACTTGCGGTAACGAGTGGATGCTCTTTTCAATTCCTCCTTAGCCAATTCACAAGTTGATTCCAATCTGTCCTTCAGGTCCAGTACATACTGATAACTGCTACGAACCTCTTCATCTTCATTGTCACCTGTCCAAAGATTGCGCAGGATAGCCATTGGACCTCTAACTGTACGACCAAACATCATCTCAAACGGAGAGAACCCCAAACTCTCTTGTGGAACTTCTCGGTAGGCAAAGAGTAAGGCTGGGATGTAACGGTCCCAGTCTCTGGGTCGCATGTTGCACATCCTCCTCAACATCTTCTTCAGTGTACCATTGTATCTCTCGCAGAGGCCATTGCACATGGGATGGTACGGGGTAGTTGTCAACTGCTTAACCATGAGAAGTCGACCAACTTCCTTCATGACGTCTGACGTGAATTGAGAACCCATGTCTGTTAAAATCTCATCTGGAACACCCATTCTCGAATACACCTCTATCAGTGCCTCGGCCACTCTCTCTGTCTCGATGCCACGCAAGGCGATGGCTTCTGGGTACCTAGTGCAGTAGTCAACCAAAGTAAGTATATACCTATTTCCGCGATCTGTAACGGGAGTGATAGGGCCTACCAAATCCACTGCAACTCGACGAAACGGTGTGTCGATTAAAGGCATCTCTCCTAGTGGCGCCTTGGCTATGCTTCCCTTGGACACAGTTCGCTGGCAAATATCGCAGGAAACACAATATCTGTGGACATCTCCGTTAACTCCTGGCCAATAGAACTTGGACGTCACTCTATCGGTAGTGCGCCGAGTTCCCATATGTCCTGCCATCGGGGAATCGTGGGCGACCTTCATGACGTATTTTCTATAGGGACATGGAATGACTAACTGCTTGAAGCTTCTGCCTTGGTTAATTCTGGGTGAAGTAAATTCACGATACAAAAGGTCATCTTTCACCATATAACGAGATGAGTTACCATGACTAGATACCTTAGTCTCATCAGTTGCTGATGCTTTCCATAGATTCTTAAGTGTGTCATCTACTTTCTGTGCTTGAAGAAGCTCGCCTCTTGATGCCGGAACTCCATATGACCCTTCAATCTTGGGAGTCTTCAACGGTTGTAGCGGCTTCGACTTTCTCAGCTTCTGGGCTCTTGTTTCTACGACACTGGCCTCACTGATGTGACCCTTTACTGACTCGTCTGCAATTGACCTCGGCTTCCACGACGGATCAGGATCTGCAGGATCTCTGGCGAAAGGAATGTTTCCAATAGTTACATCATACAAGGGATTAGACATGCATATTGCGTTGACTGTGCCCGAGTAGAATGGCGTATCTAAACCAACCTCTGCGACCGGACAGTTCCTAACTGTACCATCCAAGAAAACGCATTTCTGAATTTGATTGGTAAGTTGACCTTTCGGAACTAAATCCTTTCTAACCACAACTGTGCTGCACCCTGTGTCTCGAAGAACTAAAACTCTTTTCTGACCTATGTAGCCTTCTTTTACGGGCATTCTATCACTATCCGTACAAGCTGCACTTACCACCGGAAGAGTGTGGCCACATGACAGTCTTATATCTTCACCTGAAGTATGGTCGTCGCAACTGCACAATGATGGAGCTGGGGGAGGACTAACGGGTAAACATGTTGCCACTGTCTCAGCTGAGTGGGTAGCATTCTCCACTGCAGGCTCTGGTTCTTGTGCTGTTGGATCTGTAAGTAAACTTGCAACCATCTTAGTACCACTGTTCAGGATTGGGTTACGCTGTCGACTGTAACAGTCACGGGCTATGTGTCCAACCCTACCACACTTATGACATGTGCGCGAGTCTCTCCAGGATTTTGCAGATTTATCCCAACCTTTGGCTTGTAAGTGTGACTGAGGCTGATTTAGTTGCTGATTAGTTTTACCCTTAAAACTAGCAAACGCCTGTGGTTTCCTATCTTGCTTGAAATGATGGGCCTCCACGTACCTATCAGCTATTCGCACCAATTCGCTCAAATCTTTTGGTTGCCGTTCCTTCAAAAATATGCTGAGGTCTCTACCACAAACTCTATGAATCTGCTCTTTCAGAAGCAGTTCAACTAATCCTAATTGAAACACTAAAATCTCCAAACATTAGTCTAGTGGTTGAAAAGAGAATTTTGTGTAGACAATGAGTTTTGGAACCCTTCAGCAAATAGAACAATAAATACCTGGAATATTACTTAAAAAACAATTTAGAACCTTGCAAACACAGAAGTTTGAGGTGTTTAGATATTTTAAAATATTCTGAAGTTGAGATGTTATTGATATACTTTTCACTGACTCATGTAGTTTAAATTTTGACTAACTATACAAGCATAGGAAGAAAAGCACGTTTTGGGGCTCGAGTTTAAATATCTGCACAAAATTTCGAAATGCATCATTCTATATTGACCTAATGATGCGGAAAAAAAACGACAACCGATTTTCCCCCTATTTTTACCTGGTGGAGGACACTGAACGCACCTCAAAAGGTCCCTGGAGTTCTAAGCATTGCAGCAGCTGGATTGATAAATTTCAAATCCCATCTGGGATGAAAATATTTTACAAAATACAATCCTCTTTCAACGTAAATCGCTGTCTCTCAACGTATTGAAATCGCTGTCAAGTTTGTGTGCAGTCGAGTCGGGCGCGCACGCGCGTGAACCGCATAGCAACCAGTCGTCATGTACGCGTGTGCGCAAGGGACGTGGGCGCGGTTACGTCTACTGGTACGGTGCACAGATATTATAAGTCGATCGTCAAGTTTTAAAAACCCGCCCATGCAGAGTTTCTTTTGCAAACTTCGCTGTAATTTTGGGTGGATTGGCGACAATATTGGTCCAACACGTCTGATTTATCAAGCAATGTGTGTGAATACTTTTCACTGACTCATGTAGTTTAAATTTTGACTAACTATACAAGCATAGGAAGAAAAGCACGTTTTGGGGCTCGAGTTTAAATAGCTGCACAAAATTTCGAAATGCATCATTCTATATTGACCTAAATTTTGGCAATTTTGATCAGCTTCTTTTGGTGGAAACTGTAGTTGTTGAGGCATTTCAACAATGGACAAACCTAGCCCAGGTTGGACGTCCTTACTTCATTGCATTACGCGGACGTCCAGGATTTGAAATTACCCGTATGATGCGGAAAAAACGACAACCGATTTCCTCCTTCGAGAAACCTGAGAGAGGGTACAACTACAAACAGCGATACGTAAAAGCGTTGTCAAGCTTGGGGAACAGGAAGGTTTTCGGCAAGGCCGGCCATTACGGTGCGGAAATGCTGAGCAAAACATCATTCGAGGTCGTTTGCTCAGCACGTAGCTCACCGTGTGCGGTAATTTTTTTTCGTTTTCTGCCTCGTGAGGCAAATATCTGTCATGTTTGATTTTTTTTCGCCTTTTTTTCGCCTCGCAAGGCGAAAAACTCACCGTGTGCGGGCAACCTGAGCTATGTGCTGAGCAAAAAAATGAACTAGCCAATGAAAGCACATACTCTGTTCACGTGGGGCGTATACATGCAGCCTTTATACGAGTTTGAGTAAACGGGATGGAACTTTTGGTTCAGGGCCTTGACCAACGGATTTTTTATTTTTTGTTGAACTTTGTTCTTTTTCTTAAGAAAAGCATGAAGTGCTTTTAATTGATTTTTGTGACAATCACCCACCTCATGGATTTAATATTATGCAGAAACCATGGCAAAATGAGTGACCAAAATCCCCACCATAGGGCTTGAAAAAGTGACCAAACCCCACATAAGACCTGGGGAAGCACGGGGGAAGCAATTGATGGGCGCATAATAAACTGCAAGGCAGCTGTCCACATATTTCTTTCTATTAGAGAAAATAAGACGATAAGTTGGCTGGATGATTCGTACTGCGGGGGACGTTTTAAGCTGTGAACCCCAACACACAGCGGAAAGCGCCGGCCCTTAATTTTGCAGTGAAAATCACCAGTGTACATATTGAATAAGCGATCCGATAGTCTACAAAAATGGTGTACTTTCTATTCATGGTAGCCAGCCAGAAAATGATCCTTTTCACCGCAATTAGACCAAATTATTCCGATTGTAGTGCAAAGAAGTTTTTTTTCAAAATTTAAACCACTGGGGTTACCCTTTGTGTTACCCTCAGTGTAATTTCCGTTAAGTTAACCTTGACAACTTCTCAAAATGTGTTTTTTTGTACACTAAGCTATATTTAAATCTATGCAAATTGGGGGCGTATCCATTTCAACCATTCATTGAGAAATGTTTCTCTTTTTCTGCACTTGGGGCCGGCTGCTTGCACGTGGTTCTCGTGCCTCCTGCTAATAAGCTCTAAATGAATCAGGTGGTTCACGCAGATTGACTGTTGGTATCTGCACAATTCGCTGGTACCCGTCGATAGTCTAGTGGGTGGACTGAAAATTTAACTCCGTCCACAATTTACGTATTTTTCTCCAACGCCTGGTGACATGATCACCAGCGGCGGTAGTGGTACATTTGCAACTTCATGGGAGACAGGTGGCCCCAAACTCATTTCTGCCAGTCTTACAAGGGACCAGTCAGAGGGACCATTGGCCGATCTGACCGACATTTACACAAATAAACCAGTAAGACCAAGGCTATCCCCTAATCGTGAGGTGTTTAGCGGTGCGGAAATGAAAGACAGACTTTATTACTTGATTTCTACAAAAGTGCTGGATCATCTAATAAAACTAAAATTATCTTACATTTTTAATACTTTCGTTTTACCAGTTCCGTATCGCACATTTTGTTTGCTCTTTCAAATAGGCCTACTCAATGAACAATACATATTCTGCAAAAATTACTATTATGCCTATTTTGAAACGCGATGTCAAAACATTCCGTTTTACCAGTTTCAGATCGGTTCGAATCGCAATGCAAGGTTAAGGGCGCCGCCGCAAAACGTATCATAGTTCCCATCTTCCCGAAAGCCCGAAGAAATTACAGCGAAGTTGGCAAAAGAAACTGTGCTCGACACGTAGGCCTACACGTGCAATAGCATGAGCAGCGCAGACCGCGCCCACGTCCCTCGCGCGCACGCGTACACGATGACTAGTTGCTATACGGTTCACGCGCGTGCGCGCCCGACTGCACACGAACTTGACAGCGATCTCAATACGTTGAGAGACAGCGATGTACGTTGAAAGAGGATTTTTAAATCATTTTGTAAAATATTTTCATCCCAGATGGGATTTGAAATTTATTAATCTAGCTGCTGCAATGCTTAGAACTCCATGGACCTTCTGAGGTGCGTTCAGTGTCCTCCACCAGGTAAAAATAGGGGGAAAATCGGTTGTCTTTTTTCGCACGACACGAGCTTTTTATATCCTGGACTCCGTAGTAGCGCAATGTAATGGAGATACTGAAGAGTGCAACATGGGCTATAGAAAAAATTATTTTACCATCACACACCAGTAAAAAGGACCTTGACAGTTTACGTTGCAAGATTCACAAGCCGGGCGACTAAGGGCGCCCTTCATCAGTAGGCTAGTGACTTAAAACAACTTCAATTTGGCATTAATGGCATCTGACAATCATAAAAATTCAGCTTCACACATTCTACTCAGCTCTGAAATACCTTATACTCTCGTAATTGTGTAAATCACAATCTTACTCAAAGAGAGATAACCAAGTGCAGTCTATATTTATAAAAGTAATGATCTAGACGTTCAATTACAAATATAATGTGCGATCATCTGGATAACTGCATTTGTCACTCTTAGTCTTATTTCAGATTGATTATTTACAGAAACTATATACCGGCCATCTTAAATTGTATAGTAACTATCGTTACAGATAGAGTAGATACGATCGGCGATCGCCATCATATTGCACACAATTTATAGACCAATATTAAATGTACTTACCGTCTGGTCTGTACTACGCTCATGCCATACGACATTTGCTGAATGATGCTTATGATCATATTATTGGACAGTCGAGAACAAATGTGACGACAGATCAGCAACTCGGTAAGCAAAGTCAAAATTGATGCGGCAGCTTCGACAGGCGGGAAGCAAGTCAAGCCCGATGGGGTTTTTCGCGCGCCAGAGAGACTAATCAAGCGTGTAAGAATGCAATCGCCACTAAACAATAGAAACCAGACAATTCCCCGGGTATGCAGGGGGCTCGCTCAGCCTAGAACGCACCTAATTGAATTTAGCGCCTATGGCGTGATCGCTGGAAGGCGCAGTCCATAATGCTACCAAACGCTTGAGGGCGCTGCGGCTATAAATATATTTTATGTTGATCTTGACATGGTAATACTCTAAGGGATTAAGGGACCTGTCGGGTAAGAAACAAGAAGGGCCCGACTAGTCACATCTGGATACCACGGCGTTCCCCTGGCAGGATGCGCGGGCCCTCTGTAAGTTTACTGACCCAGGTCTCCGAAATCCTGTAATCATTGCCAAAACGTTCTCGTAGCAATTCTCTAGCCTTTGTGTAGCCCTCTTCCGGCTGCATGACAGCACAACATCGGATAACTGCCAGCGCATCTCCTTCGCAGTACTGGAAAAGGCGGTTTAGCTTGGCACTGGCCCCAACGCTGGTGTTCCCAACAGCTGCATCAAAGCTAGAGATGAAGATCCAGTAGTCGAGCGGGTTACCATTGAACTTGACAAGTTCGCACTTCGGCAAAAGCAGCATGTCAATCATCTCACGTTGCAAAGGCATCGTTGCTACGGGCGATGATGGTTGCACTGGAGCAGATGGCTTCGGAGTACCAGTTAACCACTGATCCACCTTCTCTGCAGCCGTCGACCCAACTAAGCTCAGCTTGGGCTGGTCTTCATGTGAAGATCGTTCATCTATGTCTTCCAGAGCCAAAGGCTCCGCCTCGGCCTTGGCAATTTCGAGCTGAAGTTTGCAGTCTCGTTTACGCTGTTGTAGTCTAAACTCTTCTTCTTCAATGGCTCTCATCGCTACCATGCTTGAAGCTTCTGCCTTAGACTTGCTAATGTAGCGGCTGCTCTAAATCTAGCACTGCTAACTGAACTGGAAGTACCAGCTTTGCTGGATTTACTGGCATTTGAAACTGACATTGTGAATTATCAAATTACAGCAGTGAAAATGGAATGGCAATGCAGTATGATCAATACAAAATATTACATGAAAATCAAAAAATGAATTTGTCAACCAGTCAATCAAAAAATTGACACAATTATGTGAAATATATCCTAACAAAGACAATAACAAGTAATCTAGCAAGAAAATGACACAACAATCAAGCAATCAATAAAATACATGCACAGTTCAAAGTTCACAGTTCGATGAACTTGGAATATCCACGAACACGGAATCAGGTGCTCGTCCAAAGTTCAAAGGTCACAGGTCACAGTTCGATGAACTTGGAATATCCACGAACACGGAATCAAGTGCTCGTCCAAAGTTCAAAGGTCGATGTACATGTACATGAACTTGACCCGCAATCAAATTGTCCAAGATGATCCATCCAAGATGATCCACGATCCAAATCTTGTCCACTGCAAGACCACGATGAGGTACCTGATGATCAGGGCTCTGACCCTGCAGGGCACAGGTTGGGTCGGTCACTGCATGCACTCAAATAACTGCTACAGCCAGAAACATCAGGTGCAACACACGAGTACCCTGGACGGTGAACATCGGCCGTCTCACTTGGGGCGCCGTCTCACTTGGGGCGCCGTCTCACTTGGGGCGCCGTCTCACTTGGGGCGCCGTCTCACTTGGGGCGCCGTCTCACTTGGGGCGCCGTCTCACTTGGGGCGCCGTCTCACTTGGGGCGCCGTCTCACTTGGGGCGCCGTCTCCAATAACTTCATGAGAGTGGCTCGAAGTCATTAAACCAACGCAATTCTGCAGCATTGTTTGCAATTAACCCACACACTCTCAGTCATTGACACTTTCCACGCAGATGTACTTGTGGAATGTAACTAGGTTTAATCTAAAATTAACCACGGATCAAAATAATACATGTAAACATGTTATCATGACAATAAACAATACATGTATAATTGTCAGTTATTTGAGGTCAAACAGAAAATGTGACAACTATCAGGAACATGAAGCAAATAGACCCCCTATGTGTTAACCCCCAACATTATGTCTGCCCTACATAACTTTGATTTCAAAGAGTCCAAACCCTATCAATGTTTGCACGTATAAAAAATCATGAAACCAAAGAAACTCACGACTTTGCTAAGCACAGGCTAAACAACGGCAAACTAACAGAAAAGACGTCGGGTTAACTGCCCAAAATACCGCTTTCTATAGGTAATTAACACAGAAAACGTTCAGGCATAATCCTCTCAAAAAACGTGGAGACAAACAGCGTGTACATCTATGTAATGTATGACCGTGTGCCGCAGCTTAATACATAAGCTAAATAATGCACAGACCCGACTAAGACCACGTGGGTGAGGCAAAGACTATTGACCTCCACACACGATACTTTGTTGTTACATTGTAAAATGCTCAGGCAAAATAATGATAGGGAAAAGCCTGCGTACAAAATTAACAACGGCGAGAAAATCGGCGGAGCTCCGGCGAGAAAGCACTTAAAAATCAAAATTGGCCGTAGCAATACCGATGTAGTACCGGCGTTCCCGTTGTGATACCGTTCTTCTACCGTTGTCCTACCGATATAAGAGCCGACGTGCTACCGAATACCACTTTTCTGTCACCTTAGTGTTACCGATGCGCCGCCGATGTTATACCGATGCGCCGCCGTTGTTCTACCGATGTGCCACCGTTGACCGGAGCTATAGCGGAGTGATACCGTTGCGCTGCCGTTGTGCTGCCGATGCACTACCGATGTGATACCGAAGTGTCGCCGAAGCGGCGCCGCGGCCGGTGGTATTCGGTAGTACTACGGTATCACATCGGTACCAGTACGGTACACATTGAGGCCACCGGAGAGCCGCCGATCCATTACGGGCCGCTACCGGTGCTCTACCGACATTAACGAGGCCATACCGGAGTACTGCCGTTGTACTGCCGTTGTACTGCCGTTGTAGTCCCGTTGCTCGCTCCGGCAGCGCAACGTTAGAAATGTTTGAGCATGTTCAAACATTTCTATCGTCGCCTGCCGTTGCTAAATTTTTCGATCCCCGAAAATCGCAAAATTTTTGCTCCGGTATAGCTCCGGCGAGCCAAATCGGCTAGGTGTGACAGGCCCTTTACATCTGCCAAACTTGCATAAAAAACACAAGGCCGTGGCCCCGTGGTTAATTATATGATTGGTTAATGTTGTGTTGTGGAGTTTGTTAAATTGTATCGGCTATTTGATACACAGGAGCATCATCAGATCTGCCAAATGAACTAACCTTTATTACCTGTACGAAAGATGTTCAAGAGCAGATCGATAAAAATAACTGCAAATCAGAACGATTGTTATTGCAACCATATTTATCTTCATATTTATAGGCATCCTTGAAGCCTGATGATATTTCAAAGGTGACAGCAGCTGTCGAGAAAGAATGTGAGGATTTATGTTCCAGCAACAGCCCTTCCATTTTTCGAAAGAGTGCACCAGCTGATTTGGAAAACTGGTCAAATGACAAGCAGGAGGAGGAATTCTTGAAGCGAGCACCGGTGCTGTGTTGGCAGTACTTCAAGCTGCTGCAACTTCAAAGACCATCCGCCAAAGGGAAGCATAAAAAAAACAGTACAAACTATCCGGCCTGGCATCCTGGCAGCTGCATCTACTCTGCTGAACTGCAGATCAAAAGATATGAATCTCCATGCCATAATGACAGGAATAATTCTGAAACGTGCATCAGCCAAAAAAGCTGCTTTTAAACATTTTTTGTGTTGTGCATTATAGTACTGCTCATCGTCGACAAATTGCCTGTGGCAAGGACTTTGATGCACCTGTGAAAGCCTGGCAAGAACGAGTTTCCAAGGAGGTTATCCTAGAAAAGGCAGTAACTGCTGGCATGATACCCAACAAAACCATAGAGGAATTCAACACTCACAGGCATCTCGGCTACAAAGTTGTAGGTGACAATATTGATCTTAAGACCCATGCACGATACATGACCAGAGAGAAGCAGAATGTTGACTGGCATATGTTCAATGTGATGGCTGTAGAGAACAGGGTAGGAGGATTTCACAAAGATGACACCAAGCCTCAGGAATCAGACATCAACTCGGTCTCACCAGCCTTGTTTCTGCCAGATTTACAAGATGAAGACAAACTTCGCACAAACTGGGTTACTCACATTGCTCACATAATCAGCAAATACCTGTTAAAGATGTCCTGGTTGAAGGATCATGTGCCAACTCATATTCTACACCAGTACACTCGAGAGGCAAAGAAAAAAACAAAGCTGGTAAGTGTTTTTAGACTGATGGAACTGTAGAACAGTTAAATCTGTCAAAAGGATAAATAGAAAAAGCATTTCATGATTTCATGATTTGTTTCTAATTCTTGCAAGTAATATAAAGGCAAAACAGATATTGAACCTGAGGCCATGTAAAACAATTTAAACCAGTTTCTCGTCTCCCTTGCTCCATTCTTCCCCTGGCTGCCTCCTTTTTTGAAGCAGTTATTTGCATAGTAAAACAATTTGCTTATTTGTTCATTTGTTCAGTTTCAACAAGAGTGCCTCGGGGCTCAGATAAAAGCTCAAAAAGAGTAAACAAAACAGAAGAATACATTAATTATGAAAATTGGCCATCTGGGAAAAAAGGGGCCTCCCCTGGATGAGAAACTGCTCCCCAGGCCCAAGGAGTTCAATGTGAATATAAAAATAAATTGGGATGTCAGAGTGTTAAGAAAATGCTTTTGGGGAAGGTTATTTATAGAGAAAAGTCAACTTTCGCCCAAACAAATATTCACACAATAATGTCTTGTTGAGTTTCACTTGCGTGTGTCAAACGGAACTCGCCACACCAGAGCAGGGGGGGGGGGGGGGGGGGGGGGGGGGGGGGGGGGGGGGGGGGGGGGGGGGGGGGGGGGGGGGGGGGGGCTGGACGTTTTCGTATCCCCAAATCACAAACTTTTTCCACCGCCTAGGGGCCTTGACTTTGTCATATGTTTCACACTTTGTTGTCGTATAGATTGGGGATAACCAGTTTCCGTCACTCATAGTCTTAATATGTGGCTGTTTATATATAATATTAATTGTTTAAAGCCAGAAACAAGGCCGTATAAATAGATGCCGTTTCAGTCAATCGCGTCTTCAATTCAAGAAGTTCTTTTTAAAAGCCTCTCAGCTAAACAGTTCATTAGAGTAACGATTTCATTTTGTTTACATGCGATCTGCACCAAAACAGACACAACTGTCATAACGTGGATTGTTCGCGTACGGTTGTCATCGATTCACCATACTATTTTCCATGTCAATCTGAGACAAAACCTATATTAGCCATGCAGCCCGCTGCCTGGCAGTAAACAAAAGTACAGGAATAATACGCAAAGGCTCCAAAAACTTCTTATTCACTCATTTACATATTGTGGACATGAAGTCCAACGATGATCCATAACAACAAAGCTATACAAGAAGAAAGAGACAGTCTTTTATGTAACGCTATGGTGAATCGTTTAGCACATGTATGTCAGTAGAGGGCGCTTTAACTTCGCAATTGTTTGGTCATCTGATCTGAAAAAACGGACACATATCTCACAAGAGAAGCAGTCACAGCCATACATATAAACTTGGGAAATAGATATATCTATGCTTCTTTTGTGATGAAATTAAAATGGTATACTTGGGACAGGGAACTTGAAACAGTATAATCGACCCCGCGTTATAACTAATGTTAGTGTTTCATTAGTGTTTATTCCTACAGAAAGGATAACGGATATATTGCATGGGCACAAGAAAAACCTGGAGGTGCATGTATATGCCAAACCCAACCCCGAAAATGGAAATAAACAAGTGTGCGAAAATTCTCCCTGACTTAGACATCTTCGGCCAAAACTCAGACAATCCTGGACAAAACTCGTTGAGACACCCCCACCCCCAATCATTGTTGGTTCGGTGTGGTTAAAAGTCGACGATTGAGGAAACTCGTGCGCAGAAAAAATAGTTATTGGCGCCAAATTCCCTAACAACGGACATCAACACTGACCGGAGGAAGGGGGGTGGTGGTCTACTGTTGAGGTGTCCCAAGAGTTTTGTCCAAGATTGTAGGTAGGGTAGATATGTAATACCCTACTTGAATATCAGTGCTATGACAACAAAAGAAGTGTGTTTAAATGGGTTCCTTTAGGCTTGCTCAAGTTAATAAATAAAAACATACATTTCCACCTTGGACGATACATGTAGCTGTTTTTTGAGGACTTTGGCACCCCAAACCCTCCGCTGGTTATAGTGGCTATTTCCCTTCGGAAAGAGTTCCATATCCGGCCATCACTTATTTTCTATTAATGACTTAAAAACTACGAAAATTTTTATATCTGATGAAGAAACACGAATTTAGGAGGGAAACAATTTCAACTTATTCTTTGAAAATTAAGTAAGAAACCATCTGTAGGTCCAGACAAATTTGTTATTGGGTGTATAAGTCTGTAAGCATATTTTTAAGGAACAAAAGTCTTGCCAATGACAGCAGAATTTAATTCACAATGTTTCATTTACCTCTCATAAGTATTAAGTGTCAACAATCATACTTAGTCATTTATTTAAATCTGTAAAAATCGCTTGTGTTTGAAAAAAAAAATCTTGTCAGTGATGACAGAATTTAATTTACAGGTTCCATTTTCATCATTTAATTACAATTTAAAGAAGTGCCAACATGAATTTCATATTCTTTAATTCTTGCATTGAAATAAGACTGTTTGAAAAGATTATGACTCGTTTGCTTAATTTTCTTTTGTTTTTACAGAAAAAAAACTTTAGTCACACGACTAATGTGATTAGTCATCATTTTGAATGACTAACTGCAAAAGTCAGGTGACTAACGTTTAGTCATTTCTGACATCAGTTGGATGTAATCACAAGACTAATTAATTTTAGTCATTTTTACTAACTTATGACTAATATTAGACTAATAAAAATTAGTCGTATGGCTTGCTGACTAACTTTAGTTGGTCCTTTCAGACATAGGGCATGACTAACTTTTATTAGTCAAAATGACTAACTTATGTTTACAGTGTACTTGCGATGAAAAGTTTGTTTTTACAAGCGTAGATGTTGGATAGCTAGGATCTGTTCACGATTCTCGCATATTCCAAACATCGGAAGTACACAGCGCAGTCTCAACGAATGTGCACGGTTTCCTTCTTGGGGATACTGGCTACGAAAAAGCTCCCTACATCATGACACCCTATAGTATAATCCCGCTACTCCTTCCCAGAGGAACTTCAACAGGCTTCCTGCGAGGAATAGGGTGGTTATCGAGCAGTCCTTTGGACAAATGAAGCGTAGATTCCCTCTTCTGAAATATAGCATCCGGCTCAAGTTAGACAACATCCCCAAGTGCATCATGACATGTTTCGTGCTACATAACGTATCTAAATTCCTCAACGATCCTTATGAGTTTCTTCAGGAAGACGACGGTGATATGGTGGGAGGAGGAGGAGGATGTCATCAACGGCGCAGACAGGGTAGTACACAACTGTCGCAGGACAACAAAGAAAATTACTATTATTCTGATCTAGTGAAGCCAAACCCCGGATAACTGGTGTAAATAGTTAAGTTGATTTTAGTTATCAATTCCAGTTGAGGTTAATTTTAATAGGTTCTATTCTTTGGTTGTGGCTTAGGTTAATTTTGACGGTCCGATCGGGCGTTCATATCGACTGACCGTTTTCAAAGGGCTTTCCTCCACGTCCGATTTGGTTCGTTTACGTAACCCCAATGGGGACCTATAGGTTTAACCTATTTTTACTGTTGTTATGTTTGAATATATTAACGTCTAGAAATAAATAGATTCATTCAAAGAATGTGAATCTGGTTTCCCCGGGTATAAAAGTGTGGTGCAAATTTCATGGAATCGAGTTTTGCGTTGCGGGTATACCGGAGTTGAGTTAGTCTCGCCGGGATAGCGAACAAGGCCATCAACGCTGAGGCTGATGATGATTACTGAAGTTGCCACGGTAGAATAGAAGCGCCAGGCAACTTTGGGTACCCTTTGCGGGGTGTGGTTCGCGGTTCGCAGGAACAGATGGACGGCCCGCCGATCCATGCGCACGCAGCGCAATTCTCCCGGGAAAGCCAGACCAGGGTACCGGTACATTGGAGGAAAACCTATGGCTCTGGGGTTCCTGTATCCAGTTATACGGGGTCCTAATCGGGGTTACAGCAATGTCCATGATGGCCTTTCCATTCGGAGGGCGGTTTTTCATCCTCCATGGTTCAACCAAGCTTCAACCAACTGAGGGTTCGGTTCGGTTCGGTTCGGCTCGGTTCAAGTCATTTAAGCAGCCTTCGCTCCAGCGCCGACTTTATATTTATATTGTATTAAAATGTGTTTATTTTTCGGTTTTGTTTTTCTTGGATTATTGGCTCTATTAAATTGTTACATTTTCTATAGTAAAATCTTAGTTGTCCATAGTATGTCAGACTGCGCAGGGCGGTGCTAGGGTCCGCCTTCCCATACAAAAATGTTCTATAGAATTCTATAAAAAAAAAATATTGAATTTCTATAGAGTGTTCTTTAGAATTTTTATTTAGAGTCTTTATAGAGTTTTTATAGAGATTCTATAGAAAAGTGGGCCACTTTTTTATAACTTTTCCATAGAATACATATAGTTTTTATAGAGATTCTTTAGAAAATTCGGCCACTTTTCTATAGTGTTATAGAGTTTTTATAGAGTTTCCACAGAGTTTTTATAGAGTTTCTATAGAGTTTTTAAAGAGTTTCTATAGAGTTTCAAAATAATTTTTATAGAGTTTCTATAGAGTTTTTATAGAGATTCTATAGAAAATTGGCTACTTTTCTATAACTTTCCTATAGAATACATATAGAAATTCTATAGAGTTTCAATTATATGCTTCTATCAAAGTTCTAAAGAATTTCATATATATTCTATAGAAACAAGGCTTTTTCCTATAGAAACAAGGTGAATTCAATACAAACTCTTCCTTTTTACATTTAGATATGTACTGTATACGTTTCTTACTGTAACATTTTAAAGTTTTTTATAAAATAATGTTAGAAACCTCTTTTAAAGTTTGTCTAGGCAAATGCGAAAACTTAATGAAGATTAGGACTAAAATTATCATCAGAAAAGAGTATTTTAAGGATGTCGCCATCATCGTCATTGCTTAATCATTGTCATCATTATCAAAGTACAAAGCGGCTTCTGCCCTCAAAACTCTTCAAGAAAGAAATGACCCAAATAGATATTGAAAAATGTATTTCAATTACCGTTTTAGAGTGGTACGTACGGGTGCGGGGGTATTGTGTCATGGCCCATCGATCAATTGAGGTCTTTTCCCCTCCACCACTTGTGCTCCCCGTCATATACCCCCATCCCATTGTAGAAAGAAATGCACAGCAGCCCAAAAAATGGGGTAAAACTTAATGGAATAAGCCGTATTTTTCGGTTTAAAATATGGCAATAACTGAGTCTGTGATCGAGTAAAATAAAAGTAACAACTTGGCTACATCGGGTTTACATGACATGCTCTATCAGTGTGATGGAGATACATCTACAGTTTATCACGGCCAACCGAACTACTAAAGTAACAATTGTAGACTTACCGCATACAAACAGCTTGTGAATGTGTTGACATGGTTCAAAATGTTGCTTTTTCCTACCTCCATGCTTGTACCAGTTGTGAGTTTATCCATTATGTCCATTCTAAAGACTAGTCCGTCCATATCCATCCAGAAATATTCAGTGTATTGTATGTACATGAGCAGTAAATTATGTCCACAGGCATGAATGCCATGCAGACATCCATGATTTTGACCCAGGTTTATACAATTTCTGACATTTCAAGCATACATGTACATGCACTGCTGCACTGACGTTCAACTGACCGCAGTGCAGATTTCAAATTTCCCACACTGACGGTTTATCTGTGGTATGCAAGCAGCAATTAGGTCACCCTGTCATGGGAGTTGTGACCCACGCTGCACTGTGAGTCTAACATGATACTCTTGATGATGTAACAGTAGGCTTTGGTCTGTACACAGGGTCTGTAGGGGAGATGGGGGTCATTTTCAGATTTTTGTCACGGCTAGCTATGGAACAAATCTAAATGTTTTAACTTATACCCAGTGCAACTAACCCCATCTCCCCTATACACTTCCTGTTTGGCTTAGTAAACTGTTCTCAATGAAGAATTGGACTATAACTCCCTAAAGAAATATTTTGGTAAAGATATCTACTAATAAAAAGTGTTATAGTCAAAATAAATTTTATTTTGTAATTACATGTAAACCCCTTTAACATAAGCAGTGTCGATCCTCCACCAAACCCGACCCCTAGTAGTTCGACTTTTGGGATTTTCATTTATTAGAATTTAATTATTATTTAAAAAAAAAAAAATTATTAAAAAAACTGGCGCAGGAAATGGATGTGTTTACATAGAAACTATGTATAAACTCTATAATGAACAACCAGAGATTTCTTCAAACCTCAGAAAGTGTGCACAACTCATACATATTATTTCTATAAAGCTCTATATAAAGTATTTCTGTAGAGCTCTATACATATAAAATGTGTACAACTCTATGCACCAGAAATTTCTATAGATCTCTATAGAACATCTCTATAAACATCTATAGAAAAAAAACAATTCTATAAAAAATTGCAATGAAAATTCTATAGAAAATGTTTTGTTCTATACAGTTCTATAGAGTTCTAAAGAACTCTATAAAGCATTTTATAGAATTCTATAGAACATTTTTGTATGGGTTGCGACAACAACCTGCAACCTATGCGAATTATACGACGCCGTGGACAGCAGCGACGTGACGAAATTGCTGCACTTCTATTTGAAAGGCCTGATAACTAATCATTTTTGTTTACCAAAGTAAATTAACAAATTTAAGACCAAGTTCAGCTGCAAAAAGCGCAAGTTTTATTTTGTTTGATTTTCTTTTTTCTTGTTGGTGCCTTTTTGCCGCATTCATACTATGCAAGGATTAAGTTTACTTAATTTTACTTAACAGTTGCGATGGAAGCAATTTCGCAAAAAAGAATAAGAAAAACAATCAACACATGTTTAAAACTGTAATTTTTTCTCGTAATTAGTAATAACAAAATTAATACGCTATAACCGAAATACTTTCGCACTCTGCCAGATGAACTACACAGTGTTTTCTTCTGAAAACTAGCTAGTTTTAATTTTGGGGCCAACTGCGCCATATATATCAACAAGTCAAGAGCCTATGTTGCTCAAAATTATGCATGTTTGGACATTTTTCAAAAAGGCAGTAAAAACAGTAATAAAAACTAATTAAACAACTTTCTAAAACACTTTTATGAAATGCATTTGCTGATCTCCTGCAATAGTACTTTTTAAGTATTGTATCTGAAAAGAATGTCAAAACTGTTATGTTATGTAATTTCTAATCCCATGGTGGTGTATAGTTGTTTAAGTTTGTGAAATGCATCGCATCCGTTGATCCAGGTGATTGATCTCCTTCTGTTGTCTGCTGGTTTTGCTCCTGTAGCCGTCTAACTTTCATCCTGGTTCAGAGGTTCATCGTTTAATCAGTCTCACCAGGCAAACTCTTCCTTTTGGATCCATGAAAAGGCACCGGTGTTGAGGATCGACTTGGCGGAGGCGTCAATGCTGATGTTGAACCGCATAGCCCACTTGGAACCTTTCCACCCTGCAAGAACAAATTGTTCTGATATGTATTATAAATACCTAAACTTACTATAGAACTACACGTATTATGTAGATCGAGTACGGTATTGAAAATCATACGACACGTTAAATAAATCAAGTGTATTCAAAGGTATGAAATGAAAAGTAAATTTTAAAACGCATATTATAAAATGATTCAAAGATTTCTTTGTTTTATTTGAACGTTTTATTTTGGACAGATTTGTCATAATTAAGGGACCATTTTTATGAAGTTCGCAAGGAAAATTTTTTAAAATAGTGTATTTATTGATGTTTTGAAATAGTGTTTGTGTGTACAACAAAGTTTGTAATAATTGATACAATTGCTCTTTATTGCTGTGTAATACAGATTTGGCTAGCTGCGAATGTTGGGTGGAACTTTAATAGTAAGATACGTTACTTAAAAACAATGGTACAAATAAAAATACTTAATCAAACCATTTTTAACGAATGTAAAATTGCTTTAAAAAAAATACAGAACATTTTAGAAAAAAAGATACGAACCACAAAGCGGGCATCGGCAGAAGCGTGGCTCAACATGTCATTCTTGGCGCAACCAGATTAACAAGCTCCGGCTGAAATTGCGGAAGCCATCTTGTTTATGGTAGGGTTTTCTTGCCCTCTCAGTGCGTCGAAGAGGTCTTTCTCCCAGGAATACAGGTTGATTGTACGATTATCCGTTTCATTTGCGTCTGTTTTGTTCTTGACCTGTGCTTTCATGTTGGCTACCTTCTTCAATATTTGTTTGTCATCCTGAAGTGCCCTTAGCTTCTTTTCCTTGCTACTTGGTGGTTGAGATTTCTGTACTAGCACAGGTTTTTTTTTATGGTTTTGACTAAAACTACATTCAGTTGTTGATCACATTTGACAGCAGTTTGATCATCACTCTGTGCAACCATTTTGGAAATAACAAGCAAACCTGGTTATAAAAAGCTTTTAAATGTTTGCACGCCTCATCGCACACCTGGATGAATAGCGCTATGTTAAGAACCTATAAGCAATTGCTGGGCAAGCTTGAGAAAAAGCAAACAATCAAAGCAAAAGGTTATTTATACGTGTTTAAGCAATGGCTTTTGCTTCTTCTTGGTGAGCTTTTGCTTTTGCTCAGTGTTTCTGCTTATCAGCAATTGCTAGTTTTTATGTATTCGGCCCAATGAATCCGCAATGGTATTTGAGCTCCCCTCAATGTAAAATGCTTTAAACACAACATTATCCTTTAAAGCCACTAAAACAAACCTTCGCACCAGCTTCATGATGCGAGGACATTTGGTTGTCTAATGACAATTGACACAACCGCTTGGTTGCCGGACCATAACTGGACCCATTTTGTTTTTTTATTAAATGACCCCATAACTCCAGGGGATCACCATTGGGAACAATTCAAGCCAGGCAATGGACATCCACAATAACCTGCTCTGGCCAGCTGCCCTGTGTCAAACGCCCCTAAAAGAAGCAACCAAAACCAATCGACTTTGCAGCATCTGTATACAGTTGTAAGGAGGTACTTGTGATTCACTGTGAATCCAAAAACACCATTGAATTGCTCTATATAAAAACGTTAACCACATATCATTATCCATTTTAGCGCCAACACCAATACGAACCTGATTATCTGCAAACTTAGGATTTCTTTCTTTCAAAACATTTTCAGAACTTTTTCACAGCATTATTTCACAGTAATTATTGTTCTCGTATTATAAGATCTTTAAATGAATCATACACTCTAGGTGTTTAACCCACTTCCATCCACTGTAAGAGATAGGAGTGCAGACGCTCTACAAACTGTGAATACCTTTCACCTTCTTCGGTCCTTGCATTTCTGAACTTAGGCCTAAAACCTTCTTCGTTTAAACGGAATCTGTGGAGAAGTGCTTAGTCATATTCATTAGATTGTTCAACTGACGCGACGTAAATACACATCCAAAGACTTTCCTGTAAGTATAAGGCAGTTAATGAAACAGACAAGTCTAATTCGGGCAAGCCCATGAAGGTTGCAAACTGTTCAAAACGGCTAAGGTATGCATCCATATCGTCCTTTTGTTTGTTAAAGTAAGGTAATTTGGGCATTTTTTGTTTACAAGTACCCCGCATAGTGAAGTTAGCCGTTGAACTTTCCATTACAGTCTCAGGCCTCAACAGGAGGGGAGACAGGAATGGCGTCTGTGGTATATTCAGAGTACACGAGCATGGGGGTCTACTGAATCAAGTAGCAAGAGTCCTCCAGGTCGACACAGTAGCAGAGCTGAGGGCTTAATTACCACCCTATACTGATGCGTGCCCGGATGCCATCCTTCTCAGAGCCTACGCAACCCTTTAACGACTGCCATCAGTCTATGGCTATGTGGCTGATTGCCATAAAGGGAGCACTGACACACTTGTCCACATTCCAGGACGAATTTAGAATCGAGGTGGTTGTGAAGACAGTGCTTGACATCAGGGCATTCCCGGCGGAGCAGTTGTTGGATTGGTTCTTCGAGGAGGAGGTATTTATCCTCCGGCCAGATGACCTGGCGCGTGTCAATGCTGCTAAGGTGTACCTCGACATGGTGGCAGACCAGAGCCTGTGTGTGGCAAAACGGTTAGCTGCGAAGTCATTCATCGATTTCTTCATCGATGGTGGGTGCACGAGGCTGCTCTACTACCCATTGAAGGCAGCCCTGGGAGGCACAATTGGTAACTGCCCCGAGCTGATGCCTCCTACACCCATGTTGCAGCATGTCAACTAGTGCTGCAGCCGAACCGCCGAACCGAACTAAAAATGGCCGAACATGGCCGTCCGAACCGAACCGAACCGAACCGAAATTGTCGGTTCGGAAGTTCGGCAAGCTTTACGTGCACATATTGATAGCGCTTGGAATGCATGCGATGATAGAACAAAATTAGCACATGCACGGGCGGCACGGATGATTGAATTTACGTGTTGATAAGGCCCTTCTTTTCGGCCTTCTATTGCAGCAGGTTTGGACCCATCACATGTACATGTACCGCGTAAATTATATTAGCCCATGTATCGCATGCATATGTAGACAGTCGATAAAATATAAAATATAAAGCCTTTTCCAATCCAGGAAGGTAACAAAAAGGCATGAGGTAATTGTACCTCCGAAAATTGTGGTAGGATTCTAGTAGTATAGGGAAATGCCGATTCTATCACATTTTCAAAATTTCAAAAACCTCCCCAATTTTGCTGTAGGTACATACACCAAATTTTTAGAAATTTTAAGAAAAGTTGAAATTCCAAAATTGTCTAAAAATCGCCCAAAAATCAATCTAAATTTCTCTAAATTTTGCTGTATATCTAAACAGCAAAATTAGTACAAAATCAACAAAATCAAAAACGAAAAAACACTTTTTTCGTTGTTCACGCAGATACTTTTCCTACTTATAACAAATTTATTTGTTATCAGCCCAAAAAATTTTTTTTTTAAATTAAATTTGTATAAAATATTATATTGCCATAATAAAAGATGGAAATTCAACCTTTGATTCATGGATACAATAGATGGAACAAAATAACTTTAAAAAAATATATCGATAAGTATAACTTATCTTTAGGAACACCAACAGAAAGAGGAAAGAGGAAAACAAATTTAAAAATTTGAGAGTTAAAACTAAAGAAAGTCTAGCGCGAATCATACGCGATAAAAATATTCCAGTTACTTCTACGGGCAGAAATGGTCAAGCGCTGAAAAAAGATTACATCGAAGCTATAAAAAGATTTAAATCTCCAAATATTTTTCGAGAATCAGACTTTCGAGAGACGAAAAGATTTTCGAACAGTTATAGAAATTGGGAAATTGTACCGAATCTGTTTATCGACGATCCGGAACAATTTTACAACACCCACGCGTCGATGATCAAAAGCAAAATAACCGCTGAATTAAGAGAACTAAGAACGATGAAACTTCAGATCGCTATGAAAGTAAAGTATACAAAAAGTGCTCCGGATGGTGAGACTGTAACATCAACGGCAACTCATTTTAGTTATCAAAATCGCATCTTAAACGAGAGTGATATACAAACTACGCTCAGACGACAATTTGAAACGATACTGTCTGCGATAGATAAATACACTAATAAAGGAAGCGGTTGGATCGTAGATAAGATACTTGCGTTTTACATCAACATAAATAGAGTTAACCCTTTGGTAGGCGCTTCTTACGTAGCACTACCTGAATTTATCGATAGTAAACACGCAACCATCAACATCAAAAACGAAGATCAAGAGTGTATAAGATGGTGTATAAGAGCAGCTTTGGGAATATATACCGATAAGGTTAAAAACAAAATAGAAACAAATCCAAATTACAAATTCAACGGAAATAGAACTTCTGTTTATAAAACTGATGATGGATTAAATTTTAAAGATGTAGACTTCCCCACACCCATAAATCAGATACCTAGAATAGAAATACAGAACGGTCCAAGTATAAACGTGTTTGGATACGAAGACTCGATATATCCATTATACTTGTCTAAAAACCTAGATGCTCTAACTTGCATTAATTTGCTGTTGTTTGACCGTCATTATTGTTTGATAAGCAACTTGTCTAGATTATTGTCTAGCGTTACAAAGAGTCAACATCGTAAGCATTTTTGTTTGAGATGTTTATCACATTTTAATTCATCAGAAAAATTGGAATTACACGAGATGCATTGCGGAGGAATAGACACAAATCCATCCATCGCCACAATGCCCAAGCCTGATAAAAATATTCTTAAGTTTAAAAATTTTAAAAATTTACAAGACGCACCCTATGTCATATACGCAGACTTTGAATCAATATTAGAAAAAACAACCGCCTCTGCTAGCGAAGTGAGTGCCACAATTTAAACTCACATTCACAGAGCCTGCGGTTATTCGTACGTTGTAGTTAGATGCGATGGACGAAAAATTAAACGAAAGACTTATAGAGGTAGACACGCTGTAGACAATTTTATAACCTCGTTGAAAGAACTCGATTCTAAAATTAATATCTTACTCGATAAGGTGAAACCGATGATATATACGCTAAAAGAAGAAAAAATTCACCTAAATTCTAACGAGTGCTGGATTTGCGAAAAACCAATTTATCCAAATTACTCGTGTAATTGCCAGTGCGATGAGCCGGAAGAACCCATTTTATACGATTCCGAAGAAGAAGAATACTCATACATAAACGCTAAGGGGTACACCGAGTTAAAATGCGTGACCTGTCGCAAGAAAATTAACAAATTTAGAAAAGTAAGAGATCATTGTCACAGTACGGGTAAATATCGAGGCGCTGCGCATGCTTACTGTAATCTTAAATTACGAATAGAATCTGATAGTACACTAATACCAATCATCTTTCACAATTTGGAGGGTTACGACGCGCATTTAATTATGCACGGTATTTCTAAGTATAAAGAAGACATCGGATGCATACCAAAAAATTTAGAAAAATACATTTCTTTTTCGGTCGGTCAATATAGATTTATCGACTCGTTTCATTTTATGTCTAGCGCTCTCGACAATTTGGTAAAGTCTTGTCCGAGAGAATCTTTTAGTTTACTCTTGAAACATTTTGGCGAAGAGAATGCGGACATCTTATTACAAAAGGGTGTTTATCCGTACGAGTATATGGACAGCCACGAAAGATTTAAAGAGACTAGTCTACCGCCCAAGGAATGTTTTATAGCGCTCTAAAGGACAAACACGTGTCTAACGAAGACTACGAAAGAGCGCAACGAGTATGGGAAAAATTTAACATTAAAAACTTGGGTGAATATCACAACTTGTACGTAACTACAGACACTCTATTACTAGCCGGAGTATTTGAGAATTTTAGACGAATGTGTAGAACAAACTACAAGTTGGACCCCGCCAACTACTTCACAGCACCCGGTCTAAGTTGGGACGCTCTATTGAGACACACGAAAATTGAATTAGAACTTTTGACCGATACAGATCAACACTTATTTTTTGAAAAGGCGAAAAGAGGAGGAGTATCCAGCGTTGGAAGCGCAAGATACCACAAGGGGAATAACGAGTATCTAAACGACTACAGTCTGGATAAACCAGACTCTTATATTCTCTATCTCGACGCCAACAACCTCTACGGATGGGCAATGAGTCAACCACTAACATACGGAGAATTTAATTGGGTCACCGCGAGTCAATTTACCCACGATCGAATCATGTCGTTAAAAGACGTTTCTAAAACGGGGTATATGTTTGAGGTAGATCTAGAATACCCCTCTTGTTTACACGACTTACACAACGACTATCCGTTAGCGCCGGATAATATAGTCATACCGGAAGAATGGTTATCGGAATATCAACTAAACTTGACGAATTCGATAGGATCTAGCGCTAATGCATCGAAATTGACGGGTACGCTACATACTAAAGAAAAATATGTAATTACATTACGTCAATTTAAAAGTGTCTTAGGTTGGGTCTAAAACTAACCAAAGTACATCGAGCTCTACAATTTAAACAAAAACCTTGGATGAAATCCTACATCGATAAAAACACCCAACTAAGAACGAAAGCGAAGACAGATTTTGAAAAGGATTTCTTTAAGTTGATGAACAACTCGGTATTTGGCAAAACGATGGAAAATGTCAGAAATAGAATAAATGGAATTTTACTGCGAGACGATCAAGTTAAAGAATACCAAAAAATAGTTTCTAAACCGAGCTAACTAAAGTCCGCCTAGACAAACCGATTTACTGCGGTGTTAGTATCTTGGATTTATCAAAAACTCTAATGTACGACTTTTATTACAATCAATTAAAAAAGACGTATGGCGATAAAGTAAGATTGATGTATACAGACACGGACTCGCTGCTTTTGATTATCTATACGAAAGACGTTTATCTAGATATGGAAAAACAGTCCGACTCGTACGATTTTAGCAACTACGAGAAAAGTCACTTTTTATACGACGAGACTAACAAGAAAGTCATCGGTAAATTTAAAGACGAATGCGGAGGAAAAGTTATAAGCGAAGCTACATGTATCAGATCAAAGATATACTCGATTTTATGCGGGGAACACGACGTTACTCCCTACGGTCGTAGCTACGACTGTATAAAGAAGGCCAAAGGCGTAAACAACGATCTATCTTACGAAAATTATAAAAATTGTGTTTTAGCGAGCGAGTGCTATTCAAACAATATGATAAAAATTGGATCCAAACATCACATGATATACACGGAGGCTCAAGTCAAGCAATCGTTAAATCCTTTAGATACGAAGAGATATATTTTACCTAATGGTACAGACACTCTGGCTTATGGTCACCTACGCATCTTGAGCGTAGCTAAAGATTAGAACAAGAATTTTTATAAATATCTACTCGACAAATAAATTTCTTATGGTTATTCTCGACTAACTCGCCGTCGCAGTCTCTGAAAGAAAAACTTAGTTCGGGTATTTTACTCCTAATTAGCGGTATGACAGTTTTTCTTTGATTCTGGATAGTCGTGATTACATCCGAATGAGTGTTAATATATGCAATCGGTATAACGTCTAACAAGTGCGTGCTCCTTCCGTTATAGAAATTATTAGACGTAGATAATTCGCCGCAATGTAAACAAATTGCATTCACGTAATTCATATTATAATGTCCTACAAGTTCACCATCCGAAGTGGTCCACCTATCGGGTAGGTCCAACACTTTTTGAGTATATAGATCGAATCTAATGGAAACCACTGTATCTTTCGGTAATATACCGGCATTAAAAATATTTTTTTTATTAGGTTTGCCTGCGGAAACTTCAATCAAAGTTAATTTATTAAGTTCGCCTATTAACCCATCGATATCATAATTTCCAGCTGGAATTACCATTTCACCGTTAGTTACACCTCCAGAATCAAATTTTTCCCATCCTATAGTCATACGTTGACCTATATTATAAAAACCTATGGTAAATATCGCGTTGTTTAAACTCATACAGTAATTTCCATTAGAGTTATCTATAGGTTTTGATAAACTAAACGTTTGTTCGTTACCGATCATTTCAAAAACGTGCGATTCCATTTAAATAAAGCGTAAAAAATCTTTAAAAATCGCTTAAAATTTACCGATCGTCAAGTTAAAACTAATCTTGTTTCCTCGATTATTGATTAAAGCGCCGTCTCGGTCTCTGATACTAAAGCTAAGTTGGTTTATCCTATCGCCCGCGAGTCTACGAGCGGTTAATCTTATACCCCCCATAATCGTATTCTCTCTTTTCGTTATCGGTATAACGTGTAACAAGTGCGTGCCCCTTCCGTTATAAAAATTATTAGACGTAGATAACTGATCGCAATGTAAAAATACTGTATCGATAGGCGTTGTATTATACTGCCCTACGTAATCTACGCCATAAACAAATTTCTTTTCTGATATCCCCAACAATTGTTTAATGTTTTTATCGAAGCGTAGAACGTTATTTTCTTCCGTTATATAAAAAGATATCTTTTTATTAAGTTTATCTACGGAGACTTCTAACCAAACTAATTTACTGAGTCTATCTCCGATCCAATCTATATCGTAATATCCAGCCGGAATATCAATTTTTCCATCCGTACTACCCGTTTTTTGCCCCGTGTTAGGATCTATTTGATTTATAAAATAGAGAATTTCGCTATTACTAGGTATATTATAAAACCCCGCGGTAAATATCGCGCTGTTTAAACTCATACTGCAATCTCCCTTAGAGTAATCTATAGGTTTTGATAAATTAAACGTTTGTTCGTTACCGTCCATTTCAAAAACGTGCGATTCCATTTTAAATCTTATTTAATTTATTATAAATAAGATTTAAAATGAAATTCGCTCAATTTGTAAAATTTTTAGAGGTTAATAATCAAACGGTAACGAATGCTCTAGATATCGTGAATCTAGCTAGAGGTCAAGACGATAGCGACAAGTACGAAGCAATTACCCCGGAGAGTACCCCGTTGAACATGAGTCAACTTATCATCGTAAACGCTAACACGAACGCGAGTTTTATCGCTAATTTAGCGGATATATTTAGCGCTTATAAAATGTCCGACATAAAACACGACGAACAAGTACAACGCTATGCATCGGACCTCATGACGTTTTATCAAAATCAACTCAACTTTGCATTTTGGTGCGCAACTTCGGGTTGCGGTGTAGGACTAGACTTATTTCTACATGAAAACCCCGTAATATCGGCTTTATTCAAGTTTCACGTATATTTCACGATCAGAAAGATACTTTACTTTCTAAAATCCCCAGTTCCAAACGACGATGCATTCGACGATCTAAACAATAACATCGACGGCAGCGCTTATAACGATATTTGTCGACATTTTAATGTCGATCCAAACGTGAGTTTTAAACAGACCATAGACTTAACTTCTGGAGGATTAGGTACCGCTTATTTTGACCCGTGTAACGTACACCAAGACTCGAAAAAATCATGTACACCTTTACCCGTAGCAGGCAAAAATTACAACCCTATTAAGCTTCACAAGGTTTCGGCTGAATATGTACCGAGTACGGGTAAATATGTGACGAATAATAAATTGTGGGAATACGATTATGAAGCTATGAACCATGGCGCCACCTACATGGGATTTGTAGAGTCGGGCGATGCGAAACATTATAGTAAAATTACGCTCGCGTGGATCAGGCAATCCGCGGACGTTGTACGACTTGGTTTTATAAATTTTATACGTCAGAAGAACTCGTTTACCGACGTTGGTATAGAAAAAATAAACGAAAGCGTTAGAACGTACGTGTACGCCATACTTGGTGCGCAAGCCCAAACAAAAACGAGTATACTAACTGCGGGTACTGGATTAGATGCTCAAAGACAATTTGAAAATATAGTAGAAGACGTTATAAATAGCCCTACGGACTTAGAATCTTCTATAACCAGATTTCAAGATTCTTTACAGTACGCTAGAAGCTCGTTAAACTTTGTGATTAGCCCCGGATTATACTTGATTCCATCAAATATGGAGCTTTTAGTCGGTATTCATCGAGGTTATAATAATAATAATATACAGATAGCTACGCCAGATTCATCGATAGGATTAAATATCAATTTGAACTCAGACGTACACCCGCCATCAACCCATACACCCCCACCTACACCTACACCTACACCTACACCACCGCCACCAACCCCAATCTCAGACATACCCCCACCACCAACCCCTCCAACACCTCCAATCTCAGACGTACCCCCACCCTCTCCTGTAAAAAAGAGTCGTACATCTACCCAGCAGAATTTTGACGATTTAGAAAATTCTGACCCGCCACCAATCCCTACACCACCGCCAACCCCAATCTCAGACGTACGCCCTACGAGCGTAGCTACGCGAGTACCCCCTCCGCCAGACTCGCACGAACAAGAACAAACTGCTTTAGTCGTTGGTTTAATGGCCGCTGCTGGGGTTGGGTATCTAGCTTACGATATTTTACGTAATTGAGGAAGGTGGTAACTCAGTATCTGACGGAACAACCATTAATTCTTTCTTAACGAACGATCTCTTGGGCCCATCTTTTAGCCAGTACAATGCGGGCTGCCCAGGATTCGTCGTTCTTTTTTTTATCGTATACATTTCTAAGCTTCAAATAGGATCGGTAGCTCTTCTTCTAACGTCTTTTTCGAGCTCTCCAGGAGCGTAAAGATATCTAACGATATCATCATTTACACTTAAAAGTTGTTCCGGACTCAAGAGCCCCGAAGAACTCAATTGTCTTATTTCTAACTGAGACATAGCCAATTTAGGAGTTAACGGCTCGCCTTTCATAGTCGATATCAATCTAGTTTCTTCGTCGTTTAACGCTTTTATAACATCGGGCAATCTTTTTACCCACGCGCGGCTACGCTCGGTAGGCTCTAACATTTCTTGAGCATATTGATGACCGAATAATCTTTCGGCCAAAGTACGATTAAATCTTTCTACTATACCTTGAGCTCTATGATTACCAACCTCGCCTCTTTGTACTACTACTCGTCGAGTCCGCATCAAAGTATTAAATTCGCCCATAAATTCTGTACCGGGATCTACTTTTATAGTTTTAGGCCAAGACAAGGCCGATCTTTTGTAAATATTTTTTATCGCCTCTACAACTTGAGTACTCGTTTTGTTCGTCAAGGGTTCAGCTTCTTTATATCGAGTGGCCACATCAACGATCGTCAACGCGTATTTATAAGTTTTTCGTCTAACTACATCGTGTGGTAGATATAACAGATCCGCTTGATGCATTTCATTGGGTAATCCTATAACCTTATTGAGGCTCGTAGGTCTCGGGATAGTACTGGGGGCCGGTAAATAAATTTGCCACATGGCTTGTTTTCTTAACCAATTTCTAACGGCTGACTCGGGTACATTGGCTTTTAACGATAATTTTTTATGGCGCCTGCACCTTTCCAATATCCTCTAGGACTGTAAAATATTTTACTTAATTTTGTTTCCATATTATAATACGTTTTTATAAACGAACACACAACAAAATGGCGAGTGCATTAATGATGATTGGTGGAGCTATAATAAATGCTGTAGCGTTTACAGGATCGAACTTTCTATTTTCGAAGATGAGTGGGTCGCCGGACGAAGAACGTAAACGACATGATTTGGCTTTAGAAAGATTAACTCAAGCTAAACAAGAGTGGGTGGAACAAAGAACCAGGTATCTGGATTATCTAAACGATCGACTACATAAAGAAGCCAGGGCCCAAAAAACATTTAAAAACGTAGATGAGGCGTTGAGAGAATATAACGAAGTAACCAACGAAGACTTTCGATTACCTCGCGAACCTGTATTGTCGGACTTTTACGTACCCAGCGAAGATCAAAAAGATGGCGAAATTGCATTTATCTTAGGAGGCACTGCTGTTTTAGGTTATTTAGTTTATAAATATGTTTAAGTTTTTTTGCTTTTAAAATTAATTTTTTGTTTTTGTTTCGTTAAGTAAAATGAGCGCAATTTATGGAAGCAAACTGAATCCACACAGAAGTTTTAAAAATCCTAGAGCGTTGAAGGGGTTGAGACAATCGATGGTTATTACTCATACTCCTAGTACCGTTGGGGCGACCGATATGTTGGTCGTTCAATTTCCTATGTTGAGTCAAGACGATGTAGTCGTGCCGGGTACAGTACGATTAGCTTTTAATACAGACTTAGAATCTGAAGGCACTGGCGCCGATGATGAAAGAACTCTATATCATAACGTCGCACGAAATTTAATTAGAGGCGTAATAGTAAAACTAGAAGGTAAAGAGTTCGTAGCGTTTACGGATGCTGATGTATATAACGCGTATAAAGACTTGTGGCGACCAGCCAGCGCGAACGATGCGTATCGAGGACTCCAATCTAGTAACGTCACGAAACTCAGAATCGGCGCTAGCGATGGGGATGCTAGCGAGAATGATGGAAAAGACAAAACGATAGCCGACGCTTACGGTAACCGATATTACATTCCTCTAGATTTTGAAATGCTTACGGATCATCAGCCTTTTAGTCCATCGACGCTCAAAGATAGACTAACTTACGAATTTACATTTAACGATCACGCGAGAGTAGTAAAATCTACCGATACTAACGCAAAGTATAGAATTTCGGGGTTAGATCTCGAGTTTGAAACGGTGACTAATAAAACATTGGCCGATAGTATCAGACAAAAATATCGAGGTAAAACTCATTTTCTATACGAAAAAGTTCAAAGACATACGGTCATAATGTTAAACAAGTCCGATACTACTTGGAACATTAATCTCAATCAAGCCATTAGAAGTCTCAAAGGTATACTTCTTTTATTTAAAGAATCGGGCGAAAAAGATCCTCAAATTTTTTATAATCCAAAGATCGAAAAAGTAGACGTTACGATAGAGGGTAAGCCGAATCAATTGTATAGTCAGGGCATGAGGCGTTATCAACACTGGGATGAGATTACCAAGTTTTTCGGCGACTCTAATACAGAATTTGGTGCTAGCGTGTGCAAAGACTTACACGATATGAAGCTAGGAGATTACTTAAGCACTAGTTACGGTCTTTGGCTAGATACGAGGGTGACTGATGATAATAAGAGTCACGGTTCTGGCAGGAAAATAGGAGAAGTAAGTGGCGGTATTTCTCTCCATTTAGAAAGAAAGGCTGAGACAGCCGGTGAACTATCGTGTTACGTTTTCTTGGTGATGGATGGTCAGTTGGTTCTAGAAGATGGAAGATTTAGCGGTAGTTACTCTTAAAAATAGTCCTTACTATTAAATAAGCATGTTTCCAAAAGCACCACACTGCGCGCTAATATGCGGTAGGACTAATTCGGGTAAAACTAAATATATTTTAGATCTATTAGAAACCGAGTATAAAGATCACTTTGAAAATATTGTAGTTATTTGTCCTACGTTGAGCAACAACAAGACTTATCGCGAGAGACTTTAGGGTTGTGGTTAGATCCCGAGATATACCTATGCGATTTAGAGGTAGAAAAGGTGTCTCTCAACGAAGCTTTAGAATTTTATAGAGCTCGATTTAAAGGATCGCACGTTCTATTTTTGATAGACGATTGTAGCTCGGAACAAGAAATACAATATCGTAAGGCGACGTTCGGGAAAAATACTTGCGTTTTAACGAAATTCGCGTTTAGCGGTAGGCACGACAATCACTACTGTTGGTTGATGACTCAAAAGTATAATTGCGTAATGACGGATTTTAGAGCTCAAACTGCATTTGTCGTATTGTTTTATTGCAAAGATAAAAATAGTTCCGATCAATGTCTCGATGAAAATGACGCGGTGCCTTTAGAAGAAAGATCGAGAATTAAAAAGATTTTAAGAGATGTGCCTTTTAGTAAATTATTGGTAAAAACTGATCCTCCAGTCTGTTGGCAGTTGATCTATAGTTGATCTATAGATAACTGTTTGATAACTGTTAGATAACTGTTAGATAACTGATAGATAACTGTCAGATGATCTATAGATAACTGTTAGATGATCTATAGATAACTGTTAGATGAACTATAGATGAACTATAGATGAACTATAGATGAACTATAGATGAACTATAGATGAACTATAGATGAACTATAGATGAACTATAGATGAACTATAGATGAACTATAGATGAACTATAGATGAACTATAGATGAACTATAGATGAACTATAGATGAACTATAGATGAACTATAGATGAACTATAGATGAACTATAGATGAACTATAGATGAACTATAGATCATCTATAGATAACTGATAGATAAACTATAGATTATCTAGTCATCTATAAAATATGATAGAATATCTAGACCTATTATTAAAACTAGTAATAGTCATCAACTTATCTTTATTTTCTTACGATTATATGTCTTGTAGAAATATGATAAAAAATTATAGTTCTATTTTAAATGAGCAAATCGATAGAATCTCTAAGCACGTTATCTCTAGAACCCAAGGTTCAAAGTGTAGATGCTACGCCCATAGCGAGTACGAGTGGGTCTCCAGATCTTAAAAATAGACTTTTAGGCATAGTTGCTGGTGGTAATTCTAAAAAATATTTTGGTAAAGAATACTCCTTTAATGAAATAGAAAATTTAACTACGGAAAAACAAGAAAAGCTGTATAAAAGATACGAAGCTAAGTTCGGTAAAGAAATGATAGTCAGTTTGGGAGGTTACGCGTTGACTCTTTACGCAAAAGCTATAGGCGTGACTTTGCCGATGGCTTCGCCATTTGGTTATAAACTTTGTTTAGATTCTGAAGAATCCCTCGTTAATGACCTAGAAAAAGATCCCTTTATTTCAAGCAGTATGTCTAGTTTACTTTGCGAAGTGTATTACAAATATGGGGTTTATTTATCTCCTTTGGCGGCTATGTTGATCACGACTAAACATTTACAGGTAGATAGTAGTAATAATATCATTACGAGTAATAGCATTACAAATAATAGTAGTATTACAAATAATAGTAGTATTACTATAAAAGATGAATCCAGAAACGACAACGACGGATCAAGTAGCAGAGACTCCCCAACCTCCCCAAGAGACTCCCCAACCTCCACAAGAGCCGGCTCTAGCAAGAGTCACAAAAAAAGAGTAAAAGACCCTAAAAGAGTAAAATTAGGAAGGGAACTGGCCGAAAGAAACAGAATGATGAAAGAACAAATAAAAGAATGCAAAGTGTAGAAGAAGAAGCTCCCCAGCAAACGCAAACATTTACGATGGGGGACATTCCGAGCTGGGGATACGCGATAGTTGGTTTGGCTGTTTTAGGAATTGGATATCTCGCGCTTAAAAAGAGTAAACCAGAGGCAGACGATGTAGATCCGCAGCAAAAAGTACATTCTACTCCCTACGAGAGTAGCTACGCGAGTACGAACGTACGCCAGTACACTTTACGCTCGTACCCCCTAAAGTTGAAGAACTATTAGAAATGGAATAAATAAAAAAAATAAAATGTTAGTACAAGTAAAATGGATACTAAGAACGTTGCAAATACTCTTTATCACGGCGCTGTGTTGAGTTTGTTGACCGTAGGTTATACTATGTTGAGTAAAAAACTTTTGAAAATTAAGCCCGCCGATTTAGGAAAGTTAGACGTAGAAGATACGGTTAAAATCACCGCTACGGTAGGTAGCGCTCTAGCTACTCAGACTTGGTTGGTGAGCCAAGGAGTAATTCCTCAAAATGTAGTAAATACTACGTAAAATATAAAATATACGACTTATTAAAATGGCTGAAGGCGGAGAATTTATACCTATAGATGACTTAGGTCGAGAAGACGAACAAAATGATGCCGATGATGATTTTCTAGATGCCAATGGTGACGATGGTTTAGGAATAGACCCCGACGATGATTTTGAATTAGACAGACCGGCTGAACCGCAACCGCCTACGACGATGGATGAAGCTGGTATATTATAGATAAACGTCGTGATATATATAAAGAAGGTCTAACTAATAAATTGTATGGTTTTATGGGGAAAAAAAGGCTTAATGGGCCAGAACTCCCTAAGCGTGAACTTTTTACTAGAGATGAAAATGGTATTTACTTCGACGGTGTTAGATAAACGTTATCGCGATGAATTTGTAAGTGTATCGACGTTAAGAAAAAACTTTAAAGAGAAGTATCCGTCTGGAAACTTTAATAGATTTTTTAAACAAGATTTGGGTTTATTAACGAAAAAAGAACAAGAAGTGCGAGAGTTAGAACACTTTATAGAAGATGCTGTTGAGAAACACGTCACTCCAAAGACGACAAGTTGAGGCAGCCAACGGTATACACGATTACTTAGAAAATGTGTTTAAAACCGGTGAAACTACAATTCCTCCCCCTCAACCAAAAGGAGTAGATGCTAAATTACAGAGAACTTTCAGCTTTAGACGAAAAACTACAAACGCTCAGTGGTGAATTAGAATTAAATATAGTCGAAAAGAGTAGGTTAAATGATGAAATTGCTAAAAAAAGTAGCCTTAGGCGGAGAAAAAGATGATTACAAGAGAAGTATTCTGCTTGATGAATTAAGAGATCTCAGAGATGAAAGATCGGCTAGAACTGAGGCCATAGAAAGCAATATGAAAATTATCAAAAGCCAATTCTGTAGAATCAAAGAAACGATTAATAGAATATTAGGAAGAGATATCTTGCTAGGAGAAAAGATTAGAAATCTGTTTCGAGAACAAGGTGTGACTATCGCTAGTATATTAGCCGCGTTTGCTTTAGCAATAAGTACGATCGTTACTTCTATAATAGCGTTTGGTGGGGGTGGTGCTGCTGCTGCACCAGCGGTTGTTCCTGCTCCGACCCCCGTTACTCCCACGCCTAAACCCGGAGGTAACGTGAAAGATTGGATAAGCAATCATTTAAAGAAATTGGCTAATTTGCTAAAAAAGCTCGGGGGTAAGTTATTAATCGCTTTACCGGGTATTTTGGGTGGTATCGCGAGTTGGTTGTTTAATCTATTGAGCAAGAGTGTCGGTTGGTTGGCGGAACACGTGTGGGCTCTATTGGTAGGTGTCGGTACTTTGATTCTCGTATACATGCAAACAAAGTTAAAATAATAAGTCATATAAAATATACGACTTTATAAAATGACCGCAGAATCTATTTACCCTAAATTACCCGATGTTCCTAGAGAAACGAACGAGTCTTCAGTCTTTAGGTTAAATAAAATCGAACGAGTGCAAAAAGAGATAGCCGACGAGAGAGATAAGAGAGAACGGTTGCACAAAAAGTATAATAAAATTATTACCTGTTTATCTAACGCAGAGACCGTTATAGAATGTTTCGGAGCCGTGTCTGGCACCATAGGCATAGCCAGCGTTGTCGGTGTCATTACTGTACCTATAGGCGTGGTGCTAGAAGGCATAGCTTTAGGATGGGTGGGTGTAAGTTTAGTATTAAAACGATTTAGTAAAAAGTTTAGAGGTAAAGCCAAGAAACACGACGAGATTCGAGTAGTAGCCGAAACAAAATTAAATACGATAAATGAATTAGTGTCTCAGGCCGTAGACGATGGCGATGTAAGTCACGAAGAATTTGCTTTGATTAACGACGAATTAAGAAAGTTTTACGGAATGAAAGAAGCCATTAGAACTCAAACGAAAGCTAGAGAAGAGTCTGTTTCTAATCAAAAAGAAATAGACGATGAGGTCGAAAAGAAAGTGGTCGAGAGAATGGAGAAAGAAAAAAGAGATCTTATCGCAAAACTTACAACTTTAGATTAGAAATATGTAAAGAGTACTCGCGTACGCCCTACGAGCGTAGCTACGCGAGTATAGGTTAGCCACCTAATTATGAGAGTTAACAGCCTAGGCCTAGCGCTCCTTGCGAAGAATAGTCGTAGTTATTTATACTCCTTACGGTTGTAAACGTACAGTAGATCTACGTAAGCGCGTATGACAAAAATAACCCTCATCTCTACTGAGTGTAGAGGTGGGGGTTATTTTTTGCCTAAAATTTTTAATTTGTTTTGGCTTATAACAAATAAATTTGTTATAAGTAGGAAAAGTATCTGCGTGAACAACGAAAAAAGTGTTTTTTCGTTTTTGATTTTGTTGATTTTGTACTAATTTTGCTGTATAGATATACAGCAAAATTTAGAGAAATTTAGATTGATTTTTGGGCGATTTTTAGACAATTTTGGAATTTCAACTTTTCTTAAAATTTCTAAAAATTTGGTGTATGTACCTACAGCAAAATTGGGGAGGTTTTTGAAATTTTGAAAATGTGATAGAATCGGCATCTCCCTATACTACTATTCTACATGTACATTGTACATGTACATTCCTTTCTAAGCAACTCCTGCCTCTTGAATTATATGTTGCAGCACTTTATCCGTAAGTCCTTCTACTCGCAAAAAAATGTTAAGAAACAAAAATGTTCCAGAATAAAATTACGTTTTGTCAAGAGTTTTGACTGAATGAAATTTGTTCTTTTTACTATAATTTCAAAAAATGGCTGTCCATTTTGCTTATCACGCACACTGCGCTAACGATCATGTTCATGTACGTAAACGATCAACATGCCTGTCGACTCGACTCAGCACCCAGTGGCCACATTGCCCCTGTGCATTGGCCCACGAACCTCTCGCACCGAGCCGGTAAATTCATACAGTTTTCCCGGATGTATGTACTTTACACAATGAATGCTTGGTACATCCGCATTTTGTCATATAATAGTGATTTTGTCAGTAGTCTATATAATTAATAATGTGACATTTTCATTGTGACTGCAAGCTTGAATTGTCATCATCTATTGGGTAGATTAATTTTAGCGTTCAAAATTATCTTTCAAATTAGATGTTTAATCACGAGTTTTGGAATCGTTTTCGTCCGTGACGTTATCCAATAATGCTATGGTCTGGTTACGGTACGGACCGAGTACATGTATAATGCGCCTATCAAATTATTTTCCTACCTACACTACCTGGATTTGTTTCAGACCGTTACCGGAAACACAATCCTTTTTGCTCGGCCGTAAGTGGTTCATTGAAAACCTGGACGAGACCTGCCTGGCATGCAGAGGTACGTGCAGACCAGGGTCAGACTGCCTTGGGCGGACTTCCTTCTGTGGCTGGTGTGTTGTTGGCAAGAGATTCGGGGCCTACAGAGAACTGTTCACACAGATTACCACCAGCAGCCGATTTCACGAAACTGTGCGTAACTTACGCCTCAACTGGCTATGGCGCAAGACTTACGCCTCAACTTTAAAGCGTAGCTACGCAATAAGTTAAAATCGATTTTACGAAACTCGACTTAGCTGCGCAACATCATATTTTTAATTAATATCTTTATATTTTTAGGACGAGGATGACCCCGAGCATTATCAACGACTGTTTAAAGTTAAAATGCAGATATACATGAAACGTTTAACGCGGGAAATTTTTCGTTGGAGGTCGCCATTTTTGTTTCTGTTGACGCTCGGCAATTTGCAGCGTGCGTGTAGCTATCGCCGATATTTAAGCCGTTTTGTTTTCGATCGGAAGTCCATTATGCTTTGTCGACAAGGGTTAAAGTTCGTAACAGATGTTTAATGCGTGTACTGCATTAAATTGAGACAGCAATGATGGGAAGGATGGAGACCGTCGTCGAGCGGCGTCCGTGGGGCTGCCATGGTCGTCTGCTATGACTTTTTGGCGGGTAAGTAACGTAAGTGTGGGCAAAATTTAGGCTTTAACGTTATTGCTCGAGATCATTGTCGACCATTTTGGTTGTGTGTGTGTGTGTGTCTGCATAATGAGCAATTCAAGGACATCCCGTGGCGCTAACTGGGTGAATGCAGAACTTCGAATTCTGATCGAATTTGTAAGAGAAAATTCAGCCGAGTTATTTGGGAATAATTTAAAGGGGAAAGGTCACCGGCTAATGTGGAAAAGGTGAATAGGCTGTGTTGGGAGCGAGCTGTGAAAACCCTGGTGGAAAGTGGGTGTCAACAAAGAAAGTGGTTTAAAGTTAGGAAGAGGTGGGGAGAGCTTGCTGCTAAAGCCAGAAAGTACAAGAGGGACGGAGAAAGGACAGGTAGGGCCCAGCCTCCTCTCAACTGGCAGATCCAATTCATTTTTAAATTTTTGTTTTCTATTTTTTTGCAGTGACACGGCCATGACGGCATCAGATTATTTTAACGTTAGGCCCTACAAATACATGTAGGCCTAACACAGCATGTTAAGAACGCTGCTCAATAGACCATGATATCGCAAATACCGCTTTGTTGAGACGTCACAATGGTCACAAGGGATTGTGGGAAGGAAATGGGAGCGATTTTTGGTGCGCGTTTCTTTCCCACAATCTGTAGTAACCATTGTGACGTCTCATCCAGGCGGTATTTGCGATAAGGTCTAGTGTAGGGACTAAGAAAATTAAAACAACTTTTATTTTGTTTGGGAATTTGACAAGTCGCAAAAGTGTGAGGGAATTGCATTTTGTTTTCTGTTTATTTCGAGTGGTGTCTCAAAGATAAAATCCCATTGGCCTATTTTCTTCAAAAACAAGTTCCATATAGAAATTGTGACATAGACTTGGAGGAAAGAGTTCCATATCTTGCCATCACTTATTTTCCCTTAAAGAGGAACTAAAACGGCAATTTTTTTTTTGACTTTTTGGACTTTTCCGACGGTTTAAATACTCTTTTAACTGATGGAGATTAGTTTGCAGACGAGAGAAATTGTTTTATAAAAAAAAAAAGGGTTGTTATTCTGAACCATTTATCCTGTTTCGCGAAAGCTCATTATGTATGTTAAATATATGTACGTGACCCCGTGACGTACACGTGTAGAGTCGGTTGATGCTACAGCCAAACACTATGCATGTACGTACGTGGAGTTGATGCTGCTGAAGAGTTTTTGTCGACCTAACTCCTCCGTTTTCCCGTCTATTTTGTCTAATTTTGATATTATTTCAGTATGAGCATGGATCTGAGATAATCATTATGCCTCGATCGTGTGTAGTTGGGGGTTGCACGAGGAACAGCGACAAAAACCCTGACCCAACCTTACTGCGATTCCCAGTGCTGAATGGAGCTCAAAGGCGACAGTGGGTCCGCTTTGTAGACAATACAATATCTGATTTTGGGCTGTCGAAATGGTCGAAAATATATGTGCAGAACATTTCGCCAAAGACTGTATAGATGATAGTGTTAGTATGAAAACTCAGCTGGGTTTGAAGGCACAATTCCGTTTGAAGGATGGAGCCATTCCAACTCTAAAAGCACCGAGCATTCCAATCGTGTCCCGGACTCACGCGCACCAGCGCGACGACGTTAACTGCGGTTGCCGTCTCGAGCAGCCAGAGAGCCCCGGTCGTCTCCCCCCGTCCACGCTCGCTTGACTCAACATGCATTGTACACGCACGGTACCGCATGTATACCCTGCCGGATCGGATATGGGGCAGCCTTTTTCACTCCGTATATTTTGTAGGATCCTACACTTCCTACAGTCCTACACCATTGAAATGTGCACAAAGTAAAAAGCAAAGACGGATACAGTGAACCAGTTTTGTGTAGGACTGTAGGAAGTTGTAGGCCCTGCAGATGATGCATGGTGAAAAAAGCTGCCCCATATCGTGCTGCATATGACCGCATGCGCTGCATGCGATTGAGTCTGGTACCTTATAACAGAAATTGTGTGTATAGTTCTGAGAAGGTGCGGGTCCTTATGAGGGCTGCATAATCAAAGTCGCGAGACTAGAGTATAGCATCAGCTCACACACAACTCACCGCGCAGGTCCCAATAAAAGCCGACTGCAAACAAAGGAAAGTATGACTCATAACTAGCTTTTCAGCAAGAACAAGCCTACAACCCCAATTCTTAATGTGTCTCACAAAGATGTCAACACTTTAAAATATGTTTATCGAAATGTTACTCCTGAATCATGAGCAAAAAGCACAGCAAGTAATACTAGCCTTAGACAAAAAAATACGTACAGACTCTACGTAAAACATTGTCGTATAATACAGTGACGTCATATGTTTCTACACGTGTACGTCAATACTCGCGCGATACGGCACGCAGTTGACCTCGGCCTTTTCTGAATCGAGTCAAAGTGGCTCAGAAAGAAAAGGCTCAAAAACATTTTTTTTGATTTTTCAGAATCATGAAACTTGTTACATTAGTTTTGGGGAGGCATAAACTATCAGATAAGTCAAAAATGTCAAAAACAAATCGGCGTTTTAGTTCCTCTTTAATATGACCTAGGCCTCCCCCCAAAAAAGTGTAAATCTGATAAAGAAACAGGAATTTAGGAGGGAAAAAATTTCCACTTTTTCTTTGAAAATACTTAGACTTTTTTCTGTGGTGGCCCATAGACTTTGTGCACGAGGTCTAAGTGATGGCCGGATATGGAACTCTTTCCGATTTTGAGGCTTGAAAGTATCTGTAGTTGATGCTGATTGTGTTTGTTGACACTTTTTCAAGTTGTTGATGCTTTGTTGACGTTAAATAGAAAGACTTGTCATTGTTATTCACAAGATGGAAATCACACTTTAAAGAAATAGGAGTTCAAATTTCATTAATTAAGGTGGTGGCCAACAACCCAAGAGAGATGAGCTTCTTATGCAAACCTTGGAAGTCTTGGCACCTGCTTCCAAAGACAGTGTAGTAGCAAGAGGCGAGGGGGAATCGATCCCCAATGCAGGTAGAGTTGATTTAAATTATAGGTTTATTAAATTTTAATTAATACATTAACACAGGCCTACATGGGAGGTGTATTTTGACAATGATCTGACACACTTGCAATATTTTCATTATGAGTCCTCAACATCGATTTTTCAATAATTCAACATTATAGAAAAAAACATGCAGGCTTAAGTAAAGTATTCCTACTTTTTCCTAATTTATTTTTTACCCTGCTCCTACTTTTCCTACCTTTTTTTTGAAAATTCCTATTTTTGCTACTTTTTTGGAAATTCCTATTTTTTCCTAGTTTTCTAATTTTTTGTCCCACAACTCCGAAAAATGAAGTCTTTTTTCATAAAAAAAAATTTCATACTAGTGTTACACACTGTCATATGGAAAAAATAAAAGGGCTTGGGTGCAAGAGCATTGTAACTTTACTTCTAAGTGCTTAGTTGATGAGTGAGTACAGCACATCTAAATGATGCTTGTAAAGCTGTGGACACTGGACAGGGGCAAGTATCAACAAAAACTACTCCTGAAAGCCCGCAAAAGTCCTATTTTTTATCCAGATTTTGCCCTTCAAAGTCCTACTATTCTCCTATTTTTCACCTGAGTCTGCTTGAAAGCCTGAAAATGCTATCAGCACTATCGATTTCAAAGTAACGTCGAGTATTGATATAGCGACAGACCCTACCTTCTCTCCACCTGTATTTTGGTATCAGTACTTTTGACATGTTTTTAAATGCAGTTTGATGCTCACACAATGTTTGTTTCTAGAGAAACATGTGAGTGTGACCAAGTGCAATATAATTCAACACTAATGTGCACCTTACATGTATTCTTGTTTTATTCTATTAACTGCCTTTTCTATTACAACTTATCCTCAAGATGAAGTGGTTGAAGATGAAGACGAGGTTGAAGATGAAGACGAAGCTTTTGATTCTGATAGTGGTGATGACGATCGTTCAAGGACGTCTGAAGCTTCAGTAGTCTTATCATCATCATCAAAACCCTGCTTGCCAACACCAACTGCCACTCCAAGTGATTCGGTACAACGGTTATCGAAGTCTTATGTAACAAATAGGGAAATTTATGACTTGGAAAGAGAACGTCTGGAAATTGAGAAGGAAAGGCTTCAGATTGAGAAAGAGCACTTAAAACTTTCTCAACAGCTGAATGTAAATTTGCAAATGGTAATTGCCATTGCTTGTCAGCAACATAACCTAACTTTCGTACCTGAAGAGACTTCTTAAAGAGTACTGACGAGCCAAATTTCATGTACAAATCTTGTAGACTATTATTCCAATTTGACTGGGGCTCCGAAGAATATTCTTTATTTGTTCAAATGGTTTCAAACGTAGTCTTGTTTGTACTTTGTAGTATTTGTTCCCTCCCTAGATCGTCCCTCCCTTTCAAGTGAGCCTTGGGAAGAAATAGAGAACAGCTACATGTAATTTACTGCCATATAAATAAACAAATACACGTACATCTATTCTAAAGATACATGTGCGATATGAACTGAAAATTGGTGTGATTCATATCCCCAGATAATATAACACCACTCTCACTTAGGGTGAAAGAGTACAATAAACTGATATGAGGAAAGGTACACATGCAAGGACAGATCAATCGTTATACTGTAATACAGGTATTAACGTTAAATTATGTCAAACCCTGCTGGAAAACCCCCATCGGGAAAAGTCCCGGAATTATTCCCAACTAAGTCATAATTACACCCCTAAATAAGCCCCATCGGGGAAATAACCATTTTGCGGAAAGATCACTTACCCCACTGAGTAATTCTGAACCCTGATTAAGTCAATTACGTGCGAATTTGGGCCGAAAACTTTCACCAAACACCACGTTTTGTCATGCAAGGCGGCGGAAAAGCACGCCCTCTTGCGACTGCAGAAAAATGAAGAGCGCCCTCTCGCAAGGCAGGTAGCGCAGCTGCAACATGGCCGCCCCCAAATTTCAACTAGAAATTTGCAAACTACTTTTGCTAAATGCAAAGGCTTCAAACTTTGAAATAAACTCTGAACACGGAAACACGTTTTAACTATAAACAGCAGGTTTGTTTCTTTGACACAGGGGCTCAGTTCTTAATGCCACAGAGCCTAAAGGGAATGGGGATCTGGGTAAGTAAAGCCTTGGTCAAACCAGGAGTATCATCTTCGTCATACTTGGCCAGTTTTACAAGCCGGGCGACAGGACGCTTGTACTCTCGGTTCTTCACTTGAACGTTGACCACCCTAACTCGGTTGTCGTCACCAGGAAAGACATGGGAAACAGTCCCCACTGGCCACTGAGATCTTGGTAGCTGAGGATCTGCTATCATGACAACATCTCCCTTTGACAGGTTCTCCTCTTCCCTTTGCCACTTCTGGCGGGTTTGAAGGGTAGGAAGATAGGACCTGACAAAGTGACGCCAGAATTGGTCGGCTAGCACCTGGCTGTGCCGCCAACTCCTGCGGCCCCTGAGCTCAGACTCGTCATAGACTACCATCGGTAGCGCTGGATCCCGTCGACCCATCAGAAGCATGTTTGGCGTCACAGGATCCACGTCGGCAATCTCAGATGAAGCATAACCAAGAGGTTTTGAGTTCAGGATGCCTTCCACCTCTGCAAGCACAGTGCGGAGCACAGCATCGGTCACTGTCCTGTCTCCTAGTACGGCCTTTAATGCCCCTTTGGCCGACCTAACCTCCCGTTCCCAAGTTCCACCAAAATGGGGTGCGTTGGGGGGATTGAATCTGAACTTGACTCGATACTCGGCAAGTCGCTGCACAACTTCTGGTTCCATCGCCTTCAAAGTCTGCCCGATGTCTGTGTCAGCCCCCTTGAAATTTGTTCCACAGTCACTGAGCAGTTCAAACGGAACCCCTCTAAGGGAGGCAAAGCGCCTATAAGCCATCAAAAAATGATCAGCATCAAGGCTCTCCAGAAGATCGAGATGCACTGCACGAGTGGTCATACATTTGAAAAGCAATCCCCACCTTTTCTCCTGCCTGCGACCAAACTTCACACGCATGGGCCCAAAACAATCTACTCCAGTAGAGTAGAAAGGTGGTTTGCCCAGACGCAACCTGCACTTTGGTAGATCGCCCATGCGTGGGACTTTGGGCTTCGCTCGCCAACGGCGACATTCTGTGCAGGCACGAAGGACTCCCTTGACCACACTACGTCCCCTCAGAATCCAAAATCTACGTCGTAAATGGGCGAACACCTGCTCCGTGCCAGCTTGGTGACTAAAATGGGCATCGGCATATTTAATCAGGAGTCTGGTGACAAGATGATGTGGGTCAAGTACAACTGGATGGGGCTCAATCAAGATCAGGTCAGTCTTGGCTACCTTCCTGAGCCGACCTCCGACTCTAATCAGTTTGTCCGCTGGATCAAGCTCAGGTGACAATTCCAGAAGACGACTGCTTCTGGGTATCTCCTTATTGGATGAGAGCGCAGTGACGTCTTCCTTGAAGGTGTCACTTTGTGCCTGTCGTAGGAGCAGGATTTCTATCTCACGAGTTTGCTCTGGAGTCAGGGTGCCGTCAAGCAACAGGTCATCTGGGTAGCGCTGCTTACCAACTGCACTCACCAATTCTGCCCAGCTGTGAAAGGTTGAGATATCAACATCTACCGATGGAGTGGTAGCTGTGAGTCCAGAGAAGACGCTCTTTATTTCATTATGTACCTCTGAGGAGTTCACACGAGTTTGGGCCAAGATACCCGCACTGTCCTTCTGCCATTGCTCAGGCAGGTCAAGAAGCCACTTTGGGCCCTCAGTCCACCTCGAACCTTCCCCCAGGTTGTTAACTGGTAGGCCACGGGTTACATCATCAGCAGGGTTGTCCGCAGTACGGACATAACGCCACTCAATGCCATCTGTCAAGGTTTGTATCTCGGCTATTCGGGTCCCAACAAATACCTTGAAACGGCACGACTCTGACTGAATCCAGCTGAGCACTGTTGTGGAGTCACTCCACATCAAAGTGTACTGGATCTCAACTGTTAGGGCTTCAGTAACAACTTGACAAAGTTGTGCACCCAGGAGAGCTGCCATCAGCTCCAGACGTGGCATAGACAGGAGACGTTTCGGTGCAACCCGACATTTGGCCATTACAAAGCTCAAATGGACACCCCCTTGACGGTCAACTGTTCGCAGGTAGGCAACTGCTCCGTATAGCTTCTCTGAAGCATCGCAAAAAATGTGCAGGGACCTCACTGCTGTTGCTGTGTCAAAATGTGGTGGGGTGTAACACCGCGGCAACCGTACTTGTGGGATATATTCCAACTCGGTGCACCACTCTTCCCATCTCTGAGTCAAGTCGGGGTCAGTCACCCTCTCATCCCAATCTAACTTTCCAATCCATAAGTCACGAACCAACAACTTGGCTCTGGCGGTAAATGGGGCAATGTCCCCCAGTGGCTCAAATTGGCTAGCCAGGACTCTAAGAGCTTTGCGCTTAGTCAGCACGTTGTTTTCTGGAACCTTAGCCGGGTGGTACAGCTCGTCACTCTTCCAGTCCCAACATAATCCAAGAGCCGGTTCTGGATCACCTTCTTGCAGACCGAGTGACAATGACTGCACCTGACGAGTTGAGCGTGCTTCCACGGGAAGACACTGGAGTGTGGTAGGGTGACTGCTTGCATATTTCACCATCTGAAAACCTGCCTCTTGCAGGCATTTGCGTGTGCTGAGGACAAGTTCGGTTGCATGTTGCTCGGTGTCTCGGCTAGCAAGCTGATTGTCCACATACGTCTCCTTCTCGATGGTATCCTGCACCTGAGGATACTGCTCTACCCGGTCTTTTGCTGCCTTCTGAAGGGCGAATGTGGCACAGCAAGGACTGCATGCGGCCCCAAACGGCAGAACCATCCACTCGATGATAACCCACTTGTCAAGTTGTTCATCCTTCCAAAGAAACCGGAACATGTGCCGCTCTTCGGGACAAAGCCTCACTTGATGGAACATGGCAGTAATATCACCCGACACCGCCACACGACCCTGGCGAAAGCGCAGGAGAACATCCAACAGTGATGGACCTAAAAATGGGCCCGCAAGCAGTTCACGGTTGAGGTTCTGGCCACCGTACTCAAACGAGCAATTAAAAACAAGACGGTACTTGCCACTGCTGTGCACAACGTGACATGGAATGTACCAACCATGTTGCTGATCTACTGACAAATCATCCACGGGTCCAAGGAGCCTCACGTGTCCCTGATCTTGGAGCTTCTGGATGTAGGTGCGGCAGTAATCAGCCAAATCTGGGTCTCGCTCAATCTTCTTTTGGTTAGAGCGTGCCAAGGCCAGTACTGCTTGGGGAAGACTGGAGGGTCTGTTGTGGTCTGGTTTCCATAAGAGTGGAGTCTCTAGTCGTTTCACACCGTCAACTTTGACTTCTTTGGTGTTCTCCTCCAAGGTGTTGATGGCAAGCTTGTCATTCCTTGAGCGGGTTGCTTGCTTCTCATTGACATGAGGTAACTTGTCGACCATCATAAATCGCTCCATCATTTGGTGCAGCTGCTGGTCTGGTTGCTGTGAGGCACATGAGGTGAACAAGACTCGCTGGCCTGCCAACGTCTTGCCTGGGATTTGCAGACCTTGGTGACCGAGGACAGTCCAGCCAAACAAAGTGTTTACCGCCACAGGTGAACTAAACTTAGGGCCAGTGCGAGCTTCCGTTGAGAGCGTCAATTCGACATGATCTGCACCAATAAGGACAGAAGGTTGGACTCTACGGGCAGAGAATAGCGGTAGCCCTCTCAAGTGTGGCCACTTGTCTTGTAGTTGTTCTGCAGACACAGTGTAGTCGACAAGTTGCACATCCGGGGCTGTGAATGCACACTGAATGGCATACTTCTCTTGATCTCCTCGAGCTGACACCTCGAAACTGACACATTTTCCCTTCCAGCTGGTGTCGCCCATCACTGTAGTGATGCAAAGTTGTTCGTCACGACCTGGAATGTTCAAGTTGTCTACAACTGACTGGAGAACCATCGTCCGTTCTGCACATTCATCCAACACACCAAAAGTTTCAATAGTACCTGCAGGCCCATGTACGGTAAGTGGTACGACTTTAATCAACACATCACGGTTGTAGTCAATTCTAGGACGAGGCCCAACTCCAGAGCACAACACAGCATCCTTAACTGCTGGTTCAATCAGCTCGTGGAGGCTGGTGCGATGGTCTCCAGAACATTCTTTGCACTTCTTGGGATAGGGACACTCTTTTTCATGCTTCTTTGCACATTTTGTGCATCTTTGGTTTGTCTTCAACCACTGGCACTTCTGGTCCCGTGTCAGTCCCTGAAATTTTTGACAAGTCTCCAGGTAGTGGCCTGATTCCTTTACTTTGCAATACAGACAGGTAACTCTTTCTGGAGTCATCACAGGTGTGCCATTACCACTTTGGTATTTGTTCTCCCCGTTGGTCTTGGTCGTTGATTTAGTTGTAGACTGAAGACCAGCTTGGGCCATATAAGACCTTGAAGGATGTGGTTGGTTCCCAGTAGACTTCTTCTGACTGCGATCCTTCCAATGAAAGGACTCCCGGCTGGACTTGGACTTGTTTGCCCTTTCTAGGAGGATCAATCCTGCAGGTCCAGTCTTCTTCTTCAACCAGTGGCTGAGGTTGTGCACTGTGTACTTCATTCCTTGACCTTGTTCCCACATCTTAGAGAGGAATTCCGAGTGGAGCCTCTCTGGTAGTTTCTTTACCAGTTCGGTGGCATAACGATGATGTTTGAGTTTGTCATGGAAGTCAAACTTCTCTGCTGTGTCTACTGCAGTGGCTAGCTCATCGGAGAAGTCACGAAGTCCAGACCAATCATTGTAAGGCAGGACTGGACGAGACTCAAGCTGATCGAGTAGGCCTTGGATGATTCTCCCTGGGTCCCCAAACGCGTTTTCAAATTGCTTTATAGTGGCTTCGTACGCTCCATCTCCCAAGATGAGGTTGCGGTCTGCAATGGCCAGTGGACGACCGCCTAGGTGGCTCCGTAGGTAGGTGAACTTGGTAGCCTCGGGCAGGTGGTTCATAGGACCGTTCATGATGCTGTCCCACAAGGATTTAAAGGTAACGTACTGTTTAACATCATGCTCACTGTCAAACTTAGGGATGTCCAGCTTAGGGAGACTGTCCCAAATCCCAAAGCCATAGCCGAACGGGCCTGTGAAAGCTGTCACAGGACTTTTTCTGGCATTGGCAGTTGGAGTTGTGGACCTGTCCCTTACTTTGGAAGATCCCTTAGGACAGCATGAAAGCTTGTTACCTCCATCACTGTCTGATGGGTCATCAGCACCAGGGGAATGTGACTCACTCTGCTCTTCAAATCTGGAGGTGTCTGCTCCGCAGGTCGGTGAGTTTGGACTCTTGTCGTTCCTGCTGGGTACCTGCCTTGAAGGGTTGATTTGCGTTCTGCACTGACCACCCCACACTTCTGTTGCTGGCGCACCATTGGTGGACGGGAACTGGGGCACTGGTAAACTGTTAAACAAACGCACTGTGGGTGAAGACTGAACTAACACGGTGTTAGGTAAAAATGCAGGAAGATTTGGGTTGAAGGAATGTGGCAAAGAACTGGCTACATTCTCGCTTGCCGCCCCGTGAGCAACGTGACTTGGAATAGGGTTGGCCATACTAAGCTGCGACCGCGGCGCGAGCAAAGGTGCAGTTGCATGTGTGAGCGCAGGTGCAAGCGTAGCAGCATAATGAGTGACTGAGGCACTAGTACTAGTGCGCAAAATTAACCTGGGATCAGAATCACTCACCCCCCTTTCAACCCATGCCTGTGTTCTCTCTGGGACCGACTCATCCTGACCTGGCAAGTTACCACCTTGTTCTAACTGTTCAACTATTGCAAGTTCTTGCTGCAGTCTTTCAGTTTCAAGCTGAATTTGAGCCTGTCTCAAGTCCGAGTCAATCTGGATCTCTCTAGCTCTCTGCGCGACCTGGAACTGGAACTGTGCAGTCTGGAACTGGACTTGCGATCTCTCCTCCTCTGCTTTTCTCCGGAGCTCCTCAAGCTTCCTGCGTGACTCCTGGTCTGCCAGTCGTCTTGCAATCTCCGACTTGGATGATCTGACTGAGGAGTTGTGTGAGATCTTACTGCAGATGGAGGGGGGTTGGCCAGTATCCGTAGGTCGCTGGGGCTGAGAAAAGTCCAGCAGACTGGGTGGGAGTGTCACTTGGTGGTCTTGAGAGAGGTGAGTCGGGATCCGACGATGACGAGCAGGTCGATCCATAGCAAGAGTAGTGACGGTTGGTTGAGTGGGTGCATGACAAATGGTTGCGTAGGTGTTTGGCAGTTGAGAAGCCACAGACGCAGTTGTAGTGGCAGGCATGGTTGGGTCTGCCATAGTGTGGTGTTCATCAGGGTACACGGGTGTTGTGATAGACATTCTAACGTATTCGATGAATGCTGAGTTATTCACTGGCTGTTTATCCGGCTCGAAGGACCAATTTTCTGTAGACTATTATTCCAATTTGACTGGGGCTCCGAAGAATATTCTTTATTTGTTCAAATGGTTTCAAACGTAGTCTTGTTTGTACTTTGTAGTATTTGTTCCCTCCCTAGATCGTCCCTCCCTTTCAAGTGAGCCTTGGGAAGAAATAGAGAACAGCTACATGTAATTTACTGCCATATAAATAAACAAATACACGTACATCTATTCTAAAGATACATGTGCGATATGAACTGAAAATTGGTGTGATTCATATCCCCAGATAATATAACACCACTCTCACTTAGGGTGAAAGAGTACAATAAACTGATATGAGGAAAGGTACACATGCAAGGACAGATCAATCGTTATACTGTAATACAGGTATTAACGTTAAATTATGTCAAACCCTGCTGGAAAACCCCCATCGGGAAAAGTCCCGGAATTATTCCCAACTAAGTCATAATTACACCCCTAAATAAGCCCCATCGGGGAAATAACCATTTTGCGGAAAGATCACTTACCCCACTGAGTAATTCTGAACCCTGATTAAGTCAATTACGTGCGAATTTGGGCCGAAAACTTTCACCAAACACCACGTTTTGTCATGCAAGGCGGCGGAAAAGCACGCCCTCTTGCGACTGCAGAAAAATGAAGAGCGCCCTCTCGCAAGGCAGGTAGCGCAGCTGCAACAAATCTACTAGATAAATGGGCTAGTAGCACAAACAATTTACTAGACCAGAAGTTATTTCACAAGACCAATGGTAAAAATAACACATGGTGTTTTTCTTACCAATGAATGTGATTACTAACATTTTGTTTCCCTTTTCCGACCTTATTGGGGGGGGGGGGGTTAAAAATGCTCTTTTGAAACTCCCTGCCTCAAAACTACAAATGGCCATTCCAAAAATTAAGGGGCTTTTTCAGTTTACCAGATTTATATAAAATGGAATTTAGTGATATTTCAATCCCTGACTGATTTCCAGATGTTCTTTCATCCATGTTATAATTTTCCCTATTTGTTAGGCCATTCAAATTAATAAATGTTTTAAAAGTTTTCATTTTTATTCTCGAAAATATTGATGAATGGGTTCAGAAAAATAATTGAAATCCTCAGGGTATGCTATTGTAAGAACATTTTACCCCCTGCATTTAAATTGCTTCAAAGTAGGGCTGTTAATTTTTCGATTAATTTAGTATTCGAATAATTTAGTATTCGAATAATTTAGTATTCGAATATTTGAAATTTGGTTTGATCGAATATTCGATACTCGCTGATCAAGTTTTTCAGTGCATGCCGCACCAGTAAAAAAACATTGCACGTAAAAGCATGCCGGTGTTTTACGTATGGCGATCGATATTATGGACCGTTCGAACAGCATTTCTTTGCATGCCCCTGTTGTATCAAGGGTTTTACGGACGGGAACAATAAACCTCTATCCACAAAAAGTTACGATTGACAAAAATGCGGCATTTGACACTGCTAAGCGCCGTAATTTTCCTATTAAAATAGCATCAGAGTCGTATCTGTACGTGTATATTATATATCTTTTCGAATATTCGAACTGGCAAAATGGTATTCGAATATTCGGTATATTCGCGACAGCCCTAAAAGTGTGAAAATTGTCTAATTGAGTTGAATATGTTCCCCTTTTTTACAAATGCCAAAAAGCATAGGAGCACCCCTGCAGCCGATTTCACGAAACAGTGCTTAACTTATGCCATGGCATAGGACTTGCTCTATAAAAATGTTGTGCAGCTGCACAACTCCCTTGCGATCCAGTTCACCAAACAGTGCAGTCACATCGTGGATGATGCTGAATACCGCGTTTATGATGACTGTTTTAGTAGAACAATAAAATGCATGGAACAGTCGTGAAATTGAACAGGGGGCGCCATTTTGAAACTTCCCACTTTACACAGTTGCTTACGGTTTCGTGAAATAGGCTGCAGAATATTTTAATAGATTTCCCCATAAAATTTGGCAACTAGCCGATTTTTTTAAAAAATGGTTGGGGAGAAACTAAGTCACACTCTACAATTGTTTTTTAAATTCGGAAAATTTAAAAACATTGAAAATTTGAATGGCCCTTACATTCTGACCTTGAAATTAGTTGTGGTTCCACGATGTTTAAGTGCGGCGATTTTACAATACCTGGAAATGTATTCATCTTTATAACATTTAAAAGGAATTTGCAGTACAAATCCCACGTACGTGTAAACGTCTGCTAGGGTCGTTTTCTGTGCAGATGACACAGGTCGCCATCGCACATGCGTGAAAACAAACTAAATGCACATATATTCTATAGGCTGAGACATGTATACATGATAGCAGCATACATGTCATATATATTGTCACGATAGAGGGCGTTTAGTTTTCATCCTCGAACCTGATTTGGTTGATGCACTACAATCAAAGAACATCTTGGGAAAGTCGTATTGCTAGTAAGGACATCTTGGAACGGGATAATGTCTATAGTCCCCCGTCTCATTGGTCCCCCGTCTCATTGGTCCCCCCTTATACCTAGTTCCTTCTTCTCAATAGCCCATCCAGAAATTAATTAATGAAATAATCAAGCTAGTGCATGATGGCAGTCAACAACTGAATATACTTAAGATAGCTGATTTAATATAATCAATTTATTAAATGGGGGGACCAATAAGACGGGCCCCCTTGGAACCAAGACTACATTCAATTATAATTTGAATCGAGGACTAGAGTGACAAGATTTTTGGCTCAGGTCTTTTCAATTCTATTTATGTCCATTTTATTGGACTACTCATAGAAAGACTCCGCAAATGATAAAATTCTTGATAATAATGTACACTACCACCTCCATCCGCCATTAGGGCTATGTATTATTATCTTCAAGCAAACTTGATTCCTCGATCCTGATTGGTCGATCCATGGCAAACTGACTTTGATATCCCATATTGCACGGTCTATATCACACTCGGCGTATTGCGCAATACGCAAAACACAGAAACTGTTATTGATACACGTGTGTGTTGTACATTTTGGTTTACAGCTTGCGTGTTCCATCTATATTGTGCGTTAAGTTATCTTGAAGACAAATTCGTTATCCCACTCGCGCTCGTGGAAAACGGAAAATGTAGTGCGTCCGTGTCCCTATGCCACTCGGCCTAAGGCCTCGTGGCATATGGGACACAGGACGCAATACTTTATTCCGTGTTCCACTCGCGCTCGTGGGATAACGAATACAAGAAAATGGAAATTCTGGATAATCATTAAAACAAAATTACACTGCCACCTCCATCCGCCATTTGGGCTATTGACAATAGAAAAAAGGGAAAATTCTGGAAAAGCTATACTTGAGAGAATTGCATTTCTGTGACTAAATACTTGCAATTGGTGAGATTAATTTAAGGATTGAAGTGCCGAACTACAAGCTGATCTCTGTATAGACGACCGTCATGAAGAGGACCATTATATGGGGGGACCTCAACTTCATCCTCCTCAAGTTGGTGATCTATTTCGGCTTCTCCAAACTCCTTGGCCTTGTTATGTAGAATGGCGTAAGCAAGAATAACTCGGCTGACCCTTCTTGGGCTTATCTTAATTAGCCCAATTGCCAAGCAGGGAAATCGCCTTTTCAGTTGGCCAAAAACTTGCTCAACTATGACCCTGGTTCGCTTGAGACTGGAAATGAAGCGGCGCTCCCCTCTGGTGTGTGGGTTCGGGTAGGGGGTCATTAACCAATGGCGTAAGGCATAGCCACTATCTCCGATGAGCAATCCGTCAAGTCTGTAGTATGAAAAAAATGGCTTTTACAAATTTCACATACAATGTATACATGTACATGTACTTCAAACCTTACTCTGATGTACTTGCAATAAAATGTACATGTACATTATATTTAGGTCCTCTGCACTGCAATGTTATCAAAGAAGAGTGCTTTTGGATGTGTGGGGCGGGGCTTAAATTTTATTCTTTGACCTGGCCCAACCACAATATTTTAGGATCAGAAGATGATTTCATTACAAAAGAAAGCATCAACTTATTTTTTTTGTCGGGATTTCAGAATTTTTTAAGAATCTCTTTTGCAATCTGGAATTCCTGAGGTGTTTCTAAAAAGGTGTTATTACCTATAAAGGTGGATATAGACCAATAAAAACGGATATTTTAAGGGGGTGCATTTAGGCAAATAGAAATTATATGTTGATCTGGGGGTCCTCGCGGATTTCGTGGATTTTTGGCCAATCTCACACCTGACATATAAGAAGTAACTTCCCATTTGATTGTCTACAATTCTACATGCCCTCTAAACTCTAACTACCTACAAATGCAACTTCCCTTTTTGCCGATGTTATCAGAAAACAACTGTTTTCCTAATTGGTAATTGTTAAGTACGTGCACACTGGCTGTATACACATCCCTACATGTACATGTAGTGAGGTTTTTACACAAATGACTTCAATTTTCTACAAACCTTCCATTTTCGAACATGTCTCCAAATATACTTGCATTGCAGTATGGCACTATCATGCGTGCTCCCAGGCCACCTGGCAACCACATTTGTAATCCTGTATGTGGCATTGCAGATCACCTGCACATTCAGGCTGTGGAAACATTTACGGTTCACAAAGACATATTCATCGTCTCCCATTGGTGAACCATAAAGACAAACGTGTGTGCAGTCAATTGCACCAACAACCCCTGGGAAAAACATTGCAAAAATACAAACTACATGTATATAATATCTGTACATGTACTTCGCATAGGCTTGCAAAGCTCCACATTATAATGTCTGATGTTAAATGTAGTATGCAACATTTCCTTTTTCTGTAATTTTCAGAAATATATCAATTTTGAGGATATTTATAGCGTGCTAGAAAATACTGTAACACTGACCTGTTTAAAGATTTGTGTGCATAGATGCTGGGAAAACGGAGAAAAAATTGTGTTCTAGTAGTCAGGTTCCCTGACTGTAGATAAAACAGAGCAATTTATATAGTCAGGGAATTATCAGGTGGGGGAACTGACTATTTCCAACAATTGTTGGCCGACAGTCTGAAAAACGATTTAAATTTCCACTTTTCTTGAAAAATGGAGCACACCAGGTGCCATGATTTGATTTTCACAGGCTGCTTGAGACTGCTATTAACTTAGTCTTGTACGGTATTTTGTAATAAATCAGTAATTTTGTTTTTGTTGTTTGCAAATGTTGTAAACTACCTTTAAAGATGGTTAGCACGGTAACTGTTTTGACTGAAAGAAACACACTGGTTTATCCTACTCAACTGTTCATGCATAAAAATTAATTATCCTGAGCTTTATGGCTCGACTGAAAAGTAACAAAGTATTTTACCTGGGAAACCGGTCTTCACAAAAAACTCATGCTTGGTTTGATTCAGCTCCCTTGCAGTGACAGGAAATGTTATGCTTTGGTTTAATGTGTCTGCAAGTGCTCCTGACACTCTGTGAAGTATCCTACAAACTGATGCCACTGATACATCATGTAGGTCTCCATGCATTAAGTAGAAAGACCCTGTGGCATAAAACCTCAGTGCTGCAAGGACTTGATGACAAGGAGAAATTGGGTTACTCCTCTGGAAATAAAGCAAATGTGAAATTAAAACATTAGTTTAGAAATGTTTAGAAACTAAGTTTTTAATATACAAGTACATGTATCAGTTCTATACATATTTACATGTACCCAGTGAAAAGTAAAGTTTATATAATTTGCTATGTAAATACCATTTCTTTATTTATTGTCTTGCTCTCGACTGCATTTTTCTTGTGACCAATTTATGTGTATTTATATGTACATGCATAATGTATACATGTATAGAAATAAAATACAGAAACAATGTTTCATAGACTAGACCTACATTTGTCATTATTTTTATCATGTTTGTATGTAATGTTTTATAACCTACTTCTGGGGAGATGAACATAACTTTAAAAAACACCAAACCCGCTTGTGTAAGTTTTTTGTCTTATGTATTTTGCTCCAGCCTCCCGTTGTATCAATGAACTACTGGCTTACCTATCTATATTTCGAGCAATCGCTTAGCATAAACCCTAACCTGACCCTAATCCCCGAAGTATATCCCTAAGGCTTAAGTACAAATTAATAATTTCTGACTTTTGTTGATTTCTTATCACATGGGGGCGCCATTCAACTTTTGTGACAATTATTGTGGATAAACGTGTATGGTGCACCTGCGCCACTGCCGGAAGAAACCGTATGTCAATTAAATAATGGGCATGGGGTTAATTGAGGAATGAAATATTTGTAACACTCAACATTACGAAGTGAAATTACCCTTGTACGACGCTCCAAAACGTGTCGCAAATCTTCAACGATTCTGAAAATCCCCTCCTGAGAAAATCTGTAGCGCCCTCTAATTTCGTCGTCTCCGAGATTATCTAAGGGATTTGTTCTGTCGAGAAACAATCTTTCTCGACAAAGTGCTCTTCGGTGTTCTCTTTGAGCGAGCAGCAGCAACGCCATTTTTACGACACGTAGCAACGACTTACGCCAACTTAAGTCATGGCGTGAGTTACGCCACATTTTATAGCGTAAATCAGTGAGTTACGCCATATCCCGATACTGCGTAACTTTCGTGAAATCCGTCCTAAAGTTATTGCGCAACTTACGCAATAAGATGTGGCGCAAGTGGACTTACGCCATAAAGTAAAGTTTCGTGAAATCGGCTGCAGGTGCGGCAGGGAACCGTATTATTTAACCCCTTGAGCACGGTATTTTACGGGAGACGTCGGGGTGTCGCGGCGGTTCTGGCAGCCAAGCGAACTGCTACAATGTGTTTGTGCAGTCAAGCGTATCATAAACAATAATCCAACAATGGATTGAAACTGCACAAACGGCGGCAAATGGCGTCATCCGGCCTTATGGCACTTTTTTTGACGCCATATGTCATCATCCGTACGCAAGTGGTTAATACAGTGTCGCTTTTGTGTCTTGTTTTTTCCTCATGAAGGAATGTTCATGAATGTGGTCCCTACTATGGAAGATGACGAGTTCAGACAGCACTTAAGAATCAGCAGAAGTTTCTTTGAAGCATTGGTTCGACATCTAGAGCCAGTTTTAACGCATGAAGAATGTTCTGGTGGTTTCCCCCCTCTGTCTGTTCGACAACAGGTGAGATTAACCTAGAATCAACCCATTACTTGTTGAATCTGTCAAAGGATTAAACACGGCAATTCAGTGCTGCAGATCCAGGAACTTTATTTCTTTTACTGTGTAGTACAGACTTCAGTTGTGGTAATGTAGTCGTACGGGATGATCAGGCACAGATTGACTACAATAAAATAGAAAATACAATATATGCCATAAGAAAATATCCAGTGTTTGTGTGAGTTCTTAATTCAAGTAAAATTAGCTCAATAATATGCACATATGATTAACTGACTAAAACACTGCTCATGTTTACACATGTACTTGGACAGGTAAGAGTTTACCCACTTTGACATAAACCCATGTTACCACAGTACTTGCACTCATAGGTGATCTACATTAAAGAATATTTAGTGCCAAAATACAAGGAAGAATTAGTACTATACCCTGTAGTCTCGATCAACGGTAGATATTCATATACACGTTTCCCAACAGTACATTCCACAATAATTACATGTAAATATGCAACCCACAAATGCACTGACAAATATTACTTTTCATGGCCTACTGGCAGTAATTAATAACACACTAATCACTAAATCAGATCTATAATTTAGTTAAGAGACAACTGATGTACCAACCGTTTAATAAACCTCGGCGGCATTATAGCTTTGGGCGAAGAAATCACCAAACACGTTACAAACGCTAACAAGATGGAGCCATGTAGCTATGGAACACTAGTTGGTGTACATTTGCAATAGCGCCCTCACTCGCCAAAGAAAGAAATCCGGGTTTGGCCGCAACACTTGTGACTGTTTCCAAAGCAATATCAACTTCATGTATAAATCCCTTTCTGCCCTCTCTGGTGTCAAATGTTCTCTTATAATTTTATCCTGCAATTTGAACCGATCATTTGATGGATACGAATTCATTTTTGTTTACAATATGATTACAATTATTTATTGGTTATTATAATAAACCTTTTTGACATTCTCAATGCATTGTGGGTTTAAAGGCCAAACAAACCATGTAATTTATACACAAACCTATGGCACTGTGAACCAGTCCAAATATTAATTGATTTTATGCTAAATATCTGTCATGAGTTGAGCGATACCCTTTTCACATATCTTTGCATGGAACATAAGGAAATAAATAACCAGAAAAATCAATTTTAAATGGCAATAAAAATAAAGGAAATAATTGGGAATCCCTCTCAGGGTACCAGTTACTAATGAATGCACATTTCTGGAATAAGAACAGCTAATAATGTCACATTATTAGCCAATCAGAAGAGGATTTTTGCAAGCATGACAACGAACATGTGACAAATGCGACCAATCACGTCCGTTCTAATGTGTTTGCTCTTCTAATCCCAGTTAGGGCTGATGCAGTTCCCATGATGCTTTGAGTATGTCGAAAAGGTTTATTAAATAATACATATTTATTATTAAATTTATTATACTCAATTGTAGTTTTGTTTTTTGTACTTGCAGATTTTGATATTCCTTTGGTATATCAGCAACCAGGCCTCAATGCGAGGCAACTCCGTGCTCTTCAATGCGAGCAAATCCACTGTTCACAAAGTGGTCCACAGAGTTGCTGAGGCTATCTGTGACAACAGGAGCACATTTATCAAGTGGCCAAATGCAGAGACACAACAGCTGATTTCTGATGTAATTGAAGCCCAGTCTGGCATGTGTGGCTGCATTGGTATTTTAGATGGCACACACATCAGAATCATAAATGCCCCAGGACAGGACCCCGATTACATAAATAGAAAGGGGTTTCCATCCATTCAGCTACAAGTTGTCGTAGATGATGTGGGCTTCATTACCGATGCCTATGTCGGTTGGCCGGGAGCAACACATGATGCTCGTGTGTTGAGGAACTCTCAACTCTTAGAGAGAGGGGAAAGAGGAGACCTCTTCAGCCAACGGGATTCTTTCATCATAGCTGACACTGCATATCCACTCAAGAGCTGGTTGATCACACCCTTTAAAGATAATGGTCGACTGAATGGACGACACCGGAGGTTTAATAAAATGCTGTCATCAAGCCGACAAGTAGTTGAGAGAGTTATTGGGCATGTGAAGTGTCGTTTCCGGTTGCTACGCCACATGTACTGTGTGTCTGTCAAATCAACATGCCAGCTAGTGATTGCCGCATGCTGCCTGCACAATTTGTGCTTGTTGGAGGATTGTGATATGGAGAGATATGTAGACATGAACGACATCTTGATGTCAAGAAATGTCAACGGATTCCACAACATCACTCCAGATGCAGCTGCTGGAATTGCGAGAAGATTTCAACTTGTCAATTCTTTGTAACATTCAGTCATTGTCAGCGGCGGCGATTTCTCGTCAAGGTTTTTTTTTTTTTGGGGGGGGGGGGGTGGGTGGGGGACGGACGAAAAAGCACACAACCAACAATAATTGTCAGGTGGTTTTTATATATCACATAAATATATTATATGGACTGGCAATGAGGTCACTAGTGCACGTCTATGCGCCCTGAGGGACTATGAGTGACCAGAAGAGGGTCCTATTTCCCCGAGGCGGAAGGCCGAGGGAAATAGGACCCTCGTCTGGTCACTCACAGGCCCGAGGGGGGAATAGACGTGCAGTAGTGACCGATTTATGTAAGTCCATATGTGTTTTATAACACACCTCTGTCCAAAATATAAAAATATAAAAATAAGAAACGTTTTATGCAGGGATAATTGAACTGTTTTTAACCCTAACCCTGCTAAATGCAACATAATGCACCAGTGGTAAATAGTTGTTGCAAGTTGTTGCATTTAGCAGTCAACACAAGTTTCCTAATCTGATGCATTCTGTTGCATTTAGCAGGGTAGGCTTTTGGTATACCACTGCATTCTGTTGCATTTGACAGGGTTGTTCCCAATTACATGTACAGTGTTGCTGGGTTGAGGAAAAGGGGTCATAAATCTCTGCAGTGCACTGTGTGGGTATAGACTGTTTAAGGGTAAGAACAAAAAATATGATTTACTTTTATAGTTGATGGGCTATTTACAATATAGATAATGAAATAAAAATAAAAAGCCCCCAGGAACTAGGCTACTATGTTATTACATGTACATGTTCATGTAGTTTACTACACAGTGCAACAGAATCCACCCTGCATTCTGTTGCATTTTGCAGGGTAGGTACTTGGTACCAAGACTAGTGCATTTGAGTTCCCTGCACAATGCAACATAATGCACTGCTGCATACTGTTGCATTTAGCAGTTTTCATATTTCCGGTGTGTGCATTCTGTTGCATTTGGCAGGGTGCCTAGAGAATACCCCTTGTGGGTTAGGGTTAATTCAACAATTAACTCATCAGCAATTCAACAATAAGCAATTCATCAATTATATAAAGGAATGCTTTTAGTTTCCCTGGATTCAGTGTTTGAGTTGCTGTTCACTGTTCACATCATGTTAGTACTGTACACTTAGTGATTATGAATCATACCACACATCCATAATGTTGTAGTTGAGGGTGCTGTAACCAGTCAAAAATTTCGAGTATAGTGCCCGATCAGGAAATTATGCACGCGCGATGTCTTGACGCGCATATACGTGACTTTGTACGATATTGTCGCATGTTTTTCTAAATTACACACAAATCAATGAGCGTCTCATCGCACGATTCGGTCGCGTAAATAAAAAACGCACCAATTGATTTGCGTGAATTTAGAAAATTGTCGCTCGACTGTGTCGCGTATGTGTAAATTGACCTTCACGCTGACGCAAATTTCATGCACTAGCCTATATTAGTGAATCCCACGTGACCGTGTTTCAGCCAACCAGGGTAAAGAACCACCAAGAGGTGTGTTATCCCTGGCTATACGGCATTCTGGGTTTATGACTTCTGACTAGCGCCCACCCGAACAAAGATACTGACAATTTGGGAAACCGCCAACATAGGGCAAGATAGCTCAGTTGGTAGATCGAGCGCCGGTACGGTAACCCGGAGGTCGCAGGTTCGAATCCCGCTCCTGCCAGTTTCTTTGTTCACTTTGAAAATGTATTCAAATTTACCTAGTCAGTTTCCCTTGTGGATTGTTTGACAAATTATAAGTTGAAAAATCGTATCCTCATTGAGTGATCCCCACAATGTCGCTTCCCAGGTTGTATCGTAAAATTGATTGTGACCCCTGGCTATACGGCATTCTGGGTTTATAACTTCTGACTAGCGCCTACCCGAACAAGGATACTGACAATTCGGGAGACCGCCAACATAGGGCAAGATAGCTCAGTTGGTAGAGCACCGGTACGGTAACCCGGAGGTCGCAGGTTCGAATCCCGCTCCTGCCAGTTGCTTTGTTCACTTTGAAAATGTATTCTTTATTACTTGGCGTCTATTGTGCTATTAAGGAGGGCAGGTCGACTTATACAGATTTGTCGAAAGCCTTTACTTCCCAAAATTGTCCTCGTTTAATATTCATTCAGTAGTGCTTAAGTAGCGAAGTTATTAAAAACAGATACAATCACCGAGTAGTAGTTGATGGTAACTGTTCTGGTTAATATCCTGTTCCCTCGGGTGTCCCTCAGGGATCTGTCTCTAAAATGGGGTTACTGATTAAATACATGTGTCCGTGAAATCCTTGTTATTGGCTGATGGCATGAAGTTATTTCGTCAGATATACAATGTACCAGCATCCAGCATTTAGTGTTCAGTTTGTGAAAACATACACAAGGCTGCAAAGTGGAACATCTAATTTAAATCTTCCAAACTACAAGCACCACAACCTCAAATGTGTGGTATCAAATTGAAGGGGGCAAGAAGACCTTTTATTTGTAGAAGATGAAAAATTGTTAACTGTTTTTGTTTTTCAAAATCTGGTTTTTATGTTATTAAGAAAATGTACAAATGAAGATCATAATGGTGTTGGAACATATTTGCATAATTTTTTTTATCTCCCAACTCTCTTCCAGAAGTAAACGGATATTGACTGCTTATTTTTGTATAAACATAACAAATTCAGTGTATGGCCTACAGCTTTCGGGGCTGAAACTCGAAAATAGCCTGGGGAACACAACTTTAAATAAAAAGGACTTACCACCGTGGGATTAAACACTGCCCGGTCACTTGACGAGTCAAGTAATTGCCAATAAATAACATGACAAAATAATAACTGTGGTAGTGAGTAAATATTTTGTTTTAAGTTTAAATGGTTATTAAATATTCTATATTATACCTTAAATAAATTCAACAATAAATAAGAAATTATAACTTCAAGTTTAAATTTTGCTTCATTTAGAATAAATATTTACATACAGTACACTGAGAGCAATTTAAGAATAACATTTTGACTTTTCACTTATTTTCATGTATAATCTGAAATCACTTTTTGAAGGTGTGAAGTTTCCGTTGGAAATCTTTCTTTTAATAACTTATGGGGCTGTGCATCCAAAAAGAGTACCCGACCGCTAATGTCAGGAACCGGTTCCAGTTAATGGAACAAGAGTACCCGTAACTGACTTGACATATTACTTTGTAATTTCTCAGACAATGAAAAAGAAATTTATTGATGTCATTTGTGGAGAATTTTCAACATGGAAAAACAAAACAGATTAACATTGATGACAGTTGCGACAATGCAAATTACACCGTAAATCTATAGAGCTCACTGTGGCACACTTGTTTTGGATCTTGCTGCATTGATGCACGAATATTGTAGTAGGCCTATTAACGTGCAGACCTTTACGAACAAGATGAACAGCAATTTCCGAGATTTAATTTTTTTGATTGGCTTTTTTCAATGGTACCCGTGCTTTTTTCAATCGGGTGCCCGATTCCTGTACTACCTGTAACTACACACCCCTAATAACTTATATTAAAGACTGTTGTAATTTACAATAAAAACAACACTGCTACTGAGAAACAATTAATTAAAGCAGCTTTTCTACAACATTCTGAAGACGTGTCTTCTCACCTCATGGTCCCTGATCTATATGTTTAATCAAATGTTACAAACCGTCCTCAAAAATTGTACTTAATGTTTCTCCCACATCATTTTTTTTATCAATGAACCTTGTGTCTAGGGGCTAATTTCATAGAGCTGCTATATGCAAAAATTGTTCGTAAGCGCAAAAAGCTTGCTTAATAAAACCAGCTTACCAGCCAATACTTAATGTGATGTATATTGCTTGTGACCGGTATTTAGCTGTTGTTTATTTAGCTTGACAGTTTGATTTAACTAAGTGTAGTGGATTGGACTAAGCGAGTAAATAATTAAAGGACCAAGAGAGGGCGCCATTCAATGACACCGTTGGATGGGGGCCAGATGACATAGCAGTTTTACGGGATCTGTGCTGCAGGTCAAAAGGTCGCACACGACGCTCCGCCATTCTGACATGTGGTTGTGATTCGCTTGAGTGGAAAGTTTTGTTAATTTTCACGACGAAGGATGTCGAATGATGAGTAATTGAAGACTTGAGGGGGAAGCTTAGGGGCACCGTGGAGATGTGATTTAGATTATACGACAGTTGGTAAGCATTCATTTTGGGGTAAATTGTGAATGACATAATGAAAGAATTCCGTGTATTACTTGGTGTGTTATATCTAGACAATCTATTTACATGTATACATCGGGGGTCAGTATACACATTTATCGTAACTTACCGTGTATGTACATGTGTGTGTTAATTTTGAATTGTAGGTTTTCTTGATTGATGGAAGAGAAATAAAGTCTCGGGTGCATAGCCGTAATTCACGATTCAGCCTGTCAAAGACTGATTATCTTACTGTTGTCCTCACCGACACAACCTGGTACTCTACAAATGGTAACACGGATGGGGTATGGTTCGTGGATTCATCGTAGCCTGAGTGTGTTGTGGCTTTCATCACTGCTGAGGGATCAAGTCCATGTTGGAGGGTTGCTGCACAGTTAGCTGGACATGAGCCATCAATGGGAGGTTCAGCTGATTTGACTGTCCTACATACAAGTACAGCTGGTATGGTGAGTCTGGATGGAGTAACATTGCTCGCAGCCCTTATGGACAGTGTTTTATGCAATTCCTTTGTTTTTGTGATACTGATAGGCAGTGAATCTGGCCTATATCCTCTACAGTGGTGAAACCTTTAGTTGTATGCGTGTAGGTACATATGGTATTGTTATTGTTAAGAAAGATAAAAGAAAACCAACTGTTGTCAAATGCTGATTGATTGTTGAAAATAATTGTGGCCTGGGTTAGATTTTGTCAGAGTTTCATTACCTTGACAGTGATTTGTGTACGGGGACTAACTAATGGCTACCTCTGGTACTGATCTGGTTGAGCGTCTTGTGTCGGGCTTAACTGAAGCACTAAAACAAAACAAATCATCGTCGCAAAGGCCTGTCAATTTGGTTAGATTTACGGGTCGGCCAGTGAAGCCAGGTGACCTAACAATTAGGGAGTGGCTTGAGGAAGTGGAGGTCTATTGCCAACAATGTAGAATTCCTGACAGAGAAAAGGCTCATGTAGTGGTAAACCACCTTGGGGGAACTGCTAGAGAGGAGATAAAGTGTCATGATGGTGCTGAGTCAGACTATGGGGCTTTGGTTAAGCTGCTTCATCGCCATTTTGGTGCCATAGAGACGACACAATCACTCCAGTGGGCGCTGTACGAACGCACTCAATCAGAGGGGGAATCATTGATGGATTTTTCGAGGGCATTGATCAGGTTGCACGATAGAATATTAGAAGTGGCGTCCGATAGTGAGCGGCAGGGTCTTAAGGTGCTTAGAAACAAGGTGCTTATTGGTCAGTTTGTTGCGGGTGCGCGAAGCCAGTCCATGCGCATAGAACTAAGGAGGCTTGAGCTAGCTAAACCTGAACAAACATTTGCAAACATGCGTGATGCTGCCCTTGACTTATTCAGGGATACTGAAAAGGATCCGCAAACGCGACGTTCACATGTTAGGCAGACTTGGGCAGAACAGTCGGACGACTGTCTTGGGGATGGTGATTCTGCAACAGAGGAAACTAGAGAAATTACTGTTAGTGAGTTGGTTCCACATACACAAGATGGGAAGTTGTACAAGCTTTTGCAGCAGCAGGGAGAGCTAATTAAGGGTTTGCAGAACCAAGTTAGCAAACAACAGGAACAACTTGCATCCTTGACAACCAGTCCTATGCACATGAGTATGCCTGGGGTGGGAGCTAATGCTGACCAGGTCAAAGGTCAGGGGGCTAATCTTTCTCGGTCACCACTGATATGTTTTCGCTGCAAGAAGCCCGGGCACACCAGAGCCCGGTGCAGGGTTCGTCTCGACAATATGACAGAAGTCCCCCCTCCCAGGAGTTCTGCTCAAGATGTTGGCCAGGCTGCAGCTCTGCCAAAGCCAGACGAGGGGTTAAACCCCCTTTCTCCGTCACTGTAGGCCAAGTGGCGGAGAAGGAGAACACCACGGCCCCACTTAAACCAAAGTCATGTAAGGTCTGTTCCAGTGCAATTACAGACGATCTGCTGTGTCAACTGGTGCATGAAAGTCCCAAAGCTGTTGTGAGCTTGGCTGGTGTGCCTGTCACTTGCGTTTTAGACACGGGTGCTGAAACATCTCTAATCTGTGAGTCCTTCTTTCAGGAACACTTGGCATCTAGGGTGAGCGGAGTGTCACCTGTTGGTACTTACCTACAAGTATTTGGTGTGGGTGGTCTTCGGGTCCCTGTTAAAGGATATGTCGAAGTCCCTCTTTGTGTTCACACGCACACAGTTATCGCTCATTTTCTGGTGATAAGTGACCCGGCGGAGGGTGAGCTGTTGGGTCGCAACCGAGGTCCTGTACTCTTGGGCTGTAATGTCTTAGACTTGCTTAAGGATCTTGAGTTTGATAGGTGTGGCAAGGATGCTAATGCATGGGAGTTGACTTTTCGGTGGTACCAGTTAACCAGGGAGTGTGGCAGTGGTGGGTCCCAAGATGCAGCACAGTGCAAGGCTAGAATGGCAGCTTCCCGCACGGGGAGACATCCTACTGTGATCCATGCGAGGCAGGTTCAGGCTGTGCAATGTCAAGTAAAAGCCCCCTTGAGCACTTTCAGGGATAAGGTGGTGCTTGTGGAGAGTGTGCACAGCAATGTGACGAGTGATGCTGTTTCACAGTCAACATGTACAGGAAGTAATCTGAGCAGTCAGTGTCAGGTGTACAACTCTTGTATGACTTGTCGGGGCAAATTTGTCACGGTCATAGTTGCAAACTTGGGGAATCAAGCCTTGGTGATTCCACCATACACTAAACTCGCTGAAGTGTCGGAAGTTGTGTCCGCCCCTCAGATAGGTGTGGCTACCGGGGAAAATAGTGTCCAGGTTTGCAGTGTGGGTGCTTGGTTGGAAGAAGTGGGGGGATGCAATCGTCCACCGGATAGCGATGCATCATTTGTTGAAGTTAGGGCTCAGCATGAAATTGAGGATCCTGTCTCGAGGGAGAAGTATTTGTTTTCTGATGGTTCCCAGTATGAACTTCCACTTGGTCTGAGTTTGGCATCTTGTGCATTGTCAGCGGATCAAAAAGATGATGTGGTTCGGCTGATCCAGCAGCATGAGTCGGTCTTCTCGACAGATGAATTTGATGTGGGTCGGTGTGATAAGGTTCCCCACCAGATCCACACGGTGGATGAAATTCCGGTAAACCAACCCTACCGTAGGATACCCCCACACTGCCTTCAAGAGGTGAGGCACCTTCTGCAGAGGCTTCTTCAGCAGGGTATTATCAGGCCGAGTTCAAGTCCGTATGCTAGTCCGGTGGTGCTCGTCAAGAAGAGGGATGGAAGTATTCGGTTATGCATTGACTATCGGAGGTTAAATTCCAAGACAGTGCGGGATTCCTTCCCATTGCCTCGGATTGAAGAGTCACTTGAGGCACTTGCAGGTGCCAAGTATTTTTCATCCCTCGACTTGGCTCATGGTTACCACCAGGTGGTGATGGATCCAGGGTCTGTATGTAAAACTGCTTTCAGAGTGCCATTCGGGTTGTATGAATACACTCGGATGCCGTTTGGCCTTGTAATGCTCCCGGGACATTTCAGAGAGTCATGGAGCAATGCCTTGGGGAGTTCAATCTTTCCGAGTTGTTAATTTATCTTGATGACATCCTGTTGTTTTCCGCCTCTGTAGATGAGCATATCCAACGGCTGGATAAGGTCCTGACCAGACTTGGAGAGTTTGGGCTCAAGGTGAAGGGTAAAAAGTGTCGGCTGTTTCAGGACAAGGTTGGATATTTAGGGCATGTCGTAAGTGCACAGGGAGTTGCAGTCGATGATGACAAGGTGCGGCGTGTACGTGAGTGGCCAGTTCCAAGGAACGGGGAGGAGCTTCGGTCCTTTCTAGGCCTCGCTGGCTATTACCGGCGTTTTGTCAAGGATTTCTCTAAGAGGGCTGCCCCTCTCCATGCACTGGTGTCATCCACGAGTGCCGCTGGCAGGCCTCGACAGAGGATACGAAGTTTCATGTGGAATGAAGAGGCCCAACAGGCGTTTGATGATCTGAAAGGAGCTCTTACCGAGGCGCCAGTCCTGACATACCCGAATCTCTCCCGACCATTTCTATTAGAAGTGGATGCATCATTGAGAGGGCTTGGTGCTTGTCTTTTGCAAGAAGGTGATGATGGAAAGATGCATCCAGTGGCTTATGCAAGTCGAGGTCTCCGTGGGGCAGAAGTCAACTACCCTGACTACAGCTCCTTTAAGCTTGAGCTCTTGGCCCTTAAGTGGGCAATAGTTGACAAATTCCGTGATTACCTGATAGCTGTGCCCTTCTCAGTATTGACAGACAATAACCCCCTTTGTCACCTCCAAACTGCGAAGCTTGGGGCAAGTGAGATGAGGTGGGTAGCCCAGCTAGCTGCCTTCACGTTTGACGTAAAGTTCAGAGCTGGCAAAAACAATCAGTGTGCTGATGCCCTCAGCCGCTATCCGAGCCATACGTCAGAGGCAGCAGCACAAGCAGTGCAACACAAGGTCCACTCAACTCCGGTGCCTCTTTCAGTCAGTTCTTGTGTACATGTAGCTCCAACTTGTGCGGTGATTGGTGAGGCCGTTGTGTCTGGACCTGGTCCTCCAGCAGTTTTTCCCTCTTGGACGCCTAATCAGTTGGCGTCCCTGCAGAAAGCCGATCCAATGTTGGGTCTGATTTGGGAGAGGTGGATTCGGCGCTGGACCCCGGGTGAAGTAACCCCAGGAGGGCAAGAGGACCCACCGGATTTGCGACAGTGGTTATGGCAGTGGCCACGATTGGTTGAACGAAACGGCGTTCTATGTAGGCGGGTTATTGATCCTCTGTTTGGGGAGGTTTTTCAAGTACTTATGCCAAAGTCTCTCCAACGGAGAGTGATTGTGGGAGGTCATGATGGCTGGGGGCACCAGGGTGTCACAAAAACCTGCTCGTTGTTGAGGAGGCGTGTCTACTGGCCTAAGATGGCAAAGGATGTCCGCCACTATATCTCAGGTTGTAAGCGGTGTGCTATTGCCAAAGCAACACAGCCTCAAGTCAGGGTTCCTATGCGGAACCTGCTGGCATTTCGGCCCCTAGAGGTCCTTGCAGTTGATTTTGTTAAATTGGATAGAGGGCTTGGAGGGTATGAGGATGTTCTCGTCATGACTGATGCCTACACTAAATTCGCACAAGCTGTACCGTGTAGGGATCAACAGGCCAAGACGGTGGCGAAGGTCCTGAGGGACCATTGGTTTACGAAGTTTGGTGTGCCGAGCCGTCTCCACAGTGATCAGGGCCGAAATTTTGAGAGTGACTTAGTAAAGGAATTGTGTTCTCTGTACGGCATCAAGAAGACGAGAACGTCCCCATACCATCCTCAAGGGAATGGCCAAGCAGAAAGGTTCAATCGAACCCTTTTTGGGCTGATCAAATCATTGGAGGAGGGAGACAGACACCGCTGGCCTGATCTAATTGCCCACTTGGTTTTCGTATACAACACCACGCCTCACAGCACCACGGGTGTTTCTCCATACACATTGATGTTTGGTCGCGAGCCACTGATTCCACTGGATCAGCTGCTCGGACGGTCAGGCAATGACTGGGACCAAGAGTTTGTCCAAGAGCAATCAGACTTGATCAACCGGGCTAGCACTCTTGTCAAGGACAGACTTGTTAAGCGCGCAGAACAGAATAAGGCTTTACATGATGTGGCAGTAAATGCAGAGCCCCTCAGTCCGGGTGCTCACGTCCTTCTCAGGAAATGTGCATTCAAGGGACGCCACAAGCTGGACAATACACACGAGACAGATGTTTTTGTAGTGGTGAGAGTGAACGAACACGGGGATGTCTATGAGATCAAACCAGCTAGGGAGGGTCTATCAAAACTGTTCATCGTAAGCTTTTGAGGTTAGCCCCCACTGGAGTGGTTGAGTCGGAAAATGGCAGCAATTCAGGGGACTCTGCTTTTGATTTTCTCATTAGTCATGATGATATAGAAAATGCAGTAGGCGGCGATGCAGTAGGGGAGCCCCCTGCCGGCTGTATTGGTGCCAAATCCCTTCCCACTAGGCGATCGACGAGGAGTACCAGGGGTAGTCACACAAACCCTCACAGGCTTCCTCGTTCGGTGCGGAAGTAAGCCTTTAATCTCCAAGACCCTTGAAGTATTGTCAGATTGATTGTCACCCTGCAGTGAAGTCTCGGGGTATCCAGTTCACCAAAGGGATGACCCTAACATTCTGACATACTGACAGAGAAATGGAAATTCAGCTTAGAAAAATAATAATTTCCAGTTAAGCCTGCATATGGGATGCCAGCCATCAGAGAAGTCTTGGGGTATCCAGTTCTGTTAGGTGGTGGCCTTGCGGTGCTGGCATTTGCTGGAGAATTGATTAAGGTTTTGAATACATGGTAGATGAAAAAGTATTGTAATTTTTGAGAATAGATCAAAATAATGATCTTTCCGGCTGCCTTCCCCCATTGCTTGTTGTGGGTGGAGTGGGTTGACTTTTGCGAGAATATTAGCAACCCCTGGTCAGTATTACAGGCAGTTACAGAAGATGCAACCAACAGTGCTTGTGATAGACATGGGCACAAATGATTTATGCAATAGAGGCATGGAGCCAGACCGTGTATTTGGTGCCCTTCGGGCATTTCTGGGTGAGTTTTCTAAATGGGGAATAGATCCAGAGATTATAGTGTTCTTGCCTGTACTCCCTCGCACTGGAAATTTGAAGGCAAATCAAGTAACCACAGAAGAGTTTAACCAACGTGTCCAGGATTTTAATGAGCTGTTGGAAAATGGCACCTTCGTTGAGGATAGATGGTGGCTGTGGTCGCACCGAGGGCTAAGGCACTCTCGCTATAATGTAGACGGTGTGCACTTGACTGAGGCGGGAATGCTCCAGTATCAGAAGACACTCCGACAGCTCGTTAGGTTCTTTGAGGCACGAATCTGGTAAATATTGAGTTATATCTTGTGACTATGTTACATTGTTGATATTGTTAGTGTTTTTATGTGTTAAACAGTTCCGGCAAGCTCCACTGAAATAATTATACAGTGTTTCGATTTCAAATAAGGTTATAGTTTACTACATTTGTATTAATCAATCCCCGGTGGTGATTGACCTCAGTAGGGGAGATTGTAGTGGATTGGACTAAGCGAGTAAATAATTAAAGGACAAAGAGAGGGCGCCATTCAATGACACCGTTGGATGGGGCCAGATGACATAGCAGTTTTACGGGATCTGTGCTGCAGGTCAAAAGGTCGCACACGACGCTCCGCCATTCTGACATGTGGTTGTGATTCGCTTGAGTGGAAAGTTTTGTTAATTTTCACGACGAAGGATGTCGAATGATGAGTAATTGAAGACTTGAGGAGGAAGGGGCACCGTGGAGATGTGATTTAGATTATACGACAGTTGGTAAGCATTTATTTTGGGGTAAATTGTGAATGACATAATGAAAGAATTCCGTTTATTACTTGGTGTGTTATATCTAGACAATCTATTTACATGTATACATCGGGGGTCAGTACACACATTTATCGTAACTTACCGTGTATGTACATGTGTGTGTTAATTTTGAATTGTAGGTTTTCTTGATTGATGGAAGAGAAATAAAGTCTCGGGTGCATAGCCGTAATTCACGATTCAGCCTGTCAAAGACTGATTATCTTACTGTTGTCCTCACCGACACAACCTGGTACTCTACATAAGTAATGTTTTTCGTGCTTAAGCAGCTCTGTGAAATTGGCCCCATGTTTTATGGATATCAGATGAATACTTGGGAATTGAGTGACTGGAAACATTTAACATACACACAGGGACAGTGTCATATAAGGTCCTATGAAGATACAGGGATACAGTCATACAGAATAATAGGACTGGTAGTAAGTTTCCCCAAATATTCTTTCAGGCAATACAAAAGTGGTGGATACAATTTGTTTTAAATAATCAAAAAATTACTTCAAATATGAATATAGAACTCCAACAATTAAACATTGCAAATAAAAATATCAGGACTGGTAAGATGATCACTTGTTTCCTGTTGTCTCTAACAAGTCTAACAGCCTGTCAATCCTTCTCATCTTATCATCATGCATTTTAAGAAACTGTTCCTCTCGCCTTGTTTGTACTTCAGACTGCTTAACTGCATACTGTTCCAGCCACTGCACAGTGGCAGTTTTGCATTTTTTACGTCGTTTTCTTGCAGGAGTTTCTGTTTTTCCTGCATGACTGGCATTGCTTTCAGAGTCAGAGTCACTGAATGGCATATCATAGCATTCTACTTTACTACTTGAACTCTGAACTTCGGATTCCTTAGGCTTCGTTGTGCCAAGAGTATATGCCGGAGAGGTACCAGCACGGGTTCCATAAAGAGCATCTAACTCCTTATAGAATTTACAGCTCTTCCTGTCTGCACCAGTCATCGTATTATGATCCATTGTTTCTTTATATGCACGCTTAATGGCTTTCCATTTATTACAACATTGCTCACCTGTAACATCTACACCCCCCTCTTTCATCTTATTAGCAATTCTATTCCATAACTGCTTATGCACTTTTGCACTCCTGAATCGATCCTCGGCCTCCACTCTCAGATTCACAAACATCTTTGTTTCTTTGTCCAGCCACATCTTCTTCTCTGAATCTGTGCTTTCTGAAACAAAATGAAAAACCAATGAATATGTTGATACTTATATATATATATATATATATAAAATTAAGCAGAACTGCGTAGCACTGATGAAAAGTTCAAAGTATGATAAAAGTTAAAGCAGTGCTCACCAAGAATATTGGAGCTGAATTTTCGGTCTGACTAGGCCTTTCATATATTGAAAGAGACTGTTTTACCAGTATAATTCAATTTTGCACAGCACCTTGAAAGTTGATTCACGAGTGGACAGGATGACATTGAATTTAATTTTGTGTAGGGTTAGACGGGCAAAACAGTGGGCATAACTATAGCAATTTGCAATTATGGTAGAACAGTACTATTAAGGGGCCCTGAATATGTCTCATTTCACTTTCATCCAGTACCAATGCAAATTACACAAATATAATTTATTTTTAGAATGGGAAAGACTATTACACGTATTGAATAATCCGGCGACCAAAATTAGAAACATTTACTGCGGTGGCACCACGCTCGATGCAGCTTCGACCGTACCAACAGGGTGTTTACAACATGCCAAAATGCGCACGGGACTCAAATTAAAGAACGCAGGCATTCAAAACTCAGTTAGTTCAATTTCGTAGAGAAACAATTGTATCTAGTTTCTCAGCTGATGATGTGTGCACTTGGGTGTTGCATTGTCGATGCCCCTGTTGTCGTTTGTATTTCCTGTCCTTACCAGCAGCTGCTCTCATCGGGGGGGGGGGGGGGGGGGGGGTATTGGCGGGTATTGAGGGTTCTGGTTTTTTGTCTGTAGTAGGATGACCTTGTAGAGGTGCTGGTCACCTGTTCCTTCTTGCCACTCACTGGCTTGAGTTCATTCATTTTAATATACATTTCCAGTCCTATTAATTCTTATGTTTATTTAAATAATTATTAATGTATTGCCAGTGTAAAGTGTAATAAAATAAAAATAAAATAATACTGAGATTAAATTTCAAGATGAGCAATTTTAGTGAAATGACTCAAACAGACGGAGCCAGATATTTTTAAAATTTCATCTTTACCATTGCTTGATGGCACCTTTTCGATAGGTGTACCGGTAGGATGTAAGCTTGCTGTTTCAGCAGGCAGAGCTGGTTGACTTGTGGCAACTGATGCGGCAGCTTCATCTTGTTCAGTACCTAAGGAGATTTCCCAAATAAAAAGTTTAAATACTGGTGAAAAAATTTGTTGAAATCTGCATGAAATAAATTCAGTCTGTCTGCAATTACGGTATCCACGGTCACTTACTGTTTCCCAGACGAGTCCTCTAACTTAACAGATTTCCAATAACTGAAACTAGAAAAGTACATGAAATTGTGTTTTTCGAAGGGGCTATCGTTATGGCACCGTAATGCAATTTCAATTGCTATCTTTTAATACAGCATTGCAAAACACCATTTTAAATCTATACATCACATTTATAACTGCCATTTTAACCAGAGTGCTTTAGAAGCTCGATTGGTTCAAAGTTGGAGTACCATGCTGGAGGTCCCGGGATGGAATCCAACCTGTGACATATTTATTATTTTTTTACTTTACATTTTCAAAGTGAACAAAGAAACTGGCAGGAGCGGGATTCGAACCTGCGACCTCCGGAACACCGTACCGGCGCTCTACCAAGTGAGCTATCTTGCCCTATGTTGGCAGTCTCCCAAATTGTCGGTATCTTTGTTCGGGTGGGCGCTAGTCAGAAGTCATAAACCCAGAATGCCATGTAGCCAGGGATCACACCCAATTTTGTTTGTTTTTGTTTGCTTTTTTTGTTTGTGTTGTTTAATAATCAGGTTTGCGTAGCAGTACTTTCCACGCCTTCCACCACTGTGACCCGGGGTTCGATTCCTGCCTGGGCCAATAGGTGGATTAGGTTTTCAGTCCCTACCTGACTCCGCATGGGTTTTCATCAGAATATTCTTAGAAGTTTCCTCCCACATGTAAAAATATAATTTCTTCACATTGTCTTCTCTTTACTGGGCTCCATGGGAAACCAGTGGATTCCACTGAATGGGCTACCAAGTAAAATGAGAAATACATAAATACAAACATCAGGCTCAACGTTAATTTTAAACTTAATCAAATCCTACTTTTTTGTTAAGTAGATTTTTTTTTTTTAGTGATCCGTGGCTTTGAATGATTATTTAAAAAGTCTGAACCATTCGACATCCTGTGATGGACGTGTCGTAGCCGTAGGCGTAGCAACTGTGCATTTTTTTCCTTAAAGTTTCACATGAGTCATGACAAATTTCTGCCTAACCAGAATAGGAAAAAAAAAACGAGTACCAACAGTACGGCAAAAAATCCATACTTTTCAGAGTTGAACTTGGCGATTTACTATTGTCGTCTGCAGATTATAGGCTATAATGTTTGGCTACCCGCTCCGCAACCAAAAAACAGACGACCACGACGACCATGACGACAGTACGTCTGCGCCTATAATCTGCACAATTTATTTTGTTTTTACCGTTTTTAATGGGAAAAATAAGTAAACATACATGACATATTTTAACATTTTGCCTTATGTATCATATTTATGACAATATATAATGCAAAGATCTGTTCAACAATCAAAAAATGATAACAAAGTTTCACTGGGAAAAGTCCGAGATGTTTACCTTTCCGCCATCTTGAAATGTTAATTGAACTAATCACGTGACGACACCCCCGGTGCAGGAGTATACTCTCGGTCTGAGCGGGAGTATACTCTCGGTTATCCTCGGGTCATACTCCTGCCGTTCGTGTGCTCAAGAGTATACTCGTGTAACGTTAACGCGAGTAACACGCTCGAACGCACCCCGTGTGTGCGCTCGCGCCCGCGTTAACATCCTGTTCGTCACGTCATCAGCAAAACGACTCCGAGCACTTTTTCCCAATATCAAGACAAGGCCACTAGTCTTGGTGGCTACGATAAACGATATGGATTTTTCTGGTCAGGAAATACGTATATTTTATGTTTCAACAGAGATAGAAAAGGCACACATATTAACTTATACATTCGAGTCGAGGCCGGAAATTAAAATTGTTCCAATGGCTAGTAAATTACTTATTTATCCAGTTCAAGAAAGCAGCTCATTCTCAATGACAGTGTTTGCCGCCGCTGCAGAAGATGCATCGAAAGGTTCGACAAATTTGCGAAAACAGCTGAGGAAAACATTCGGAAAATTGCACAACTGACATCCGGCGATAATGGGCGGAAACGGTCATGACGGTCGTCATACTTTTCCTTCCTCCCGATCCCACCAGGCCGGCTGTTACTACTCAGTGCAGTGTTAGATTTAACGTCAGGCGGAAAAAACATTAGGCATGTTAACAGCTAATCTCATCCTTCCAAAGGATTGATTCTACAAATGAAAACTTTCCTACTAAAAGCACTGCGTCGCGCGTTAAACACATCGACTGCAGTCCTAATTTCCATATCCCACTATTACACCGCGTTCGATTACTTAACCCGCGCTTACTCGTGCAAGCGCGAGCCCGTTCGATTTGGCTCTCACGTGACTTCTCGCGCTTACTCGGGCCTGGCTCTACTAACCGACTCGCCGAGCGGGTTAGTAGGGTAAGTATCCCATAAGGCCATGCTAAAAACATGGCTGCCACGTACGTCCGACCATGGAGGTAGGAAAATTTATTCAAAACGGCGACAAATACGGACATTCGAAGGTAAACAATATAACGTAGGCCAACATGTCACAATTTGTTACAGTAATTTTTCAGTATAGACCTACTGTTTTTACTGATTTTGTAACACATGGTCAGTGCAGGGACTCCAGTGAAATTGTTTGAGAAAGTCAATGTACAACTACAAAACATGCAGTATAAATCAGTGGCGCGGACTTTCAAAAACGGATTCCTAGTCCATATAGATGTGGCTAAAATACTGGACTTCCTTCGTATATTGTAAATTTTGTTATACGCAGTGGCTATTTTTAAGGCAGCCGTAACGCGACTTTCAAATGCTATTGTCATGATTGTTACGGCATATATAATGCGAACGTTATTTTTATATCAGATTTAAAACTGCCCATGGGTAGCGTAATTGTTAAGGCGTCTGATTTTGATGCATGGCCGGGATCCCTGGATCAAATCCCTGCCTTGCTGGTCAATTTCTTTTTCGAAAAGATTTCTTAAGTTTTAGGTTTTAGGCTTAAATCAAAATGGTTATTTTTATTTAAGTAGATTCAATTTTCTTCCCTTTTATTTCAGTGGTTTTGGAGAATTTAAAAAAAAAAGGAAAATTAAGTCCGAGAACCATTTGGTTGATAGTCTGGTTCCAACAGCAAACATCGTGACGTTGAATACATGTACCATTACGTCGGGGAACTAGGCAGTTCCGTAACGAGGGCTGTCGTAACAATAGCCACTACGTTTTATTTTTGAAGCCCACAAATGTTGTCGGAGCTGTTGCAAAGTATGTTTTTCTGTTTATGACAACTTTCTTTATTATAGATATTTAAATCTCTTTTTAAAATTAAATATGTGTGATTTGGTTGTATCCAAAGTTCATAAAATCTGGGTACAGGTGAAATTGCTTTTGGGTCATTATTGGGGTTATTTCTTATATTAAATAGGAAGTAACCCCAATAATGACCCAAAAGCAGTTTCACCTGTAGGCCTACCCAGATTTTATGAACTTTGGATACAACCAAATCACATATTTCATTTGAATATCTAAAAAAATCGGCATTATTGCTGTTGTTTCTAAAGGAAACTTTTGATTTTATTAGCCATTAAGGTGCATGAGTTGTCCCTATAATGTGCCGTTTCAGAAATTGTGTAAACTGGTGTGAGCTATTACTCATTGGACACACAAAATAATTAACAGGGTTTATCTTTTATAGGAAGAACTTGGCCATACATGTTCTTCCACTTCTGTTTACTGGAAGAAGGAAGGGGAGAGGAGGCCGTATCAGTTTCAGTGAGTCTTCAGGAGGAGTCTTCAATGGACTTCCAGAGAGTAAGTACTGTAACTAAATCTTACATCTTCTATTTAATTAAACGAACGGTTCACACTCTAAAATTAAGGCCTGGAACAAAGCATCAACTTTAAGACTCTCATTATGAAACCTTTTGACCCCGGTCAAAATACTTCTTTTAATGCAAGTCGCCCGTCACAAGACTAATATGACCGGCATAATACTGTGAATGATGCACTGCCATCAACTATATACATGTACAATTAAATATGCAAGTACAGTTTCAGCCATATGCACTAAAAATATGACAACTACAATGCTCTTTGAAGGTAGTGAAATTTTTGCTGGTTCTGTCCACAACTTGTTCCTTTCTTAGCCTGCCCATGTACTCGGCTCCAGTTCAGGAAAATTTACTTTTTCCATGTCCTGCCCTGAGCAGCATTGTGAAGCACATTTAAGATCTACACACTCCCCAATATTTTTCAAATGTTAGTGCTAGTTTTTACTGTAGATCTGTCATTCAGTTGAAATACTGTTTATAGAGGTTGCTGTGCTAGTTTCACTGAATTTGCTCAGTTTGTTTCTATGTTGAAGTCTTAATCATTAAAATGCATATAAGTTCATGCCTATATGGCTATAACACGTTTAGCAAAGAAATGTTTTTCAAGTTGACTTCTTCTTTGTTGTAAATAATTGGGGATTTGGTTGATGTACACAGTATTTATATTGCTTTTTTGTACTTCTTTAGGAAAATATGGACTTGGAACACGGTACTTGACCGTAAGTAAATCGGCCGCCTCAACCATCACCACAAGTCTTCGTGATCATGGAGAGGAGGGCTATGCAACCATCCACTTCTTAAAGCACTTGATGTATGTTTCAAGTCCTACTTTGTGTGTAGTCCACAGTATCAGGATATTGCGATGGGGCATGGGAGTTCTTAGAATCAGTAGTGTATGGCATCAAGGGCATTGTTAAAAGTAGCACTATCAGAGATTTTAGAGACTTCAGCTCCAGCAAAATGTACGCCCATCATAATTGTTTCAGGTAATCTAAAGTTTAATTAATGACCATAAAAAGTTGTAATAAAAACAGTACAAATAATGTAAAAAATAGAATAATAAAAATTAAGTTTGTTAGTCTTTTCATTTTTTTTCGACCTGAAAAATGAAAATTCAACAGTGATCAGAACAGTACAGTACAAGGCAATCTTTATGATTGCCAAGTTCTTAAACATTTCAGTGTAATACTGAATTTTAAGCAGACTGCATTATTGTGGATTTAAAATTTTCCAGAAGTTTTTAAGAATCTTCGAATGGTGGTTTGTTGAAGCCAGACAAAAGTTCACATCAAAGTAAAAAAAAATGTTTCCTTGAACAAAACTACATAGACCATATTTCAAATGACCACTGACTTTTCTTACAACCCCCAAAAGAGTCAAAATCTTTTGTCTGACATGTGATGCTAATTAAACTATTCAAGAGACAGAGTTGTATTAAAGAACCTCACTTATAATAAGTAACTGTGTGGTTGCATTTGTTTGCTAAGTATTTTATCCATAAACTAAAAAACAAACCTGATAATGTATCTTTTGAGAAAGAAAAACTTGCTTAAAAAGATTAGATTTTCTGTAGTTTTTAGCTTTAACTCTTTTAATCTAATTAATGAGATACATGCAAGTTTTGATGACAAGTCTAGAGCTTTATCCTAAAAGACTGACTTATTTTTGTGTCACACATGTATATAACCGTTGAACTTTGTGTTTTGCTGTTATTGTTGGAAATCAACACTGAATTATGGACAAACAATACTTCTGAAGTATATTGTAACAAAAAATATTGAATAAAATTGGACAATGATTACTTGGAAATTGTAATAAGTGATTGAGAATACATTTACAGTTATGTTTTGCATTAAATGTTCTTGTTTATGTGTTGATTTATTTCACTTATGATAAACTTATTTAACCTTGTATTAATAAATACCAAATTAATAAATACCAAAGTAAAATTCTAGTCATTCTACATAGAAACGATGTATTTTTTAACTTCCGAATTTGGTAAAATTTTACCAAATTGTTTTTACCGAGATATTGGGCAAATGTTAGTACCAATTTTTAAAGTAAACATTTTCCAAACTTTTATGAAAAACCTTACCCAACACCTGTTGTGTAAAGTTTTATCTAACTATTAGCAGGTTCGTATGGCACATTGCAATTATGTAACATTTTACACAACCTGTGTATTTTTTTCTGTGAGAGTGTCACCTTATTTAAAACCAATCCACTTTAAAATGGGGCTCCGATTCTGTCTGTCTGTCAGTCATGGACACTCCGCCTAACAAGGCAGATTCATGAAAATGTTAAGTTGCTTCAATTCATTTAAATATTATATCACTGGAAAGAGTAAATAAATTGAGGGGTCAATGGTCATGATAGGTTAACCCTATCCAAAGCTATGGATTTTTGATTAAATCTTTTGTCATTTTGGAAGACAATTTTAGTTAAATGTTGTGACCATATTGCTAAATTACTAAAAATAAATAATTGAAAATTTGAGCCTCAATCATTTCTTATCAATTTGTTATCAAAATAAAAATAATTCTATGAGTCATTTAAAATAGTAACAATTAACAAACGCCAATTATTTGTCAATGATAAATGATCAAAAAATAAAAACAAATTATAAGCTGGTCACAGCGCTGACAGAAAATTGGGCATCGCAAATAGCGCCACCAGGCGCTAGGCCTACAGAGATGTTGTCACTAGCCGCGTTGACGTCACTCGAGTGACCCGAGATCGTTCGTTTACTCTAACATACTGCGCATGTGCAACTTTCCCCGATTTGGAGGCGCGAGTAAGCGCGGGTTAGTAATCGAACACGCAGTATGTGGGATATGTAAATTACACAATTCCAGGGGTTAAGATCGCGCAAGGCATGGTGGGAAAAACATGGCGCATCAAGATCGTACCCATGGTAACGAGGTTGGTACACCCGGTGTATATAAATGACAACGATCAAGCGCCGTAATGGGCGTTAAAAAGTAGCACCCTGGTTTCCGCGGTGTACATACAGGCAGTACGGCTAGTACATTGGCAACCAGCTAGGGCCGGCCAGCCGAGAAACCAACGCATGTAAAGAAATATGTTTACAGCACGCACACCGTACTTCAGCTGTTTACATGACGAAAACCTTCATTAGTTGTCCGTCTTCGATTTGGATACGATTTGCCCATGGCGGAGCTCATGATATCGACAAGCACAGTAAGACACAAAAACACACTGACTTTTCAAAGGCTTCTTTGTCAAGCATGTGAATGACAAGTTTTTTCGTTACAAAGGAAGAGCAGAACCCTTTTATTCGTGCTGAGGTACTGTTTTCAAATTTCCTTGTGGAGCATAATCTTCCTATTGCAGCTGCAGTTCATGCTAGTGATCTGTTCCCTTTGATGTTCCCCGACTCGACCATTGGCATCTCTGCATTGTTCTCGAGGGACAACCCACTTCGCTTCTGTTTCATCACGGACAACAACACACAGAGGCAGATCATAGCTGCAAAGGAGCAGTTGGCAAACTGCAGAACGACAGTTATGCATTGCCCCTCTCTAACCACCATTGCATCAACAGACCAGATTACGTCTGACCTCATGCGATGCAATGATGGCCCTCAGACATCCAGAGCAAGACAGAGACCATTTGGATATCTTTGGCATACTGCTCATAGTCACTGACAGGAAGCGTACCGTTTTCATGACACTAAATCTTATTTTCACTTCTGACCCCGATCCTAACACTGACCCTGACCATGACCGCGACCCTGAAAAAAGTCCTGGGGAAAAAAAGGGTGCAAGTCTTGATGCATTGAAATGGCACAGCATGTAAACACATTAATGTGGGATAGCCTTAATGACAGTTCAACTTCAGTGTTCAACGAAGCCGAGTCATCAGAACTCCATATGTATACTAAAAAAGAAAACTTGTTGCCTGTGTTCATACATGTAGCTTTGAAGAAGTGGAAAATAGAAAGTGAACGCAAAACACAGTTTTTGGTTTATACCCTGTAATGGTTTGCAAAACCCTCCCATGTCTTCCTGGTATCATTTGTTTGAAAATAACCTTCAATTATATTCTTATAAGCCAGTTTACAATTTTTGATTTCTTGTTTGGCTTTTCTGAACCTCTTTTCGTTCCTCTCTGGTTCCAGAATGAAACACGATCTTTTTTGCATTTAACAATCTTGTAAGCTCCTTCGTGACCCACGGTTTATTGTTTAAGATAATTTTCACTGTCTTTTTTGGAATCAGCAAGTCTTCACAAAAGCAGGCATGAGAATTTCCCGCCGTTCCGCGGTTTCCCGCTTTTTGGAGGCCAAAATATGTCCTCTCCGAGTTCAATGTGAATCCGGTTTAAAATTTGGGGGTAGAGGTGGTCTAGGGTGATTTTTTTTAAAGGGAAATTCAGTGTTCTCTACGGCCTGAAATTTTAGCAGGGCGGCAGACACAATGCGAGCGCGTAGCGCGACGCCCTTACGGCGTGGGGGATGGGGTCCAGGGCCCGCTTAAGGTCCACGGGAAATTTTGGATTCTAGATGCTCTGTGGTGCAATCTGAGGCATTTCCTGGCCACTTTCTTATGAGAAAGTGGCCACCCAAACGTCTGAAATTCTAGCGTACGGCAAATACTGCTACAGAACGTCACACAACTTTGCACCCGACAAGAACATTGAGATCACTTATTTCAATTTTTCACGAACGTCGTATATATACCACATTAAAATAACTTGCTTACAAATCACGGTGTTGCCCACTAACCCGGCTTTGAAACTAGAACTACGCATGCGCGTCTTTTTGACTAGCCTTTTCTCAAGACGCAGGTTTGCACAGTGATCCTTATACACGTGCGCTTATTGCTGCAATACATCCTTTCAGGCTTTAACAGAGGCTACGGACATGTGCTAAAACAGTTGAATGCCGCTGTATGCATGTTGTATCGTTACGTTAAATCATTCAATCGAAGTTAACGATGTTAACCTCAAGAAGCAGCATGAAAGGACAGCTGCATTGACTAAACTCGCTGCAAAACGGCGTCAGAAAAAATCAAACTGAAAAAGAACAAGAACATGTAGGTACATGTATGTACATTGTAACAAAGGACTATAAAGATAATGATTAATAATTGTCACAAGTTTATCAAGAAAAGACCAAGAACTGGAAAAAATACATGTATGGTGAATTGCATTGGTTAAGTTGTATGCAAACAGTATCAAAATGATTGGAACCATCAACTTGTCATTTTTGCATATTTAATAAACTTTTCACTGTTAGTGTTTTGTTTCAATTGGCGCTTTATTGTTTCAATATTTGAGTATATTTTATGTTTAATATTGTTAATGTTATCATATACCCTGGTTTCAATCATTTTGATACAGTTTGTATTTTAGTACTTGAGTCTGAGGTGAATCAGAATGATATTGTTATTTTTTATTGTTTAACATGGAAATCCACATCTCAAAATTCTCAAAATTTTCTCAAGAAATAACCCAAGAACTTAAAATATGTATCAATTGGTAACTTGTTATTATAGAGTGATACATTTAGATTCTCAAGTGTCAATTGTGTTTATTTCTGCTGTTTAATAGGGCCTATAAACATTTAGATCTAAAAATTACATTGAAAATTGCTTGGAAATGCTACTTATAAGTACCTAAATTGTAAACAATTTCTAAAGGGGGCGCTGACCCCTTCAACCTCCGCCAGGGGGCCCCGGCACCCTGAAACCCCGGCATGCCAAGCCTACGGCTTGTTTGGGTCATTAATAGTGAATCGCTATTTTCCAGTTTTTTCTAACACAACCCATTCTCATGCCTGCAAAAGCGGACGTATTCAGATATTACGTCGACAGCTTTATCTAGATCCTCTGAAACATCAGTAAACACATTCCAGTCCGTACAGGCGAAACACCATTGCACCTTGTCCAGGACTTAACTTGGACTTTCTTCACAGGTTCCCTCTGTACTCGGGGTCGATATACAGGAGTTAACTGGATCATGTTGTGGTCAGAATTGCCCAGACCGGGTAACGATCTTGCTCGGTATGCCCAGGGAATGTTGCTATAACAAAAGGTCCAAGCAGGCATCATTACGAATGGGACAGTTTACATACTGGTGGTATGTGGGCATACATTCCACTAAACTGCATGAATTAAAGTCGCCAATAATAATTTTGCCAGCATCAGGTATCAGGTGAGACCGTCTCGGTTTCAGATACAAGGGTCTTGAATTGTATCGGCTGCTGTCTTGGCATCTGCCGAAGATAAGGATGGGACGTTTACACGTTTAAACGCTTAAACGAAAAAAAGATTCAACACCGTTCAGAAATATTTCCAAACGTTTAAAAGGAACTTCAATTTTAAAAATTGTCTTTCCTGAATCCATGCTTTCCTCTCATAACATACTTAACATAACTTCACACTTAATACAATATTACAGAAAATACTTGATTGGGGAAATGGTAATAATTATCTCTGCCTATCTGATTTACTTATAAATACTTGTCCTTTGTTTTAAAAACGTACACAACATAATTTACCCCAAATTGCCTGGATTATCACCAATCTGAAGCAAGAAGATAACAATTTTTGGGCTGCAAATGGAGCAGTGTCCCCGCCGCGTGGCCTGGGCAATGTCATGAGATACTTAGCAGTAAATCGTAATAGCAAATGTTCCTAATAAATTACATACCTATAGATAACAGAGAAGTTATCAGGTGGAGCCCTGTCTTGTGTGCTTCCACTGCCAGAATAGATAATATCATGGACACCACCGTCGCAGCCTGTGCTGTTGTCAGATGCCGAAGAAGAGGAAGACTTAGTAGGTGGGTTATGGGCAGGTACTAGTGAACTGGATGTCTGCGAAGTTTGGCCAGGTAAACTGGATTTTTGCGATGTGCATAAGGGAAAGCTGTCTGTTGTAAAGAAGTCGGAGAAAGTTTCCTACGTATTTGACGATTTTTCTCTAGTTAAAAATGCCACTTTCATTTGAATAATAATAATAATAATATAGACATTTATAAAGTGCACATTTATAAAGCAATCATCGCTGAAAATTTCCTTGGGGGCTTTTCTGTTTTGTTCCCGTTTCCTGCTCGGGTGTCGCGGATTCTTCGACAGGGCAGAAGAATGGACCCCCTGCACCTCGATGACTCTACGTTCCGTCGCGTGTCTACGATGAAGAACATACATACACGTATACATACAACATACAATAAAGCTTTATTATCCCATGGCGGGAAATTCCATGGCCTTTTTACACATAAAATAAAACACATAAAAACATGAATGTAAAACTACACAAAATACACAAATACATCTATATCTATCTATCTATCTATCTGACCTGTTGTCGTACCTCATAGCCAGGTGACCTGCCCACCCCCCACCACATGATTTATCGACTTTTGAAATATCGTTTCATATGGGATTGATAACTGGCCCACTCCCTGTCACTACTTTATCAGGCTACTCGCTTCTGTTTCATCACGGACAACATACAGAGGCGGATCATAGCTGCAAAGGAGCAAGTGGCAAACTGCAGAACGACAGTTATGCATTCCCTCTCTCGAACCACTATTGCATCAACAGACCAGATTACGTCTGACCTCAAGACAGAAACCATTTGGACATATTTGGCATTCTGCTCATAGTCACTGACAGGGAGCGTACCAGAAGGCACAAACCTGCCACCTGGCATCCCTGGTTTGGATGGAAGTTTAGTTTAGTTTAGTTTAGTTTAGTTTAGTTTAGTTTAGTTTAGTTTAGTTTAGTTTAGTTTAGTTTAGTTTAGTTTAGTTTAGTTTAGTTTAGTTTAGTTTAGTTTAGTTTAGTTTAGTTTAGTTTAGTTTAGTTTAGTTTAGTTTAGTTTAGTTTAGTTTAGTTTAGTTTAGTTTAGTTTAGTTTAGTTTAGTTTAGTTTAGTTTAGTTTAGTTTAGTTTAGTTTAGTTTAGTTTAGTTTAGTTTAGTTTAGTTTAGTTTAGTTTAGTTTAGTTTATATTTATTGATGTCACACTCACTTAAAACAGTGACCAGCCAAATCTGGCTTATGAGTGACATATACATATTAAAATATACAAAAGGCACATGCATTAAAAAAGTAACACAAAAACAGTTACATCAAAAAAGTCACAAAAACACATATATAAAAAAAAAGATACATGTACAAAAACACATTCATCAGAAAAGCAAAACAAAATGATATAACGTGGAAATATTCAATTGGTTTTCATCATAAATGAGCGGCGACTTACGAGGATATTATTGGCATATTTAGCAATCTGGTGACTACAGTTACCATTAGACGTAAGATAAATAGATTTATTATACACAGGCATATTAAGGAATGTTGTATCAATATCATCTATACTACTAAGTAATTGAGATCTACTTTCATTGTATTGAGGGAAGGTCATAAAACAGTGAAATTTATCTTCAATACCATTTTTACAGCATATACACAATCTTTCATCAAGAGAAATGTTATATCTACCTGTTTCAATTCCAATTGGGGCACATCCAAATCTAAACAAAGCCAAAGCACGGCGGTGACCTCTCTTCATATTAATAGTAACATAATCTTCAGCTGAAATAGAGGACTTAAAAGATTGATAAGTACGAAGTTTATTTCTCTGATTTAGTGCCTCCCTATTATCATTTAAAACAGAATCTTTTCAACGGTCTTTCACAAAATTTCTTGCATCTTTTGCAGTTTTTTACCACAAACCTACGGGTGCCAACATGTTCATTCAAAGTATAATCAAGATCACATTTAATCTTACTAAAAACATATCTAGTTTTAAAGCACCAATTCTTCTTATTAGTATTATTTGCAAGATAGTTTGACCATTCAAAAAGACTACCAGTATAACCTGGGTGAGTTTTCATGACACTGAATCTTATTTTCACTTCTGACCCCGATCCTAACACTGAACTAGACCCTGATCCGGATCCGGTTGAAATCACCGTCCAACAGTTCGGCTAGGAGGGTGGAGGAATGAGAACATTTCCTGTCCGTAATACACTGACACTTACAATGTATATAAGTACTGCAAAAATGCAGGCTGGAGTTTGGTATCTTGTTATCAGAATGTGATACGTACCAATCTATAATTTGCGTGCAATTTTGTTATTGGTGTGGTGCTGGCATGCATGAAAACGATCTACGAGTAAACATCAACATTCCTTGCAACTTTTAGACCACATAGATTGTGTCCGGGCACAACGAAAATATAATACAAATGCTTCAGGTGTTTTCCAGCCTTAACCTGGCCTTGCCGGTATTTGGTGCCGTACTCCACGCTTGATTCACGGTGCATTTACCCGGCCATGCTGCTGCCCGCGCGCAATCGTGGCAAAACTGCACGTTCGTGGTGAACATATGCACCAAATTCAAGCTGGCAGCAGTGTGCACTAATCGATCGAATGACCGAAGTCGCATTGCCGACATTGATGGACTTATGTTCGATGCTTTTGGCGAAGGCTACCAAATAGCTGTGGCTGGACATTTCAGACTCTGGGCGATGCATGTTGCGTTCTGCGGGCGATAGGCAGCATTTTTGTTGCAACATCAAGGTTTGAATGTCGATCTTTCTTGGGTCGGAGGTTGGGACGATTTTTATTTTATTTTTTTGGGAAGTGCCATGAAAAAAAATAGGGTCAGGGGTTCAAAATAGGTTGAGCATCTACTATAAGGAATTGCGATGGTGTCGTCCTGTTCCTGACGGGTGTCATGAACGCCCCGGCTGCAATGCTCTTCTGTCTTACGAACTGTCTTAGCACGATCTTGGTATGTGATTGAAGAACATACACTTCTGAATTTGTAAAGTAAACCATGTGTACTTAAGCGTGGTCGTAGTGGGATGCCCCCAAGATTCTTTTTAAGGTTGATCCCAGCATGGCTGCGTAAAAACCGAAAGCAAAGCAGAGTGGGTCACATATTGCCTGTTACAAGGAAACCTTTGTTTTCTTTATGTCCCTTAAGAACCCTAAAACTGTGAAAACTGGTTACTTCTTGTTGGTGCTTGTTGGTTTTCTTTGTCGTTCTGTTCCTGCGCGTCACTCAGACGTTGGCTGCTCCGTGGCTGCTGATCCTCTTCTTGCACCGCTCTTTTGGCGTTGCTCGTTGAGCATGGTCACCATGCCAATGTTGTCGTCTGCCTTGGTCCCGAGATTTAGCTTTGTCCCAAGATGTAGAAGTTATTGCCAGTATCTTTAATATTCTGTAGGAGACAACATGTTGTAGTTGATTCCTATCGATCGTAAAACCCAGGTAAACAAAATTACTATTGGCATACTTTCCTAAACAAATAGAAGCAACAGCATACTACGAAAAGGGTTGTAGGAGTGTTAGACTACAAATGTACATTTGCGGTAAAGGACAAAGTATGACTCACCGATATCCGTAGGGTGAAACTTGTCAACTCAAGCAAGGGTTCAAAACCAAGTCCACAACAACCACACTTGGCTCGGAACGAGAGCAGGTCCAATGAAGGTCCCAATGTTGTTCACAAAGTTCACAAAGTTCACAAAGTTCACAAAGTTCACAAGTCGGAACAAAGACGAGGTATTAACGATGATGAACAAGACGACGAGAAATAAATACAGTAGACCTACGATTAGCGATGACGATTACATGTAACGTTAGTGTAACTAGAATAAACAAGATGGCGTCTGGATACGTAGCTATGCGTATACAAATGGACGATACTGTAGAACGTGACTTAACAAAGCCAACTTTCTATGCCGGCACTACGACGTCGCAACTGCGTAAATGTCCGTAGAATGTAGCTCAATTCAATCCAGAAACAGTTAGTGTTCAGTCGCAACACTTCGCGGTGCAAAATATGCAGTAAAACTGACTGCACAGATCAAAACTTTAGCGAGCAAAAACTTAAGTTGCAAACTTTAACATGAGGTCTTGCAAGGGGGGTGAATCCAAATTCAAAAACGCTAGACATCTACAAAAGTTACGGTTGTGTATGGAGCACCGAAAACGCAACATGTAATTGCTGCTACAGGGTCTTGCATTTACGGCGCGTGCGGCGGTACAGAAACACGCCCGACAAGAAGACCAAGCTCTCACCTGCTCTCTGCCTTTCGGCTGACCAATACATTTCTTCTTTTGCATCCATGATGGTGGTACATTAAAATATTGTTCAAAACATGACTTGGCATTTTAGTTATTGCCAGGACCTTTAATATTCTCTAGAAGCCACATGTTCTAGCCTTCTTGCATCCCCGTCTGAGAGCTAGGAGTGAGGCCCTCATCAGACAAGTTATCCCGTGGACATCACATAGCCTTCTTGCATCCCTGTCTGAGAGGAGTGAGGCCCTCATCAGACAAGTTCTCCCGTGGACATCACATGGCCTTCTTGCATCCCCATCTGAGAGGAGTGAGGCCCTCATCAGAGGAGTTACAGAGCTGGCAACCTTTTAAAACTCATATTCAGAAAGCAAAAAATCAGTATTTTGCTAAGAAAATCCGTATTTTTCATGAAATGTAACATACCTGCTGCGCCTTTATTGATTTTGGTTCCCTTGTTTGTCTCAGCAGTGGACAGGGAATACTTTTGGCCACATTCTCGCGTAACGTTTCCTCTCTTGCCACAAACGTAACATCTCCTTGCATAAGTTTCGCTTTGTGCACTGGGTTCACTAACTGGTTTTTCTTTAAAACTCTTTGGCTGATTCTTATACATACCCTCAAATTTAGACTTAGAATGAGCATCTACATACTGATCAGCAAGGGTGGCCATTATGCAAACGTAGGATTTCTTTCTTTCAAAAACATTTTCAGATCTTTGTCACAGCATTGTAATTATTAAACCTTACATACAGGGCTCACCTAGCATCCCTTTGTTCTTGGCTCTAATGTCCAGCAGAAGTTCCTGGCATCGACGAGCATGAATTTGTTGGATGTGGTACTCGAGGCGATCGGCGTCATGAGCGGCCAGGCTTGGATTCTTCTCAGACGGACAATTAAGCGGCCTGCGATGATCTCTTGTCTGTATTGTAAGAGAGATAATTTGAATTATGTGATTGGAGAATAATATGTGTATGAACCGTTTCGATTTGTTTCAGAAAAGCTTATGTACTCGCGCGTCTTCGTTGGATATCTGCAATTATTCGGTTGAAGGTTGCAGAAAACATCGCTGGGTACCCTGTCTTGGTGCGTTGGTAGGTCAACATGGTCGCCAGTCCAACGTCCGCGAAGAATGTAAGGTACTATTCGGCCGCCATGCGCTTGGCGATGCAGGCGCTTTCGTCGGTTGCCAAGTCCACCAGCTGCAGAACATCTGTGATGAGGGGAGGGTCGGTGGGTCTTGCAATGATGACTTCTTCTTGTTCGAAGATGTTCAACATTTGTTGTACCGGGAAGTCTTCTGGTGATATGGTTTTTAGGACCAGTTCGACCCTAAAGTCCACTCCATGGTCTATCATGTACTTGAGCATTCCAGTCATCGAATGCCCCCCTTGTGCGAACAGGGCGTGGAGTGGGCGATAGGCGTCGACTTAGTGTGGCCAATACAAGGCCCCTGTTCTTTGGTTTGCGTAAGTCTACTGTTCGAGCGTGCATCAGTATTGGATGGTAGAAGTTGATCTCCGTGAGGATTTCGTTGTCCAACTGCACATGGAGGCAGCGAATTGGGCTGTCGTCGTCCGTTGCAGAAAGGTTTCCGGTGTAACCCCCGCGCTCCGCCAGTGGGGAGAACCATTTTCCTTGCATTCTGTTCTCTCTCTTGAGATTAGGGTTGATGAAGTAGTCCAGCTCGTCGTCTGCGAATGTCAAGCCGAGGTGGGTTGTGCTCTCTATGACCTGGTCAGGTTCGATGCAGTTCTTGAAGTCGCGATATTGTTGCATGTCCATTTTTTGACCGAATTGCATTAATTATGGCGAAGCTCTTACGCCAAACATACAACTTATTTACAAAGACCTAACCAATCAACTGTGAACGTATGATTCTCACTAGCCAATCAGAAAACAAGAATGTGGCCCTACATACTTTGAGTTACGTTTACTCAATACATCTCCCCCATTGTTACAAAAATGTGTTTCAACCCAAGTATAGTAATTTTACACAAATTAAAATAACACCATTAAACAGGTTTGTTTTTAAATATACGTCAAATAGTAAGTAAATATGAAAATACAATATAAACCTTTAAGCGTTCATTGAATTTAGTCATGAAATGCCACTTTAAGAAGCATGATTGGAGACGCCACGTGAATAAGGTTGTTCACACATGCAAAAAAACACTCGACATCTACTGGTTTCTGACCATACTTCGGACGATCACCACGACTTCCAATCGATCTTGATTTTCGACTGTCCACAGATCAGCCCGATGCAGCCAAGAGCCGGGATCTCTTCCAATCTTGTGGCCATATTCCAGACTGCCAAGTGTTGTTGCATAGTCTGGAATGGTCTCTTTTAATTGAACTACATGTAAGAATCCAGCGGTGATAGTGTAAAACTATTTCTTCTGAAGCATTTATACATTAGAAGTATATGATGGACCGAGAAGTAACTAGAGGATTGGGAAGCTTTGTTCCGGTGGAATGTGCAGTTAAAATATATATATTGGTAATGTCTGGGACGACTTCTCTTTAAGATGATTAGTATGTTACCAGGCCTTCATTCCCTGAATGTGGTGAATTTCACCGCGATATGCAGGCCGGCGACATTGCCTACGTCGCTGTGGTGGAGTTTGGTATGAAGATGGCCCCTATCAGGCTACAACTTATTCATCTTGCACATCCAGACCGAGGATGTGATTGAGTCAGTAGTGCATCATCTTTGGATGAATATCACCAACCATACAGGCCGGCCTGTCCTCAACCCAGGGCGACAAGAACGGCATGAGTCCCATCTTCAAAGAATGCCAATGGTTCAAGAGCTCGGGGCATTACCACCCAGTCTTGATCATGCCAATCAACGGGAGCACGACCTGGCAGCCATCCTTACAGAGCCGACGCGACCCTTCAGGGACTGCCACCAGTCCCTGACCATGTGGCTGAGTGACATGATTGATTGATTGATTGATTGATTGATTTTATTATCCACACTATACAAAGCATAGAAATTCACACTTCCACTGGCATTCCTGAAAAATAGATACATTAAATAAAATTACCAATACAGATCATAATACAAAAATACACAGCATCTCGCAACTCATTCACTTAAATAAGTTAATACAATACTATTGCAACAAAGACGACCAACACAACATTGTACACAAATGGGGACGAACCCGTTTATAACAATCCTGAAACCCATGCAAAAAATATTGAGGGGGAGTTGACAAAACTTATCAACTGCAGAATCTAAAGGCCAGCAATTACCTCTTGACAAACGTATTAAAAAGGTGGATCGCATTTGCAACAAACGAGTTTCTAGTGCGACTGAGTGAAGCAGGTGGAACACAAAGACGGATACCCGATCTGTTGAATCTGAAATAATTATTGAATGGATGTGAGGAATCCTGGATTATTTTGTGAACTTTCAACAAAACTCGCTGCTCATACAAAGAAACAATGGAAAGAAGATCTGCATGAATTATACGTTGGGCAATCTTCCTTGGCCTTTCTAACTTCTTGATGAGATTTGAAGGTTTGTTTGGCGAAAGGCAATATAATAGAATAACTAGTTTGCGGTCATGTAATCGATCTCTTTTGTGAGTTTGTGTGGTTCTGAAAACTGGCATTCTTGATGAGGGGATCACTGAGCAATCTCAACATTCCAACACAAAATCCGAATCGAGCTGATAATCAAAACACCGATTGACATGAACGAGTTTCCTGCGGACCAGTTAATGCAGTGGCTCTTGAAGGCAGACGTAGTCACCCTGCGGCCAGATGGCCAGGTCTGTGTGAAGGCTGGCAAGGTGTACCTTGACCTGGTGGAAGACCAGTATCAGTGTGTGGCGAGGCGATTGGCAGCAAAGGCATTCCTAGACTACTTTGTCGACAGTGGGTGCACGAGGCTGCTGTTTTACCCACAGACCATATCGACTGCCATGCCTGCTAGTACTCCACAATGGATGAAGTTGGCATCATCAATACTTCGTGAAGGACTGATTTCTCTCTTTTTGCTGTACCAGGCATTTTGCAGGAAGTATTTTTTTGTTAGACCATACCCTTGACCAGAAAAAAGTCTCCCAATATCACCATGCCGTCAACATCTTTATTGTGATGGAGGTGATGTACATGTAGGACGTCCATCGTGGTGCAGTTTTTGGAAATGGCGTGTATATCTCTGGCAGTTTTGTGTCTGTCGCAGAGTGGATAGAAGACCAAACCACCTGATCTCTTCTTTGATGTTTTGTTAATTTCCCTGTCGGAAATATCAAAGTCTTACAATTACGCCTCAAGTCTCCTGTTTTTATCCCTTGAATTAATATCGCCACCACTAGTTATTTATGAAATGCTGTGACCCTCAGCTAATATTAGTTCCTACTTATTTGACTATTTTTTATTATTGAAAAAGTGTATTCAACAGTTTATAAAATAACAAATATATTCAACAGCTTATAAATTAAAGTATTTAGTGGTAAAGAATGGCAGTATTTCTAGAGAACCTTGACGAGACGTGCCTGGTATGCATGCATAGATGCAGACGAGGGTCAGGGACCAGACTTGTATGACTCGTGACTCGGACTCGGACTCGAGTCCGACTCAAGTCCCATTTTTCGTGCCTCGGACTCGGACTCGACTCACAATGACAAATGACTCGGATTTGACTTCCGACTTGACTTGACTTGAGAAAAAACGACTTCGTTACAACGCTGGTTGACGAAATATAAGTTAAAAAGTCGTATCCTCATTGAGTGATCTCCACAATGTCGCTTCCCAGGTTGTATCGTAAAATTGGGTGTGATCCCTGGCTATACGGCATTCTGGGTTTATGACTTCTGACTAGCGCCCACCCGAACAAAGATACTGACAATTTAGGAGACTGCCAACATAGGGCAGGATAGCTCAGTTGGTAGAGAGCCGGTACGGTAACCCGGAGGTCGCAGGTTCGAATCCCGCTCCTGCCAGTTTCTTGGTTCACTTTGAAAAAATAAAGTAAAAGTTGCTAACATAATACTTTCACCATCAAAGGAGGCCTCGTAAGTATGCAGTGATCATACGTCCAGATTTAAACACGGTTCTGGTTACCGTAAGGAGTTAAAATTTATAGCAACATACATGTCTACCTACATTATATTAAATGATAAAATACATGTACATGTGTGGCGAAAATCAGTTACGGGGAAAACGTATGATATCTGATCTCTGGTCTGTATTCTGGATCGGATTAGATTGTGACCGGGTATATGTCTCGGTCTTCGGTCAGTTATTCTCCCGTAAGGAACCTTGATAGCGCTGTCACCAGGCGGAATAGTTTAGGCCTAAACCTCCGGAGTTCCGCCTCTCCAGTTTAGCAATTCGCGATAGCCGACGTGGATCCGGGTCAAAATATATGACGAAGTTAACCAAGAGAAGAACACTTCACATGGAAAGGAGACTTGAATAAATAATGTCGGGAAACCAGGCATTCAGAACAAAACTCGTAAGGATTATTTAATCCAGGTCCGCAACTCCAATAATTCCAGAACAATAAATAAAGCAAAGTTATATTACACTCTGTATATCCTCAAAGTTGGTATTTGCAATCCAGTCTATTCCAATAATCTTGTCGGTTGCTAATATCCAATGACTCGGGTAAAAGCTACGCTCTATACTACAAGTACAATCCTTAAAACACTGTCACTGAGTGAGTAAGGGGGAGGAGATGTAGGGGGAGAGGGGGGTGTCACACACTAAATATTAAAATGGAACAGGGTATCGTTTAAACCCGTCCAAAGTTGAAACAAGTGTCGTTTAAACTCGTCCAACAAAGCAAGGACCAGGCATCGTTTAAGCCTCTCTAATCCTTAGTAAAAAATACACCAAGGCCCAAGGCCTTTACACTTAAAAATCAGCTTAGTATCTTCTCGATACAATACACTTCTCGTGTTTAACTTAATTTGTCTTCTCGACAAAATACACTTCTCGTGTTTAACTTAATTTGTCTTCTCCACAAAATACACTTAGGCCCCAGGCATATCCAATAAAACTTCAGGCACCCAGGCCTATTCTAAATCATCAAAGGAAAATCAGACTCGTCAGCCCGACTTCGAAATTAATCCTACAATTCCTGACTCCTCCTGTCAGTCTCTCCTTAAATAATAAGCGATAGATAGCTGGTGTGACTTACAGCGACTCGATGAGTGCTCCCCGTATCCTCAGATGCGAGCTCCCCGTATCCTTGAATGGCGAGCTGCCCGAACTCCTCAAATGCTCCCCAACTAGCTCCGCGTTCAAATGCTCCCCAACTCCAAGAACTCTGCTCCCCAAACTTCTCAAGTGCTCCCCAATTCCAAAACTCAACTCCCCAGTAGCTCAAAATATGCTCCAAATAATTAGACTTATACTACAGCTCCCCAATCCTAATTCAAATCAATAAACTCCTCCTTTGCTTCCCAAGTTTCTATAAAAGCATCAGCGATCAGCAATACAATTGTGAAGTCTCGAACCAACATCAACCAAAAAGCACCTCAATCACCAAAAGCTGCCCGATTTATACTCTTTGAACTGCGCGCCTAAAAATACGCACAACTAGTTTGGCCACGCCCACTTTTGTAAAAGTCACAGTATAGTGAATTCACATAGCGATGATATTCTCTTAAATTCTCCAAAATTATACAGAATAATTTTACACCAAAAGGCTTAAATCAATCTTCAAGACATTCCCTACAATGAAACTGCTCTAAAACTGTGAATAAATTATAAAGAATCCCTCAAAATGCTCCCTTTTCGATGTGTTTACAAACTATAAATAAACGTAAACAAACCCTAAGTTAATTGAGAAAAAATGCAGTGATGTCACACATATGAATATTCATTAGCCAGTCACTGACTTGGCAGACGAAAGCTTACAGAGAAGTCACCAAAACTTTCCTAACTTCCAAAGTTGTTTCAAACTAAACGACTTTACATCTAAAGAAGCGAAGTAATTATTTCTACAAACTTTCTAATATAATAAATTACTTTTTAGAAGTCTCGGTCTTCTAGAAATAATTTTTGAACTTTCAGCCAATGGCTGAAGTACTAACAGTAAGTCTAATAGTAAGTATATTTTTAGCACTGAAATACACACACGTGCGTGAACAATAACAAGTAATGGATTTATTAGTGTTTATCGCTCAATAAAGACGCCAAATTTGTGGGATAAAAGAGAACTAGGATTTCCAAGACGAAAATGCCTGAGTGCTAGAAGAAAAGGTAATATTTAAGCAAGGTTACATAACGTTAAACTGGGTTTTGGGGGCATTTTCGTCACACAGCCTTCCCCTAAGAGTTTGCTGTCCCTCAGCAAATAAGTAAAACACGTAGCTAAGTTAAGAAAGTACACACATCATACATACTTGCCGACTTGTACTTAAATTCAGTACAATACATTTGTACAAATAGCAGATAAATTATATAAAGTTAACCTAGTGCCTTATAATTTCAGTTCGAACTAAATTTGTGAAGTTGGGAGACGAACAGAAGACAAGTGCAGTTTTCCATTCATGCAATACGTTTACAATTGTCTCACATTTTTTTTACAAAGTTATACAAGTTAATATTGTACAATTTTTACAAACATCTCCAACAAGGTCTATATAAATACATACATTTCTTTGTGTGTCCAAACCCGCAACTCTTTTCTTAACTTTATTCATCCTCAACATGCTAAAAATCAGAAAAACTTCAATTTACATTTTAATGTAGGCTTAGGCCTAGATCCGCAACTCTTATCTTAATCTTATTCATCCTTAACATAAACTATGGTTTCTACATTATAGCAAAACACCTTGCACTTTATTAACTTATATTTACTGTATTACTCCTCCTGGTTGTCCTTCACACTATCGTATACCCTCTCTGTTACTTCTTTCTTCTGTACCCTTCCATTTTCGTCATAGTGCCAAATAGTATGGATCTCCGTCACACAGACTCTTCCTTGAAACAGGTCTTGAAGGACTATAGGTTCCCATTGGCATCGTCGTTTACCAGAGCTCTCTGCCACTGTTTCAATTTCCTCCTCACTCTCTTCCAGCATCTGCTTCAGATTCCTTGGTTTGCCTTTGGGGGATGGCCTTATCGGTGTGGAGGAAGGATTCTCTAACTTCATCAATGTGTCCTCAATATCTGATGCAGTTAAAGACAATGCTGCCTCGGCTGCTTCTACTTCTGTCACCTCGTGGGGACTTGGTGACACAGGGAATGTGTCACTTACTTCAGCTGTGAGTGAGTTTGAAGGGCTGGCTGCTTGGGTTGGCTGGGGCGATCTTTCCCTACATTTTTCTATGATGGGGTTAATTCCCTTGACCTCTCCAACAACACCAGGGTGAAATTTGACATAGTGGCGTCGAAGATGGTACCTCCTCCAGTACCACTGAGTGCACCGTTTGCAATTAAACTTCTCCCTGTAACGCAGGTGTGTCGACATATGTCTGTCGTAGTTATATCTCTTTCCGAATTTCAACCCACATTCCTCGCATTGGAAAATCCGTCTATCCGGAATTACTTCTTGTAGGTCCACCAGATCCATCTGAAGTCAAAAAGAAAACATTAAATGCTTTAAGTACACATATTTTTCAAATACTAAATTCTCCATATTTTGTTGGAGCCTTTCTTTCCCTTTGTGGATTTCTTCTTTTTGGCTCCACTGATTTGTTTTTGTTTCTCTGAGTGTTTTCCCTAACAGGTGGCCCCTGGTACGGTTTCAACCTGTCAGCATGGACCACAGCAAACTTTCCGTGTCTGCCCTTTCGAATACGAAACACTACATCAGTGAGCTGGTCCACCACCTTAAAAGGTCCCTCCCAAGGTAAGACAAGTTTTGGACTTTTTCCTTTCTTTCCCCATGGATTATGTAGCCATACATATGCTCCTACAGTAATCCTGCTATCCTGGGTTTTTCTATTATAATTCCTCTTCTGGTGCTCTGCAGCTTGTCTTAAACATTTCCTTGCCCTCTCGTGGGCTATGCACAAGCGGTCTCGCAATTCCTCAGTAAAATCACTACCCTCAGGGAAAATTTCCCCTTCAGGTGCTTGTACCAATACATCTACTGGTAATTCTACATCTCGTCCTAACATCATCATATTCGGAGTTTCCTGTGTAGACTCCTGTACTGAACTACGATAAGCTAACATTGCATAAGGCAACTGTTCATCCCAATCTTTTTGGTTTCTACTTGGGCAGGGGCGGATCTAGGTTTTAACTAAGGGGGGGGGGGGGGGGGGGGGGGGGTTTACCCGAAGGCACGCCTTGCTAGGGGGGTCCGGGGCATTAAACCCGTAAAGCATGCCCCTGGAAATATTTCACTGGGCAGCCCAAGGGGGGGGGGGGGGGGGGGGGTTTAAACCCCTAAATCTCCCCCCCCCCCCCCCCCCCCCCCCCCGTAGATCCGCCACTGTTGGGTCTACCAACGTAGCTACCATATTCATTAATGTCCGATTAAATCTCTCTATGAATCCGTCTGACTTAGGATTATAAGGTGTCGTTCTAGTTTTCTGGATACCAAGTAATCTACACACTTCACTTATCACTTTCGATTCAAAATTCCGTCCTTGGTCAGTATGCAACTCTCTAGGTACACCATAACGACATACAATTCTTAAACTAATTTCCTTGCTACTACTTCTGCAGTCTGATTTGACAAAGGATAAGCCTCTATCCACTTCGTGAAATAATCCCCAATCACCAAAATGTACCTATTTCCATTATCTGATGTAGGGAGTGGCCCAAGTATATCCATGGCAATTCTTTCCATGGGTGCTCCTACTATATATTGTTGAAGTGGTGATATCTTTTCCCTTGGTGCTTTCCTCCTAGTACATGTGCTACATTGACGAATAAAATGGCGCACATCTTGACCAGTGTTGGAGGTCTCGAGGCCGGCCTCGGCCTCGAGGCCGGCCTCGGCCTCGAGGCCGGCCTCGGCCTCGAGGCCGGCCTCGGCCTCGAGGCCGGCCTCGGCCTCGAGGCCGGCCTCGGCCTCGAGGCCGGCCTCGGCCTCGAGGCCGGCCTCGGCCTCGAGGCCGGCCTCGAGGCCGGCCTCGAGGCAGATTTTTATGGCCTCGGCCTCGGCCTTGGCCTCGGAGTGCAAGGCCTCGGCCTCGGAGCCTTCCGGACTCGATGATCTGGTCGAGGCCGGCTCGAGGCCGCCCACTTTGACCAATTTCCCCACCAATTCACATTTCGCGTTTTCTGTTTCAATTAATTTAAATTTTTACCTCAGCAAACTTTCGAGAAGCTGCCACAGTGGGTTCCGTGAAACGTTAGTAAAGTTTCAAGTAGATACGCACGGATGAATGAACTGGTATTTGCATTATTGCACCATGGAGCTATGTTTTAAAAACATTTCTGCCTGGTGTTTAAAACTTGTCTTAGATAATAAATATATCTCGGGGCATTTGATATCATAACGACGTCGTGATAATATTACCCTCTGAACATGTTTATGGTTTTATGATGTTCTGAAAGCATCTTTGAAAAATATAAAACTATGTTTTACAGATATCCCTAAAATGTTATGCCAAATTTTTGACAGCATTCTTAAAACATGTTCTAAATGTTCGAGTCCATAGAACTATACTATACACGTTATAATAATGTTGTAAAAACATTTCTGCCTGGTGTTTAAAACTTGTCTTAGATAATAAATATATCTCGGGGCATTTGATATCAAAACGACGTCGTGATAATGTTACCATCTGAACATATTTATGATTTTATGATGTTCTGAAAACATCTTTGAAAAATATGAAACCATGTTTTACAGATATCCCTAAAATGTTATGCCAAATTCTTGACAACATTCTTAAAACATGTTCTAAATGTTCGAGTCCACAGAACTATACTATACACGTTATAATAATGTTGTAAAAACATTTCTTCCTGGTGTTTAAAACTTGTCTTAGATAATAAATATATCTCGGGGCATTTGATATCATAACGACGTCGTGATAATGTTACAATCTGAACATATTTATGTTTTTATGATGTTCTGAAAACATCTTTGAAAAATATGAAACCATGTTTTACAGATATCCCTAAAATGTTATGCCAAATTCTTGACAACATTCTTAAAACATGTTCTAAATGTTCGAGTCCACAGAACTATACTATAAACGTTATAATAATGTTTTAAAAACATTTCTGCCTGGTGTTTAAAACTTGTCTTAGATAATAAATATATCTCGGGGCATTTGATATCATAACGACGTCGTGATAATGTTACAATCTGAACATATTTATGTTTTTATGATGTTCTGAAAACATCTTTGAAAAATATGAAACCATGTTTTACAGATATCCCTAAAATGTTATGCCAAATTCTTGACAACATTCTTAAAACATGTTCTAAATGTTCGAGTCCACAGAACTATACTATAAACGTTATAATAATGTTTTAAAAACATTTCTGCCTGGTGTTTAAAACTTGTCTTAGATAATAAATATATCTCGGGGCATTTGATATCATAACGACGTCGTGATAATATTACCCTCTGAACATGTTTATGGTTTTATGATGTTCTGAAAGCATCTTTGAAAAATATAAAACTATGTTTTACAGATATCCCTAAAATGTTATGCCAAATTTTTGACAGCATTCTTAAAACATGTTCTAAATGTTCGAGTCCACAGAACTATACTATAAACATTTTAATAATGTTGTAAAAACATTTCTTCCTGGTGTTTAAAACTTGTCTTAGAAAATAAATATATCTCGGGGCATTTGATATCATAACGACGTCGTGATAATATTACCCTCTGAACATGTTTATGGTTTTATGATGTTCTGAAAGCATCTTTGAAAAATATAAAACTATGTTTTACAGATATCCCTAAAATGTTATGCCAAATTTTTGACAGCATTCTTAAAACATGTTCTAAATGTTCGAGTCCACAGAACTATACTATAAACGTTTTAATAATGTTGTAAAAACATTTCTTCCTGGTGTTTAAAACTTGTCTTAGAAAATAAATATATCTTGGGGCATTTGATATCATAACGACGTCGTGATAATGTTACCATCTGAACATGTTTATGTTTTTATGATGTTTTGAAAACATTTTTGAAAAATATGAACCATGTTTTACAGATATCCATAAAATGTTATGACAACAAGAGTTGACAACATTCTTAAAACATGTTCTAAATGTTCGAGTCCACAGAACTATACTATACACGTTATAATAATGTTGTAAAAACATTTCTTCCTGGTGTTTAAAACTTGTCTTAGATAATAAATATTTCTCGGGGCATTTAAAATCATAACGACGTCGTGATAATGTTACAATCTGAACATATTTATGATTTTATGATGTTCTGAAAACATCTTTGAAAAATATGAAACCACGTTTTACAGATATCCCTAAAATGTTATGCCAAATTCTTGACAACATTCTTAAAACATGTTCTAAATGTTCGAGTCCACAGAACTATACTATAAACGTTATAATAATGTTTTAAAAAAATTTCTGCCTGGTGTTTAAAACTTGTCTTAGAAAATAAATATATCTTGGGGCATTTGATATCATAACGACGTCGTGATAATGTTACCATCTGAACATTTTTATGTTTTTATGATGTTTTGAAAACATTTTTGAAAAATATGAACCATGTTTTACAGATATCCATAAAATGTTATGACAACAAGAGTTGACAACATTCTTAAAACATGTTCTAAATGTTCGAGTCCACAGAACTATACTATACACGTTATAATAATGTTGTAAAAACATTTCTTCCTGGTGTTTAAAACTTGTCTTAGATAATTAATATTTCTCGGGGCATTTAAAATCATAACGACGTCGTGATAATGTTACAATCTGAACATATTTATGATTTTATGATGTTCTGAAAACATCTTTGAAAAATATGAAACCACGTTTTACAGATATCCCTAAAATGTTATGCCAAATTCTTGACAACATTCTTAAAACATGTTCTAAATGTTCGAGTCCACAGAACTATACTATAAACGTTATAATAATGTTTTAAAAACATTTCTGCCTGGTGTTTAAAACTTGTCTTAGATAATAAATATATCTCGGGGCATTTGATATCATAACGACGTCGTGATAATGTTACAATCTGAACATATTTATGTTTTTATGATGTTCTGAAAACATCTTTGAAAAATATGAAACCATGTTTTACAGATATCCCTAAAATGTTATGCCAAATTTTTGACAGCATTCTTAAAACATGTTCTAAATGTTCGAGTCCACAGAACTATACTATAAACGTTATAATAATGTTTTAAAAACATTTCTGCCTGGTGTTTAAAACTTGTCTTAGATAATAAATATATCTCGGGGCATTTGATATCATAACGACGTCGTGATAATATTACCCTCTGAACATGTTTATGGTTTTATGATGTTCTGAAAGCATCTTTGAAAAATATAAAACTATGTTTTACAGATATCCCTAAAATGTTATGCCAAATTTTTGACAGCATTCTTAAAACATGTTCTAAATGTTCGAGTCCACAGAACTATACTATAAACGTTTTAATAATGTTGTAAAAAATTTCTTCCTGGTGTTTAAAACTTGTCTTAGAAAATAAATATATCTCGGGGCATTTAAAATCATAACGACGTCGTGATAATGTTACAATCTGAACATATTTATGATTTTATGATGTTCTGAAAACATCTTTGAAAAATATGAAACCACGTTTTACAGATATCCCTAAAATGTTATGCCAAATTCTTGACAACATTCTTAAAACATGTTCTAAATGTTCGAGTCCACAGAACTATACTATAAACGTTATAATAATGTTTTAAAAACATTTCTGCCTGGTGTTTAAAACTTGTCTTAGATAATAAATATATCTCGGGGCATTTGATATCATAACGACGTCGTGATAATGTTACCATCTGAACATTTTTATGTTTTTATGATGTTTTGAAAACATTTTTGAAAAATATGAACCATGTTTTACAGATATCCCTAAAATGTTATGCCAAATTCTTGACAACATTCTTAAAACATGTTCTAAATGTTCGAGTCCACAGAACTATACTATAAACGTTATAATAATGTTTTAAAAACATTTCTGCCTGGTGTTTAAAACTTGTCTTAGATAATAAATATATCTCGGGGCATTTGATATCATAACGACGTCGTGATAATGTTACAATCTGAACATATTTATGTTTTTATGATGTTCTGAAAACATCTTTGAAAAATATGAAACCATGTTTTACAGATATCCCTAAAATGTTATGCCAAATTTTTGACAACATTCTTAAAACATGTTCTAAATGTTCGAGTCCACAGAACTATACTATAAACGTTATAATAATGTTTTAAAAACATTTCTGCCTGGTGTTTAAAACTTGTCTTAGATAATAAATATATCTCGGGGCATTTGATATCATAACGACGTCGTGATAATATTACCCTCTGAACATGTTTATGGTTTTATGATGTTCTGAAAGCATCTTTGAAAAATATAAAACTATGTTTTACAGATATCCCTAAAATGTTATGCCAAATTTTTGACAGCATTCTTAAAACATGTTCTAAATGTTCGAGTCCACAGAACTATACTATAAACGTTTTAATAATGTTGTAAAAACATTTCTTCCTGGTGTTTAAAACTTGTCTTAGAAAATAAATATATCTTGGGGCATTTGATATCATAACGACGTCGTGATAATGTTACCATCTGAACATGTTTATGTTTTTATGATGTTTTGAAAACATTTTTGAAAAATATGAACCATGTTTTACAGATATCCATAAAATGTTATGACAACAAGAGTTGACAACATTCTTAAAACATGTTCTAAATGTTCGAGTCCACAGAACTATACTATACACGTTATAATAATGTTGTAAAAACATTTCTTCCTGGTGTTTAAAACTTGTCTTAGATAATAAATATTTCTCGGGGCATTTAAAATCATAACGACGTCGTGATAATGTTACAATCTGAACAAATTTATGATTTTATGATGTTCTGAAAACATCTTTGAAAAATATGAAACCACGTTTTACAGATATCCCTAAAATGTTATGCCAAATTCTTGACAACATTCTTAAAACATGTTCTAAATGTTCGAGTCCACAGAACTATACTATAAACGTTATAATAATGTTTTAAAAACATTTCTGCCTGGTGTTTAAAACTTGTCTTAGAAAATAAATATATCTTGGGGCATTTGATATCATAACGACGTCGTGATAATGTTACCATCTGAACATTTTTATGTTTTTATGATGTTTTGAAAACATTTTTGAAAAATATGAACCATGTTTTACAGATATCCATAAAATGTTATGACAACAAGAGTTGACAACATTCTTAAAACATGTTCTAAATGTTCGAGTCCACAGAACTATACTATACACGTTATAATAATGTTGTAAAAACATTTCTTCCTGGTGTTTAAAACTTGTCTTAGATAATAAATATTTCTCGGGGCATTTAAAATCATAACGACGTCGTGATAATGTTACAATCTGAACATATTTATGATTTTATGATGTTCTGAAAACATCTTTGAAAAATATGAAACCACGTTTTACAGATATCCCTAAAATGTTATGCCAAATTCTTGACAACATTCTTAAAACATGTTCTAAATGTTCGAGTCCACAGAACTATACTATAAACGTTATAATAATGTTTTAAAAACATTTCTGCCTGGTGTTTAAAACTTGTCTTAGATAATAAATATATCTCGGGGCATTTGATATCATAACGACGTCGTGATAATGTTACAATCTGAACATATTTATGTTTTTATGATGTTCTGAAAACATCTTTGAAAAATATGAAACCATGTTTTACAGATATCCCTAAAATGTTATGCCAAATTTTTGACAGCATTCTTAAAACATGTTCTAAATGTTCGAGTCCACAGAACTATACTATAAACGTTATAATAATGTTTTAAAAACATTTCTGCCTGGTGTTTAAAACTTGTCTTAGATAATAAATATATCTCGGGGCATTTGATATCATAACGACGTCGTGATAATATTACCCTCTGAACATGTTTATGGTTTTATGATGTTCTGAAAGCATCTTTGAAAAATATAAAACTATGTTTTACAGATATCCCTAAAATGTTATGCCAAATTTTTGACAGCATTCTTAAAACATGTTCTAAATGTTCGAGTCCACAGAACTATACTATAAACGTTTTAATAATGTTGTAAAAAATTTCTTCCTGGTGTTTAAAACTTGTCTTAGAAAATAAATATATCTCGGGGCATTTAAAATCATAACGACGTCGTGATAATGTTACAATCTGAACATATTTATGATTTTATGATGTTCTGAAAACATCTTTGAAAAATATGAAACCACGTTTTACAGATATCCCTAAAATGTTATGCCAAATTCTTGACAACATTCTTAAAACATGTTCTAAATGTTCGAGTCCACAGAACTATACTATAAACGTTATAATAATGTTTTAAAAACATTTCTGCCTGGTGTTTAAAACTTGTCTTAGATAATAAATATATCTCGGGGCATTTGATATCATAACGACGTCGTGATAATGTTACCATCTGAACATTTTTATGTTTTTATGATGTTTTGAAAACATTTTTGAAAAATATGAACCATGTTTTACAGATATCCATTAAATGTTAGTCCATAGAACTATACTATACACGTTATAATAATGTTGTAAAAACATTTCTGCCTGGTGTTTAAAACTTGTCTTAGATAATAAATATATCTCGGGGCATTTGATATCAAAACGACGTCGTGATAATGTTACCATCTGAACATTTTTATGTTTTTATGATGTTCTGAAAACATCTTTGAAAAATATGAAACTATGTTTTACAGAAATCCCTAAAATGTTATGCCAAAATCTTGACAACATTCTTAAAACATGTTCTAAATGTTCGAGTCCACAGAACTATACTATAAACGTTTTAATAATGTTGTAAAAACATTTCTTCCTGGTGTTTAAAACTTGTCTTAGAAAATAAATATATCTTGGGGCATTTGATATCATAACGACGTCGTGATAATGTTACCATCTGAACATTTGTGATGATGTTGTGACAACGTTATAGTGACCTCAATTTGCATGTTGACCCCAAGTGGGCTTGGTAAACCTTGGTGAAACAATTTTGTCACTTTCTTTCAACATGAACGTTATGTTTTGCGTAACAGCGATATGTTTTAGGGTGTTTTCATAGAGATAATTGTGTAATATTTAACTATTCAAAGTCTCAAAGAAACAAATTTGCCAAAAAAGCAAAACAAAACAAATAGAAGAATTTTGACTTGCAAACTGTGACTAAAGACGACGGTGATATTGGGCATATATATACCATTTAGGGACGTACTTAAAGTGGAGGAGACTTCCTCAGATATTTAATTATGTATAGTATGTTAACCAATATTAATTAAGTATTAACCGATATAAAATCATTGATTTTCAGGAGCAGAGTTGCCGAATCTTGCTAACATAAACCGTTTCATTAATTGCAGGAACGATTAAGTGTGGGAATGGCATAAAGTGCATACAGATCCATAGAGCTTGCAAATTACTGCTCCAACACCGTAGTTCAAACGTTAATTAATACAAATTATAATATGATTTATTTTTACGTAAAAATAACATTTATTTTATAACATTTTAGTAACATTTGGGTGCAATTCCCTAACATTTCTAAGATATCATTATATTATTCAAACAATGTAAAACAATGTAAGAGCTGAATGCCAGTCACAAGCAACCCAGCTAACACATTGATGTTTTGATAACGTGGTATAAATGTTATGTGTAATGTTGTGATGATATTACGAAATAATGTTATGGCGACATGGTCTTACAAACGTTTTAGTGATACCTACATGACATTAATGAAAAAATGTTGGTGCGATGTTTTCATAACGTTTCAAAATTTTCACAAAACATTGCCCATGAAATATTTTTACGATGTCAAATTAATATTTCATGGGCAATGTTTGTAAACATTTTGAAACGTTATGAAAACATCGCACCAACGTTTTTTCATGAATGTCATGTCGGTATCACAAAAACGTTTGTAAGACCATGTCGCCATAACATTTTTGCGAAATATCACGACAACATTACCTTAAAGATGTTATTTTGATGTTTCAGCATCAGGTCAATGTAACGTTATGAAAACATCGCACCAACGCTTTTTCATGAATGTCATGTCGGTATCACAAAAACGTTTGTAAGACCATGTCGCCATAACATTATTTCGTAATATCAGCAAAACATTACACATAACATTTATACCACGTTATAAAAACATCAATGTGTTAGCTGGGTCTATAGAGATTTTAAAAATGTATATAGATTTCTATAGAACAAATCTTCCAGTTCTATAGAATGGTTTCTATAGAAATTAGACATATCAATTTGTTTGTTAAAAGTATGTACATTTATATAGTAACCCACACTATGTTTCTAATTTCTATAGAAACATAGAATTGTATAGAATACTCCAATAAAAAGACTGTCTATAGAGATTTTTAAAAAAATCTATAGATTTCTATAGAACACTGATTTAAACAGATTCCTGTCAGTCTTCTATAGAATTCTATGTTTCTATAGAAATTATAGACACATTAATTTGTTTGTAGAAAGTATGTACATATTTAAAGTAATTACCCACAATATGCCCCTATAATTTCTATAGAAACATAGAATTATATAGAACACTCCATATGATTTTATTTTTCTGTAGAAATTAGAGATGAGTATAACTATATAATACTTTAACAAATTTTGTTTTTCAATCAAATTTACTAACAAGATCAAGGCTGAGGACTATGATTTTTAAAGAAGCGATTATAAGCATTTTCAAAGTATTCATTTGTTTTCCCTTACCGAACTGTGGTGATGTACACCACATTATAATTCGGTGCAGGTTTGGTACATAATATGTACCTCTCTGGGTGTACACCATGCAACACTGAATATATGCAACAGCACATACATGCATGGAGGAAGTTCCTTCCTCCATGATACATGTAAGTACACCACACAGCTAGCCCAACAGTTTACTTAGCCAAACAGGAAGTTGATGTGTACAGACCAAAGCCTACATGTACTGTTACATCATCAAGAGTATCATGTTACTTAGACTCAAGTCACATGACAAAGTGACCTTGCTGCTTGCATACCAGAGATAAATGGTCAGTGTGGGAAATTTGAAATCTGCACTGCAGTCAGTTGAATGTCAGTGCAGCAGTGCAGTATGGGCTATATATGATGGCAGAAATTGTATAAAACTGGGTCAAAATCGTGGATATTTGCATGGCATTTACATGTATGCCTGTGGACATAATTCACTGCTCATGTACACACTCAACCTGTACATGACATGTAAAAAATACACTGGTGATTGCTGGATGGATGGACAAGTCTTTGGACATGATCGATCACACGTACAAGATACAAGCAACATGTTGAACCATAGAGGAAGGAATGGTTGAACCATGTCGACACGCTGATCACAAGCTGTTTGTATGCGGTAATTAGTCTGCAATTGTTACTATAGTAGGAGGTGACATTCCCTTTTTTGGCTTACACAATCATATTTTGACTAATATTCTGTAAAGATTGTCCCCATTGTTGCTTTGTATGTTAGTGATAACAAAACAGTTGTTTAATAGCCAGTTAGCTGTCTAAATTTCAAATGAAAAGGGAAAATAAAATGTATATGACAAAGGGGAAAATATTGGGGGGGGGGACGGACGTGTCCCCCCCCCCCCGGATTGCCCGTGCTTGAAGTCCATTTTTAACTTTCAATTTTTGCCTATTGATCGCCACAAAATTATTTCATAAATTTTCATCTGTGTAATAGGCCTACGGTTCAGTATTTGGGGTCTCATATCCCCATATTTTTGCGTCGGGAGCCAATGTGTGTCATCCCCCGCTGTTTCGTCTCTTTGCGGCTGTTTGTTGGAGGTGAATTCGCCCCGTGTTCAAGCTCGTTAGCATCGAACTGTGTTCACCCGCACCATTTGGAGTCATCCTCATCCGTTGCATATGCAGAGCTACCCAAGTCGTCCAAGTCCTCGCCCATTACAGAGCTGCCTAAGTCGTCTGAGTCCTCGCTCAAGTCCTCTCCCGTAAGATCTTACGAGTTACATGTATATTATATAAGATCTTTTCTTAATTGTACACTTGTTAAACCCTTTTGTATGCAGTAAGTCTACAATTGTTACTATAGTAGGAGGTGACATTCCTTTTTTTAGCTTACACAATCATATTTTGACTAATATTCTGTAAAGATGGTACCCATAATTGTTGCTTTGTACGTTAGTGATAACAAAACAGTTGTTAGCCAGCTGTCTAAATTTCAAATGAAAAGGGAAAATAAAATGTATATGACGAAGGAGAATCTTTTTGTTTTTTTAGGGGGACACACTGCCATAGCCGTCAACTCCCAAAATATTGGGGGGGGGGGGGGTGTCCCCCATGATTGCCCATGCTTTAAGTCCATCAGAAAGTCCATTTAACCCTCAAAAATAGTTGTATTTCACTTTTAATTTTTGCCTATTTGATCGTCACAAAATTATTTCATAAATTTTCATCTGTGTCCGGAGTAAACCGAGTTTCACTAGTCCGTGTGTATTTTAGATTTTCGGAAGTATGAGTTCAATTTTTCGCCAGGACATTTCTCTTTACGTCAGGTGATTTATCAGTTTTCCACAAATTTATATACTAGTAAAAATTTCACAAAGGCCTTTTTCAGGGCTGATTTTCTTAAGAGATCAATGTAAATTTTCCAAGTGCGCCAACAGGGGTGATTGTTCACTATTAATATTTTAACAACCAAAATGTAGTTTCCCCCTTTTAAATCTCAGTTAAATTTCAGAGATTTATGGTGGGATCTATTTTCATTGTTAAAGATTCATGTGTTTTAGGCTCTTTTATCTTTCATACTGTAATCATTCTTGTTCGTCTCTTTGCATTTGTTTATAAAATACAAAACTATTTAAGCCTTCTTTAATTTACTTGTTTTGTATCCGTCCAAAGTTTTTTTAAATTCCTTTTTGCCTACCATTTTTAAAAGCATGTTCAAACTCTTGCCATGTTATAATTGAAAAAAAAACAAACAAAGTAATTAATATATATAGTTTGGCATTAATGCAACAATTTAGCCCGTCTTTTTTTTGTTCTGAATAAATTCATTATGTATCACTTACGGTTTGAAATGCTTTTGTTTACAGCTTTGTAGTATTACTTTCAACAACATTGGGCTCAGCTACATGTACATGTACATGTATAGTCTTTACATTCATTTAAATGAAATGTGTGAAGAGCAAGGTGCGTATGAATTATCTGAATGTAAGTTTAACATTTAAAAAGCAACATCCGCACCATCGGGTGCCGCACCAAAACATCACCACTCGTGTGTGGTGCACTTTTGGTGCTAATTTAAATAATTGGAACGCACAATAAAATCCCATAAGGGTGCCGCACCAAAACAGCAGCACAATTGTATGTGGTGCGGTTTTGGTGCTAATTTAAATAATTAGAATGCACCACAAGTGCACCCCATCAGCAAAATGGTGCAGTTTTGGTGTAAGGATTTAGTACTGCAGAAATCTGGCCCGTGCACCAAATCCGCACCATTGGGTGCCACACCAATACAGCACCACTCGTGGTGGTGCACTTTTGGTGCTAATTTAAATAATTGGAACGCACAATAAAATCCCATAAGGGTGCCGCACCAAAACAGCACCACAATCGTATGTGGTGCGGTTTTGGTGCTAATTTAAATAATTGGAACGCACCAAAACTGCACCCCGTGTACAGTTTTCAGGTTGAAATTTTTACAGGGTGCACCAAAACAGCACCATTCACAAAGCAAAGGTGGTGTCAATTTGGTGTACACCAGCTTTTGGAAAACACCTACACTAAAACTACACCATATGTACACCATATCTGCACTCCTATTGGGTGAGGGATATTATGTACAGGACATGTATGGACATATTCATGGACATGTACATGTACGTACCCACGTACGTACATGTACGTGCACACGTCACACGTACGTAAATGGACGTGCATGCACACGTCACACGTACGTACACGTACGTGCACACGTCACACGTACGTGCACACGTCACACGTACGTGCACACACGTCACACGTACGTGCACACACGTCACACGTACGTGCACACACGTCACACGTACGTGCACACACGTCACACGTACGTGCACACACGTCACACGTACGTGCACACACGTCACACGTACGTGCACACACGTCACACGTACGTGCACACACGTCACACGTACGTGCACACACGTCACACGTACGTGCACACACGTCACACGTACGTGCACACACGTCACACGTACGTGCACACACACACACGTCCATGTACGTGCACACACACACACGTCCATGTACGTGCACACACACACACGTCCATGTACGTGCACACACACACACGTCCATGTACGTGCACACACACACACGTCCATGTACGTGCACACACACACACGTCCATGTACGTGCACACACGTCCATGTACGGTGTAAATCGAGGACATCTGTACCAACGTGCATAATCGAGGACAAGCGATCTAAATCGTTTTAATCCATGACAATATTATGTGGTTTGTTCCTCATCCGAAAAGAAGTAAACCAGTACTTGGACAAGTCTATTAAAGCTTTGTTTGTAAGTTTGAATTTTTACATGTTTATAGAGGACACATATTTCACACCCGTAACTGTTTTACAACGGTAAGCCGAGGACACACATCGTATGTGTACTGCACCACCCAGCCGGGGACACACCAAAGGCTGCAATAATCCACCTGACCGAGGCACCTTTGAAATGTGCAACGTACAGGAAGGATCTGTTAGCATGTCACGTATGTTTCAGCCACTGATCTCTATTATATAATAGAGATCAGTGGTTTTAGCCCACCACTTTGTGCGCATGCGCAACAAGCCTGAAGGTATGTCAAAAGACTTTCCAAAGTATACTCTTTTGTTTATTAAACTGCATAAAAAAAAATGTCCAGTTACTTTTTTTTGTTGGTTGATAATTGTTGTAAATGTTGATAAATGTTTTAGGATTTTGGGTTTGACATCAAATTAAATGGGTGTTTTATTTGTCCATGATGCCCACAAGTCAATACTTGATTCTTGTCATAAAAATACCAGGAGTATAGGTTGAGTTGGCAAATGTGCATAACAATAATATTATTAAAAAGATTATCAAAAGGAAACGCTTGAAGTTCACTTGGGGTCGTAAAAGGTTATCTGAAAACATTTTCTAGGGAGGGGATGACAGTTTACACATGCCATGGAGGAGTTGGGCTTGGTAGGGGGGGGGGGGGGGGGGTGGGAGCTAAACCCTCACCTAAAAAAAAATTAACGAATCAGAACTGAAGGCCTATATATCATTGCAAAGGAAATTGTTCAAAAGACAATGAAATTAATTGAAATCAAATTACAAATGAAATCACCCATAGGTTGTTGGTTTTATGAGCTTTGGCTGATACCTGGGGGAGGGGTGCAGGGGTTTGTAACCCTCAAAATTTAAGAGGCAGTCTCAATATTTGAGTTTGTTTTTGTCTAGAATAATCTGGATTGACCAGAAAACCGCCCCCTAAAAACCCCAAACATAGTTACACGTCTATAAATAATAAAAATTAAAAAAAATAAACAGCCATAAAGAACATTCATGGAACCGTAGACCCAAACATGAGGCTTTTATTTGCACTAGTACCTTTGTTAAACATGATGTTTAATGTTGATTAAAACAAGGTATGAAGAGCTTGTGATTTGTACAGGCAGGTAACAGCTGAAGATTTAGTTATGCCTCATGTTGTTGTCTCTATAGGGTTTCATGGCTATTAAGATACTTAGAAACTTATGAACTTAGAAACTTATGAACTTCAACTATAAAATCTGACTTCAGAACAACAAAATAGTCTATACATGAATTTAAAAAGTGATCATAAAACAATTAAACATCATTATCATCATTAGTAAGTTAAGTAATTTCAGAACAATGTCTTCTCAACAACATGATCCATAAGGAACAAAATAATTATCAATTTTAGAACAATGTCTATTTATGAACCTGATCCAAAAGAATGAAGTAAACATTTTAGAAATACATGTCTTTTCATCAACATGATCAAACAAAAATTAAAAGGTTATCCATTTCAGAAAGTCTATTCATAAACATGATCAAAAATAAAAATAGTTGAATAGCCCCAGAATGCTCTGAAAAAAAAAGCAATCCTAAAACAGTTGGAATTTCAGAATGTCTATGAATATGATCAAAAAAAAAAGTGATTTTAGAAGAGGTAATATAATTATTTTAGAACGTCTTTTCATAAACATGATCCAGAATACTGGTTTCGTGGCTCTTAAGATAAGTTCGAACATCAAAACTTAATATGATAAACATGATAAACATGATAAACTCCAGCAATAAAATCTGACTTTCAAATACCAAAATGTCTGTATTTAAAAGGTGATCAAAAATTAAATGTAATAAGTGCAATGTGTATTCATCTTCATGATCCAAAAATCAAGAGGCAAGCAATTTCAGAACAATGTCTTCTCATCAGCATGATTAAAATTAGCAATTTCAGACAATGTCTGTGAATAAGATAAAAAAATAAGAGCGATTTCAGAATGTCTGTTTATCAGCATGATTCGCCCAGAATATAGGTTTCGTGGCTCTTAAGATAGTGAGTGAGTGAGTTTTAGGTTTAACGCCGTGCCGACATCCAGGGTCATATTCACGGCGAGAATATTTCCAATTAAAAACCAAAACAAGGATATGCGAACATTCAAAAGTACAACGTAAACTGGCAACATTCAAAAGATTCAGTAAACACTAGTTCAATAAATATAAAGTTGGTGAGAAAATAATTTCTGTGTATAAAAAAATAGATACAGTCCAGCTGCTTTCCGTAACGCTGGAGTTAGAGGTGTTGGTACAGTCCAGCTGTTTTCAGAAATGTAAGTACATTATGATATTCACTGTCAAGAATATCTTTTAAAGTTGCTGCATTCAAATACTGTTGTCTGACAAGGGAGTATTCCAGGCATTCTACAATTATATGGTGAATTGACATTGGGTTATCACAGGGGATGCATTTTGGGCGAGGTTCTGCCTTCAGCAACCAAGAATGTGTCATCATGGAATGTCCTATGCGGCATCTAGTCAAAACCACCTGATCTCGGCTCTTAAGATAAGTTTGAACATCAAAACCTACAAACATGATCAATTCCAATAATAACAACTATTTTAGACCTACATGTATATCTACTCATCTTTTAAAATGTGATCAAACATTAAATGTAATCATCATCAGTGCAATGTGCATTGAGGCAAGAAATTTCAGAACAGTCTTCTCATCAGCATGATTAAAAGTAGCAATTTCAGACAATGTCTGTGAATAAGATCAAAAAAGAAAAGAGTGATTTCAGAATGTTTGTTTATCAGCATGACCCCCGCAAACAAATTTTTGTTTTAAAGTATGCCATTTCAGAACACTGCCTATTCATAAACATGATAAAAAAAAGGTAGACAATTTTAGACCTACATGTATGTCTTCTCATCAATAGCATTAAAAAAAAATCAGTAAAAAAATTCAGAACATCTATTTATCAACAGGAGCCAAGAAATTAAGGGGGTAATAAATTTCAGAACTTTTTATCACAGCATTGACATCCAGTCGGTCACATGTAACTCACAAGTTGGTCCACAAGTCACGAGTCGGGTCAGAACTGAAGACTCAAACCAATGACAAGAATGCCTTCGTCACAGTTCATTTATAAATAGCTTGTGAGTTGATTTAAGACTGAATGAGTTGTGACTGATTTGTGGTGACTTGTGACTGACCAGATTACAACTATTTATGTTTCACCAAAATCAGCCCAAAAAATTAGAGGGAAGCCATTTCAAAGCATCTGTTTATAAACGTGGTCCAACAATTAGGCATATTAAGCTTTTTCAAAATGTCTATTCAGCAATACATGTATGATCTAAAACTTTAGGAGTATATGCATTTCAGAACTATGTCGATTCATCAACATGGTCCAAAAGAATTAAGGGGTAACTTATGTCAGAACAAAGTCAATTCATAAACATGATACAAAATAGGGTACGCCATTTAAGAACAGTGTCTATGTATTAATATGATCCAAAAACTATGGGGTTTTAAGTTTTAGAACACTGTCTATTTATCAACATGATCGAAAATTTAAGAGGTAAGCAATTTCAAACAATGTCTTTTCATCTCAATGCCAGAGTTGTAATCGATTTAGTCATAAGTCAGTCACAACTCTGATTTTGAAGAATGCAGACTTTGTTCTGAAAATACATAATCCTTTTTGTTTTCAACTCATTAACGTGAAAAGAATTGTCCTGAGTGGGGGGGGGGGGGGGGAGGCGGGAGGGGGTGGAGGGGGAGGTGGGGGCACTCCATGGGTTTTAAACAGTACAAAGGGCATTTTTTCCTTCTCTGAATTCTGAGCGGGGGGGGGGGGGGGGGGTGGGAGGTGGGGTGGGGGAGGACATCCGATGGGGAAAACATGCCCTCCCCCTCCCACTGCTTATAATGTGCTGAAGGAGTGGAGGTACTGGCAAGTGTCTGTGGGTTTAGAATAGAGATCAGTAGTTAGTGAATTGTCAACCTTGCAGAAGGTGATGTCCAGGAAATGGGCGGGATGAACCGAGTACTCTGATTTGAACTTGATGGTCCTGTGGAAGGAATTAATATGCTTAGTTAAAGTCACCAGACTGTCCTCATCACTGGTCCAGATAAAAAAAAAAACATCATCAATGTATCTCCAGGGACAATTAACAGTGAGATTATTCTGCTGGCGGTTCTCTTCGAAATGCTTATATAAAGAAGAGATTAAGTATAAAAGAGGTGTAGGCCTAAGCACAAACTCATGCAACTGATAGTTACCCCCCTTCCTTTCCCCATGGTATGATGTCATGGTTGGTCAGGTTTTAATGAACCTGCGTCAGGATGTTAGTCACTCAACAAACTTCATCATAGTTATTCTTCACGTACATTTGTATGTAGGTTGGAGATTGTTACTTTTGCCTCAGGGCCAAGGGAGGTAACCTCAAAGGAGACAATACCCATGTGTTGAATGAAAGGATAGATGTTTTGGGAGCAGAGGGGTTGGTGCAGCAACTGGATGTTTTGAATCAATGGTGTAGCCTTGTGGTTGCGAAGGCCGATTTGTAAGGGTTACATAAAACTTATTTTGAATGAAACAAGCTCAAAAACTGATACACAGATATTTGGATGTTCGCGGGCAAAATCTTTGAAAATTAATTTCTCCCGTTTGAAGACCGCATCTTAATGCAACTTTCGGAGTTTGTTTCCCTTATAATGATCCAACTATGTGCTAAAAATGGTTTGGATATGTTCAGTTTTTTTTGTTAAAATTAAAAAACCGGCTCGGGTACATCCATGTTTCAAAGCTGTAAATAATGGTGTTTGCAATATCTGTCAATCTTTTTCAAGCCTCACGAATGTTTATAAGGTTCCTATCCATATATGGTGTGCAGTAAAAATTTGTAAAATCGCCTCCTTCACGAGTTATAAATGAATAAATATCACCCTTTCTGGCGGGCTTCCATTGGTCGATACAGAGACCCATGCCACGGGAAGTCACGCCCAGTCAAGCTAATGAATATGCTAATAATGCACGTGTTGTTTTGGTCGGCAAAAATCTTAGTCAAAATTTACCTTGGAGATAGTTCAAGGTGTAACACGAGCGTTTGCAACAGATTAAACTGAAATTCAGAATATACTTGGATGATATTAGTGTTCAAGTACTCATGAAATAACATTTTTTTCCACGACTTTTAGGTCAATACCGAGACATGCCTGGAAGAAACTACAGGCTTGTGCATCATAAACACAAGGACGCGTAGAGTGACACCCACATGTGATAAAAGTGTTCGTGGTCTAATATTTTTCCAGAGCTGTATATAAAAACTACACACTTACTGTTTTGTATGCTTCTGTTAGACAACCTTGCCAAAGGGATGTCATCTGAACCAGAGTCTGATTTGGAGTCGGACTCCAAATCTATGACATGCCCCAGCCATTCACCATCCTTCCAAGCCATGATAGTCACTGCTGTGCCAACCTGGACATCTCCTGTGTAAGTCAGATTGTCTGCAGCGACCACATTTTTTGTGTTGTCTTTTCCCCACAATACCAGTACATCTTTGCCAGGCTTCAGACTGAAATCAAACAAAGCAATTTGCATTCACAGTACTGACAAATAATTTCAGAACACTTCAAAACTTATAAATGGCGAAAGTTTTGAATATCATTTGTGGCAAATTTTCAAAACGAAAATAAAGCAGGCGCGGATACTGAACTATGGCGCGCTGGCAATTGGGTGCTCCAACATGACAACGCGCCCAACCTCGTTACCATGGGTACGATCTTGCTGCGCCATGTTTTTCCCACCATGCCTTGCGCGATCTTAACCCCTGGAATTGTGTAATTTACATGCAGTCGATGTGTTTAACATGCGACGCAGTGCTTTTAGTAGGAAGTTTTTCATTTGCAGAATCAATCCTTCGGAAGGATGAGATTAGCTCCTAATGTTTTTCCCGTGGATGTTGATTGGTCGCAGCTCCGTTTGGGCGGCCTGGAATCATGATCTTGGGAACCGGAGCGTTTCCGCCCATTATATTATCGGATGTCAGTTGTGTAATTTTCCGAATGTTTTGCTCAGCTGTTTTTGCAAATTTGTCAAACTTTTCGATGCTGCGGCGGCAAGCACTGTCATTGAGAATGAGCTGCTTTCTTGAACCGGATAAAGATGAGTAATTTACTAGCGATTGGAACATTGATTTCCGGCCTCGACTCGAATTTATAATATGCGTGCCTTTTCTATCTCTTTTTAAACATAAAATACATGTATTTCCTGACCAGAACAATTCCATATCGTTTATCGTAGCCACCAAGACTAGTGGCCTCGTCTTGTTGCATGTCTTGTTTTGCTGATGTGACCTGACGAACAGGATGTTAACGCGGGAAAATTTCTCAACCCCGCTGCAAAAAATCCTGGATCCGCCCTTGCAAGGGTTCATGAAACAAGGTGATCCGTGGATCACACGTATCGCCTTTTTGGGGTTTACGGTTACTGCATCTAAGCTTCAACTTTTGAAATGAGAGAAACTTTAAATTTGCAGCCTATTTTACTAATTGACCTGAAATTACCTTTACACCAACATTACATAAATGTTTGCAGGTTGCACGTTTGGCTGAAGTTTGATTGCAATTGGACTTGAACTGTTCAAATGAGACTAATTTTACATTTTAAGCCTATTTTGTAATTTGACCTCAAATGACTTTTTACCTCAGTATGTGACTTTTCACATCACCATCGTATGACGGGTAATCGTTAACATAATGCACCTAAGGCTCAAGTTTTATTGCTATTGGACTTAAACTTTTGCTATGAGACCCCATTTTTTCCCGAAACTAACCAAAATGCCACATACCTACCGACATACTAATGACCCCTATTGACCCCTACATGACCATTAACGTCAGCATTCCGAAGAAGAATTGCGTCTTCCCACCAAAGGGTCACTGCATATAAGTTTCATCCAAATCCAAAAAAATAAAAAAATTCCCAAAAACTTAACCTGAAACTTTAACATACATAATTAAATAGGAGCTACGGTCACAAACAATTTAGGACTGGTGTCCCCCAAAATATTCGTTGAAGAGACACAAAAATCAAACATGTATGATGCTTGTGGAAATGTAATTTACACCGTAAAACTATAGAGCTCACTGTACACACTTGCATCTTGCTGCACCGATGTGTTAGTATTGTAACATTATTGCAAATTGCTAGTTCCATATTTATATTTCTGTAAGATTAGGCGCGCCATAGTGCAGCGCTAACACTTGAGGGCTTTCAAGCAGCGCAGCGGCATGCATGATACGTGGTGTGCGCAGGGAGTAGCTGGTTAGATCTTGGCCGTGGAAGACGTACACGGTACGCGCTCGTCAAAAAGGACGGAAACAAAGGAGGCGAATAGGACGGAAACAGAGGAGGCGTAAGGAAACTCGTGGCTAGCGTAGCGGAGTCAGTGGACTACAGTAAGTATATGTGCTGTCCATGTACCGGAGAGTACGTGGGTCATATACGGGGACTAGGGCGACACTCGGGACCGACGCCTCCAGTGGGCCGGACAGATAGCCTGCTGGAGTGCTGGACTAACGGGAGGCGTGGAGTCATTGTAGTAGGACTGACGTAGGACTGACGTGAGGCGCGTAGTCAAGTTGTAGTGACCATCGGGGCCTCTTGCGGATCGCAAGGGCCATAGGAAGGGACGACTAAAAGCGGACATCCACGGAGCTAGCGCTGTCGAGAAGCACTCTTTCTAATTGGGCGAGGCGTCACACACAAGCACGAGGGTCAAGCAAATAGGGAGAGGCGCAACACACTGCTTGAGGCGTTGCTCGAGGCGTTACTTGAGGCGAAACCACAATTTAATAAAAGGGATAATAATCAGGGGTTTACCTTCTTATTTGACATTTAATAAATACTTGGAACGTTCTTCTGTTGTCACTGCGTCATAATCATTCTAGTCCGTCCCCGTAAGTTCTCCGGTGTCTGTCTGTGTCGTGGAGTGTGTGAGTGGTCTGGGAGTGGGTTCAGACATACGCGGTGGTATATTTCCAACAAACGGACCTGCACCTCGGCGCAGTGGGACTACTCGCCCGCCAGCGAGTACCAGCCGAGGGACAACCAACCGAGCAAATAGTAAATCCGCCACAAATGGTGGCAGCGGTGGGATTTTGTATGCTGAACTCATTTACGGATAACTTAATCCACTTCTGGAGGCAACGGCAAGACTTTGACCTCTTGTGAGCGTAACGTGCGGATAGGAGAACTTAAACACTAGTGAACGTGGAACATACACGGCCGTATGGACACATCCAAGAGCGAGTCCCAGCTGCAGGGGGAAATTGACCAACTGCGGATGGAAGTCCAACTCCGAGAGGATCAGTTGGCAACCTTGATCAGAGAGAAGGAATACGCCGAGACCATGTAACAAATGTTACTTGGAACACCGAGCCCGGAAGCAGAAACACCTAACCCACCTCAATGGGTTAATGAGAGTGTAAAACGGAATGCAAAACCAGTGCACGACATAGAGACCTCCGGATATGTCTCCCGGCAAGGATGCCTGGCGCAGTTGCAGGGAACACCCGAGGCGGCGGTCCATAGCCTTTTCACGCCTGGGAGGACTATGATCAAGAATAGAGCATGGACACCTCGGGCGGGATCAACCGAACGCAAACAAGCAACGGGTGATCGGATAGGCGCAACGGCGCCTCCTCTGGAGGAGACTCCGGAGGCCCGAGGCGCTATGGCCACAAGTGGTACAAATAGCTTGGGGGTGGGAGGCCAAGGGCCTCTTCCATCACGCCATGGCCGCCCACGGGAGATGGGCGGAAACACGGACCTTAGCAGGATCAGGGAAAAGTCGGGGCAAAACACCAACGCCCCAAGATTGTTCCTGATCGATTTAACGGGAAACAGCCATGGATCGACTACCGGGAACACTATGAGTCGTGCCGGTGTGCTAACGCATGGCACGATGATCAGGCCACAGCGTTTCTCGCCGCGAGTCTTCAGGGATCAGCTGTGAAGATATTGACTAATCGTCAAGGTGGAAGACAAGACGGACAATACCAGTACAAGGAACTGATTGGACTATTGAATGCGCGTTTTGGGCCAGGGCAAATGGCCGAAAATTTCCTCATGGAGTTGAGAACCCGACGCCAAAATCCGAAAGAGACGTTGCAGGAACTCGGGGAAGCAGTTTGGGAGTTGGCTACACTTGCATATCCGGAGTTGTCAGAGGACAGTAGGGACAGACTGGCTCGGGGGCATTTTTCAGACGCTATTGACAGCCAGACCGTCCGAGAGGGAGTTTTTCGTTCAAAGCCATCCACCCTGAATGACGCAATTCGGGCGACGCTGGCCACCGAGAACTTTGAGAAGATTGAGGATCAAAGAAGTGGAAAGGCAACTAAGAAGTGCCGAATGGGACGTGACGAGGAGGAGTACCGGGACACAATCATAGCTGAAGTGGTTGGACATCTGGAAGAGTACTACAAGAAAATGAGAGGCGAACAAGAGGCAGGGGAGAAGTCACAACCTCCACAGAGACCACGCGACACCCGGATTTACCATCCTCGACCGAGGAGAGTAGCCACCCTATAGAAGGTCCGTTACAATCCCGTTTTTGGTGGATACTGGGACGACGGATACAATAATCTCCGAGGAGGTTTACTATCAGATACCCTCGGAGAGGCGCCCAATCCTAGAACAGGACGGCATACGGGTTATCCAAGCCGATGGTACTGCTATGAAGACAATAGGCGTGGCAAATGTAGAATTACGGATAGGCAGGACCGCTTGTCCAGTGCGAGTGGTTTTTGCCAAGATCAAAACAAAAGGAATTCTAGGGATGGATTTTCTGCTACCAACTGGAGGGACATTGGACTTCAACAATTGCGAACTCATACTCCACGGAGAGCACGTACGGTACACGACTAGATTGGAAAGGAATCTCCATGCCCGGGTGGTTGTTACAGAAACAACTGTTATCCCGCCAGGGCATGAGGCGCTGGTTCCGGGGAAGTTGACCTGTGAGATCCAGGCAGGCGAACTAGGAATGATAGAACCGATTGACGGAGGTGGAGAGCTGGCTAAAAAGGGATTGATCCTGGCCAGGACATTGGTAGAAGGAAAGGAAGGAGAGGACGTTTTTGCATTGCGGTTGCTAAATCCTGGTAGCCGGGAGTGTATTGTTCGTTCGGGAACGACGGCCGGATGGCTCACACGGGTAGGTAGCCGAGGGAGATGTGCAGGAGGCCCGGGAAGTTGCCAGAGGAGGCGCAACCCCGGAAGTAGATATTCCTGCCCACCTTGCGGATCTCTGGAGGCGCAGTGTGGAAAATCTTGAGCCTCAGTATCACTACACAGTGGCTCGATTACTTACTGACTTTTCGGATGTATTCTCAGAAGGTGATCACGACATCGGGAGATGTGACTGGGTGAAACACAGTATAGACACTGGAAACACACGACCTATCAGGCAGAGGCCTCGACGACAACCATTGTGTAAGCAAGGAGAGATTGATCAGCAGGTACAGGACTTATTGAAGAGGGGGCTGATTACACCATCGGACAGCCCTTGGTCCTCAAATGTAGTACTGGTCAGGAAGAAAGATGGGAGCCAACGGTTTTGCGTCGACTACCGTAGACTCAATGAAGTAACGATGAAGGATGCCTACCCCGTCCCCCGAATCGACGACACTTTGGACGCGTTGTCAGGGGCAAGGTGGTTTTCGACCCTTGACCTTGCATCTGGCTACTGGCAAGTGGGGCTGGACGAGGATGCCAAACAGAAGTCAGCCTTTGTGGTGCGCGGGGGCTTGTACAGCTCGAGGGTCATGCCCTTTGTCTTGTGCAACGCCCCTGCCACCTTTGAAAGGTTGATGGAAAGAGTTGTAGCGGGACTGCAGTGGGAAACACTGTTAGTTTACCTCGATGACGTCATTGTATACGGGAGGAGCGTCCTAGAGGAGGTACAGCGCTTACGTGAGGTGCTGCAGAGACTCAGACTTGCGGGACTAAAGTTGAAGCCGAAAAAGTGCTTTCTCTTCAAGGAAGCCGTGAAATATTTTGGACATGTGGTTTCCAAGGACGGGATCTCGACCGACCCGGACAAGGTTGAGTTAGTCAAATCATGGCCTACACCTACCAACGTGAAGGGAGTGCGGAGTTTTTTAGGACTCGCATCCTACTATCGACGATTTATCAAGGGATTCGCCGATGTGGCACGCCCACTCCATCGCCTCACAGAGAAAGCACGGGATATTATCTGGGATGAGGCCTGTGAGGTTGCATTTCAGACCCTCATGGGTTTGTTGCAGGAGGCGCTCATTCTGGCGTACCCGAGGCCCAAAAAAGGTGACTTGGTGCTGAACACGGATGCCAGCGGAGAAGGAATTGGAGCAGTCTTGTCGCAAGTACAGGAAGGTGAGGAGCGAGTACTCGCATATGCTAGCAGAACTCTTACCCGACAAGAAAGAAACTACTGCGTGACGCGCCGGGAGCTACTGGCCGTAGTCAACTTCCTCAAACATTTCAAGCAGTACTTATACGGAAGACAGATCACCATACGGACCGACCATGCTGCGTTGCGGTGGCTTGTAAACTCCAAGAACCCGGAAGGGCAGGTAGCTCGGTTGATACAGCTGATTGGAGAGTACAACTACGTGATCGTGCATCGCCCTGGAAAAAACCATGGTAACGCAGACGGACTGTCACGCAAGCCATGTAGCCAGTGTGGCCGGACCAACGAACCTCAGCCAGAGGCACAGGCTGTTGCTGCAGAAGCAGCCAGTCTGCCAAGGAAGGGCAGTCCCCCAGCTCAGGAAGAGGAAGCGGCGACTCGGATGTTGCGAGTGGAGCCAAACATTGACATGGAAGAGATTTCCAAAGCCAAGTTTCGAGACCCCACTCTTTGTGGAATAGTGGACTGTAAACGGAAATTGGGGGAACGCCCAAGCTGGAGCCAGGCTCAAGCACATGGCATCTTGGACAACATTTACTGGGGACAGTGGGAACGCCTGGAACTACGAGAGTCAGTGCTGTGCAGAAAGTGGGAATCCTACGATGGGAAGGACATAAAGTGGAAAATTATCCTGCCACGAGAATATAGAGAGGCAGTAATGAAGGAGCTACATGATGGAGTAATAGGTGGACACTTTGGCGTAGAACGTACGCTGGCCAAGGTGGGGACCCGATACTACTGGGCTGGGATGGCGGCAGATGTAAGGTCATTTTGCCGGAAATGTGACAGGTGCGCTCAGCGGAAGTCGCCACCCAGGAAAAGTAGGGCACCACTGCGGCAGCTCTAGGTGGACATGCCAATGGACAGAGTTACTTTGGACCTCGTGGGACCATTGCCAAAGAGTGAGAACGGCAACAAGTGGATCCTCGTGGTGGGGGATTACTTAACCAAATGGAAGGAGTCATATGCACTGCGGGATAGCACTGCCGAGACAGTAGCCAGAGCCTTCGTAGAGAATTTCGTTTGCCGGTTCGGAGTTCCAAGAGAATTACACTCCGACCAAGGCAGGAATTTTGAGTCTGCGATATTCGCGGAAATGTGCAAGATTCTGGGCATTGAGAAAACACGAACAGTGGCATACAATCCCAAGTCGGACGGCCTCATAGAACGATTTAATCGAACTCTTCTGAACATCATTTCGATGATGATTGACCCTGCTCGGAAACAGAAGGATTGGGACCAACAGCTAGCATTTGCTACGTGTACGTACCGGTCTGTCCCGCAAGAGTCAACGGGCGAAACACCCAACATGCTTATGTTGGGCCGGGAAGTAAGGTTGCCGGTTGACTTAACCACGGAGACACTTGGAGCGGAGGGCGAGGTTCCCGACACAGATTTTGGAGAGGATCCACGCCCTCGAATGGGGGCAGCTCACGACAGGGCAAGGCAGTAGCTCAGGAAGAGTGCGAGACACCAGAAGAAGACATATGACAGGAGGACGGCTTGAGCTGGCTTCGAGGAGGGCCAGTTTGTCTGGCTGTTTGTCCATGCTAGGAAAAAGGGGGTCTCTCCGAAGTTGGCCTCTCGTTGGAAGGGCCCCTATCTGATACTCACGAAGCTGTCAGATGTCACTTACCGGATCCAGCAGCAACCTAGGGGGAAGATGCAAATAGTACACTTTGATCGACTCAAGCTGTACCAGGGCACCCCTCTGCAGGCATGGCAGCCCCGCCCACGGAGACGGCAGGCAGCCATAGATAACTTGGACTCTGGCCAAACGACACCGGACAGTTCCACAGACATACATGACGAACCGCAGGAGACAGAAGACCAGGAATCCGAAACTAGTGCGAATCGTGGAGGAAACTCTGGGGACACTGATAACACGGACATTGACCAGCGAGAGGCGCGCATTCGAGACGAGGACAGGGAGACAGCGCCTCCGAGGCGTAACCCGACACGGACAAGGAGGCTACCTTGCCGTTTCAGATAGACGTATAGACAGACAATAAGGGACAGGAGGGAGTGTAAATAGTTGTAGCTCTTGCTATAAACAAAACATATTGTGGAAAGATTGGACTTAAATTGTTTTTGTATATATCTCCATTGCAGTCAAACAATGGCGGACTCGAGACGGGTGAAGCGGAGGACCTTCCCTTGCAGCGTATGCCAGGCTGAATTCAATCAAAGGAGAAGCCTAAACCGACACATACAAACGGAGCACGGTCCAAAGCTATGCTGCTGGTGTGGGCGATGTGACTTCAAGTACAACCGGAAGGACAACCTACGGAGACACTACCACCAGGAGCATGCGACTTTCGTCGCCGAGGTGGAGTCGATTCCACTGGAGACGGAGCAGGAGAGGGCCGAGCGAATCCGTACGGAGAACGCACCTCGGGAAACAACACCGAAGGAGGGAACGCCGAAGAGGGCCGGTCATGTGGAGACTGTAAGGGAGATCGGAGATGCCTCGAGCTGGGAGGAGGTGAATGTAATGCTGAGACAAGAGAGGAAAGGCCGAGCAGCAGCGGCCTTGGGAAAATGCCCGGAGGATGAGCCGGAGGTAAAACGCAGACGAGTCACCGACTCACCAGGCGAGCCTCCTGGGCCTATGGTTGCTGAAGACGTGCGGAACGACGGACCTCTGGACCTGACACGCGACCGGTCCCCTGCAGCTCCTGCGGAGATCTCGTTGTCTCCCGCGTCGGTGTCACTCCTGACAGAGGAGTCAGTGGCACACCGAGGCGCACCTAGAGGTGGTAAACCTCTCGCACTGCTGGCGCAGATGCGTCGGCAGGAGGCCGAGGAGGCTGGCGATCAGAGTGCGACGGATCCGGAAGAGGGGTCAAGCGCCGACGAAGGGGGAACAACCGATCAGCTCAAGCCGGTGGAGCCTATGGCCCTGCAAGATGTCATTAGAGGCCATGTGACACGGGTCACCGAGGTCAGCACCCAGACCAAGTTCAAGAATGGTGCTAAAGTCAGCGAGACTAGAGTGGGGTGTACCTATCACGTGAAGTTCGACCAGCTGTTTGAGAAGAGTTAGACCGGGCTCGAACAAGCCAACACCTCATCACCGGACTCGACCATATCAGTGCCTCACTACAGAACTTTCTCAAGATTATTACCACATTACAAGACGCAAACTTCAACCGCTACCTGAACATTTATACGAGAGCTATATTTCTATACTGGAGTTTTCAACTTTATTCTTTAGCTATTTGTTGTTTAACGCTTGCAGTAAAGTTTCATGCGCATCAGGAAACGCCTCATTATGTAGCTTAAGTTTAAGTTATGAGAAAGCGCCTAAATTATGAGATGCCAGAGGCGAAATAAGGCACTTGATGTTCGTCCAACCTAATTATATGGCGAAGTTAAGTTATGTAAAAGAACCTGATTTTGAGTATTTGGAGAGTTCAAGGTTTTGCCAAATTTTTGAGGGTGCATTTCCAAGTAGCAATTTGCTTATTATGTCTTGTAGTTTTCAGCTGATTTTGAACGAGGACGTTCAGGCTTGGAAGGGGGTTTTGTAACATTATTGCAAATTGCTAGTTCCATATTTATATTTCTGTAAGATTAGGCGCGCCATAGTGCAGCGCTAACACTTGAGGGCGTTCAAGCAGCGCAGCGGCATGCATGATACGTGGTGTGCGCAGGGAGTAGCTGGTTAGATCTTGACCGTGGAAGACGTACACGGTACGCGCTCGTCAAAAAGGACGGAAACAAAGGAGGCGAATAAGACGGAAACAGAGGAGGCGCAAGGAAACTCGTGGCTAGCGTAGCGAGTACGTCAGTGGACTACAGTAAGTATATGTGCTGTCCATGTACCGGAGCGTACGTGGGCCATATACGGAGACTAGGGCGACACTCGGGACCGACGCCTCCAGTGGGCCGGACAGATAGCCTGCTGGAGTGCTGGACTAACGGGAGGCGTGGAGTCATTGTAGTAGGACTGACGTAGGACTGACGTGAGGCACGGAGTTAAGTTGTAGTGACCATCGGGGCCTCTTGCGGATCGCAAGGGCCATAGGAAGGGACGACTACAAGCGGACATCCACGGAGCTAGCGCTGTCGAGAAGCACTCTTTCTAATTGGGCGAGGCGTCACACACAAGCGCGAGGGTCAAGCAAATAGGGAGAGGCGCACCACACTGCTTGAGGCATTGCTCGAGGCGTTACTTGAGGCGAAACCACAATTTAATAAAAGGGATAATAATCAGGGGTTTACCTTCTTATTTGACATTTAATAAATACTTGGAACGTTCTTCTGTTGTCACTGCGTCATAATCATTCTAGTCCGTCCCCGTAAGTTCTCCGGTGTCTGTCCCCGTACTGTTTGTGTCGTCAAGTGTGTGAGTGGTCTGGGAGTGGGTTCAGACATACGCGGTGGTATATTTCCAACAAACGGACCTGCACCTCGGCGCAGTGGGACTACTCGCCCGCCAGCGAGTACCAGCCGAGGGACAACCAACCTGGCAAATAGTAAATCCGCCACAATCCGCCACAGTATTAACGTGCGGACCTTTACGAACGACAGTATGGACAGCTATTTCCGATATTTAATTTTTGGGATTAGCTTTCTTTAACGCGGGTACCTATGCTTTTTTTAATTGGGAAACCGATTCCCGTACTACCCGTAAATGCACACCCCTAAATGGCATGGAATTTCAACAGTGTTATCAAGTAAAGGCTACTTTTCATTTGAAAAACTCCCTTAACATTTGTATGTCCATCGCTTGCCCATATCAAAATAGCCTGTTGGCTGTATATCGTTTATGGGAAGTTTCAAACATAGACCTCCTGACACATTTAAATAAAAAAAATAACTTTACCTTCTTTGTAATTCTATATAAATTTTGCAGAAATTCAGCAAAAAGGTTAAAAGATCTATATTGTTCTAAGCGTGGCTGCATACTGGCTTTGCAAACTGCCCCATGCGAAAACGTTTTCAAAGACAAACATTGATGTTAAATCCCCCCTCATCACCCAGGCATATTTGAATAATATTGGGGGAAAATGTTACAATCTAGTTAATTAAATTTGTTCTGCTTCTATTTGCAAATGTTCAGAATCTTCTGAAAAGCAGCATTCCTGCAGTTCTCCAAAATCAGCTGACATCGGGTCCTTCTCAATCTGCACCTGTTGTATCAAGATTCTTCTGAACAAAGAAACATTCCTGCAGTTCTCCCATATCAGCTGTCGAGTCCTTCTCAATCTGCACCTGTTGTATCTCAGGCCAGCAGTGGCCATTATTTCTGGAGGCTGCATTACTAACCCCCCGCATTGGTATGCACACAAAGAAAAACGCTGTTTAAACTTTTAAACAACCCCGGTGTTGTGTTCAGAATATCATTTAGTGTACCGCCAGAGGGCGCTATTTAATTGTTATGGTAGATCTTTTGCTCAAGCCAGAGGGCGCCATTCATTTTCACCATACTTTAATATGTGATCATTTTCGCCACAAATTCCGTCAATTTTCCTCAGTATTTTCTTTGATATTTGGACAGCTCAGCAAATCGAACCATGTACATGTCAAGCCCATGCCGTACATGTCAAGCCCATGTCAAGACACATGTCATATATGTCTCGTCACATGTCAAGCCACACGTCAAAGCCACAGGTCATTTCATGTCGCCTGTAACCATGCCATATGTCATGTACCACCATCGCTTTGTCAAGTGAACTTTGTCAAGTGAATTATGCCAAGTAACGCCAAGTACATTGTATCTTGAATTGTCATGTATCGTCAATACACAGTTTGCAGTTTACATCACGAGTCACATGCGTCTCATTGCTCAGTTATTACTGAGTTGTAACATTTGACACTGTTAGCCACATTCAGTTTGTTTGCATAAACTCTGACAATCTGTAGGGCGGAGCCTACATTAGTTCGATTTGAGCTTCAGGACATAAGTGTGATTATTCGCACTTGAGGACATTATACCAGTTTCTGCTCCGAGGTTAAAGGTCATCAACATCTCTGCTATGGCGAGCAAAGAAAACAAAACTGTATTTAGCTCTTCTGCAATTGAGGATCAGATGGCAGAAACTTTTGGCTACATGGACTCGGTCAGCCAAGTTGGAACACAGCACTCAAGACCAGGAAGTGTTGTGTCAGCTGTGTCCGACGCATCAAGTTCGAGATTGAGAGCAGCTGCAGAGAGAGCTGCATGAGAAAAGGAGACAGGCTCTTGAGGAAGAGGAGCTGAAGCTTTGGCAAAAACGCAGACATATTAATTTGGAAATCAAAATTGCCAAGGTTGCGGCCATGGAAAAGACCTATGCTGAAGCTGAGAATCTCGAAGCGCAGTCAGTACCTGTTAACTACTCAACGCCTTACGGTCAGCCCGTCATCGGTCATCTGAAACATGCCACAAGACCTGGTCAAGACACGGATGCAGAGAAACAAGGAGACATTCGTTTAGCATCCAACATGCCATCATCCATTGTGGAAAATACACAAATAGGAGACATTTTGACACAGATGCTGAACAATAGTCATCTTCAGCAGCAGTCCCTTGTTGAATCCCTGCAGCTGCCAAAGACAGAACTGATGACGTTTGACAGTGTCCCAACCAAGTATTGGATGTTCATCCGAGCTTTTGAGAACGCTGTTGAAAAGGAGTCTGTAAGTGATGCTGCCAAGATTGCCCGCCTGCAACAATATTGCACTGGGCTTGCCAGAAAGTTGATCCAGTGCTGCGTGGTGAAAACACCGAGTGTGCGCTGGCGAGGAAGCTGCTGAAAGACAGATTTAGCAATGAGTATGACATTGCCGAGGCCTGGGTCAACAAAATTGTTAACAGGCCTGACATCCAGGACAACAAGGCATTGCTGGACTACTCTGATGACCTCCGGAATTGCCGAGAGACATTGGACACCATGGGCAAACTAAATGAGCTCAATGATGCATTTAAAGACGACCTCCTTAATGCACCATGGCAAGATGTACTGGACTCTTATGATGTTGATGAAGCGTGGTGCAAATGGCACTCCATATTTATGAGTATTATTAACTTTCATGCACCAATCAAAACTAAACGTATTCGGGGTACCTCTTTACCTTGGCTCGATTGCGAAATTCTTAAACTTATGAGACAGCGGGATCGTGCACACAAAATCGCAAAACGCTCAGGCTCAAAGATCGATTGGGACTCTTACAAAAAGCTGCGGAACAATGTAACTAATAAAATGTAGCCCCTGCCCAAAATGTGTATAGCGCCCTCTGTTGGTTAATTTTACTCAGGGCCATGCGTCTGCTGTCAGCCATGTTTTGCAGTGTGATTTCATTAATTTGTCGGCAAAAGAAATCATTTTGCCACCTTATACATTTTTTGCTTTGTTGAGAAATCATCTGAATACTACCACAATATTGGTTTTCACATTCAAGTGATCGTTGGCTCTCAGGTGAGTGTTTATTAAAGATTAAAAGGTCAAGATAATAAACGGATTGTTCCAACGTATTAAAACGCATATACATGTAATAAGCAATACATGTGAGTTTTCATAATGGCCTGTGTTAGTAACAAGTTATTGACATTTTCATAGCTGATATATAATTGTTTGCTAATAGTAAGGACCAGCTGTCATATTTAGTGATATTCTGTGTTTCCTGAGGAGCTCAGAGGAATTGTTAAGTGCGCTTAGATGTGCTGATTAATTGTCTTTTGACATTTTAGACAAACTTTTGTGTGAAACTGAAGGAATAGCTTTTGGCGAACAATACACTTGAAGTGTGTGTGTTTTGGCTCTCAGTTATTCTCAGGTTGACTGGAGATTAACTGGTGTGTGCGTGCCCTAGCCTATACTGGACGAACTGATTAAAAGACCTCTTCCAAGGAGGACATCCGTCTGTGACTGTGCCTGGGGAAGGACCTTCCCTCATTGGACTTGTTCATCAGTTCTGCAATTCTTCACCAGGGGGATTGGAACCTGTGGCTTCTAGGCAGGAACACCAACTACATGTACCGTTACTCTCAGGTATCTACTGGAGATTAACTTTGGTGTGTGTTTGCCCCAGCCTACTGGGAGGACATCCGTCTGTGATTGTGCCTAGGGAACGACCTTCCCTCATTGGACGTGTTCATCAGTTCTGCAATTCATCAGGAGTGGATTGGAACCTGTGGCTTCTAGGCAGGAACACCAACTATATGTACCGGTATTCGTCGTGGACACTGTTGAGTCTCCACCTGTGTGCACATTAAACTTAAGAGATCTCTAACATTTAAGGCCTGATACGATCGTATCCTTTTTTTGTGTGTGAATATTCTGGTTGATATTGACAAGTGTTGTTGTTGTTAATAAACAAGAGGACATTGTTAAAGTAAACAAATATATTTTGTGACCTTGGTGATTTATTTAAATTAGGGACTCAATTTAGGTAGGGCCAGAGCTTACAAAAATCCGCACTAAGAAGAGTGAATACTATACATCAGCCATAGAAGAAAATAACAGCAATTCATCTATGCTATGGGAAAAACTAAAGGAGGTACTTCCTAAGAAACAGAAAATTGCTCCAAATTCTATCACTTCCCCAAATGGAGAAAATATTGACGATCCCACTGACATTGCTGATACATTAAATGAACACTTTTCTACAACAGGAAAACGTACAGCTAGAAATTGCCCATCCGGCGAACTTGAAAACAATGATACCTACGCCGCTATCGTTGATTCTCTGGATGAACTTGAAGAATGCACTGTACCTAATATTACAGAAGAGTTCGTTCATAAGCAAATATCATCCATGTCGGTTGGGAAAGCAACAGGTCCGGATGGCATAAGTGTTAAAATTATTAAAATTGCTTGCCCTTATATTACTAAATCTTTAACTTATATTTTTAACCATTCCATAAGATGCGAGCAATACCCTAAAGATTGGAAACACGCCTTGGTAAAACCAATTCACAAGGGAGGAGATAAATGTAGTACAGATAATTTTCGGCCTATTTCTATACTGCCAATTATCTCCAAGATTCTAGAAAGATGGGTGCACTCGGCAGTATATAGCTACCTCGATGATAACACTAACAATTTGATACCTAGTTGCCAATCGGGATTTAGACCCTTGCACTCAACTGAAAGCACTCTACACGATTTAACAAACAAGTGTTTTGAGGCTACCCAGCAAACACATACAATTTTAAAAACATTTTTGAAAAATTGTAGTCAAAACATTGTAAAAATAACATGAAATAATGTTATCAAAACGTTTAAGTTCATGGTAACTGAAAAAACATTCTTTGTATAACATTTTAATAATGTTATACAAAATGTTTAAATGACACCTAACTGTGCCGGTAAAAGACAGCATTTTTATAACATTTTTGAAAAGTAATAATTGAAACATTTTAATAACGTAAAATAATGTTATCAAAACGTTTAACTTCTTAGTAATTGGAAACATTTTTGTATAACATTTTAATAACGTTTTACAAATGTTTAAATGACACCTAACTGCCCAGCTAACACACGGGGTTACCGCAACGTTTCCTGAAGGTTGCGGTTTCGTCATGTTACAGAGTAACGTACATACAACGTTGCAACAACGTTACAAGTTGACATATCGTAACAGTACGATATAAGTACGACTAAAGTCCTCCCTTATAAAGCCCGCCGCACACGAGAGCTATCTGCTGAGCAAAAAATCATTCGAGGCCGTTTGCTCAGCACGTAGCTCACCGTGTGCGGTCAATTCTTGGTGCGTTTTCTGCCTCGCGAGGCCGTGAGACAAATATCTGTCATGTTTGATTTGTTTCGCCTCGTTAGGCGAAAAACTCACCGTGTGCGGGCAACCTGAGCTACATGTACGTGCTGAGGAGAAAAAATGAACTAGCCAATGAAAGCGCATACTCTGTTCACGTGGGACGTAATCATACGTGCAGCCTTTATACATGTATTACGTGTTTGAGTCAATGGGACGGAACTTTTGGTTGGTCTTGGCCAACGGATTTTAATTTTTTTGTTGAACTTTGTGTTCTTTTTCTTAAGAAAAGTGACGAAGTGCTCTTTAATTGAGAAAATAGCAAGGAAGAACCGGTATGTGCAGGCAAAGTTGGGGAAATTATCAGCTGATTTTAGTTTTTGTATCATTTCAAGAAATAGCCGCAGTGAGTCAGAACTCGTTTGAGGGGAATGGGAAAGTGGGAGTTGTTAACGGCATCAACAGAGTCATTCCTCTTTCTTTCCAATATTTTTTGATTTGCGGGAAAGGTTGGAGGACGAAGGATTCTGTTGAGCGAAGTACATGATAGGTTTATATGATAGCATTTTTTTTGCCTTTGAGAAAGAACTTGCTTAAGTTCGAAACGTTAGGCCAGCTCATTTTTTCTATTATGATAGGTTTATGTTAGTGACTGGTCTGCAATCTACGAAGAAGCTGGTGGGTGTGCCAGCTGTGTGGGTGTGTGACTGACCCATCCGGACCGTAATTTCTTTCTTTTTCTTATTCTGTGAAATACGCCTTTAGGAAATCAGTTCTGGACACTGCTTCTGCAAGATGACAGTCAGTGGGTTAGGTTCGTGGCCTCGTCAATACATCAAACGTCCGCGGGCCAATATTGTACGTCATTCCCAGAGAGCGGGAGTTTCAAAACTCGTCTCTGGTCTTGGCTACAAGGACTGGTTTGTGTATAAAAACAGTGGCTCTTTGTTTTCATTTACTCAATGATTGATTTTAACCGGTGATAATATGCTGCCCCATGCTTCATTTTCTTTTTGAAAGGGGAAGCAGAGCATATTTTCTGTGCTTTTTTCCGCAATTCATCAGTCACCATCTTTTCCGGGTTTTTTTATAAATTATTATGTTTACTTGCTATATGGCAGAAAAATCTTAGATATTGCCGGTACTTCTTTTAATGATTGGAGTAAGGGGATTTCGAGTTATTTATTTTATTTTATTGTTCTTCCAGTAGTCCCAATAGGATTTGCACGTTCTCCTCATCCAAATTTTTTTCTTGGTTGGATTGTGGAGATGTTTGAATCCCAAACCGAACCAGGTCATCTTTTTTATTTTGTATGCCGTTTGTATGCCAAGATAGGTTGGCTCAAAAGAGAGATCATCCTTGTCGCATTTTCACTTTCTGTAGATTTTGCGAGACCGGACAGATCTTTCTTTGCCTTCTTTCGTTTGTCGTGTTTTGGCCTTCATTGATTCCCTCGCTATGTTCAGACAGACTCAATGTATCATACGCAGTCCGTATTTTGCTCTGTGATATCTGCCAGAGAACCGTACGTGGAATCTGTAGTTTGAGTAGCATGAGTGTGGCAACTTCTTATAGTGTGAGTCCAGACCTTCGTCTTCCAACCTTTCCCGCAAATCATAAAATAATGGAAATAAAGAGGAATGACTGTGTTGATGCCGTTAACAACTCCCACTTCCCCTTCCCCTCAAACGAGCTGACTCACGGCGGCTATTTCTTGAAATGAAAAACAAAAAAATAATCAACAATCAACTGATCATTCCCTGAACTTTGCCTGCACATACCGGTTCTTCCTTGCTATTTTCTCAATTAAAAAGCACTTCATCCTTTTCTTTAGAAAAAGAACACAAAGTTCAACCAAAAATAAAGGCCCTGAACCAAAAGTTTCATCCCATTGACTCAAACACGTAATACATGTATAAAGGCTGCATGTATGATTATACGACCCACGTGAACAGAGTATGCACTTTCATTGGCTAGTTAATTTTTTTTGCTCAGCACGTAGCTCAGGTTGCCCGCACACGGTGAGTTTTTCGCCTCGCGAGGCGAAAAAATCAAACATGACAGATATTTGTCTCACGGCCTCGCGAGGCAGAAAACGCACAAAAAAATGACCGCACACGGTAAGCTACGTGCTAAGTAACCGGCCTCGAATGATTTTTTGCTCATAGCTCTCGTGTGCGGCGGGCTTTAGTTAACAAGCGCTCTTGGCGCGCTGTACTAACACTTCTCTATCTCTTGCAGGATTTTTTACGATGTAGGTTCAAATCCAGGTAGTTCTTCGCCGAAGGAAAAGAAACAGAAACACAGAGTGGAAGTGGAGGGTGGAGGTGAAGGAGTCCGAGGATAGGATGTGCGTTGGGGAGAGGAACAATAGGGGGCTTCCAATCATGTATTTAAATTTTTTGGCGGGACGTTACAGGAACGTTAATTAGGATGTTTTAAAAACATTTTCATGACGTTGTCTCCAAATGTTGTTACAACATTTTTTAAACCACACATTTTAACGTTAAAAGAACAATCTGGAAACATTATCATAACATTTACGAAAACATTTTAACAATGTTTTTACAATGTTTTTGTGTTTGCTAGGAAGGTCTTTTCCAATTATGTTAAGTCCATATTCTTTAATAATTCTAGTGTATTAGTAATAAATATCTTTTTTCAATTTCCTGCCAAAAAAACTCTGGTTAGTTCGTCTATTCTGTTGTCATCTCCGTGTGTGTTAACTCTTATATATATCCCCTCGTGCCGAGCTTGGCAATGATTGGATCTTATAACTGGTCGTCAGGCTCATCAACAGGCACTCTTCTGAACGGTTTAAACCCCCCTTCTCCACGGGAACCGTCTGATCGTCTGGCGTATCGCGAGGTACGTTAGGGATTGCTGTAGACTTTAGGTTTATAGCTTCACAAACACAGTGCGTTTAAACTCAATGCAGGGAAAGTAAACAAACGACACTCGCACTTGCTGGGCTGCGTGGTGCTGACCTGTCAAGGGGTATTGGCAAGTTACGGACTCTGCGCAAGTTAGTACGCCTACCCTTAAAAAGTGGGGGTGATTACATTGGTCACCCCAGGTCAAAAAGTGGGGGGATATATCCCCCGAGCCTGATCGTGACGTCATACGTTTCCTGTGGTGGAAAGATGACGACATGGCTGACACCCCAAAGACGTACCGGATGACATCTCATATGTTTGGCGGAGTATGGTCGCCCAGCTGTGCCAATTTCGCTCTGAAACGCACAGCAGAAGACAACATGCACGACTTTGACACCATCACCATCGACACCATCAACACAGATTTCTACGTCGAGTATTGCCTTACGTCAGTTGTTATAGAGCAAGAAGCCATAAAGCTTATCACTCAGCTTTGTGGGGCATTGGCCCTTGGGGGCTTTCGTCTAACAAAATGGATCAGCAACTCCCGTGAAGTGCTGAGGTCAGTTCCTGAAACCGAGCGGGCAAAGGGAGTTCCCTCGTTGGATTTTGACGATGAGATGCTACCTGCCGAAAGAGCCCTGGGAGTGCTGTGGGACATCGAGTGTGACGCATCTTCGACGTGCATGCGAAAGAGAAACCCCTGACACGACGTGGTCTCTTGAGCACGATTAGTTCTGTGTATAACCCGTTAGGGTTTGCCAGTCCATACGTGCTCACTGCAAAGATACTTTTCCAGCAACTGTGCAGGATGAAGATTTCATGGGACGAACCGATCCCTGATGACATTGCAGAGCAGTGGGCCCAATGGATGAATGACTTGCCAGACCTTAGGAACCTGTCAATTCCTCGTTCTATCAAGCCACTGAATTTCGACGGTATTGCTTCAGCACAGCTACACCATTTTCCGGATGCTTCCGAAAGGGGATTTGGTGCCACTACTTACCTCCGTTTCAGGACGTCAGTGGACTGATACACAGTGTGCTGCTTATATGGCAAAGGCCAAGCTGGCACCCTTGAAGACGACAACCATTCCACGCTTGGAGCCGTCTGCCGCAGTTGTCTCCATCAAGCTTGACGAGATGATGCATCAGCATTTGACACTACCGCATTAGGAGTCAATTTACTCTCAGACGATCCAAAGGATCTCATGCCACTAACGCCAAATCAGCTGTTGCTTCTTCGCTCGGGTCCTGAACTCCCCCCTGTGAACTTTGTGAGGCAATATATCTACAAGAAGCGATGGCGCCAAGTACAGTATATAGCCGACATATTCTGGCAGCGTTGGCTCAAAGAGTATCTGCCGTCCTTGCAAGAACGACAGAAGTGGCTCGACCCACAACGCAACGTGCGCGTTGGAGATCTTGTACCTGTGAAGTATGAAAACGCCCCAAGATGCCAGCCAGTGGCCTCTAGGTCTAGTGACGAAGACCCACCCAGCCAAGGATGGGAACGTCAGATCTGTTCAGGTGAAGACACAGTCGGTAGTCTACGACAGGCCAGTGGACAAGCTATGTCTCTTGGAAGGTGAAGATATGCGACCCCAGTGAACAGCCACTTCATAAAGTTTCTCCAAGGACATTGGACAGTTTTGTTAATTCGATGTTATGTCTTCTGTTTGGTTTATGTAATGCCACCTCCCGGACATGGCATTAGGGCCGGGATGTTCTGTCCAGAATATCATTTAGTGTACCGCCCGAGGGCGCTATTTCATTTGTATGGTAGATCTTTTGCTCAAGCCAGAGGGCGCCATTCATTTTCACCATACTTGTCATAATTTTGATATGTGATCATTTTCGCCACAAATTCCGTAAATTTTTCTCAGTATTTTCTTTGATACTTGGACAGCTCAGCAAATCGAACCATGTACATGTCAAGCCCATGTCGTACATGTCAAGCCCATGTCAAGCCCATGTCAAGACACATGTCATACATGTCTCGTCACATGTCAAGCCACACGTCAAAGCCACAGGTCATGTCATGTCACCTGTAACCATGCCATATGTCATGTAGTTTACATCACGAGTCACATGCGTCTCAATGTTGAGTATTACTGAGTTGTAAAATTTGACACTGTTAGCCACATTAATATCAGTTTGTTTGCATAAACTCTGACGATCTGTAGGGCGGAGCCTACACCCGGGTTGTTCAACCAACTGGTTGTTTAACAGTTTAAACAACGTTTTCTCTGTGCAATGAGAATTTCAGTCAGGTCACAAGGAACATAATGGGCTTTGGGCTAAAATTAATACTGAATAACAAGAAATTTGCATTTCTGTGTCAGTGACACAGACCATTAATTAATGGAACCAGTTACAAAGAAGATAAGGATTACAACTGGATCAGACAGAAAAAAGATTCAAATATTTTGAAGACTGACGAAATGTGTGGGATAAGCATCGACATGCCCAAATGTCATCATAGATTCCTTAAAGAGCAACTAAAACGCCGATTACAATTTTTACTTTTTTGACTTTTCCGACAGTTTAAATATTCTTTTAACTGATGGAGATTAGTTTGCAGACAGGGATTTTTTTATTTAAAAAAACGGTTGTTATTCTGAACCATTTATCCTGTTTCGCAAAAGCTCATTATGTATGTAAATGTATGTACGTGACCCCGTGACGTAAACGTGTAGAGTCGGTTGATGCTATAGCCAAACACTAGTTCATGTACGTACGTGGAGTTGATGCTGTTGGAAGAGTTTTTGTCGACATAACTCCTCCGTTTTTCCGTTTATTTTGTCTAATTTTAATATTATTTCAGTATGAGCATGGTTCTGCACTCTAAAAACAACTTAGTCAAAATATTGACTGGTTTTCCTAGTTGTTGAAAATTGACTAGGAATTTAGTTAAACGTGCGAAGTTTCACGTTGACCGATACTCGTTTTGACTAGCGTAACTGTGATTCTAGTCACCGCGTATTCATACGTCACGCGGATGGGTTTCCTACACTGGTCAAAGGGGCGAGACGCGCGCACGTCGAGAGAAGTTTCTGCAGTCAACAGTTTGCAATACAACGACGACATCGATCGACGCGTCAAGGTCGACCGCAATTATGGACGAGTTTGTTACTCTAAAGCTGGAGAGCTGGGGAATGGAGTGCCTTGTAAACACCTTCAAAGGTAGGCCTAGATTTTGTGGTTTTGAACTTGTACTAGGATAAATTGTAGCACAGCACGGTACCAGAAAAGGCATCGTTAAAAAGAGGAAGAGAATAAAAGACAACGACTGTAACTTAGACCTTATCATGCTTATGTCATGACGAGAAAGTGTTCTGCCTAAAAAAATCGATAACGTTCAGCTATAAACTTTAAGCCTTGGAAATGTTCAATGCACTTGTTCGTCAACTGATATTGAGGCCTGTAAATCCAAACTTAATTTGCGTGCATATCTTCACAAAATAGTTATAAAAGAATGCAACGTAGGCCGGGCCTCAGCGCAATTCCTATACAATCCGTGCGAGCCAGTCACACGCGGGGTGGCGGCGCGGTGAGGGCTGCATTGTACATAGACTTGGTTCCAAGTCTGTGATCGTGGTTTTTGTCGGCCTGATAGCCCGCATTACAATCACAGAATAGTGCCGGCAATAGCGCCCTCTTGTGAGTTAACCTTGGATCACGATCACAGCCTTGGGAATCTCGTTCATCGGATTGTACACACCCTATGGCGAATTAGTCCAAAAGTGGACGGAACAAGCTGATTGGTCGGAATCGCCAAAAGCCTTCTATAACATGAATATTCAAATCAGGAGAATTAATGGACGATTCCACTAATCCGACGAACCGTTAGAAGCCACCCAATCGGGCGGTACAGCGCTCGCGCGCGCTTCATAGCCGTGCTTAGTACATATTTATAAGGCGCGTGTTTACTTTGGAGCGTGTTTACTTTTTACCTATTGGTGAAAAGCACAATGTGTGCGCGCGTATAACGAGCGCGCGTGTATGGTACCGTTTGATTGGGTAGGCCCTACATAAAGATGGCTTCTAATTTAACATTTTGTTCGTCGGATTTAGTCTATAGGTACACTGTAAAAAATGACCACACTTCATGCACTTGTATGCACCTGGGAATTACTACTTGTGGCACTTGAAGTGTGAAAGCAACAGGATATTGACAGGTGAGGTGCTAGAGGTGATATATAATATTTGACGGGTAGCATTTGAGGTGCTTTGAACCACTTATCGCACCTCAAGCTCTTGCAAGTAACAAAGTAAAGACACATGAAGGTCTTCATGTGATGTGAAATATTTGAAATGTAGCACTTTATGTGCTTGAAATCACGTATTGCACGTCAAGTGATTTCATGTGACAAATTGCTGACACCCGAATCACTTGATGTGCTAGACATACTTGAAAAATATAGCTCTTCATGTGCTTGAACACACTTATTGCAGCTCAACTAAGTGCAAGTGATGGACTGATATCATCTGAAGCACTTGAAGTGATGCGAACCATTTGATAGATATAACTTAACATGCTTGAATTCACTTATTGCACCTCGTGTGATTTCATGTAACAGATTATCGACACTTGAATTACTTGATGTGCTATAAATGTTTGAAAAATATAGCGCCTTATTTGATTGTACACACTTATGGCACCTCAACTAAGTGCACGTGATGGACTAATATCATCTGAGGTACTTGAAGTGATGCGAGCCATTTGAGAGATAGCACTTCATGTGCTCGAACACACTTATTGCAGCTCAAGTAATTTCATGCAACAGATTATTGACACCTGAATTATACCTAATGTGCTAAGACCGCTTTCGCTTCGTGTGATTGTGCACACTATGTGCGACTATATCATCTGAGAAACTTGAAGTGATTCGAACTAGGCCTACTTGAGAGATAGCACTTGATATGCTTGGAATTGCACTTGAAGTAGAATTGCTTGTACAGCAGGTTATTAATGACACCTGAATTACCTGATGTGCTACGACTTGCGCTTCAGGTGATTGTACACAATTTTGACAGGTGCATGACATGTGATGGACTGATGTTATTTGAACTTGAAGTGATGAGAAATGTTTGAAGGTTATAAAAAAGCGCTTCATGTGATTGAACACACTTACGGCACCTCAACTAAGCGCAAGTGATGGACTTATATATTTAAAGTGATGCACATTTTTTGAGCGGTAGCACTTCATGTGCTCCAACACACTTAATGCACGTAACAGATTGACACCTAAAGTACTTGATGTGCTATTTATCGGCTTTGCATGTTTATATTGTACTTGAGGTTTACAGTCTATTGACCTCTGCAAATTGCTTTATAAAATATTCCGGTTAAGTGTAGTGCACGTCATGTGCCCGAGTATAAACGCTTATAACACTTTTCAAAAGCACAAAGCGCTAACACATAATAGGCCTAATACCCCTTCGTGAGCTGGAACACATTATGTTTTTAAACATGTTTAACGCATTGACATGATAGGCCTACTTTGAAGAGCGGTTTGCGTTGATTTATCTTCGCATTGGCGCGGCATAGGCAGAGCCTACACCATGTCATAGGCCGAACTCACGCAAACTCAAAGCTCAGGTGCGGGAGTTTTGTGAGTTGCATGTGCTTTTCCATAGCTTTTGCACCCGAGGTTACAAGAGGGAAAAGCTTAATTCAAATCGTGAGCCTGCATGGGGTTCCTGACGCACTTCAAGTTAAACACTGAGGATGATGTGCATGATGCTGTGCAAAATTAATAGTGGCCCACGCCGGGTCTAAAATAGCAGATAGGCCTAACTTATGCGGGCATGGATGGACCTGAGAGCATGGGAATTAGAAGACTGCAAATACCTTGTCATACAGCAAACCATGCAAATAGGAATGGCTTTTACATGAAGCAATATCGCCCGCCCTATTTGGTCACGTGAATAACGATAGGCAAATAACAGGCGTATTGATTTTGATATTGACGTTTCCAGTAGGGCCTACATCTTTCTTCGTATTTTTGATGAAATTGATCGAAAGGCTACGTCGGTGTGATTTCTTAGAAATAATTTAATTTTGATGACAAAAAAGAGAGAATTAAAACGTTTCACTATAATTTAAAACTGTGTTATGTTTTTTCGTGCGCATGTACACTGCGCTAAACGGCTGTCCTAACGCATTGCAACGTGATCGTGCGTACTGTACTGTACTACGTATACGTATAGCAATTATTGTACGTGAAAATGGCGTCAACCGTCGACTTGCACTGTATGACCACAACAGAACTCTGTCAGTTTCTGAGAGAGAAAGAGATATCGGATGATATCATCGACAAATTTGAGAGTAAGTATTTGTGTTTCAATAGAAGTGTTTACAAGTAACGCTAGCCTCTTATGATCCAGATGTTGTTTGTAAATTTAACGTAACGCTTTCATGTGTAAAAACGGTTGGATGTAGCATGCATAGTTTAGGCACGCCATTCACAATTGGAATAGCGCATGCGCGAGATGTGCAGTTTCAACGCGATTCACGATTTACATGTAGTTTCAATAGATAAACAGTTCGCCACATACATGCAAAATCATAGCGGGCTGCCAACGAAATCAAAGAAAAATTCTTGTTTTGAAGTAGCCTAAATGAAAAAAGCAATTATGGCATTGTGGTTCAAGATGTTTGTATGCTCCAACTTTTGTGTGAAGAAAAGTTTCTAGGCCTAACGTTAGGCTAGGCCTATCTGCTTTGAAACAATGCAAAATGTGGATTCGTTTATCTCTCGGCAGGCAAATTTCGCACAGTTCGATTGGAACGGGCTTATATTAGGCCTATTGCTAAATGTTTTTAGAGAGTTTTTAGGGCAAGTAAACAACAAAAACAGTTGATCATCCAGGGTTTTTCAAAAAGAGGAGGATGAGGGTATTTTTATTTTATTTTCTTTGAAGATGGCCACCATGTCTAAATTTAAATTCAAAACGGCCAATAAACTTTTCAAAATACTAGCTGGCCTGACGTTTCGAACTTAAGCAAGTTCTTTCTCAAAGGCAAATGACAGAGTACAAGAAACAAACATGTAGGGAACACACATGCATGAGGGGGTGGGTGGAGAGACACAAAAGAGGGATGCAAAGGAACATGGCAGTGGGTAAACATCAAAGGGAGAGGAAAGGACAGCCAGGAAGAAAGGAACAATGAAGTGTGGTAAGGGTAAGCATGAAGGAGTGGAGGGATTAAGATGAAGGATGAAGCTGGGGAAAGGGGACAAAGGAGGTGAATTGTATATTTCAGGTCCATTCAGTCAGTCAGCAGTTTGCAACAGTTTAATTCATTTTCAATAAACTTTTCAGTTCAAAATTACTGCCAGCTTTCTATTTTATCATTCTAGCAAGTAGTGTCAAATTATTCATGTTAAACAATGTTCTATATATTTTATGAATTTTATGCATGTTTTATGCATGAAAAAAAAAAAAGAGGTAAGAAAAACAAACCAAAAAACACAAGGATGTGGCTTAAAAAAGGATGTGGGCAGGGACGATCAACTGGTGTTTTTTTGTTTTTTTTTGCCCTACATGTATGTTAGATTTTTATACCAGTCTTACTCAAGTTGCTTTGTTTTACTTCAGACTTGAATAGACTTGGAAAAAAACGACTTTTGTGACTTTACTTGACTTGGGGAAAAATGACTTGTGACTATTGACTTCACTTGTCAAAATTTGACTGGTGATGACTTGTGAAAGAATATTTTCATATGCACTGTACATACATGTAAATGTCAGACTTTTTGTTTACGATAAACATTTCTTGACAAGAAATGCACAATGGTGCAGTGGGGGTTAATGGGGGCTGGGAGCAATGTAGGTCCAACTTAAAACAATAGAAGAAAAACAATTAGGGGTCAATTGTATTCATAAAAATGGCAGTAGTGGCTGTGAAGTTGGCATCCCCCCCCCCCAAAAAAAAGACAAAATGTCACTCAGGGAAGGGGGGGGGGTTGCTTAATGCTTACTGTACGCTCTGCCTTTCCCCTTCTGCATACTCACCTGTCCCTGGTCTAAAACTACTGATAGGCCAAGACACATTGCGTTTGCAGGGGCAGATCCAGGACTTGTTGCAGGGGGGTTCTTAAATTTGCCCAGAAAGGTTACTCCCCCTGAAAAAAATTTACAAGCGTATAGAGGGGGGGGGGGGGGGGGGGGCTGATACTTTCTCACCGTTAGTGGTGCCATTGTAACCTCTTTGTTTGTCCATACCCATAGGCAAAATAGGACATGTAGGGTTTCTGCTTTTCTGGTTTGCAACTTCAGGCGTAAGCCAAAACCAAAAAAATGGCAACGAACAGTGGGGGGTGGGGGGGGGGGGGGTTGACCCCCTCCCAGATTAGCGCCTGGTTTGTAGCCAAACTGTGATTGTGAATTATATATAATGATTAAGCTGAGGCAAAAAATAAAGTTCTGCTTGTGATTACATGGAATTCGAAAATTGGGTAGGTAGGTAGGTAGGAATTTTTGAGGTTTTTTTCTTCATTTTTTTAGTGTACAATCATATGTAGGTGTCTGTGTAGTCGAGGGTAAAATGTAGTAATTGATGGTTTTGAATTTATTTTCTCATTTTCCCCAAAACAAATATAAGAGTAGGGGCCGTCAAAACAGGGTTTGTAGGGTAACCGGAACTTCCAGGAAGCAGAACTATAATTTGTTTTGGGCCATTTTGTGCTGTTTAAATATTGAAATGATTGAAATAATTAAGACCTATCGTGTACACATGTTCAGATTGTTTTTCATGTGTGGCATTGATCAAAGATCTTTTTTTTAAGTCTACCTCAGTCTGAATTAATTTAATTGTCAGCACCTACCACTCACAGCAGGCTGGTTGCCGATCTGCACAATGACATTATAAAACAGCAATTGATCAGATTGATTATAATCAGCAAATGTAACACTATGTTTAGTAGCAAATATTAACCTTGTTTAATTTCAAATAAATGTCACATGTTGTTTATCTAAATGGACCCAGATCTTTAGTGATGCTTATAAGTACAGCTTCTGTCAGTAGGATTTATGGAAGTTTTGAAATTTACATTTTAATGTAACAACTAGCTAGGAATTTCATTGGAAGATGGTTATATTTTTTTCTATTTGGTTGATGTTTACAGGCGAAGGCATATGTGGAGAAGTCCTACCCCTCTCATTGGCGGAACTGATGGAGTTGGCTCCACGAATAGGACCACGGAGAGTTCTTCAGAAGCGAGTTCCACAGCTCTTGGAATACTTGGTATAGAACAAATTCATTTAAAGTTTCAGTGAGTTATTAAAGATGCCACATCAGTGCTTGCTGTGTCCCTTTAGAACAAATGTAGAGGTGTGCTTTTCAAAGCACCTGATAGAAAAGCACAAACATGATCCACGTTTCATTGTTAAATGTAGGTATTGTGAAGCCACATATCAAAAATATGATTCATTTCGTAAACACATGTACCGTAAACATCAAAATGACCTAATGATGGAGAGACAACCTAGTGATCAAGAAAGTGTTCAAGATGACATCGAGGATGAGTTTGACATTGATATAGACGATGTTGAAACTGCTGATGGGCCCACATCAACAGGCCAGTGTGCATCATATATACTCCAGTTACAAACCTCCAAAAATGTATCACAGACTGCTATTGATGATGTTGTGAGCAACACCAGGGAACTTATCTCAAATATAAATGAGGTCAATTGTCAACAAGTCATAGCTCATCTTCAGTCAGTTGGTTGTCAACACAGACAATATTGATCTTGAATGTATTTTCACGGATGATCCGTTTAGTGGTTTAGAAACAAGGGCACAACAAGATAAATATTTTAAATCCAAGATGGGTTATATTGCACCACAAGCAGTTGAAATAGGAACAAAGTATGTTGTAAAGATGACAAAAGACAACAAACGTTCATATACAATGTTCTCCCAGGCTGTAGTTGGATATTATGTTCCATTTTGGGAATCTCTGGAGAGTCTTTTGCAACACAGTGAAGTTGCTGAAGAAGTTGTGAAAGGACATGTATCAGCTGATGGATTCATGTATGATATTTGCGATGGGTCTTACTTTAATGACCACCCTCTTTTTAAAGATGATAATTGTGCCATTCATATTTTATTGTACAATGATGACATTGAAATAGTCAACCCCATAGGCTCACATGTAAAAAGGCACAAACTGTCGATGTTTTATTGGTCCCTTGCCAATATACATCCATCATGCAGATCAAAGTTGTCTACAATCAATTTGCTTGCTGTTGCAAAATCAGTTGATTTGAAGAATGAGGTTGCAGCTTTTCACAATGACTCACCTGCAATGTGCAAGCTGCTTGAGAGTTTCAGGGTATCCCTGTATAAACTTGGAACAGAGGGCATACGATTTTTCCATGGTGGAACTGAGTACTTGAAAAGAGGGGGATTAATAGCTGTACTTGGAGATACCCCTGCACTTAATGTCATTGGTGGATTTAAGGAAGGTGTATCATTTGCATACAAAAAATGCAGAACCTGTGAAGTTGTTGGTGGAGAGGAAATGCAAAATTTCATGGAGTCACAGTTTACTCTGCGACAGGAAGATGAACACAGACGAAGATGTGAGACACTGAGAACTCTCAGCAAGGAGGCACAGGTGTATTGGTCTAAGCATTATGGAATCAACAGTTCAAGCATTCTTCTGAAGTTTCCTTATTTTAAGGTTACTCAGTGCTTTTGCATGATGTAATGCATATCTTCTTTGAAGGTTTAGCTCCACGAGAAATGTCACTTCTTCTTCATCATTGTACATCTGAAGGCTACTTTACACTTCAGCAGTTAAACAGAGCTGTGAAATTATTCAGCTTTGGGATACGGTGGTCAAAGAGCAAGCCCTGTGAAATCGCCCCCCAAACCATACAGCCTGGGCATCAACTTAAACAGGATTCAGCACAGATGTGGTGTTTGGTTCTGCATTTACCACATTTAATAGGTCACATGGTTCCACGCAATGATGAAAAGTGGAAGAACTTCCTTCGTTTGGTCCAAATTATTACACTCTGTACTTCCCATCGTGTTGATGCATCAACAGTTGCAGCATTAGAGCAGTTAATAGCCACTCATCATTTGACATACATACGTCTGTATCCCCAGCAGTCTGTCACTCCAAAAATGCACTACTGTGTGCATCTTCCAAATCAAATGCAAAAATTTGGACCATTGCGTAATGTGTGGGCAATGCGAATGGAAGCAAAACATTCCCAGGCCAAAAAGAGAAAGTGGAAGAATTTCAGAAACGTGCCATACTCTGTCAGTGTATATTATCAGAAGTGGATGTGTGGGAAAATGACTTCAGGCGATGGCAATGGTCTGCCTTATTTCATAAAAGAAGGTGACAGATGGGACAGAGGAATTAATAGATAGGAACCATCATCTGTATCCCTCCCTAGTGGTCACATGTCCAGAAATTGAGTGGATTGCTCCTGTGGTTTTCATGTCTACAGAAAAAGTTACCATCAATGCAGTGATGTACAAAATTGGGGATGTTCTGTACTACAAAAGAGAACAAGATAACTGGTACTTTGGCCAAATCCTAGAAATCGTGGTTAGAAACATGCAAAAGTATTTAATTTTGAACAAGCTGGAAATTGTAGTGTTTAATTCGCATCTGAACAGCTATGAGGTAAAACTCACAGATCAAAATATATGTCTACATCTTGTACCAGAAAGTCTGTGGTACCCATGGCCAATCATCTTTAATAAGACTTCCTCCAAGTGGTATGTCACCTTGGAGGGTGACATAGATGTAGATCAGTTATAATTATGAATGTTTCATTACCAGTGTTCAAGCTATGACAGTTCTACCGCACCTTCAAAGAGTACAGCGAGTACCATGTCTGCTGGAGATGATGTTGAATCTGATGGTAAATCATTAGGTATGTACTATGTGATGATTCCTTGCAAAATCAGTTTGAAACATTGATCATTAGAAGACTTTGCTAGGTCAGACAAACTTTGTACATCAACAAAAATATGACACCTTTTCAAATAGATTCACATTCTGTCTATTGGAGAACATGCAGTCTTTGCATATCTGGTAAATCCTTGTTCTGGCCTCTTTTATGTTGGAAGTTTACAGTTAATTGCCTTACAGGTGGAAACGTATATTCACACAAGTGTGTGTATAGTTCATTAAAAAATTGTTCTCACCCAATGAAATTGGTAAGAGTAAGATTCTGGACTCTTGGGTGAGACAAAAGTTTGCCCTGGGGGTATGGTAGAAAAATGTATGCCTGTTGAATCTGCACTTTCTTTTATGTACATGACCATGTGCATGTAATTTGAAAATCAACAGCATTCAACATTATTAAAAGGTAATTTTAAATATTGTAAAATGGGGTGGGGGAGACGTGTCTCCTCTCACCCTCATTTAAAATCTTCAATCTAACAAGAACTTGCCCTCAGTGCCCACACTGAAAAATTGGTGCACCTCATCATGTGCCCCCCCCCCCCCCCCCTAGAAGAATTAACCCCAGTTACGACACTGATTTTAACACATTCAGTGTGCAAATTATTGTAAATGTTATTGAATAATTGATCGTTGATCCCTTTGTCAGCTGCAAATGACGCAGTCACGATAAGGATATCTGTGGTGGCGTAAAGCTGTCGTATCCATGCCAACTGCCGCGCTTCTCAAAGGTGGTGCACAGGGCTCTTCAGGAGGAAAACATCTACAAAGAGTGGGATGAGTTCATCAGGGAGGCAGCAGTTTTCTATTTACCGGATATGCGTACTTCAGATGGCCTAGCGAGGATCGCATACCATAGCATTGGGAGATCCATGTTTGACAAGTATCCTTGTATTGCAAGTGCAGGACAGAATGCATGGGTATATTGCTTTAAATATGTAGCATCCTAAATATTTTTTTTGGGCGGGGGGTGGGGGGAGGGGAGGTGGCACTAAACCTCGGGCATCAAGTTGACAAGGTCAAATGGAGGGTTTCACAAATGTGTATATATATGTCCATAAAGTGCTTGAATCAAATTTAGCTCCTTTTTCAATCCATCCTTCATTTTCCCTCACATTTATAGTTCATACTCTTATATTCTCACTTTTTCTCACATCTTGGGCAATTTACAACTTAACTGCTCAAGTTCATCATACATTGTATATATTATTTATGAGAGGGCACTTTTGGAACTTGCTTGCAAAGGTAAATTTTACACAAACAAAATGAAGTTCATTTTCTTGCCAATAATCTTGCTATGGTCTCGCACAACAAAAAGGCCAACTATGAATATAGACTGTTTGTGTGCAGTAAAGACTTCATGTTTTTCTTTCAGTCTCACTTCAACAAATGCCTGAGTTCAAAAATCCGATGGGAGCGACAGAAGCGGCTCAAATTGGTGAAACGGAAAGGCCCTTCCTCCATGGCCTCCAGTGCCTCAAGTGGAAGTAAGCGTCAGCGCACATTTTCTTCACCAGAGCAAGCAGTTCCATCTATCGTAGAGCCGATCAGTGAGCACATTAGTGAGGAGGTTTACGCAGCCCATGTCACTGAAATCCAGGTAATTAAAACAAACCTTTTTTCGAATTGCTTGCCAATTAAGAGATGCATTATGACATATTCACATTGTTTGTACTGTTTTGTTAGTTGCAATAATATCAAGAATTAGTGAAAACAGTAAAGTGAATAAATTTGAGAAATACTAAGAGTGTAGCCAGCTATATTAAAGCCATAGTTTATGCCAGCAGGTGATTGGCAAAGCTAGTGTGGGTGCCTGTGTATGTTTTGAAATACATGTACCATTTAGTGGTGTAGTGGGAGAGGAGGGGGCATGGACAAACATGCGCAGCCCCCCCCCCCCCCCCCCCCCAAGGCATGTGTGCCTGCAACCCCCCCCCCCCCCCAACCCCAACCCCCCCCCCCCCCCCGCACAGAACTCGGAGAAGGTATAAAATGCACTGTTTCAACCCATTAGGTGCCCTTCAGAAAATTAACCCCTCTCCTTTGCGTCCCCCCTACATATTGTACCTCTGTTGCACTGTTTGTGGCATATCAACTAGCAAAATAGACAATTGTGGCTGCCCAAAGGCCTGTATAATTAACTGAAAATAAAGGTCTTTGAGGTTAATTTTCACAATTTCCATTTTTGTTTTTCACAATAGATGACAGATGTTGGTAAAATGTAATATGGGTTTCTCGTATTGATACTCAATTTTCATTCTAAAAAATCCTCTCTATCTGCCTTTCATTTTGCACTATGGGTTTGTTTTTAAAAGTTCTAGCCAGGCATCCCAATTGTACCATGTCATCATTTTAAATGCAACTCAAGGTTTTTATCAAAATCTGTCCTGACTATTATTTGACCTACTAGAAAGTGTTTACCTACGTCCAGAAGAAAGAAGGTACATATACAGCCACTATGAAGGCCCACATGAACAAGCTTCTAGAGGAGACCTTCCAACAACGAAGACAACTAATAAACACCCCAGACAACATGGACACATCACAACTTGTGGAGCGATTGTGGACTGATTTTCCCTGCTTAAGAATTGAGACTTTTGTAAGTAAAGAGTTTGACCTCTGCCATTGTGTGACCCGCTCTGGAAAAAGGTATATTATGTCGCAAAATATGAAAAATGAGTTTTATGTATGTTTGGAAAGCTTGTAATATAAGCTTTCATTTGGTACATGATAGAGCTCCAAAGCCCTGTCCGTTCTGGAGATATCACATTTTTGCATATTAATTAGTTCTATGTAGTTTAAATTGCACAACAGAGAAAACAGGCTTTGAAATAGCTAGTTCTAATACAATGCAATGGAACAATGCACTCTAAAAAGGTTATTTTTCCACTGTATTCACTGAAATCAACATTGTTGTGCACCAAACCTAAAACTTTAGATGTTTAAGATGTCATTCAAGACAAAAAACTAAAATGAATTTTGATGAAAAATTTCACCCTCTCAACTTGAAAGGGTCATTACACGTAAATGCATTGCGCGACTTATATCACCTTTTTCTGGAGCGGGTCACATTGTATCCAGTACCATTTATGTTTCCACAGTTAAAGAGGACAATTGAGTTACCCCACCCCCCTTTCTAATTTTAGAAGTCTGATAAATATGTTTTCTAAATGAGTCCATATTTAAGATGCAAATGTCAATGGGTCTGTTGTAATTAACATCAATGACACAACAAAAAAATAATAATAGTTGTGATGGCATACAAAATGTATGGAACCATTCAGACAGTACTGGATATTTGACATTTTTGTTTAAAGTTTGCATCATTTATGAAGAGGGATGGCGTGTCCCAGTGTAAAAACTGTCACTTTTCCTTAAAGAGGAGTTCCGCTCTTGACAAACACAGAAATGTTTCATTGCATTTTTGGTGGTACCTTACTTTGAAAATGAAATTTTTGAACATTTGATTTGTGTTTTTCCACCTATGGAATTATTTAATTAGACTTTGGGCTGTGTATTAAGATCGTTATTTTTTTCATCCAACAGTTCTGGGAAGAAATCAGACGTATGAACATCAACCTGGAGACATACTACAACCTCCACTACAATGAAGTTGTGGGACGGCTGGGAGACCTGTATGGTATTCCACATGATGTAAGTAGTGAAAATGATTTTTCAAATTCCAAAAAAAATGAGACATTCTTCAATTTGAAATGTTGTTTAGGTTGCTGTTTACTCTTCAGTTTGTTTAACAATTCTTAGATTTTGACTAATTTTTCAAATTGAAAATTATCTTCTTTTAAAAACAGTCAAACAAAAAAGTTTAGGTTTGCCCATTTGCTCAGATCCTGGCCAGAAGGGATTTACGCTCCGATTGGGAGGCCACGGACGAAACTGTACAATAGTGACTGAGGAATCATGGACAATGTAAACTACTGAGGAAAAAAAGGGCAAACCCCTCAGAATTTAGTACGATTTGTTATTATTTTTTTGCAGACAGACTTTGACCAGATACATGTTTGGCAGGAGACTGAAAGCAGGCTGAACAAGAGAGTGAAACATCTTAAACTGGTCAAGGCCATGGAGGTAATAATAAGGGAATAATAGTGCTGAAGGCCTGTTTGAAATGTTTAAAACTGGGTAGGGGCCTTGTCGCCGAGGTGAGGGCCATTATTGGCGACCAGGCCCCTAGTTTTAAACCAGATGCTTATTTACTCCACACTATCATTCCCATTCATAAATACCTGTCATAGAACCTTATCACACTCATCATTTATGTACACAACAGTCTGTTTCATTCATGCAGAGAATGTGATAATGTTTTCCTTTCTTGGGCAAAATTGCATATTGACGCTAGTCAGAAGTGCCCCTTGATGTTGACTAATTGGGAACCGTGACCGCCGAGATGGGACTGATGGATGGCTCAGTTAAGCAACAAAACGGTTATCTAGAGTTAGCAGGTGCAAGCCCCGCTCCAGTCAATTTTTTTATTTAACTTAAAAAAAAAAAAAAGATACAAACTTAACATGGTTTTAGGGTGGATAGTCAATATTTGCTCCTCAAGGCATTGTAAAGTGACAAACTAGTACTTGAAACGAAGCCACAGAACTAGTTTGTTTTAATATCATTCACATGTTTTAAATTTATGTCACCTCCCTCCTTCACCCCCTCCCCCCCCCCCCCCCCTTCCGCCAGCACCCCCCCCCCCCCCCCCCGCCAGCACCCCCCCCCCCCCCCCCCAAGCCCCCCCCCCCAGCCCCAGACCCCCCCAGCATTCTTGTTCCGGGGACATACACTCGACTCTACAAGGTATTTGTGGGGACCGAAAACGCTGTGGGGACAGCAGAAAGTCCCTACAACTTGGTCCTAATTACCCATAATAACGCGGTGATGGTCCACCCACACATTTAAGCATAGGATCATGTGTAATCAATTAATTACTTCTCTTTTGCTTTGTGTCATTACTCAGCTCAGTGAGAAAATTGACAACTCCCAAAACTCACCTACCCTTGTCATTATTATGGATGACAAGATAGTGACTGGGGCACATGTCATCGGATTCCAGAGGACCATGGTTGAAGTGCACGGAGAACAGTCAGTCAAGCGGGGACTGCTTGCCTTGGTGGGAGCCTACTTTATCCTTGACTTCGAATACCCTCCTGGGTACTCAGTAATGCTGAAGTTTCTTCAGCACTACATGATGGGGAGGGTGTTGAAGGACATGCCAAAGTCAGTTACAACACTGTGCACGAAGGCGGGAGTTACCCTGACAAAAGATTAAACTTAAAGGTGGAAGTTGAATTTACCAGACTCTTACTTAGATCTACATGGGTTTTTCTATGAAGTTAGTTTACATAACAGTTTAACAGAGATTAGGTATTCTATATGGGGTCAGTAAATTCATTTTGATTTTGACTTTTCACACTATTTCCGAAAGATTTAGAGCAGTTTGATTTTTTTCAGCATGACATTTGAAAAAACAAAACAAAACAAAAACAGGTTAAAAATGTAACATGGACTCTTTAATATTGTTGAGATGTATGGTAATTTTTCACCTGAAGGAATTAGCTGAGATTATTATGGACCATTCCTAACATGTACTTTATCAATTTAATGTGAAATCTTAGTGCTATATACCGTGAAATCTGTTAATTTCACACAAACATTCTAAAGAGTTTAACATTTAGCATCAATGTGCAGATTTCTTGGAATAGCACAAAGGCTTTAATTTAAGTTTCCAAAATACAAGTTTTGAATGGTCTGATATGTTCTCAGTTATTTAATTAGAGGAAATGTTAACACAGCTTACAAATACTAACCAAATGTGTTAAAAATGTGTGTTGTCCATGTTACATCTAATTCTTGTACCTTTTTTGCTTCCAATTATCATTTTGAATGGCACCATAATGCTCAGAAATTGCTTAAAACAACATGAGTCTAAACAAAACTATTCTGCAGTGCTTACCCCTTACAGGTAATCTACAAATATGTCATAAAATGTTTCCCAATTCATGGAACGACCCACATGTATAGTGTTTAGCTAGTGTTCATTCAGTAATAATTAAAGTGAACAGCTAAAAAATGTAGGCTATTCCATTCCAAATCAACCACAGACATAGCTTAAAGCTGTATATTTTTATTCAAAACAATTCACAAAGGGAACTCACTAAATGCACTATATTTGTGTTTGTTTTAAATAGAACAAGTAAATTGACTGGAGTGTTGTTTGACAAAACGGGAACCTCAAAACATAGGGTTGAAATGGCAGAGAACAAATTCTTCTCTTACAAAAGTCTCATTTTGGAAGCAATAGGAAATATGTCAACATCTTCTCTACGAGTTGTGATGTGTCCACGATGTGTATAGTTGCCTGATTTGAGGGCTGTCCTTTTGAGATTGGTTCGGACTTTTTAAACCAAAAAAAATATTTGCTCTTCCAATTTTCATTAATGTATTTAACTCTCAACCAAAAACTGTGGACCTTTTTTTCCACATCTTCTCTACGAGATGTGATGTCTCCTTGTTGTGCATACATTTACATTGTAGTTGCCTAATTTGAGGGCTCTCTTTTTGGGATTGGTTCGGACTTTGTATAAAAATAACCAATCGCCACTCCTACTTTCAGTTTAATTAACCCTCAACCAAAAGTTGTTGACTTTTTTGGATGAAGGTTAATTCTTGCTTTGTGTCCATGGGTCTCTTTAAGGCTACATGTAGATTTGTGGGGTTTTTTTTAATGGTGATTTGCAAATGATAGTGTGTAATATAGAAGAAGAACAAAAATCAACATTCCACTTTTCACTGTAGGCTATGACCAGAAACTGTATTTATTTCTTTCTTTTTATTTGGTGGGGAGGTGGGTTAGATGTATTATTATTAGTTTTTTTTTTTGGGGGGGGGGGGGTAGCCCTTTGTTGAGTAAGCTTTTCTATAAGCACTCTAGAATTTGTCTAGATATTTTTCTTTTAATTGGTATCTTGGCAAGTCATCGTTTTTTGTCAATTTTGAACTGGTACATTCCTTAAAAGTGTGTTTTTTTTTTTAGTGTTTCAGAGAAGATTACAAATATTCAGGTTATTCATCTTATTCTAGAAAATAAATAAACACTCCATCCCCTGACCAGTTTTTCCTCTAAACATAAACTAACAATTTTGGAACTTGTTTTTTCCTTTCCATTGGGAACATCTATTTTGTGTCTGCATAATACAACAAGGGCTTTTTGTTTTCTTAAATATAATCTTCAAGTGTTTACCACGTTGCTTGTTTAGTAAATGTGAGGCATTGTGGTAAAATTAGACAGAACCTAAACTTAGAACAGTTCGGGGTGGAGAAAAATCCAAAAACCAAATGGGGTGATTTGTTTTTCAATATTCAGATTTATTGATATTTGTAATCTTGGATGTCTGCTACACATATTTGTTTTAAGAATATACAAATCGTGATTTTTCTTTTTTACTGAAGAAAAAACAATTGGCATCTTTCATTTGCATGAATACAAAAGCCTTTTTTTCACAGTAGTTTAGTTTTTTGACGAGTAATGTGACATTCAAACAGCCATAACTTGTCAATGGAATGTCTAATTGAAGTGCAACAAACAGTATTGTAATTTTATTCCTTGTTCCTAATACACGCAAAACTCTCATTTCGACCTTTGCTCAGTTCTGTCTCATTTTGCCAGAAAGTCTCAACCAATCCTTCGGGGTTGCTACATCCCTGAACTACACCTGGCAATGAATGAAAAGCTACACTAGTTTAAAAACAAATTACAAAATAACATATTTCCTAAAACTTTTAACTTTTCCTCTTGTTAGTAGGGGATTTCATTTTTTTTTCGGAGTGGGAAGACTTCCGTTTGTGGTCAGAGGATACAATGAGGTTTTTTGTATTTAATAATCATCAATTAAGATGTTTGATGTGAGGTACAGCGCTGGTCGTGTAAGTTTGGCATAATTTCTTTTGAAACTAAGCCTTCCCCATTTGTTACTGTTTTCCTTTTTTAGTTCATGCAATAAGTGAATAATGAATGCCGGGAAAATTACATAAATGTAACATAATGTCACATCAGAAATTTGATGAAGATTTTCTTAGTACATATATTATCTTTTTGTTCAGAAAATAGTTTCTTTGTTCTCTAAAAGGTGTTTTCAAAATGTTTGTTTGAACAAGTGTTACACAAATTGTTAAAAGTGTTAAAAACAGTTTTAGTTTGATAAAGTGTTCACAAATTATTTGAAATTGATAGACACTACAATAAGTCATTTGAAACTGATAATTGTAAATTAAACTTGTCAGGTGCAGTACTTCATCACTGGTCAATTTTGCAAACTTGTAAACTAAATAACTCTGTAGACCTTATTTCTGGAAGCTTTGAATTCTCGGTACAATGGAGGTTGAGAAAAACAAATATGACAAATTTTGACAAAAGTTTGAAGGAGTGGGAGTTGGCCCCAGTCCTGCTGAAATGCACCTGACAGTAATATTTTTAGAAGCCGAAAATTTCCAATTATGATTGAATCTACAACAAATTTACTATTTTATACAGTAGCCTTAGTTTTTAAATGGAGTCAAATAATTATGCGTATGGGGTACCCATTTGTTTTTGGTTGGATTCAGATAAATTCCTACATTACACACGCTTGCATTTCAGCCACTTGCAATTATATTGCGGCACCATCAGGCTGGTCGTATTGCAGTACTCTCTGTAAAGTACATAAGGCGTGTCGGATGTTAGCGTTCATCCATGGTTGACTTCATCCCTATCAGTGGTCACATGTGCATAATTGGCAACTTGTCTTTAAGTGGTCATTTATTCAAGTTTGACAGATTGGTATTTTCAGTCTTTGTTTTTAGGATTGTTAATTATCATTCATGCAAAAAGAAATCTATATTGTAATTAAGCAATACTAACATAACCTCTTCAATTATAAAGGTCCGAGTGACATGGCTGCAGCTGAATAAAATCTATACATGTATCAGCATTAAAAAAGTTGTTCCTCGGTCACAGTGTAATTGAGAATACAAACATTTTGCTACTTAATTATTAGGTAATTGACTCCAACATTTTCATTGTTTATATGCAACATCTTCCTTAGATACAAGAAATAAATCATCTGGTGATTTATATTTTGTGGAATTGTTTCTACTTTTTTTGAACGGATACTCTAACAATGCTTGCAACTGCCAACCTGTCTGAATTATCACTCAACCGCATGAAGCGTATATCACGGGTGCAGTTTTAAATTAATTTTTATTTGAATGGAAGTCAACGAATACGTGTTTGTTAAACACATGCTTGAGTGAATATGTGCTAGTCTGCGGGCGCTTGACCTTTCTTAAAACTGTCTCCTCGGGTGCATGTCACTGCGTCAGTGCTTGATGTACATGAAGTAATTGAAGTGCCTCAAGTATTCGTGGTTTTCAGACAAAGATGTGCTTGTCTGTATGTGCTAGTAAACATGTGCTAGTCGAGTCAACTAGCACCCGAGGTGCATAAAATAGTACCTCAAGTGTTCATGATATTGGGACAAAGATGTGCTAGTCGGTATGTGCTAGTAAACATGTGCTAGTCGAGTCAACTAGCACCCGAGGTGCATAAAATAGTACCTCAAGTGTTCATGATTTTGGGACAAAGATGTGCTAGTGAATATGTGCTAGTAAACATGTGCTAGTTGGGTCATCTGGCACCTAAGGTGCATGAAATAAGTGCCTCAAGTGTTCATGATTCTGGGACAAATATCTGCTAGTCCACAAGTGCATGATGTGCAGTGAATTTTTACAGTGTAGGTAACGCGTTTTTCGTCTAGTAACAAAAACTAACAATCACGTATCTAATTTGGTATTTTTTCCACTAATATAAGATCTAATATGATTTAGCTATAGGTTTTAAATACCATTTACGTGCCATTTTGCCAAGTATCATTCAAATTTGAGACTGAACAGTGTAACAGAACACTGTATTGTAACCTATTGGTAATGGACGCGGCCTACACGGTTTTTGTGTCCTTCTGATTGGCCATCTCTATGGGCTTCCGTTTTATTATGTAAATTTAGTTATTTTGGCGAAAGTCGTAACACTTTTGCCAAAGACCGGGCGACAGACCCATGTTTCACGAGACACGGCGTGGGGCCAGCGCGGCATAGCCCCCGCGCCTGGAAGACCCAGCACAGCTTGCTGCCGCATATATCTATCAACGCTGCCCTCTACTGCACTCTACATATCGGTACGGCGATCAGTACACAGTACTGGCGCCGGCTGTGTGTACTACTGGTCGGCGGCTTGCGTAGACACATGCAAATTGTAGTTTTACTCCTAAATCTGTGAAACAGCGAAACGTCTACTACTCCAAAGGCAAAGACGAAAACGTCGTTTAGTGGTGCCCTTATAAAAACAAATTGGCCTGTTACCATTGAAATTACCATTGAAAGGTACCATTCATTTACCACATGAATGGTCTGAATGGTGTTATGGAACACAATTATCATTTTGTATGGTAAATTACCATTGCCAGTGGTACATCATACCATTCGAGGAAAATGAATGGTAATGTTTGAATGGTAACCATGCCATTAGAATGCTATGGTAACGAATGGTATCTCCTGTGGTTTTCAAATGGTAATTTAAATGGTAAACTAAAAGGACCCATACCAGCAGCAGGTAAAATTAATGGTACTGTCTTTTAGGGTATTTGTAAAGGTAAACCCATTTCCAAAAGTGTGGTAGCCGATCAACACTGCCGTCAATGGTAACCATACCGCTGGAATGAATGGTACTGAACGGTATCTCCTGTGGTATCAAATGGTAAACCTATTTGAACATGTGTGGTTTTTCCAATGTAAATAAGGAGTGTTGTCAATGGTAATGAACGGTTCCTCCTGTGGTAATTCAAATTGTAATCCAAATGGTAAGCTGTTTCCTCGTGTGTGGTACTTCCAATGGTAAATATGCACTGCTGTCAATGGTAAACCACACCATCAGAATGAATGGTAATATTATGTAAATTTAGTTATGAAACATGAATATCCCATATCACGTATGGGTCAAGTCCGAGAAAAACAGGCCTACATTTTAAAGTTTTATTACTTTTATTATGCCTACTTATTCAATTTGTGGAGGATCGAAATGGAAGTCAACGGTTTCATCTCAGAATGTTTGGATTCTTGCATGATTTAAGATTTGAGTTTGGAACTCAAGAGTCAAAATCACAATGGATGAGTTGTAAAGCATTCTCTTAGTCGGCATGAGCAATGAGGTCACTGGGTCTTGTTTTTTTTCTCTGATTGGTCAGTGGTGGCTGTTACCTAATCGCACCCTCTGGACTCAAAGGGAATTAATAGTGTTGTGGTCAATGGCGAAAAAAACCTAAATTATTGTCCTAACAGGTACACCTTTTCATTAAATATTTCCAAATTTCACTGTTTTATGCAGTAAAAATATCTTCCACGTTATACCCCTCAAAAATTGTGTTCATTTTTGTATTACTGTAAAAAATTGACAAAACACGTAACTCCCTGTACAAATTGAATGGAGGGCTTCCCCTTTGCCCGACGCCAAGTGCAATTGGTGGAACAGCCTCCGACCAAGAGAATGGTTAAGCACGTTCCGTTTCACTCTTGAAAACCGTTGGGTTTTTCATTGACACAGGTATACAAATTTGCTCATTATATCCACAATCCCCATGAACATACAGGCAACCCCATTTAGGCTACTGACTGACATCAAATTTTGCAAAATAGATAAATTTTTCATTTATCGTATTTTTATAACAGGCCTGGGCATTTTTATCGCCGATCACAACTGTATTTTGGCTGTCAGCAATCTTGAATGGGTTCTGGATATAAATGATGAGATGACATTTGGGTGACTTAAAATGTATGCACATGATAATTAGTGTCCTATCAATTTATAGCAAAAATTCTGTCCATTTTAATTACCTATGTAATTATTTACGACGACCCCTGTAATTTCTAAAGTATAGAGAAAGTATACTAGGCTATTTATATTTCTGTACACATGATCATTGCTGCCTCAGAAATGTACAGGAAACAAAATATCTTGTTTTGTTGTACCCTCCAGTTTCCCCCTCTCAAATCCCAAATTCATAGCTGCCAACTATTACAAATTTGTCGTAATTATTACGAATTTAACTATGAATTACGAAAATATTAATTGTCTATTAAAAATTACGATTTTCAACTTTTCCGTATGAGAAAAATAAAAAAGAACCTGTTTATAATGTAATGATTCTCTTTCAGCATTAAAACGTTGAACGATTTTTTCGTATTCAAGTTAATAGGTAAATAGTAATCGATACCGGACCAATTTAAATATACTGCATTATAGCCATCAACGACTCTGGAAAAATATTTCTAACATCGATTTGTTCAGTATCGATACTGTGTGTCAGGGTACCAGTGTAAAATGTAGAAGTATGGAAAAAGGTGTGGGAGCCAGTGACAAAACGCACACATATGCGCTATATGGGCCTGAATGTATTTTTATGTCAACATTTTACGAACTTTCTGAGATTGCATTGTGAAACAAGACTGTGGAAGGGAATAGATGAAAGGACATTTTTACAGTAGATAAGCCGGTGAGAACTTCACTGTTTTGCGGGAAGAAAAATAGCACTTGATGAACGGCATGAACGTGATTTACGTTATCCTAGGCATGCTACTAAGGGGATAAAAGTGTGATGACCCGGTCTTTACCACGTCAATAATAACCGAGGAGGGGCGTGACCGCTGTTAATGGACCGAGCCGAAGGCGAGGTCCATTAACAGCGGTCACGACCCTTCGAGGTTATTATTGACTGGTAAAGACCGGGTCATCACATTTTTATCCCCATTCATAAATGCCTTCTTACGAAAAATGCAAAAACCTCCCGTAAAAAGGACAAAATGCGAAGCTTTTTCACCCCACTTTTTCTCCCATTTGCTCAGTGCAAAACACATGCGCGTGAAGGCGCTCCGCGCCTGTCTGTCGCGTGCGCGTACGCACACGCACGGGATGCAGCGTTTTATACGCGTGGATTAGCGTTGTCTTACATTATGAAATTCAGTACATACATCTTGGGCGCGCACCTACTACGCTCTCCTTGTTGCGTATCGGCTGAGAACAGCTGGTTATGACGCGCCGTGTTTAAACAACTTTCAGCCGTGTTTAAACAACCGTTTAAACACACCCACGTGACAGGCTCTCGACCAATAGGGATAGTGAAACTCACTGAGGCATTTATGAATGCTTGGTATACATCGCGATTATCAAGTTTAACTGTTAGTTTGAAAACTTTCCAGAATTTTTGGAGATTTCATAGTTTCTCATGGCTTCCAAAGGTAGAGAGAAAGGACAGTTTTTAGTAATAAATACAGTGATGAATTTGACAGCTAGTTTTTAAATGGAGCCAAATCAGCTACATACAAAGCACTGACGACTGAGAGATGACAGCACCAAAGATCTATGTATTGTTTTGTTTTTTGTATGATACAATGTACTTTATATAAAAGAGTTGTACATACACAGGTAAAGAACAATGAGATCTTGTGATCCCTACATACAGTAACTTGTCCTTTTTCTTTTGAACCTTTTCAATCTCTTCTAGAAAATGAAATTGACGAGGAAGCCTTCATGCTGTTGGCAGGTGATGAGGACTTACTGAGGGGGATGGTTCCTATCCCAGGACGCAGGCTTAAACTTAAAAGTCGTTTGTCTTCATTGGCAACTGAGCATGCTGAGAAAGAGGTGAATATGAAGTAGTTCTTGACATGTGTTTCATTTGTCCAAAATGTGGGAACATCATCCAGGGAGACACTACAAATTTGGTGTGGCACTTAAGAAACCTCCATAGATGCTTGGATGGCCACGTATTTACTGAGAATGTGGTATGCAGCCAGAACGGATGTGAAAGAACATTTGATAAATACATCACCACTTCCACGCGCCACTTAATTTCAAAACATGCTCATGCTCATGCAGTTAACATTGGTGATCACCAAGTTGAAAACATACAGCATAATAAAGAAGATGACATGGACTCTGATGAAAATGATGATGAGAATGTAGGTGCTCGCGAGACCTTGCAATATTGGGATGAATTTGGTGAGGCTGAAATTGAAGAAAAAGCTGCTCCAGTTGCAGAGATATTAGCTTCCAGTAGTGTGGTGCAGTCAAGTGTAACAAGAGTGGTCAACAATTCATCGGATTTAACATCTGACATTGTAACTTTTCTTCAAATGAAAACATTAAGCTTTGTTGAGAGAAAAGAAATTGAGCCCGCAGATCCGGAATTTGTTCAATTGATGCAGTGTTTTGAAAACCCGACAATAACAAATCCATATGGAAATTGGGAAATTACCCACGGGGCATGGGAAATTACCCACGGGGGGCATGGGGAATTACCCACGGGGGGCGTGGGAAATTACCCACGGGGGGCATGGGAAATTACCCACGGGACGCATGGGAAACTACCCACGGGACGCATAGGATATTCCCCATGGGATACATGGGTTCCAATTGGGTACATGGGGTCCAAATCCCCCGTGGGATGCCCATGGGAAGTCCCCATGGGAAGCTCCCATGGGAAGTCCCCATGGGAAGCTCCCATGGGAAGTTCCCATGGGAAGTTCCCATGGGATTCCCATGGGAAGATCCCATGGGAAGTTACCATGGGATTCCCATGGGAAACCTCTATGGGACATTGTCGTTAGGGATACTGCTTCTTAAAGGTACACACACTGGCCTCTTGGGCGATTTTAGGCGCTTAATTGGATTTCACCATGACTGGAAGGGTTTTCTTAATTAGAATATAAAGGTCCAAGCGCGACAACTTAAAATGTTCCCGTTTTCTTGTAATAAAAGAATTAAAAACATAAACCGTTAGTCACGTGACTTCTCACGAAACTCACGTGATCATTAGGGCTAGTTTTACTTCCAGCCGTAAAACCTGTCAATAACTGAACAAAATTCCAGTTTAATTTAACCATAATAATCATGACTATTTTTTCAAACTGTACCTATTGTTTAATTGTTGATTATACTTCAATTTGGCGAAATTTTGGCGAAAGTCGTAACACTTTTGCCAAAGACCGGGCGACAGACCCATGTTTCACGAGACACGGCGTGGGGCCAGCGCGGCATAGCCCCCGCGCCTGGAAGACCCAGCACAGCTAGCTGCCGCATATATCTATCCACAGTACTGGCGCCGGCTGTGTGTACTACTGGTCGGCGGCTTGCGTAGACACATGCAAATTGTAGTTTTACTCCTAAATCTGTGAAACAGCGAAACGTCTACTACTCCAAAGGCAAAGAAGAAAACGTCGTTTAGTGGTGCCCTTATAAAAAAAAATTGGCCTGTTACCATTGAAATTACCATTGAAAGGTACCATTCATTTACCACATGAATGGTCTGAATAGTGTTATGGAACACAATTACCATTTGTATGGTAAATTACCAATGCCAGTGGTACATCATACCATTCGAGGAAAATGAATGGTAATGTTTGAATGGTAACCATGCCATTAGAATGCTATGGTACCGAATGGTATCTCCTGTGGTTATTCAAATGGTAATTTAAATGGTAAACTAAAAGGACCCAGAAGCAGGTAAAATTAATGGTACTGTCTTTTAGGGTATTTGTAAAGGTAAACCCATTTCCAAAAGTGTGGTAGCCGATCAACACTGCCGTCAATGGTAACCATACCCCTGGAATGAATGGTACTGAACGGTATCTCCTGTGGTATCAAATGGTAAACCTATTTGAACATGTGTGGTTTTTCCAATAGTAAATACGGAGTGTTGTCAATGGTAATGAACGGTTCCTCCTGTGGTAATTCAAATTGTAATCCAAATGGTAAGCTGTTTCCTCCTTACGCCTAGTGTAACAAAGAATGGTATTTCTTTTATTCGTTCTAATAACATTCCTTACGGAGCAGATAGTAGTGTAACAAAGAATAGTATTTCTTTTATTCGTTCTAATAATAACATTCCTTTCGTTTATTTTACACCTAAGCGGGCCCGCAGGGTATATAGGGGCTGTGCAGTGCTGTTTCGGTGGTAATTTTTGTTGTTGTGTTTGGAGTGCTATATTACTTTTAGGAGTTAGCCGCCAGCCTGGGCACTGTACTACCCTTATATACCCCATGTTATTTTGTAAGTATAAAATATTCTTTAATTTCTCTGCTCCACCTTTGTTTCTATATTTTGTATAATAAATTACGCATACTTGTAGTCAAGCTTAAACCCGATTTCTGTTTCACTGCCTGTGTTTTTTTGGTTTAGTTTTTTTGTGGATACGTAATTGATTTTTTACGGGCGTGGCTTAAGCCATTCGGCTTCTGCCCGCCCGAGCCCATACCAGATCGGTCCGTTACAAATTTGGTGGCAGCGGTGGGATAATTTTTTTCCACAAATGGCAGAGAGACAGAGTTTGGACCCTAGCCCTTCAGGAATAAGGATGGAGCAGATACAAACTTCGCCATCTAAACATGTAAGAACAGTCAAGCAGGAAATAACTGAACTTGAACGTGAAATATATTCGCTATATCAAGAATATGTGCAGAATGGTGCTCAGGCTGGCGATCGGTACTCCCCCATTCCCTTTTGTGGTGATTTTCAAAATTCACTTGTACCTAATAACCCGGAATGCAAAGATCAATTAACCAAGGTAGTTTACGTTGACACGAAACGATTTCCCGGTAATTATGATGGTAGTAGTAACTTTCAAGATTGGATTGTACATTTTAAACTTTGTGCCGACATAAATAACTGGAAATTTAGTGATGAAAAGGTGATACAGCTTGCTGCATGTTTGAGAGGGGAGGCACTTAAATTGTATCGTAACATTCCTAACTTGTATAAACATAATTACGATTATGTTATTGATGAATTGAGTGCTCGCTTTAGCCCGATACATAGTGTCGATGCGTACCGCACACAGCTGAAACAACGCGAACGCAAACATGGCGAGAAATTGGCTGCATTGGCGCAAGATATTCGCACGCTAATTAGCAATGCATATCCACAAATGGACATAATCAACGCGGAGCACTTAGCAATAAGCTATTTTGTAGATGCTATACGCCCACCTGCTATAAGAACTGAAGTGCGCCGCGCTGACCCCAAAATTCTTAAGGATGCATTGCGTATTGCACAACGGGAGGAGGATATTTTGCAAGCTGAAACGGCTGCTATGGCCATGCCAGCTAAGCAACAGCAGCAGCGATTGGCTTCTGTACATCCAAATGAAGGGCTTAAAGCACCTCAATTGATGAACGAATTTCAACATTGGAATGTAAACTTCACAAAAACATAAAAATTGTTCAAGATTTGTTACAAACGTACAACCGTAAAACCAAAGAATGTTATAACTGTGGAAAGGTTGGCCACATACGTAGATTTTGCAAACAACCGGCACAACAAAATTACATGCCTAATCAGAATAACATAATGCATATGCAAGGAGGTGACCAAACCAAACATGAGACACCTTTAAACTAGATAAGGTTGCTCGTGGAGTCGACGCGCAACCATTGGACGCAAAGACTCATATTGGTAGTAGTTTGCTTGTGTTCGCAAATATCTACGGGGTGGCCGTCAAAATGTTAGTTGACACAGGATCATCGTATACAGTTGTCCATCCTTCCATTTTTGAACAATTTCCAGAAAGTGTACAGCGCAATCTTAGTCGATGCGATTTGCCAATTGTTGCAGCTGACGGTACTTTAATTCACGTGTATGGGCAGGTTACAATTAAATTTGAACTAGCCAATGTGGAATTTGAACAATTGGTAATTGTAGCTAATATAAATCCAGCAGGAATTCTTGGAATGGATTTTCTAGGCCAACATGATTGCGTTGTAAACCCTGGAAAAAGCTATCTAACTGTGAATGGAAGTAGAGTATGTATGTTCAAAGAAATGTTGTCCCATTGTTGCCGAGTGACTTTAAACCACACTATTACCATTCAAGAGGTTATTGTTTATGGTAAAACCATTATAACAAAGGGCACAAATCATGTAGGCACGATTGAACCAACCTCTAAGTTAGTACGAGACAAAGGTGTATGTGTTGCACGTACTTTGGTCTACAGAGACAACAATGACGTACCCGTGAGAATGCTCAATGTACAACCAGATTCGATTGTTTTGTACGTACAAAGGAACAAATCTCGCTTTATTCCATCCAGCTGAGATAGTTTCAATATTGCATGACCAACCTGAATTAGATAAGACAGTCCAAACTTCAAATCAAGATAAGGAATTTGACGAATTGTTGTCTCGTAGTTCAGAGGAACTGAATACTGAACAGAAAACAAAGTTGAATACTTTACTTTGTAACCATAAATCTGCTTTTGCTACAAATGACGAAATTGGCCGTATACTAAGTGCGAACAACATCGCATTTATACGGGTGATCAAATTCCAATTCGCCAGGCAGTAAGACGAGTGCCCTACCACCAAAGAGATGAGGTTAAAAATCAAATAGACAATATGTTGGAAAAAGATGTGATAAATCCATCCCAAAGTCCATGGTTATCACCGGTTGTTTTAGTTCGTAAAAAGGACGGTAGTTTACGCTTTTGTATCGATTATCGTAAACTAAACGCCATAACCAAAAAAGATGCATATCCTCTTCCCAGGATTGATGACAGCTTGGACGCGCTCCATGGCTCACAATGGTTTAGTACCCTCGATATGGCGAGCGGGTATTGGCAAGTAGAGATTGAACCCAGTGACCGCCCTAAAACTGCTTTTTCGGCTGGCACTGGTCTCTATGAATTTAATGTTATGCCATTTGGGCTTTGTAATGCCCCAGCCACTTTCGAGCGTTTAATGGAACGCGTCTTAGCTGGTCTTCACTGGAAAATATGTCTAATTTATCTTGACGATATCATAATTTTTGCAAAATCTTTTGATGAACATATCGAACGATTAGATGTCGTTTTGAGTACACTCAGTGAGTCTGGCTTCAAATTAAAAACCAAGAAATGTACTTTCATGCAAACAGAAGTCCTATTTTTGGGCCATGTTGTTTCCAGACAAGGCATATCTACTGACCCTGACAAAATCCAACGTGTCCGAGATTGGCCCATTCCGACGAATTTGAAACCAGTCAAAAGTTTCTTGGGGCTGTGTTCGTATTATAGACGTTTTGTTGAGAATTTTGCACAAATAGCAGCCTCTTTGCATAAACTGACGCAAAAGAATGTGGACTTTGTTTGGAATGAAGGGTGCCACGATGCATTTTGTCGGTTAAGATGTGCCTTGGTATCTGCTCCGATACTTAGTTACCCAGACTTCACTTATCCGTTTATTTTAGACACTGATGCCAGCTCTGATGGCATTGGAGCAGTTCTTTCACAAAATATAGATGGCAAAGAATATGTGATAAGTTATGCTAGCCGTAAATTAACTAAGGCTGAACGAAGGTATAGTGTTACTAGACGGGAATTATTGGCAGAAGTAACTTACGTTAAGCATTTCCGCCATTACCTTTATGGTAAGAAATTTGTGATAAGAACAGACCATGCTTCGTTGAAATGGCTTTTAAATTCAAAGCAAACAGAAGGTCAAGTAGCACGATGGTTAGAAGTACTCGGTACTTTTGAATTTGACATTCACCATCGATTGAGTAATAAGCATCAAAATGCTGATGCTCTGTCAAGACGGCCTGATGAAGAAAGCCACAATTTTAAGCAAACTAATGGCAATTGTTTTGGAGTTTTCTTAACCACAGGATGGGATCACAATGCTATCCGTGAAGCTCAGAGAGAGGATCCAGTTTTAGCGCCCGTACTGCGGTGGCTTTCTGATCAACAGCGCCCTCTTGGTCGAGAGGTAACTGGTTTGTCAAGAGAGACGAAATCTCTCTGGGTTCAGTGGGGCCAACTTGTATTGAGAGATAGTCTCTTGTACCGTGTAAACCATTGTAAAAGACAATCGGTTACTTATCAATTAATTGTACCATCAAGTTGCAAGAGGAGGTTTTGAAACAAAGTCATGATAATCGTACTAGTGGACATCTTGGACAGAAACGTACTTTTAAGAGAGTCCAGAAAATGTACTACTGGGTTGGTTATCGACATAAAGTCGATATGTGGGTAAATAGCTGTATCGACATGCTGTGTGACATGTTAGATATTGATAAAACTCGCACTACTGCTTATCACCCTCAATCCGATGGCTTAGTAGAACGTATGAATCGTACAGTTCAAACAATGCTTAAAATGTATTGTAATGAAGAACAAAATGACTGGGATGAGCATTTACCTTTTGTATTAATGGCATATCGGGCTTCTGAACAAGAAACCACGGGAACTAGCCCTAATAGTTTGGTATTTGGAAGGGAAGTACAATTGCCTGTAGATATTTTAGCAGGTCCAGTACCAGATGCTCCGGCGTACCAACTACAGTCTTACGCAATGGACGTTCGGAACAAGCTGGAGGGAGCCTTTGATGTTGCCAGACAACACGCGGACGGGGAGCAGAAACGTCACAAGAAGCTTTACGACGCGCGGATGCATGGGCATCCGTATAAGGTCGGTGACCGCGTTTGGTTATATTGTCCCGCAAAGTCTATTGGATTATCCTCTAAACTTAAAGGACAATGGAAAGGACCTTGCGACGTATTAGACAAATTCTCGGACGCGAATTATCTCATCAAAGTGCCAAATGTTAGACGTCAGCGCCAGGTTGTGCATTTTGACAGATTGAAGCCGTGTATACTTCGTGATGGAGAGGAACCTGCCAGAGGGAACGAATACTGCGATGCTGTCGGGGAACCCGGGTCTACCGACGAATCGTTCGCTACCTGGAACGACTCTGACGATATTGGCCATATTGTCAGTGACGGCGACTTGGCGGGAAGCTCAACTCGCGAAGACAACACTTTCTGTATTCGCACTCACGCTGGACGAGTAACGAGACCTCCACAATGGATGCGAGATTTTGTAACTGAAATGTATTTAATTGAAACTCAAATATAATTATTTTTAAAACAAAAATTGATCTTTGCAAATTATTTTTCATTTAAGGGAATGGTTTTGTTTTTACAGATCGCACTCCGAATATTTTAATTTGACCCAAGGTATTACTTAATTTTTTTTTTTTTTTTGAAATAGTTAAAAAATATTAAGACAATTAATGTAAAGACACGGGACGTGTCTTCATGGAGTGGAGGGTTGTGTAACAAAGAATGGTATTTCTTTTATTCATTCTAATAATAACATTCCTTATGCCTAGTGTAACAAAGAATGGTATTTCTTTTATTCGTTCTAATAACATTCCTTACGCCTAGTGTAACAAAGAATGGTATTTCTTTTATTCGTTCTAATAACATTCCTTACGGAGCAGATAGTAGTGTAACAAAGAATAGTATTTCTTTTATTCGTTCTAATAATAACATTCCTTTCGTTTCTTTTACACCTAAGCGGGCCCGCAGGGTATATAGGGGCTGTGCAGTGCTGTTTTGGTGGTCATTTTTGGCTGTTTCGAAAGTTTTTCGAAACAGCCCTTGTTTTTGTTCTGTTGCGGCGATTGTGTAGTTTAGTACACTTTCGCCCAGGCATGTACACAATCTACTTGAAAATTGTTGGTTATGCCATATTCAGAAGAAAGGGCCACGTCGAAGAACATCTGCAGGGTTTTTTGGAGTGAAATCTGTAGTTAAGAGGGCAAAAAATACGCGATTGCGCAATACCCCGTTGTACACGGGTATAATGCTGGTCAGAGAGTTGGGGCTGGGTCGGGGTTGACCTAGCCAAAACGTGACCCGCGTAAGCAAATCATACTTTTCGCCTTAAAAAACCTTTTCAAATCACAAAAGCACGTGTCATTGGAATTCAGAGAAGTCTACTTTAGTGACAAAAAATGCTTTTGGAAGAATCAAATGCTCCAGGCGCTAACGAACATGAACACAATTAATACGCAAATCCTAAACTACACAATACCCGCTATTTTGGTTTCTTCATTAAGCTAAATTTTCTGCCCGGCACTTTGGTCACTAAACAACATCAGATCTTAATCAAACTTAACACAAACAAAGACCCTAAGCTCAAATAGTGTGCCGAAGTGTGACGTCACGATGACGTCATCACGTGTTACGTGACGTCATCATAAAGGTGCATTTTTCAAGGGCCCATATCTAGAGAACCGTAGGTCCGATTGCCTTTAAACCTGGTATGTTGGTGAGCCACCACGTGTTATAGATGAAAATTGAGGTGACGTCATGATGACGTCATCATACGATTTTATTGTAATGTTTAAGTTTTTGAATCTTAAAGTTTCTCAAAGCCATATCTCATCGACAGAACATGCTAAATTCAAAATTCTTTTTGTAATAGATTTGTTAGCTCCTATACTCTTTCACATAAATAGGAAAAATGTGTGACGTAATCATGACGTCATCAAAAATGTGCTTTTTTGAAACACATATAAGGGTAAGTCCGATCGTCATAAAAATTGGTGGGTAGGCAGATATTGTCAATAGCATGCAAAATCCGAAGTGACGTCATTGTGACGTCATCCGTTGATTTTCTATGAATTTTTCAATGTTTCAAATTTTAATGTACTCTCAAAATTTTACACTGTCATTGATGAGATTGACTCTAGACTCGACCCAGGCCAAGACCACGTTGCAAATGTTTGCTTTGACAAGTACCGTTGTGATGACGTCATCATGGGTCACGTGACGTCATCTTAAAGGTGCACACTGTAAGGTCCTATATCTAGAGAACCGTACTTCCGATTGGGTGCAGTCTTAATGCTGATAGGCCAGAATTTGTTACAGATAACAAAAATTGATGTGACGTCATCATGACGTCATCATGACGTCATCTAGAGGTCATTAAATTCAAGTCAAAATTTGGATGTTTTATACACTGTATTTTTGTGTACCTAATTCCAAGTTCCCATGATCATAGCTCACTCCAGCGTCAAAATATACCCATTTCAATATTTAGCTCCAAAACAATATGATAACAAAGGAATGTTTGGAAGGCAGTGTAACCATGGGTGTTATGTAGCGCGTCCTCGGGGCGTTTCTCAACCGGTGGCTTGGGCTTGGGTTTGGGCTTGGGCTTCGTCTCCAGCTATTTCCCAGTCCCATTGCCAATCTGAAGGCTTGGATACGTAAATAGATGAACACGCTCTGGCTCTGGGTTAAAGTATAAGACTTTGATGTACATGTAGCAAAAACAAATCTGGGAACATAAAATTACGCGAACCCGAAGCCCAAGCCATTTTTGAGAAATTCCCTTAATTCATCCTATAACTACACTCCAACGTAAACCTATGTGCATCATTGCGCTACGTACATCACTGCTCCGTATATATATATATACATACACACGGAGCAGTGCTATACGTAGCGCAATACTACACATAGGATTACGTTGCATAATATACGAGCTTGCAGCATATCAATGGCGTACAGACTGCATGGGTTTTCTTCGTTGTGCCTCTCAGAATTGACCAGTAAATTTCACTTTTTATCCGGATGGTAAGTGAACCTTAGTACCTCTATCTTAATAATTGAACTCTACTTGTTCCTCAAGTGGCATATCTGGTATTTTGGTGGCCGTTTTAAGGGTGAAATCCGATGTTTTTGTTGGGTATTCTGACATACCTAATTAATGAATAGGAAAATGCCGCACACGTACTTGGACCCTACTATTGCCAGATCATATCCAAATGTGCAAAAAGCGAGGGTCCAAGTTACTCGGACTAGATGTGCATGTACTAGGTATACAAACCAATGCTAAGGGCAGCAGGCAACCTTGTCACCGCGGTTCAAAAACGTGCTTTACTCCATACACTTCGTGCCCTTCTTTTATTACACAGGACTTTTGGTGCAAGTGTCTAAATATGCGCTCGAGTGACCATAACGTGCTATAAGATTGCGGAAATAATGTACACATTTGTTAAAATTACACGTGACTGTTCTTATCACTTCCTTCATCTAAATCTATGGCTGTTGCTGTGAACGCGAGATAAAAAAACATTTTAGCACGGAGTTTCAGCAAAGTCAAGCTTAGAAAACCACATTTATCTCAGGTAAGCATGTAGAAAAAAGGAATATTTCAGTTATAAGACCACACAATCTCAAAAGGTTTTCGCACTGTGCATATAACGACGCGTAATTTAAACTCACACGTTCTCAGCAAATTTTATTTCTTTGTACGTGTAAAATACACATTGTACGTAAAGAGTTTGATGTTTAAAATAGAAACTTGGAAATAATTTACCACAATACCCTCATTAAAATCAGTCAGGAATAGCCAAATCTTGGAAAATAACAAACCCCCCTTGATAAAGGTGTGACAGTCTAAACATACAACCTGTTATTTCAAGATTCATGTCAGCAAAATTAGTAAAAACTAAAGAGGCAGAAATAAACACCTATGTTCCACTTTGAGTGACCATACTGTGCCAAGAGCATCTAATTTCACAGAAAAAACAAGCCTTCTTTCCTTGTATTGCACAAACAATTCCCAATTAGTCTCAAAATTAAAGGTTGTGCCAAGTTTTTACACAAATTTTGCAAGATTTTGCTGTTCCGGATTCGATATAACACAAAGGAATTCTGGGAAGGGCAGAAAACCATGGCTTTCATGTGGCATGCTGTCTATAGAAAGAGTTGATCTCTAGTCTTTTTTCAAGTCGTTAGACAAGTCGCAGGCAGACCCTTACACCAACTGCTCAGAATGTGCGCCAAACTTTTACGTCATGATGACGTCATCACATGTCACGTGACGTCATCTTAAAGGGGCATTTTTGGAAACCATATATCTACAGAAGTAGAAATCCGATTAAGTTGAAAAGTAATATCCAGGGTAGCCAAGCAGGTTTATAGTTGAAAATTGACATCACGTTATGATGACGTCATCACATGTCAAGTGACGTCATCTTAAAGGGGCATTTTTTGAAGCCATATATCTACAGAAGTACAAATCCGATTAAGTTGAAAAGTAATATCCAGGGTAGCCAAGCAGGTTTATAGCTGAAAATTGACGTGACGTCATGATGACGTCATCACGTCACGTGACGTCATCTTAAAGGGGCATTTTTGGAAACCATATATCTACAGAAGTACAAATCCGATTAAGTTGAAAAGTAATATCCAGGGTAGCCAAGCAGGTTTATAGTTGAAAATTGACGTCACGTTATGATGACGTCATCACATGTCAAGTGACGTCAGATTTTGAAGCCATATATCTACAGAATTACAAGTACAATGAAATTGAACGTGATATGTAGGTATGCTAGCAGGCGTTATTGATAAATATTGACATGACGCAATGATGACGTCATTATACGATTTTCTAGTAATTTTTAAGTTTTTGTACCCCAAAGCCATATCTCATCAACAGTACATGCTAATTTGTTGGTCATAGATACTTACATATGAATGTGCAAAATGTGTGACATCACGATGACATCATCATGGTCACCAACTGCAAGTATGCTCACATTTCCAAAACAATTATGATTAAGCATACGTAATTGCTTGAATGTAAAACAAGATTTTGTTTGATCTACCATTGATATCTCATCAAGAATTAGAATCAAACTACCACAAAAAAAAAAAAAACACCCGAAACAGCCCTGTGTTTGTACACAAACACCAGTTTCTAGTTGTTGTTGTGTTTGGAGTGCTATATTACTTTTAGGAGTTAGCCGCCAGCCTGCGCACTGTACTACCCTTATATACCCCATGTTATTTTGTAAGTATAAAATATTCTTTAATTTCTCTGCTCCACCTTTGTTTCTATATTTTGTATAATAAATTACGCATACTTGTAGTCAAGCTTAAACCCGATTTCTGTTTCACTGCCTGTGTTTTCTTGGTTCAGTTTTTTTGTGGATACGTAATTGATTTTTTTACGGGCGTGGCTTAAGCCATTCGGCTTCTGCCCGCCCGAGCCCACACCAGATCGGTCCGTTACAGTATTAATGATCAGTTGAGTAGTCAAGTACCATTTGAAAATGTATGCAAAAAACAAACCAATATATCGCTGCGGGTGCTTGTCAATGTTTAACAGTAAATTTTTTATCCGGATGGTAGGTGAACCTTATTATCTGCATCTTAATTATGAAACTCCACTTGTACCTCAAGTGGTGTATCTGATATTTTAGTGGTCGTTTTACGGGTGAAATGGGTTGTTTTTGTTAGGTCTTCAGACAAATTAGATTAATGCTAAACTTTAGCTTATTCGAACGCATACATCGACGTTGGACTCTACTATTACCAGATCATGTTCAACTGGTGATGTAGTCATGTCAAAATGGGTACCACCGGTTGAAAACATTTGCATGCAAGACTATGGAGCCACAGTTTAATAGCCAAAATTTCGAAAAAGAATGACTAACATGACTGCTGCTAATAGCAGTTTGCAATAGTTAAAACAGAGAACACAGCCAGACCGTTAAAAACGCAGTCCAGACAGCGCTACCCCACTGCAAGAATTTTTGAAGTTCTCACCACACAAACATATGTGTAGGTGTTCACTACATATGAAAAACGCTGATCGACTCCACAACTCACCCAAGAGTTCGTCGCTGGGCCGCCAACTGGGATGTCTTGTCCGACCGCGTTGTTGTAGGCCAAAGGGGGCGAACGCGTGTGGAGTTCGGGGGCGAGTTGACTCGCGTAAAAATGCCTCGCGTAATCGAAGGCAAAAGTCTCCCTCAACTGAGGTGAGTTCGTTCAATAACCGTCACTGCACGGTCAGATAAATCAAACTTAAACAAGTAACACTATTCAAGAGTTGCCTTAACTTCTGGCAAGAAAACTGAAGGCGAAAAGGGGTTGCAACAATAAAAGTTCGACGTCGATACCGCGTGAGTAGAAAAACAAGATGGCTGACTCAGCGTCACCTATTTGCATAGGGCAAAGTTCAAAAGGCCACTACATCAGCCCCCTCCCAGATGGTGAAAGTGATAACAAGGTGATGAACCATCGATAGAGAATTTTGAGAAAGGTTCAGTCAATGTTGATGAATTCCACATAACGCCTTGGCCAACGGACGTGACGACCTGATCTAGTTGTCTTGGAGACAGGTGGTGTTGCAGATGTCGCTGGATGTGTTGGCGTTGGTACAGGCGACGGTGAGGGTGTGGTTGTGCGTGCAGGCGGGATTGGAATGGGTGGTTGAGCACCGAAGAAATCTGGGGTGGTAGTACTCTCGTCATGATTATCATCCGTGTACGCCACCTTTAAGCGATCGATGCTGATTTGCTCACGCTTGTTGGCAATGGACAAGGTGAAAAACTTGTCTCTGCGTCGAAGTACGAGGTAGGGTCCGTTGTATGGTGGTTGCAAGGGTTTGCGGACGGCGTCACAGCGAACATAAGCATGGGTGCATGTTTTAAGGTCTTTAGGGATGTGAACGGTACTTCGTGTGACACGTGTCTTTGTTGGTGAAAGTTGAGACATGTGATGTTTGAGGCGGTCCACGAATGAGCCGGAGTCCAGCGAGGTGGTATCATTGGATGGAGCAACGAACTGGCCCGGAAGACGCAAGGTAGTACCGTACACTAGTTCTGCTGGAGAGCAACCAATGTCAGATTTGATGGTGGCACGAAGGCCTAGCAGCGTGATGGGGAGGTATTCGGTCCATCGTGAAGGGTCGAGGTGGGACTTCAGCGATGCCTTGAGCTGACGATGGAAGCGTTCGACCATACCGTTGGCCTGGGGGTGGTAGGATGTAGTTCTGGTGCGGGTAGTGCCCAGCAGTCTCGTGAGGTTGCTGAACAGCTCCGACTCGAATTGACGTCCCCTATCGGTGGTAATGGTTGCTGGGGTTCCAAAAACAGAAACCCATCTGTCCATGAGTGCCTTAGCGACAGTCTCTGCTGTCATATCACTGATAGGGATTGCCTCTGGCCATCGTGTGTATCTATCGATGCAGGTGAGGAGATATGAATGACCGTTTGATGTGGGCAGTGGTCCAACAAGGTCGATATGGATGTGTTAGAAACGGGCATCAGGCGTCTGAAAGGTGCCAAGTGGTGCTTTGGTATGTCGATGAACCTTCGACCGTTGGCAAGGAGAACACGCACGAGCCCATTGTCGGACATCACGCTTAACACCTGGCCACAAATAGCGAGCTGTGATGAGTTTCACTGTAGCTTTGGCGCCAGGGTGGGATAGTCCATGGATGGCATTGAATACCGGCCGTCTGTGTTTCTTGGGGACGACTGGACGAGGGTTGCCGGTGGAGACGTCACAGAGTATAGTGCCGTCGGTCGTGGGAAGCGGGAGGTTCTTGAGGACGAGGCTGGAAGTGGAACTTAGTAAGCCTGCTATCTCTTTATCCCCCTTCTGGTCGGCAGCGATCTGTGTGAAGTCGATCGTGTCCTCAAAGATTGAGCTGACATCAGGACGAGACAGTGCATCAGCGACTACATTATCGGTGCCCTTGATGTGTCGGATGTCTGAGGTGTACTGTGAGATATAGTCTAAATGACGGATCTCACGAGGAGAATGTCGATCGGGCCGGGAATGCAGAGCACGAGTAAGTGGTTTGTGGTCAGTGAAGACACAGAACCGACGTCCCTCAAGCATGTGTCTAAAGTGTCGTATGGTCAGGTACACCGCAAGGAGCTCTCGACCGAAAACGCTGTATCGTGACTCTGCTGCTGTGAGCTTCTGTGAGAAGAAAGCAATGGGTTGACCCTCTCCAGGATTACCTTGCTGAAGGACCCCGCCAACTGCAGTGTCAGACGCATCCACCATGAGACTCAACGGCAGGTTTGTGTCGGGGTGAACCAGCAGTGTAGCACTGGAAAGGGCTGCCTTGATGTCTTGGAAGGCCTGTTGGTGAGCAGGTGCCCAAGCGAGAGGCTTGCGAGGCTGGCTGTTGTAAGTTGCGAGAAGGTCGTTCAGTGGGGCAAGGATGCGTGCACAGTTGGGGATGAATCTCCTGTAGAAGTTGACTAGCCCGAGGAAACCTCTCAACTTCTTCAGTGATGTAGGTTGTGGAAAGTCCTTGATAGCGGAGACCTTCTCTGACAGTGGACGAATACCCTGCTTGTCTACATGGTGTCCCAGGAAATGTAGTTGGGATGCCCCAAAGATGCACTTGCTAGGATTGATTACAACTCCGTAGTGCTGTAATCGGTTGAAGAGCAGACGGAGATGTTCTTCGTGTTGTTCCTGTGACTTGCTGGCGACAAGGATGTCATCCATGTAAACGTACACGAATGGGAGACCACGGACGACCTTGTCCATAAAGCGCTGGAAGGTCTGGGCTGCGTTCCGCAAACCAAATGGCATGCGGACGAACTCATACAGGCCGAAAGGGGTGATGATTGCAGTTTTGTGAATGTCTGAAGGGTCGACCGGTATCTGGTGGTAGGCACGCACCAAGTCGATTTTGCTAAAGACTGAACAGCCTGCGAGATTGGATGCGAAATCTTGGAGATGTGCGATTGGATAGCGATCCGGTACGGTGACACGATTCAGGGCTCTGTAGTCCCCACATGGTCGCCAGTCACCTGGTGTCTTCTTGGGGACCATGTGGAGAGGACTGGACCAATTGCTGTCAGAGGGCCGAATGATGCCCAAGTCTAACATGTGGTTGAACTCTTCCTTTGCTATGGCAAGGCGGTCTGGAGCTAGACGACGGGGTCGAGCTGTGACTGGTGGTCCTGTAGTAACTATGCAATGAGTGATATCATGAGGCACAGGTGCGTCTTTGCATATCGGTTGGGTGATTTGTGGAAATTCATTCAGAACTTTGTCGTACCTGGTTTGGCTGGACAGCTGGACCAATATGGGGCTGACGGGCATTTCTGGTGCCACTTTTCCTGTAACCGAGAGGTTAGTAGTGGTGTCAATTAGCCGACGTCGTGAAACATCAACAAGGAGATTGTAATGATGCAAAAAGTCTGCACCCAGTATTGGTGTTGGTGTATCAGCAAGGAAGAAAATCCAGCGACAAGTGCGTCTGAGTCCGATGTCGAATGTCACCGACTTTTGGCCATAAGTAGGTATGCTGGTCCCATTTGCAGCCTGCAGTGAGAAGGTGGACAGGTGTTTCTTTTCGACTGTGTTGGGTGGGAAGATACTGACAACCGCCCCAGTGTCTACTAGGAATTTCCGTTTCTGGCGAGAGTCATTGATAAAGAACAGGCAGCAAGGTTGGGTACCAGGAGGAAGCGCCGCACCTATCCCCTGGTGGGCTCGTTTCCCTGCTGAGTGGTGTAGGAGCAAGGCTGGACGCACTTATGGGCCTCAGCACCGAAACGTCGGTGGTACCAACACAGTGTTTTCGAGGTTGCGGAGTCAGAAGATGGTGGTGCACGCTCACGGCTGGTATTGCGTTGGCGAGTGCGACTCTGGCTACGGGCGCGAGACTGTCGGAATTGCGACTGCATGGAGCTCACTTGCATGGTGAGTTTTGAGATCTGCTCACGAAGCTCTGCGAGTTCCCCAGATGATGAAGAAGAAGGCGTAGTCACGGCGTTGACTGGAGGGATGTAAACCTCGAGAATGCGATCTGCAAGTGCAGCAAGCTGGTCCAGAGGAACGGTGTCCCTGGAAGAAGCGATGATGAGCTGTGCGTTTGTTGGTAGCCGTTGCAGGAAGAGCTGCTTGAAAATGCCTTCCTCCAGTAAACGTTCACCGAGCAGTTGTCGCATGCGACGCAGTAACTGCGAGGGTTTTTTGTCGCCCAACTCTTCTTCGGTGAGCAGCATCTGCAGTCTTTTTTGTTCAGAGGCAGACGTGCGTCGGATCATTTCTTCCTTGAGTTTTTGGTATGGGTTGTCCTTGGGAGGAGTGATCACCAAGTCGCGGACTTCTTGAATTACCTCGGGTTGCACCGCCGCCAAAACATGGGCAAATTTGGTGTCCTCACGTTTGATTCCTCGGGTGAGGAATTGTGCCTCCGCTTGCGCAAACCAAATGAGGGGATCTGCTGGCCAAAAAGGGGGAAGCTTGATGGATACAGTTCCAATTTGTGGCTTGTCCTCTGGCATGTCTGGCTGGTCGATTGTCTTGGATGTTCCACCGTGTGCCATGTTGAAAATTGCAATTAAGGTGGTGGTGCGAAACAAAATGGAGGTTTGAACAGCAGTTGTAGGGCTCAAATATCACCAAATGTTGAAGGTGTGAATCTCTATCACGTCTGGGTCACCAATTGTAGGTGTTCACTACATATGAAAAACGCTGATCGACTCCACAACTCACCCAAGAGTTCGTCGCTGGGCCGCCAACTGGGATGTCTTGTCCGACCGCGTTGTTGTAGGCCAAAGGGGGCGAACGCGTGTGGAGTTCGGGGGCGAGTTGACTCGCGTAAAAATGCCTCGCGTAATCGAAGGCAAAAGTCGTTCAATAACCGTCACTGCACGGTCAGATAAATCAAACTTAAACAAGTAACACTATTCAAGAGTTGCCTTAACTTCTGGCAAGAAAACTGAAGGCGAAAAGGGGTTGCAACAATAAAAGTTCGACGTCGATACCGCGTGAGTAGAAAAACAAGATGGCTGACTCAGCGTCACCTATTTGCATAGGGCAAAGTTCAAAAGGCCACTACATATGGGTAGGACATGTGGCTAAAAATCAGCCCGATGTCAAAATACGCCAATCACACCAGTGCCGGGCTTGCCATCACTTACACTTAAGTCTTCTCATAGTTCTTAAATCATAACATACCATGACATTCGGCCTACATATAGCCTAATTCGAGTAACTTGGACCCTCTGTTGCCTTTTTTAACATTTGGACATGATCTGGCGATAGGGTCCAAGTAAGTCTGCAGTGGTCGAGTGGTGATTCCAAAAATATATCTGAAATTCCAACAAAAACATCCGATTTAGCCCTTAAAACGACCACCAAAATACTAGATAAGCCGCCTGTGGAACAAGTGGAGTTCCATGATTAGATGCAGGTGTCAAGCGCAATCTGGAATTTTGCACAAATTTATTGTATTCCCTCCTGAGCTGGGCTGAACCGCTGAATTCATATCCCTATGTTATGAATGGATTTCATTCAAATGGAAACTAGCTCAAAAGGGAGTACAATACACTAGCACAAAACTCCAGATTGCGCTCGATAGAGGTACATGTAAGTTACTTAGGTTCACTTACCATCCAGATAAAGTGAAATTTACAGTTCAATCCACAGAGACACCCGTACATATTGTATGACATGTCTTTTCTAGTATTTTGTGGTCATTTTAAGGGTGAATCGGATGTTTTTGTTAGGATTTCAGACATATTTTTGCAATCGCCACTTGACCACTGCACTCTGCAGACTTGCTTGGACCCTACTACTACTACTACTACTACTACTAGTACTACTACTACTATCGCCAGATCATATCCAAATGTTAAAAAAGGCAACAGAGGGTCCAAGTTATTCGGACTACATATAGCCTTAGAGGTAGGTGTTCCTTAATACCAGCAGATTACTAAGAATACTAGTACAGTAGTAGTAGTATCACTCAGTCATTTTGTCAGTTTTAACTTTTTTAATTTTATATAAAAAAAGTGGCGGTGAAATATGGAATTCTTTCTCCTTTTTCTAAAAAACAAATGACCTTAACTATATAAAAAAAGTAATCTTGAGTATTCCAAAATGACATTCCTCTCGACTCCAGCTTCCATTGTAGTCACTTAAGAAAACGAAATTGTCTGATATTTTACTCTTGCCTACCACAAACACACATCTTTCTTACCGTCAACAACTGGAACTGGCATGTGTTGTAAGTGCATTGACCTGCACGAACTGTACGTTTGTCAACCAAATGAGACAATCGCACAGTATGCTGTAGCACTCCAGACCCTGGCCAGTCCATGCAAATTTTGATCGTTTCTCGATGATGCCCTGAGAGACCGGTTGGTGTGCGGTATTCGCAGTGAATATGTGCAGAAACATCTCTTGACAAAGGATGGTCTGACATTTCAGAAAGCCCTTGAAGTTGCCAAAACTCTTGAAACGGCTACCAAAGATCTGCAGGAAATTAAAGGTGCACTTGCTACTTCAGCTGTTCAGGCAGTCAAGTACAGAAAACCCCCAAGGGCACCCCCTCGACGATTTGCTAAATCCAGCAAGCCCAAGGCCAGATGTGATCGATGTGGTCGGGATGCCTGCCATGCCACATGTCCTGCTAGTGGCCAGACGTGCAACAATTGCCGCAAACTGGGCCACTTTTCGAGGGTCTGCAGATCAAACCCCAGACACTTGCGAGATGTCACTGCACCAGACGACATTGAAGATGGCAGTGAATTCTTCGTGGGCAGTGTCCACCGCACCAATACTGCCCAGTCTAAAGAGGCGTGGCACCAGACTGTCAACGTGCAAGGACAGAGCATCAGCTTCATGCTGGACACTGGGTCAGAGGTGAACATTTTGCCAATGAGCATATACAGCACCTTCAAGCTTCACAACCCAACACTGCAGCCAACCACTACACGACTATGTGGTTACTTTGGAGGAAACGCTCAACCCAGAGGGCAGAAGAAGCTGTCCTGTGAGGTCAAGGGGAAGCAACACGCGATAACATTCCTCATTCTTGACGACGGGAAGCCAGTCTTGGGCAAATGTGCCTGTGAATCCCTCGGTGTGCTGCAACGTGTATACACATTGATGAACGAGGTCAACATCTTCGAAGGTACCGGATGCCTCAAAGGCCCACCAGTGAAAATCAAACTGAATGGAAATGCTGACCCACACTGCGTCCATGCCCCGCGACGCATCCCACTTCCTCTGCTACCACAGCTGAAGACGGAATTGGGACACATGGAGACCCAAGGGATCATCACGAGGATCACAGAGCCAACGGAGTGGTGCGCTCCGATTGTGATCGCCCCCAAGAAAAATGGGAAGATACGAGTTTGCGTGGACTTGCGACAACTCAACAAGGCTGTTGCCCGTGAGCAGTTCACGATCCCAACCTTGGAAGAAGTCCTCGGGAAAATATCAGGAGCCAAGGTGTTTTCCATTTTGGATGCCAAGCACGGTTTTTGGCAAGTTCCGCTGCACCCTGAGAGTCAGAAGCTGACCACATTCATAACGCCTTTCGGGAGGTTCTGCTTCAAGCGCTTGCCCTTCGGAATTACGTCTGCACCAGAACTCTACCAGAGGATTATGAGTGACCTGCTGGTGGACATGCCAGGTGTAGTGGTCTATATGGATGACATCCTCGTCACAGGCCAGACGCAACAGGAGCACGACGATCGCCTTCGCTTGGTGCTTGACAAACTCGGCAGTGCAGGCTTGAGACTCAACAAGGAGAAATGCAAAATTTCTCAAGACCAAGTCGACTTCCTCGGGCACAGACTTGGCAAGGATGGTATTCACCCTGATCCAGCCAAGATCGCAGCAATTATGCAGATGGTTCCTCCCACAACGAAGGAAGAGGTCAATCGAGGTTAATGGGAATGGTAAACTGGCTATCCCGGTTTATCCCGCATTCGTCATCTGTGGCAGCCCCAATAAACGATCTCCTGAAGGACAATACTACTTGGACCTGGGGTCCAGCTCAGCGTGCTGCATTCAGAAACCTGAAAACACTCTTGACGACAGCACCGACATTGGCATTCTACGACCCACTGAAGCCCACAGTCATAAGCGCAGATGCCAGCAGTTATGGCATTGGCGGCTGCATCCTCCAGCAACAGGCAGACCAAACCCTGAAGCCAATAGCTTACTGTTCCAGAAGCCTGACTCCAGCCGAAAAATCCTATGCCCAGATCGAGAACGAGTTACTTGCTGCCGTATGGTCCTGTGAGCGTTTTTACGTCTATCTTCGAGGCCTCCGGATAACGCTCCAGACTGACCACAAACCTCTCGTGTCGTTGATAAGCAACAAAGATCTCTGTGACGCTCCGCTCAGATGCCAGCGTCTTTTGATGAGGCTCATGAAGTACCACTGCTATGCAGAGTACATACCTGGCAAGGATCTAGCTGTAGCCGATGCATTGTCCAGGGCACCACTTCCCGGAACCGGAAATGCAACCAGCGATGACCTGGAAAGTGAAATCGAAGCCCATGTCAACTCGGTGACGACACAGTGGCCAGCATCAGATGCCAAACTGTCTGAAATAGCATCTGAGACCAGTCAGGATGAGGTTCTTGCCATTGTGATGTCGTACACCAAACACGGATGGCCGAAGTATGCCAAAGATGTCAAACCAGACGAAGCAAGACGCTACTGGGACGACCAGGACAAGATTAGTCTCGTCAATGGCATACTCACTTTTGGTGATCGAATCGTCATACCACAGAGCATGAAACAGCAGATGCTGCAGAGGATCCACGAGGGTCACCAAGGAATCACGAAAAGCCGACTGCGTGCCAACCAAGCCATATGGTGGCCTGGCATGAGTACAGACATTGCACAGTACATCCAAATGTGCCAGTATTGCCAACACATGCAACCTGCCCAGCGAGCTGAACCCCTCATGCCAACACCTTTCCCAAAGAGGCCGTGGCAACGTGTCGCATGTGACCTTGCTGACGTGAAGGGGAAACAGTATGCAGTACTTGTGGACTACTATTCAAAGTGGATTGAGGTCCATTATCTCCACAAGTTGACATCCACAGCATTGATCAATTTCCTGAAGGTGACATTCGCTCGCTATGGCATTCCGGAAGCAGTCGTTACAGACAACGGCCCCCAATTCCTTGGGGAGTTCGATGACTTCGCTCGTGACTACAACTTCGAGCACATCACCTCGAGTCCCTACTTCCCCCAAGCCAACGGACAAGCCGAGAAAGCGGTGCATATTGCGAAGACAATCCTACAACAGTCCGATCCAGTGCGAGCACTGATGAACTATCGTTCGACTCCTGTACCAAGCCTTGGTGCAAGCCCGGCAAGCCTCCTGATGGGACGAGTAATACGAACAACACTTCCAGTCCTACCCCGCAATCTTCATCCGAAGACCCAGGGCTACCGACGACTGAAAGAGGCAGATCGTTTGTACAAGTCTCGCAGTGAAACTAACTACAACCGCAGACATGGCGTACGCGAGCTGAGCGAGCTGAAGCCCGGTGACAAGGTGAAAATCAGGACCAAAGGAAAGCTGGGTCCTGCGGGCAGAATCGTCCGCAAAGCCAACACTCCGCGGTCCTACATCGTCGACATCAACGGAGGAGAATATCGGAGGAACAGACGCCACATTGTTCTTCTTCCAAACACGGGAACTGATCCAGTTCTTGACATCCAGACTCCTGCAACACATGAACCGAGAGCCCCACAGCAAACTGTGACCAGACCGACACGTGTGACAAAACCTCCGGTCTGGCATGACAACTATGTTATGTACTGAACTGAACTGAACTAACGAGTCAATAATCAGTTTCCCAATCATAGCAATTTGAACACACACAAAATGGACAATTAATATACACGTTGCTTCAGTATAACCGGTATTTTCCAGGATCTTCATCATAACAATTGTATTCAGGATTTTGGACATTTTTCGCGTTGAACTTTGAACTTTAATCATCAAAGCAAACCAGATTTACAAACTTCTCAGACAGACAAACAATCCAAATTAAGGTTCTTTATTGAGCATCCATTTCTAATTGGTTTCAAAGTAAACTCATAATTTGAAGCAGTTAATCCCCAAAACATCCTTTGGAAAAGTTCGTATGATTGTATGATTTGATTTATCTAAAACAACCAGTTTTGTTCCTTTAGAAAAGGGGAGATGTTGTAAGTGCATTGACCTGCACGAACTGTACGTTGTACAACCTTTGGATTTGGATCATACAGTTCGTGATTAAAACGAGACGTCAAAACATGGCGACGTGCTGTTCGAGTTACACATCAAGTTGGTGAGTCCGTTCCATATTATTTTGTGAGAATCCACACGTCCAAATAATACAGCATGGAAGCTAGATAGATAAAATGAATTAGTCTGCTGCCACGGGGCTCCTTCTAAGAATTCCTTAACTTTGTGTGGTACATGGTGCAGATACCGTACATTTTCTTTCGGCTTCAAGTGCGCACGCGCAGGACTTCCTCTACAAAAAATGAGGGCGCTACCATCGCTTTTTATTATAATGGCTAAAACTCCAAACAGACTAGACGCGTAGATAGTTATAGGCCATTTTTCTTTTTTCTCCCACTTATCTGACTAAACAAGTATTTTTAGCAAACAAGAAAGAACAATTAATTATAATCATTGTTTCTTAAAGTATTCATAAAAGTTTCTCATGGTAAGACAATGTTTAAATAGATTATTATTATTTATTTTTTTTATAAATATAGGTTCTAAAATTATTGTTATTCTTATAACGATTTCAACAAATTATGACTACGATTAAATATATTTAATATATAAGAAAGACATTTGAATTCTTCTATTATAGTTTTACAACAAATTCCAAAATATGACTCCACTCTACATTTTTTTTCTCAAATGAAGGATAGCCATAGGCTACATTGGAAATGTGAACCTTTGCTAAATGACGACTCTGTGTATAACAATAATAACAATAATAATAATAATATCATAATCAATTTTTAAATTGTCGCACCCATTTCTATACAACACAATTACCTTTTGAATTTAACATATAACCATTACATTCACAAATACTGATTTATTATGTTTTGAAATACAATTAATAAGCACTACAAAAGATTTCTTAGGTTTTGTGGGAGTTAATGATGCCACTATCCCTTTTTCAGGCGATAAATGTGTCAAGGATGCCTTTCCTAAAAAAACGAAAATTCACTTTTATAACAGGAATAACTTAAAATACCTGTTGATGATATCCTCTTTAATATCTGAAACTATATTTTTATAGTAAGAATGCAAAGTTTTTATTTTCTGAAGGAAATAATTATAAAATAAGCTAGAGACACTAACAAACACCAAACACTGTTGACGTGGACGGAAATGAAGTTTCCACAATGCCAGACACGCATGCTTGAAGCACATATTTACTTTGTTCATTAATGATTTGCCGTCATGTCTCACAAACCGATCTCTACTATTTGCAGATGATATGAAGGTTTTTCGTCGGGTTTTCAATGATTCTGATTGTGTGTATTTACAGGATGATTTAAATAAGCTACATTCTTGGTGCACAACCTGGAAATTGAATCTTAACTTAAAAAAATGTTCTGTAATGAGTGTGACACTAAAGAAGAAGCCCTGCATGTTTAATTACATGATTTCTAATTGTGTTCTAAATCGTGTTTCCACCCAGAAAGATCTTGGTATTTTTATAGACAGCAGGCTGAATTTTGTCAACCACGTTAGTCAGATAGTGAAGAAAGTTAATCGTATGATTGGCTTAGTGTGGCGGAACTTCCGATGCTGTAAGAACGAACGTGTACTTCGTACTCTGTATTGCTCTTTGATCAGACCTCAACTGGAATATTGTACGGTAGTTTTAAACTCAATTTCTCAGTCGCAATCTGATCGACTTGAACGACTACAAAGACGTTACTTGTTGTTTATGTACAAGGTACTTCATAGTAATCAAGGTGATGTTACCTATTTAGAATTGTGTAATTTATTTAATTTGCCAACTCTTGCTCAAAGGAGAACAGTTAACGACTGTTTATTCCTTTACAAACTTATCCAAAGCCGGTACAACTTAACCATTGCTAATCCGTTTGGCCTGCATGTTCCTGAACGTCGGACTAGATCAGCTGCCAAACACATAATGCATGTTCCCTGGAGCCGAGTTGAGGTAACCAAACAGGGTTTTGTTTGTAGGATTTCATCTACCTACAACCGGCTCCATGGAGCATGCGATGTGTTTGGGGCACCCACATTGAACTGTTTCCGAAGGCAGATTTATAGATGTCTATACAATACTTAATTTTATCTCTTCAGTGCAGCTGCTTGTCTATGCTTATATCATGCTTAAATTAAGTTAATTTATTTACGATAAACTTTTATGTTTATTTTAATATTAATTTTAGTTTTTAACTTTAATTTTTAATTTTTAGTTTTTAGTTTTTATTAAAATATTTGTATTTATTTTATTTAATTTTTAATGTAATTTTTTATATGATACCTGTAAGTGGCGGGTCTCCGCTGTTGGATATCGAAATAAATAAAAATAAATAAAAATATATATGATCATATATGATAGGCTGTTACGAACAATTAAGTTACATTTTACAACACATTTTCTGATTTATACTCAAAACAAGCGTAGTAGGAGAATACAAAGATATCTACAACCTCACGTGGCTAAAACTAAACTTTTTAAGAAACAGGAGCCGGTAAGCAATGCTAAACAATCAAATGATTCTTCTTCAAAAACCACAAATTTATCCGGTTTCAAACGGTACCCGAATTTGCAAGAGAAAACCCCTGAATTTCAAAAAATTACGGCGAGAGCGTCAGCAGGTACCCCGTACGTGCCCGGACACATGCAAAGGCACCTGCGTACCGTGCGCGTGCGCGTGCCCGAACCCCTTTGGCACGTTTGGCGTTTGGTGGATAAAATATTGGTACAACCCCTCCCTAAATATAAAACTACATCCGTCTCTGTTGATTTTTGAACCAAAATATTTGCGAAAATTATAAAACCTAATAATTTTAATATTTAAAAAAGATTGCTCGAAGTCGCAAATGTTATTTTGCAACGATAAAAGCCATGATTTCAGAACTAAAAAACAGAGGTGTCTCAGAGGTTTCCTATATTCAAATTCAATGTTACACCAAAAACCAGTCTATTCCAGATCCACCTTACTAAAATTTGCCATTTCATTGCCGAATTATACAGAGTTGAACCACGCGCACCTATCGTCGACATCAAGTTTAACTCTCCAGTGAAAGGTATGATTTCTAATTAATCAAATACATTCTATTTTTGTCCTTACTGGCAGGCCAGTTAATCCACAACAGAAATTTTAGAATATTCACGGCTCACCCAACTTAGATTTTTAGAAATATATTTCGCAAACCTTTCCATCATGAGTGTCATGTGTCTTTCATGAAGCGTTATTGAAAACAGGTGTTTCAATAACTGCAAAATGGCCGCCAATGAACTAGTCTATCACTGAGCCATGAAAGAATAAGAAAGACAACTGTTCAGCGGCCAACTGTTAATATAAACATAATTGTAATAAGGTAATCATAATACCAATTAACAAGTGCAGCTAGCTAATACTCAATCTAAGCAAAGATTTAATTTTACAATTTACACATTGATTTCTCAATCCAAACAAATGAGAACAAAAAACAGGAAAGAATAAGCGAAAATTGGTTCCATATCTGGCCATCACTTTTAGATCTCGTACATAAACTCTATGGGCAATGACAGAAAAAATCAAAGTATTTTCAAGAATAAGTTTAAATTATTTACCCCCTAAATTCGTGTTTCTTCATCAAATTTACACTTTTTGGTAGGTTTTAAGTCATATTAAAGGAAAATTAGTGATAGCCGGATATAGAACTCTTTTCGAATAAGCTTACAGTTACACTCGCGCATACACGATATATCATCACCACAATTTTTAAAGCTAAAGAATGTCAGCTCTGATAGCAACGCACATAAATCTACGGGATTTCTTCACATTTTATGCCATTCATTTCTTATGTAATATAAAAACATAAATTGCATTACAAAAAAAATACACCTAGTGACAGTGCCATAAAAAAATAGGAAATCACAGCTAAGAATGCATTGCTATATATTGCAGTTTTGCAATTGTTGCTATCAAACCGACATCATCAAAAACTAATGGTAGTTACAGCAAGCTCACACAGGCACAAATGTAATTGCAAAATAAATTTATTCCATATGTCAGTCCCACGTTTTTTCTTAAAACCCTCCTACTCCTATACTTATAACTATCACAGGGCCCGCTCATTAGTCCCCCGTCTCATTAGACCCCCATCTCATTGGTCCCCCATCTCATTGGTCCCCCTATTTCAGAGCTTATGCCAATCGGTCTTTGTATGATTTCTCTTGTATGAGGCCTCTCATATGTTTTGTACACAATTTTCAATTGTGGATGTTCATTCAAACTTTTATCCCAAGTCCACAATTGCACACACACAGCCTTATATACACACACATAATAAAGATCTTTATGCACCTTCTTTTCTTTTCCTTTCTTCCTATTGAAATCCATAATGCTATGGAGTACCTCGATTGTAGACTTTACTTTCCTTCTTTTATTCTCCTTGATCCCCATTTAAATCTTAAAAGCCATAGCGTTAACTCTGTGGGGTAGGTCGATTTTTAAACACTCAATTGCAGGATAGCATTGTCTCCATTGTTGCCCTTTCTTCTACCTACCCCACAACCATATCTATGTGCGTTCATCCCATCCCACGTACTCCAACACCACCCCATCCCCACCCCCAAAACCTTAACATTTTAACACTTTAATGTTTTAAACCTTTCACATTGACCTAAATTTTGATGGCCATATGGATGGATGGACAGACAAATTTGACGGACATAAAGTAGTATTATACGCTCACTCTGCTATAGAGTTTGCCAAAAATAAGTGACTTTTAAATTAAACAAAACTATATTTCAAATTACAAATTACACAAAGAAATATGTACATATTGAATACAAAAACCACAAGTATGTCTTGCACATACAATAATAAGGGATTACAAATATACTGAAAGAGATATGTACAATTACTATTTAAAACATTCCACTCATTATATAATATCTTATTAGTAATAAGTAGATAACATATGCACTGACAAACAAACTCTATATTTTGTACCCCTTATTTACAGATGGCAGCACAACTCCAGTGTAATTACACATTCCAAGTTCTTACAAATCCATCAAAGAGAGGAGGATCTTGGTGTTGCGATGTGATCACAAAACAGATGAAGGTGATGAAGCTGTATACCAGCTTTGATAAGCACAAAGAGCAGTTCCAACAAAACCAGTACTACCAAGCCACATTCTGCAACACTGTAGTTGCAAAACACGAAACCTTCTTGAGATTGTCAACTAAATCGCACGTAAGTAGAAATGATAGCAAACTTTCATTTCGGATGACGAATTGTTTTATGACCATAAAAATAACACCTCGATTCATCTGCGCATGTATCGACTTTGAAGACTAGTCGTCCTCTAATTTCTACAATACTCTGAGTGAATCTGCGTTGTGCTGAAAACAACCAGGTTTTTCAAACTACTAATAACTATTCATACATTTCACTTTGACTTTAACTTTTAACATATTTCTACCAAGCAAGGAATAGATGCGACAAAGATGTTAGAAGATAGAGAGAGAACATGTGGCAAGAAGATACAAAGTGACTTTATTTCAAATAACACTCTTGATTTTCAAAAGAAACATACTATAATATTTCTGACAGCAGATTCTTGCAAATTGGATTTCATGAATTGTCCGATGTATTTTGCAGATAATCCTTCAACAATACAAAAACATCACCAGGACAACTGTGAATTGACCAAAACAATCACCATACTAATTGACCTATCACCGTTTACAAGTTAACCATTCCTCTTAAACAACCCTATGTAATTTTGTTATGGTAATTTTTATTTGTTTCAGATTTTGCAAGTTCCAATTGCAATTATAATTCATATAATTGCACATAATTCACAAGCTGCATTGAAACAATTCGACTGCGATAGGTCAATTGTCATGATATCATCACAGAAATAACTTGGAGTTCCATCCACAAATTGTAAATGTATTCATCACACACATGGAAGTATTTTTTGGGAAAGTTTCATTAAAATCTAACTCAAATCCGCGACAACCTCTAAATGATTTGACACAAAATGACACCTGAATAGGTTTCTATTTCAAGTTAAAGAAGGTTGTAGTTTTTTCATCAGTTTATGAAAGAGGATATTCTATTTCTTTGATCAAATACGTACATTCAGTTTACCATATAAACTTGTTAAATGATAATTGAAGGTTTGCATGGCAAAAGAGCAATAGATTAGAATAACTGCTTTACGGTAGTACCATGTAATCAATCTCTTTTGTGAGTTAATTGTGTGATTCTGAAAAAAACCGGAATGAACTAAATAAATGTTTCGGACAGAAATGACAATTACAACGACCTTCTATCGGAACGATGTTAGGATCCACCAGGAAGAAATCAAGAGAAACTTCAACATGAACGTTAATATTTAAATTAAACTTTGGATAAAACCTAATCTCTTGTTAAGTTACTTTTTGCGGACCCTTTGTATTTTTGATAAAGTTACTTTTTGCGGACTCTTTATTTTTGATAAAGTTACTTTTTGCGGACTCTTGATATCTTTTGATAAAGTTACTTATAAAGGACTTTTTGTAAGAAGGTATAACGTAAGAAGGTATAACTATAACGTTTATATTTTTTTCCAGTTAATAGAAGTTTTGTAATATTTTACATAAGCTCATTTTGTTGTCAAGCAGATGCATAATTTTATCGTAAGAGAAATTTATTAGAGAACTGTAATTAATTTTGGTGTTTATAAATCAGATATTTTGAGGGAAGTGTAAAAGAAGTCCACTGTATTTTTGATACTTCAACTTAGCTTTGGAAACACTACTTGTTATTTTTGCAACAGACACTAAGAATTATTGGAACCTTGTAATTTAGTTTTCAGGGACTGAAAACTTTGAGAGGGGGGCTATGTGACGGAGCACGAACTGTATGTGTTAAATTGAAGCACGAACTGTATGTATAATAACTGTATAGCGCTGAGTCACCCACACTTTGCATACTGGTGAATCCTAGCAGCTGATTGGTCAATTGGACTTATGCACTGTTGTATGGCAGATAGCGTTTGTACATGGGCTATGGGGACTCAGGGGGTATAAAAGCAGCTGCAGGGTTGGAGTTTAGGCAGAAGAATAAGTGATTATTTCATGATTGGAGCAAGTAATTGGAGTTTAAATAATACTAGACGAATAAGGAGGATGAAGAGGAGTGATTAAAGGCATAACCACTGTTTGTGATTTCTGACTCCGATTCCACTCATTCCACTGGCTCGAATTATTGTAAATTAGACTGAGAATCACTGAATGCTAGGACCAAAGTCCCAGGTTAAATAATAGGGCCTGAGGGAATAACAAACCTCAGGAATTACCCCTTCCCTACTCCCCCTTCCATAGTCCGATTCCACAGCCCCCTTCCAAATTCCACATTCCACCGGCGGTATTCCACCGGGGACATTCCACCGGGGATATTCCACCGACGGTATTCCACTGAGGATCCATTCCACCGACTGTAGGGAGGTGGAATAACTGGTGCTGTAGCCCACCACTGCAGGGGTTCAACGCCATCAAGACGGTACGCTACCAAGGGGACTGGCCTCAGGACAGGGCGGCCGGTCGAAACGTCACAATATGCCCATAAAGAAAGTACTTTGACCTTGGGTGCATGTGCAGACTAGATTGATTTCTATTCCAGCTGATGATGTACGACATGTATGGTAAGAAAGAATTGTTTGTATTTGTGGTAGAGTGAAATTCAAGAAACTGTTCTTTTTTGGGGTACTCAAGATTATAGGCTATATATAACTGTTTTATAATAAAGTGAAGGTAATTTTTGTGAGTTTCCTTTGTGGATTGTTTGATGAATTATAAGTAAAAAAATCGTAATATTACTTAACGTTATTAAGTATTATTACAACTTAGTATTACTATTACTAAGTATATATGTCGAATCCTCATTGATGGTACAGTAGGCCCGATTGGCTATTATTCATCGTGCATTGGATTTTCAATGTAGTCTTGGTGAATTGCAAATAGCTTCATATTATGGTATTGTGTTATTTCCAGGGTACAGTGAATGCATGTAATATGTAATGAACTTCATGTTGAGATAGTAAAAGGCCACTCCATGCATGTTGTATGGTTGGTGTAGGTTTGGTCCGATGCAAGTAACTATACTGATTGTTTACCGCCGTTCTCATTGTACCGGTACAATGCTGGCCTTGATTTGTGATTTCAGTTGGTAGATCTAAGTTCAGTGTTGACGGACTGGATGTCAATGTCGACTTTTGGTGGGTCTGATGTCACAATATTGTGGTGTGTTTCATCGATGTTGTCACTCGACTCTCCGAGATTGTTTTGATTTTATGCTCGCACATAATGTGTTCTTTTTTCTTTGTGTGCTTTGTGCTTCAAAAAGGAATGGTCGATTTTTATTATGTATTGGATAATGGTTTTGAAATGGAGCAATGGAACCATGTAATTGTTGAAATGGTATGTTAATTGTATAAATCTTTCCAAACTGCGGTTACTCAGTTACTCCACACCAAATGAGGCAGGGTTGGGGGGCGCGTTGAGTTAAAATTTTGATTTTGTGGGGGTTGATTTGACACAGAATGACTTGATTGTTTATATTATTTAAAACAAGCACGACTTCGTGCAGGAGCTGTGTTGTCCACTAATGAATCACTAAAGCATAGTAAATGTTGTAGTGGTCTGGCTGTTCTGTTGTACTATGTGCTGTACTGTATTTTTCTGAATATAGTTGTAGTTCTCGTTTCTGTTCAGTTGTGACGCAAAAACGAATTTGGTATACATGTAAGTAGAAGAAGTTGAAGTCCAAGTTTAAGAAGAACAACAATGCTGATCATTTTTGGAGCCCCATCTCCGATGTGCATGATGTGGCTCAGAAGATATCAAAATGATAGAAATGACATGTAAGTTTAAAAGGAAAATGACCTAATTTCTAACCTGCATGTAGGCTTTATTCTACAAACTATACGTTGTCCATGTCCTTTTGAATCAACTTGAGACATGGTGTATAACAGTTCTCAATTTGCAGATTATAAATTCTGAAATGGTTGTGCTGTCACTTGTGCATGTATGTTGAGCATGTCAGGGTAATTTCTGGTACACTGGTCTTTCAAATAGCCACTTTATGAATTCTCTGTTGGCAGAAGTTGTAACTTTGAAAAGGCCAAATTCGGCCTTTTTAATGTCTTGGAATACTTGCAGATGATGCAGCCGTGGTTCTATGAGCCAACTTTTACATGCTCTAAAATCACGTGAGCCTCTACATTGTCATTCATGAGTAGGGGCACAGCTTCATTAAATGGTTCTATTTTGTAAATAAATTTAGGAATTGTGTTTGGGGTCGTTATAGGACAATTGTAGTTGATTAAGTCTTTGTTGTGCAGTCCACCAGATTTAGTGACAGCTCAATAAATCGTATTTCCTTCTTGGTCCTGTTTATGCCCTGGTTTTCACAGCCACCTCGGCTATCATCTTTTCATGGTGTATGGGCATTGTCTCTTGCATTTAATGGTGTTTATCAACTCTATTATCTGGTAAAAGTTAGTCTTTGCTTCAAGCAGGCTCCAATATGTGAAATCTTCCAGGAGATTAAATAAGTATGTCAGTCGGCCTTGTTTGAGGAAGTTCAGTACCTACTGATGGAAGATTTTTTCGTCTCTATCTATGAAGTACATTCTGCTAGCATCATAGGCTGCAGGCTGTAAGTTCTCAGATAACATGCTATGCAGCATGTTGTGGGGTAGTGTATATGTCAGTTAATCTTAAGTATGATGTGTTTAACAGTTGTTACACAGACATAACTTCACTATACATAAGATTACGAACTGCTTTTGAATCTGTAGCTCAATGAAATAATGTGCATGTAGTCTATGGAAACTAACAAGTTGCAATACAAGCTTGCACACATGTTCCTAATAAGCCGCGTGGTCAGTGATAATAGATTGTTCATTTTGTGATAAATGCATCCAGTCCTGTAGTTGATTTTGACCGCGTTCCCACTCGAATTGGGAAAAGGTGGATCAAGATCCAGCATTTTGGTGTGACCGTTGTCTAACCGCAACGAAACCGCAAGTCGCGTTCCCACTTATGCTTGATCCACCTTTTCGAACGGAAGTGTCGAGTCCGAAAGGTCACTGAGTTCGGTATTACGCATGCGCTTGCTTGCTGAGCGCGCGCTGTGTGGCTGCGTTGCATGCTGGGACGGGTCAAATACATGTGCGATGTTTTGATGTTCGAAGTTTCAACATGGAGGAAGAAATCCAAATGCTTCTCGGTCTGATTTTGCCCATGGATGCGGAGAGCAGTCCAAACGTAATCGTAATATTATAAGTACTGGCTCGAATCGGATCGTAAAACGTATTTTCTTCAAACTTTGCTACGGTGGTTGTTGTTCTATGACACGCTGCAGGCTATACCCTTACGGAAAAGTAAGCTTGCCGCAAGCTTGCCGCAAGCTAGTATTAAGCTGGTAACTAGATTGCGAAGCTTGCCGCAAGCTTGAATGAGATTGCGCATTTGCAGCAAGCTTGCAGCAAGCAAGCTTGCAGCAAGCAAGCTTGCAGCAAGCAAGCTTGCAGCAAGCAAGCTTGCAGCAAGCAAGCTTGCAGCAAGCAAGCTTGCAGCAAGCAAGCTTGCAGCAAGCAAGCTTGCAGCAAGCAAGCTTGCAGCAAGCAAGCTTGCAGCAAGCAAGCTTGCAGCAAGCAAGCTTGCAGCAAGCAAGCTTGCTTGTATGCTTGCATACCAGAGATAAACGGTCAGTGTGGGAAATTTGAAATCTGCACTGCAGATCAGTTGCATGCAGCAGTAATACACTGTACATGTAGGCTTGAAAGATGTCAGACTTGTATAAAACTGGGTCAAAAATCATGGATATTTGCATGGCATTCATGCCTGTGGAAAACTGCTCATGTACACACTCAACCTGTACATGACCTGTAAAAAATACACTGGTGAATAATTAATTGCTGGATGGATGGACTAGTCTTTAGAATGGACAAACTCACAACTACAAGCAACATGTTGAACCATGTCAACATGCTCACAAGCTGTTTGTATGCGGTAAGTCTACAATTGTTACTATAGTAGGATGTGTCATTCCCTTTTTTGGCTTACACAATTTTATTTTGGCTAATATTCTGTAAAGATGTCCCCATTGTTACTTTGTAATTGTTAGTGCATGGAGGAAGTCTTCCTCCATGATGGTTAGTGATAGCAAAACAGTTGTGACAATGCATACTGCTTACAAACAGTTAAAGGATTGAATTTATGACTTAGCCAGTTACACTGTGAACAAGTAACAATGGATTCAGTGCCCAGTAACAATGGACTTTCATTTTTTAATATGATGGCTTATTATAATTTCATTGATTAATTTCTGGTGAACAGCTACTACATGTAGCTACTAAAACTAGAAAACTTGGAAGTTTTTTTGTATAATAATTTATTTGTGATTCTTTTTTATTTCAGGCATGTCAGATACAGCATTTGCAGCAAGGAGATATCCACTTAAAGAAGTTAGCCACTCGATACCCTGACAACGATTTGGTGATGTGTGTATATACATCATCATGTAACCATAGCAATCCAGCATTGGAAGCAGTGTGATTGATGGATTTTGGCTGACTTCGTCCAGTACTTAAAAACAGTAGGAAGCTAGGGTTCAAAGAAAAACCTTGAAACTAAGTGTTGTGTATTTGTTTAGTTTTTAAATATAATTTGTTGGCTTTGGATAATAAAATCTAGTTACCATAACATTTTGGCCTTGATGGGAACTCATGTCTTCAAACTGATCACATTAAGCACAATAATATGTGTGTGTTTTTAAATACAGCTTATAAAAAAGGTGAACAATAACTGAAAATCATTATTTAGAAAATTAATTATGACAAAACTGCCTGCGAGCTCATGCCTGCCTGCGAGCTCATGCCTGCCTGCGAGCTCATGCCTGCCTGCGAGCTCATGCCTGCCTGCGAGCTCATGCCGGCCTGCGAGCTCATGCCTGCCTGCGAGCTCATGCCGGCCTGCGAGCTCATGCCGGCCTGCGAGCTCATGCCGGCCTGCGAGCTCATGCCGGCCTGCGAGCTCATGCCGGCCTGCGAGCTCATGCCGGCCTGCGAGCTCATGCCGGCCTGCGAGCTCATGCCGGCCTGCGAGCTCATGCCGGCCTGCGAGCTCATGCCGGCCTGCGAGCTCATGCCGGCCTGCGAGCTCATGCCGGCCTGCGAGCTCATGCCGGCCGGCGAGCTCATGCCGGCCGGCGAGCTCATGCCGGCCGGCGAGCTCATGCCGGCCGGCGAGCTCATGCCGGCCGGCGAGCTCATGCCGGCCGGCGAGCTCATGCCGGCAGGCGAGCTCATGCCGGCCGGCGAGCTCATGCCGGCCGGCGAGCTCATGCCGGCCGGCGAGCTCATGCCGGCCGGCGAGCTCATGCCGGCAGGCGAGCTCATGCCGGCAGGCGAGCTCATGCCGGCAGGCGAGCTCATGCCGGCAGGCGAGCTCATGCCGGCAGGCGAGCTCATGCCGGCAGGCGAGCTCATGCCGGCAGGCGAGCTCATGCCGGCAGGCGAGCTCATGCCGGCAGGCGAGCTCATGCCGGCAGGCGAGCTCATGCCGGCAGGCGAGCTCATGCCGGCAGGCGAGCTCATGCCGGCAGGCGAGCTCATGCCGGCAGGCGAGCTCATGCCGGCAGGCGAGCTCATGCCGGCAGGCGAGCTCATGCCGGCAGGCGAGCTCATGCCGGCAGGCGAGCTCATGCCGGCAGGCGAGCTCATGCCGGCAGGCGAGCTCATGCCGGCAGGCGAGCTCATGCCGGCAGGCGAGCTCATGCCGGCAGGCGAGCTCATGCCGGCAGGCGAGCTCATGCCGGCAGGCGAGCTCATGCCGGCAGGCGAGCTCATGCCGGCAGGCGAGCTCATGCCGGCAGGCGAGCTCATGCCGGCAGGCGAGCTCATGCCGGCAGGCGAGCTCATGCCGGCAGGCGAGCTCATGCCGGCAGGCGAGCTCATGCCGGCAGGCGAGCTCATGCCGGCAGGCGAGCTCATGCCGGCAGGCGAGCTCATGCCGGCAGGCGAGCTCATGCCGGCAGGCGAGCTTGCAGGCAGGCGAGCTTGCAGGCAGGCGAGCTTGCAGGCAGTTTTGTCATAATTAATTTTCTAAATAATGATTTTCAGTTATTGTTCACCTTTTTTATAAGCTGTATTTAAAAACACACACATATTATTGTGCTTAATGTGATCAGTTTGAAGACATGAGTTCCCATCAAGGCCAAAATGTTATGGTAACTAGATTTTATTATCCAAAGCCAAGAAATTATATTGAAAAACTAAACAAATACACAACACTTAGTTTCAAGGTTTTTCTTTGAACCCTAGCTTCCTACTGTTTTTAAGTACTGGACGAAGTCAGCCAAAATCCATCAATCACACTGCTTCCAATGCTGGATTGCTATGGTTACATGATGATGTATATACACACATCACCAAATTGTTGTCAGGGTATCGAGTGGCTAACTTCTTTAAGTGGATATCTCCTTGCTGCAAATGCTGTATCTGACATGCCTGAAATAAAAATTTGTCCAACTACAATTGTCCTATAACGACCCCAAACACAATTCCTAAATTTATTTACAAAATAGAACCATTTAATGAAGCTGTGCCCCTACTCATGAATGACAATGTAGAGGCTCACGTGATTTTAGAGCATGTAAAAGTTGGCTCATAGAACCACGGCTGCATCATCTGCAAGTATTCCAAGACATTAAAAAGGCCGAATTTGGCCTTTTCAAAGTTACAACTTCTGCCAACAGAGAATTCATAAAGTGGCTATTTGAAAGACCAGTGTACCAGAAATTACCCTGACATGCTCAACATACATGCACAAGTGACAGCACAACCATTTCAGAATTTATAATCTGCAAATTGAGAACTGTTATACACCATGTCTCAAGTTGATTCAAAAGGACATGGACAACGTATAGTTTGTAGAATAAAGCCTACATGCAGGTTAGAAATTAGGTCATTTTCCTTTTAAACTTACATGTCATTTCTATCATTTTGATATCTTCTGAGCCACATCATGCACATCGGAGATGGGGCTCCAAAAATGATCAGCATTGTTGTTCTTCTTAAACTTGGACTTCAACTTCTTCTACTTACATGTATACCAAATTCGTTTTTGCGTCACAACTGAACAGAAACGAGAACTACAACTATATTCAGAAAAATACAGTACAGCACATAGTACAACAGAACAGCCAGACCACTACAACATTTACTATGCTTTAGTGATTCATTAGTGGACAACACAGCTCCTGCACGAAGTCGTGCTTGTTTTAAATAATATAAACAATCAAGTCATTCTGTGTCAAATCAACCCCCACAAAATCAAAATTTTAACTCAACGCCCCCCAACCCTGCCTCATTTGGTGTGGAGTAACTGAGTAACCGCAGTTTGGAAAGATTTATACAATTAACATACCATTTCAACAATTACATGGTTCCATTGCTCCATTTCAAAACCATTATCCAATACATAATAAAAATCGACCATTCCTTTTTGAAGCACAAAGCACACAAAGAAAAAAGAACACATTATGTGCGAGCATAAAATCAAAACAATCTCGGAGAGTCGAGTGACAACATCGATGAAACACACCACAATATTGTGACATCAGACCCACCAAAAGTCGACATTGACATCCAGTCCGTCAACACTGAACTTAGATCTACCAACTGAAATCACAAATCAAGGCCAGCATTGTACCGGTACAATGAGAACGGCGGTAAACAATCAGTATATAGTTACTTGCATCGGACCAAACCTACACCAACCATACAACATGCATGGAGTGGCCTTTTACTATCTCAACATGAAGTTCATTACATATCATGCATTCACTGTACCCTGGAAATAACACAATACCATAATATGAAGCTATTTGCAATTCACCAAGACTACATTGAAAATCCAATGCACGATGAATAATAGCCAATCGGGCCTACTGTACCATGATCACAAACGCACAAAATCTCTGTGCGCCAAATGAACCATGTTGAAACTTGATACATCGTGATTGGTTAAATTTGGGCACAAACTGACTAAAGATGTTCAGCCAGAAGAGCCAATGACTTTGAACAGACGAATAATGCGATGATAAAAGAATGCTTTTCACATACTTGCCAATACACCTATGCATCAGGATTGGTTTCATTTCAGCAGGCATCATCAACAACGTTGGCTGTAGACCAATCAGGCTGAAACATAAAACAATACTTCTCACGTGCTAATCACATAGTGAATTAGATTCACATTGTTGTAGGCATTGTAACTTAAATTAAAGTTAAATTAAAAAATTAAAAACCGTCAAGAGCAGCAAAATCAAGGAAAATAACCAAACCTCCTTATAACAACTATATAAACATGTGGTACAACTTTTTTCAAAATTCATGCCAGCAACACCTGTAATTTTTTTTGAAGAAATCAACCTTTTATTGTGAACTATTGTGACTATACATGGTTGGTACCAAAAAACACAAACTTTCTCCCCCTATATTGCACTAAGTCTAAAATGTCCTGAACAAAATCAACAATTTAAAGTTGTGCCAAGTGTTTATACAATTACGAAAACAAATGGATAGTTATTTTCCAAAATTACATGTTATTCTTACCGATTTCAATAGGGGATATAAAAGAGTTTCACATTCCACGGCCATCTTAAATTGGAGGGGAACAAACCGGAAACCTGACCAAGTTGTAACAGACATGACAGATGTTGTTCCCCTCAAAATAATTAATGCGACCTACAAAGGGCACTGTACTGAATCAGGCGTATATATAAATTGAAGAACATGGGTTCCAGTATGTTCCCCTCATAGTCATAATTCCAGATGGCCGTGGAATGTAACACTTCCTTTTTTAAAGTAAACTTTTTCCTGCTTTATATCAAGTAAAAAACATAAATTTAATTTGCATCCCTATGATTTTGATCATTTTGGAAAAATCTTTAAAAAAAAAAAAATTTTAAAACAACAATATAACAAACATCATCACGGTGATGAATACATTATTAGCATGATTAGGAAACAGCTGCTATCGGCCATAACAATCATGCCACTGCATTTTGAGAACTAAATATGAAATGTTTTCTAAATTTTTCTAATCTGCTAATATACAAATCACATCGACAAAGAAAACTGAATATATAAATTTGAATACATTTTTAAAGTGAACAAAGAAACTGACAGGAGCGGGATTCGAACCTGCAACCTCCGGGTTACCACACCGGCAATCCACCAACTGAGCTATCTTGCCCTATGTTGGCGATCTCCAAAATTGTCAGTATCTCTGTTCGGGTAGGCGCTAGTCAAAAGTCAAATATAACTCAGAATGCCGTATAGCCAGGGATCACACCTAATTTTACAATACGACCTGGGAAGCGACATTGTGGGATCACTCAATGAGGATTCGACATATAATACTAATACTTAGTAATAGTAATACTAAGTTGTAATAATACTTAATAACGTTAGGTAATATTACGATTTTTTAACTTATAATTCATCAAACAATCCACAAAGGAAACTCACAAAAATTACCTTCACTTTATTATAAAACAGTTATATATAGCCTATAATCTTGAGTACCCCAAAAAAGAACATTTTCTTGAATTTCACTCTACCACAAATACAAACAATTCTTTCTTACCATACATGTCGTACATCATCAGCTGGAATAGAAATCAATCTAGTCTGCACATGCACCCAAGGTCAAAGTACTTTCTTTATGGGCATATTGTGACGTTTCGACCGGCCGCCCTGTCCTGAGGCCAGTCCCCTTGGTAGCGTACCGTCTTGATGGCGTTGAACCCCTGCAGTGGTGGGCTACAGCACCAGTTATTCCACCTCCCTACAGTCGGTGGAATGGATCCTCAGTGGAATACCGTCGGTGGAATATCCCCGGTGGAATGTCCCCGGTGGAATACCGCCGGTGGAATGTGGAATTTGGAAGGGGGCTGTGGAATCGGACTATGGAAGGGGGAGTAGGGAAGGGGTAATTCCTGAGGTTTGTTATTCCCTCAGGCCCTATTATTTAACCTGGGACTTTGGTCCTAGCATTCAGTGATTCTCAGTCTAATTTACAATAATTCGAGCCAGTGGAATGAGTGGAATCGGAGTCAGAAATCACAAACAGTGGTTATGCCTTTAATCACTCCTCTTCATCCTCCTTATTCGTCTAGTATTATTTAAACTCCAATTACTTGCTCCAATCATGAAATAATCACTTATTCTTCTGCCTAAACTCCAACTCTGCAGCTGCTTTTATACCCCCTGAGTCCCCATAGCCCATGTACAAACGCTATCTGCCATACAACAGTGCATAAGTCCAATTGACCAATCAGCTGCTAGGATTCACCAGTATGCAAAGTGTGGGTGACTCAGTGCTATACAGTTATTATACATACAGTTCGTGCTTCAATTTAACACATACAGTTCGTGCTCCGTCACATAGCCCCCCTCTCAAAGTTTTCAGTACCTGAAAACTAAATTACAAGGTTCCAATAATTCTTAGTGTCTGTTGCAAAAATAACAAGTAGTGTTTCCAAAGCTAAGTTGAAGTATCAAAAATACAGTGGATTTCTTTTACACTTCCCTCAAAATATCTGATTTATAAACACCAAAATTAATTACAGTTCTCTAATAAATTTCTCTTACGATAAAATTATGCATCTGCTTGACAACAAAATGAGCTTATGTAAAATATTACAAAACTTCTATTAACTGGAAAAAAATATAAACGTTATAGTTGTATACCTTCTTACAAAAAGTCCTTTATAAGTAACTTTATCAAAAGATATCAAGAGTCCGCAAAAAGTAACTTTATCAAAAATAAAGAGTCCGCAAAAAGTAACTTTATCAAAAATACAAAGAGTCCGCAAAAAGTAACTTTATCAAAAATACAAAGGGTCCGCAAAAAGTAACTTAACAAGAGATTAGGTTTTATCCAAAGTTTAATTTAAATATTAACGTTCATGTTGAAGTTTCTCTTGATTTCTTCCTGGTGGATCCTAACATCGTTCCGATAGAAGGTCGTTGTAATTGTCATTTCAATCCTATCGGCGGTTCCCTGGGTCCTCGGGTTGACGTCATGACGGTCTACGTCCGCCTCGCTCTCCGATGTGGAGGAATCCGCGATCATGGTAGGTTCCTCTTGAAGCTCTCTTATCATGGTTTTGAGGCATTTCCCGCCAAAGCGCGGGTGTAGGGGAGCGGTGTTGGCAGATGTTGAGACTGGGGCAGCGGGTGCTTCCAGGAGTTCGAGGGTCAGTTCAAGGGGAAGTGGAGGCAGTGAGGATGAGGTGTGGGGGTTCGGCGGTGTGGATACAGGGCGAGTCGGGCGTGGTGTGATGTTCTTACTGTGGGTCTTCGCATGTCTTTCCAGGGTGTCCCGGCGGGTGAAGTAGTCTCCACAGGTATCACAATGGAATCTCCTGTCCTTGTCGCGATGCACTTCACGGAGATGGCGGCACAAATTGGACTTTTGTGTGCATTTCGTCTTGCACCCTGGGCGGGGACACCTGTGCTGAGGTTCCCGTTGGTCATGGCGGGGATCCGGTCGGTGATCCCTGTCTGGTGGTTTTACTCTTTCCTCACCAACTTGTGTCTCGCCACTCCGCTTGTTGCCAACCCGTTTCTCACCACTCCGCTTTTCTTCTGGCATGCCGACCTTTGGTTTAGGCTTGGGGTAATAAATAGTTACTGTGGAGTACTGGTGAACTACTGATGGTGTAATGCTGTCGGTGGAATATTGGTGGAATATTGGTGGAATACGGTGGAATATGGCTGATCAGTCACGGTGGAATTCGGTGGAATATCGCTAAGTCGCTCTGCACATGTGCTCAGGTCGAAGTCCAAGTGTGAAATGACACTGGTACTGTATAGGGCGTGACCGCGCCGATACGGCTCCGTGTGCGTGCGCGCTTCGCACACAATGCAGTAGCGGTATGCAGTAAGCTCAGGTTACTTCGCCTGCCGCCGGCGTTGCTATTGACAACTCGCAGGAAACACATGAGGGCGCTATATTTACAACTCTTGTAAATTCGAATTCCACGGCCACTTTTATCCGACAAACGTTACTTATAGTCCTCCAGTCGAATAGGACGCCTGTGGTTCCTTGCGGGATACCTTCGCTGTATTTTCGGTGAACTTCCAGCCCTTTTTCTTGATTCATCTGTAGGTTTTTCCGTCTCCTGCTGGTGGTCTCCGCTCACACCATTATTTCCGGAGGGACTTGTTTCATCCGATCCATTTCCCACCTGAACTGGGTCTTCTTGGGTGATGTTTTCTTGAGTGATGTCTGCATTTCCGCACCTTTCAGCCCGTTTCATCACGTCGCCTTCTGCCGTTGCAGGTTGATGGGGCTCCCTGTCTTGCTCCCCCATTTGTTTCTTCTGGCGTGCTTTTGACTTCAGCCTCCAGTCTTCCAGTGTTGGCCCTGTGTACAACTTTAACTTGTCATAGTGCACCACTTTAGGTTTTGCCCGTTGTTTCTCCTGAATGCGAAAGGTCACATCAGACAGCCTGTCTGTAACCAAGTATGGACCCTTCCATTTGAATTGCAGCTTAGGCGAGAGACCCTTTTTCCTGGCCGAGTTGTGCAACCACACAAACTTTCCGCTGTCAATGCTCTTCCCTGCAACATGCCTGTCGTAGTTACGTTTCTGCCGCTGATGACTTGCTTTGATGTTCCTTCTCGCCACATTATGTGCTTGACTCATCTTCTTTCGAAGGTTCTGTACATAGTCCGTGGCCAGAGGATTCTCTTCCTCATTTGGTAACTCTGTCAGTGCATCCAGAGGCAGTGCAACCTCCCGTCCCATCAACATGAAGTAAGGGGACTCCGAAGTGCTGTCTTGCGCTGCACTGCGATATGCCATCATGGCGTAGGGAAGTTGCTCATCCCAGTCTTGCTGATCCGGTCTCAGTATGACGCTCACTAAGTCCACCAAACTCTTGTTGAACCTTTCAATGAACCCGTCTGATTTGGGGTTCCATGGGCACGTGCGGGTCTGGTCGATTCCTAGCAGCTTGCACATTTCTCTAAACACCGCTGACTGGAAGTTGGTCCCTTGATCGCTGTGGAGTTCCTTGGGGCATCCATACCTGCAGATGAACTCTTCCACTACCGTCCTGGCTATTGTCGATGTCTGTTGGTTCGGGAGCGCATAGGCCTCTATCCACTTAGTGAACGGATCGCCAATGACAAGAACATAGGCGTTCCCTCGGTCACTTTTCGGTAAGGGCCCCATCACATCCATGGCGATCCTCTCCATGGGTGCTCCCATGATGTATTGCTTTAGCGGAGCCCTTGCCTTCTTGCCAGGAGATTTCCTCTGGGCACAGATCGTACATCGCCTTACTTTTGCCCGCACATCGGCGGACATTCCTGACCAGTAATAATGTCGGCGCACTTTTTTCAACGTCTTGTAGACTCCCTGGTGTCTTGATGTGTTACTGTCGTGTAGTTCTTTGAGCACTTCTTCCCTAAAACTGGTTGGTAAGACTATTTGCCACCTGCCAATCTTTCCATCCTCCGACTCCCATCGTCGTGACAGTATACCACTCTGGACCTTAAGTTGTTGCCATTGCGCCCAGTAGGTCTTTACAGCGGCTGATTCTGCTGAGATTGCTTCCCATGTTGGTCGTTCTCCAGTTTCGACAGCTTGCAGTATCAACTTTATGGAAGAATCTGCCTGCTGTGCGCTCCTCAACTTCTGCAGCGTCCACTTAGGATTCAAGGTGAGGGCTCTGGCACCCCTTTCTTCTTCCCCTCTGGACTCAGTGGCTGTTTCTTCCACTGCCGGCTCCCCTGGCGATTCACTTTTTCCTTCCTCTTCCTCACTTGACTCATCGGTTGTTTCCTCTGCTTTCTGTTCAACTTGAGGTTCAAATCTTCCTTCTTCCTCCCTGCCATATTGCTTGCATGGCTTACGAGACAGTGCATCCGCATTTTGGTGGACTCTTCCAGCTCTGTGCTCGATTGTGAAGTCAAATTCACTCAGGATCTCCAGCCATCTCGCTAGTTGACCCTCCGGGTTGCGGAAATTGGTCAGCCATCGCAATGCCCCGTGGTCGGTACGAACGGTAAATTTCCGCCCATACAAGTATTGCTTGAAGTGCCTCACGTACACCACCACGGCAAGTAATTCTCGTCTTGTAACGCAGTAGTTTCGTTCCGGCTTTGTTAGAGTGCGACTTGCATAGGCCACCACTTTTTCCAGGCCATCACCCTGTTGCTGGGAGAGAACAGCCCCGATGCCAATGTTGCTCGCATCCGTGTCTAAAATGAACTCTCCCTCCATCGTCGGGTATGCTAAGATTGGCGATGTTGTCAGCAGCTCTTTCAGGGTCCTGAAGGCTTTGTCACATTCCGTTGTCCAGTTGAACGCACGGTTCTTCTCTGTAATTTGGTGGAGTGGCTTTGCTACATGGGCAAACCCCTTGATGTACCGCCGATAGTACGAGGCAAGCCCCAAGAAACTTCTAACATCCTTGATTGACTGCGGGGTAGGCCACTCTGTCACGGCCCGGACCTTCTCTGGATCAGTGGACACCCCGTCCTTCGATATGACATGGCCCAGATAAGCCACCCTCTGGCCGAACAGGCAACACTTCTTTGGCTTGAGCTTCAGGCCAGCTCTACGGAGCCTCTGAAACACTTCCTCTAACCTGTCAACCTCCTCCTCCACTGTCTTGGCGTGGACAACGATGTCGTCTAAGTACAGGAGCAAAATCTCCCACTGTAACCCGGCAAAGACCCTTTCCATTAGCCGCTCAAAAGTGGCAGGCGCGTTGCAAAGGCCGAACGGCATTACTTTCCATTGGTAAAGCCCCGACCTCATCACAAACGCTGACTTTACCTTAGCGTCCTCGTCAAGCATCACCTGCCAGTAGCCGCTAGCAAGGTCAAGGGTTGAAAACCATTCAGCCCCCGCCAGCGAATCCAAACTGTCATCCACCCTGGGAATGGGGTAGGCATCCTTCATGGTGCAGTCGTTCAATGCCCTATAGTCGACGCAGAACCTGGTCGACCCATCCTTCTTTCGCACCAGAACTACTGGTGATGCCCAAGGGCTATTTGACGGCTCTATCGTGCCCCTCTCCAAAAGCTGTTGCACCTGCTGGTCAGCTTCAGCTCTCTGCCAAATTGGTAGCCTTCTTGGTGGTTGCCGGACCGGTTTTGCAGCACCTACTTCAATCTTGTGCCTGACCAGATCTGTTCTGCCCAGATCGTCATCTCCCTTAGAGAATACATCTTGAAAATCCCCTAGGAGTTTTTTGATCCTCCAATGGTGACTCTCGGGCACATTCTGGATACTCCGCTCGTATAGGTTAGCTAAATGCCCTGGTAACTGGATTTCTTTATCCTCCTGTCGTTCCAATACAGCCACAGATCCGCCGACTTCCTCCATGCCAATGTCTGCATCGTCCACAGACATCAAAGTTCCAGCAGTACTACCCTTGTAGATGGTAACTGTACTTGTGCCAGGGTTGAACACTCTCACCGGGTAGCGCCTTGCTCCCGCATTCACCAGCGTCCTTGCTATCATCAGCCCCTTTTCATTGACACGTGTTCTGTCGCTTTGCTCGATGATACCCCAGCCATTCAGCTTCCTTTGCTGCTTCAGTACCCCCGGTACTATGGCCTCGTGCCCCGGTGGAATGTTGACCGTCTCTTCCACTAGTACACGACAGCAAAAAGAACAAGAGGTCGTTCCCTTGCATGGAATGATGTGCTCGCCGATACGAAGTTCCATCCGGTCCAGATCCAACTTGCTTCCCGTAGTGAGCAAAAAATTCATCCCGAGAATGCCTTGGTTGGCTATTGAGCCGACGATGACTTCAACCTTGGTGCAATTGCCCCCAATTTGCACATCCATGTAGGCGCTCCCTTGCACCGGTAGCGGCGTACCATCAGCCTGACGGATGACCTCTGCCATCGGTAGCAATTTTGGTTTGCTTGCTCGCCTCATCGTACTAAACTCTTCTGTGGAAATTATGGTTTCAGTTGACCCAGTGTCTATCAGAAACTTGATGGGATATCCACCGATGTTCCCTTGGACGTAAACACTGTGTGCATGAACTCCGTTGTCCACTGGCGGGGAATTCCCATTTAACTCGTCTTCACGGTGACGTTTGGGTCTGGCAGTGACGGCCCTCCCACGACCCGCTGGGCTGGCCCACTGGCGTTTCCCGAGGCTTGGCCCTGCCTCTTAGCCGAGGGACAATTTCTTCGGAAATGTCCCAGGCCTCCGCATTTGTAGCATGTTTCATTCTCCCACGATCTCCTTCCTCCACCCACCTGATTTCCTGCACTGCTGCTTGCTCCACTCTCATCATTTTGTCGGGATGAGGTCTGAACCTGCATCGCCTTGGCCAGACCAGTCACCATCGTCTGCAGTACATTCAGTTGCTCTGACATGGCTTGGGTCTGCCGGTTGAATTCCTCTCTAGAGACAGTCTCAACTTGGCGAGTAGCCCTCAGGTTTCGCTGATCCTGCCGGCCACCGTAGTTCCGCTGTCGCTGTCTCTCGGAGTTAAGGAAGGACTCCGTTTCAAGTGCAGCCCGTATTGCATCATCCAAGGTTCTCGGGTGACTTCTAAAAATTCCCGCCCGCACTTCAGCATCTTGGATGGCGTCCATGAAATGTCCTCTGGCCAATCTTTCCCGGGAATCTCTGGGGAGCTCTGGGTAGGCCAGTTCCGTCAGCCGGCGGATACCATGGCCGAGTGTTTGGAGGCTTTCATTTACTCCTCTTGTCCTGCTCCTCAGTTCTGACAAAAATCTCTCTGCCTGTTCCCCAGGGCCATATCGCCGATCCAACCTTGCAGTCAGGTCTGAGTAGCTCAGCTGGTCGCCTTGCTCTCCATCTCCCAGCACCTGTTGAGCTTGCCCCTTCAAGCTGGCTGCCAAGAAGTACGCCTTCTCTTCCGCTGTCCACGCGTTGATCGTGGCGCAAGACTCGAAGTGAGCCTTGTAATCTCGCCAAGGGATGTCCCCCGAGAATCTGTCTGGAATAAAGCTCGGTTTCCGTTGTGCTCTGTGGTGGATGTTTTCCATCTTCGCGCGTGCTATTCCTTCTTGTTCCACTGTCGGCCCTGGTTTCCTGCTCCAGATCACTGATCCCGCCAACCCTTCTTCGAGTCCTTCCACGTTCCATGGTGAAGACTCCTTTGGAGCCTGTTGGTGGCTCGGTTCAGCCCCGGCAGCGGAAACCTGGCACCACGTGCTTGGCCGCTCACTTGAAACTGGCTCATACTTGCTTCCCGTTGGCCCTTGCCCTCCAGGTCCAGCCAAGGACAGGTCGCAAGAAGTGGTCGTGTATACTAGCGTGCCGCACGCAGGTTGCGTCACCGTTGCCGCGAACCCCGGCGAAGTCCTCATCCCTGCCGTCATTGTGCCAAAACCCAGCGGCACATATGACCCGACGGCAGTAGTTCCCGGTGCAGACACAGCTCCAACTTCCACTGCTCTCGTTGGAAGTCCTCTGGGTCTTGCTCCCTCCGGGCTCCAGTCCCCGATGCTCCCGATCGTTGCTGGTTGCCTGTGCCTTGTTTCCTCTCTCACCCTCAGCCCCGTTGGGTTGATAATGGGAGTTGACGCCTGCAGTGGACTCTGCATCTGCACAGCTCCACTTGCCTCTCCGGCGTGGCCCATCCAACCACGCTGTGGTGTTCCCTGCTGAATGCCTTCTCGGCGTTGGTCTACGCTGCTTGCAGCTTGTTTATCCATCCACACCTCTTGAACAGTTTCCATCACTCCAGTAAATCCACCTGGCACTACGGAACGTGTGCCATGGATGTGACTGGAGAGAACTGCTGTTGAGGCGGTGCTGTGATGGGCTGATGTCCAACGATCTGGTTGCTCTTGGTCCCAGATTCCACTTGAAATGAATCACCGCTTCCTCCTCGGTATCGAAATTCCACTCCCGAGTCGACTTCTTGCACTCGATGACTCGCTGGTGTGACGAGCTCTGGCTCGTCTCTCCGCTCCATGCCGAGTGGTACAGCTCCCCTTGTGGCTCCCTAGTAGCTCCCTATTAGATCGCTCCACTTGCTTCCACTAAAGTTTTTCTTCTGGTGGATCCCACCGCTGCCACCAATGTGACGTTTCGACCGGCCGCCCTGTCCTGAGGCCAGTCCCCTTGGTAGCGTACCGTCTTGATGGCGTTGAACCCCTGCAGTGGTGGGCTACAGCACCAGTTATTCCACCTCCCTACAGTCGGTGGAATGGATCCTCAGTGGAATACCGTCGGTGGAATATCCCCGGTGGAATGTCCCCGGTGGAATACCGCCGGTGGAATGTGGAATTTGGAAGGGGGCTGTGGAATCGGACTATGGAAGGGGGAGTAGGGAAGGGGTAATTCCTGAGGTTTGTTATTCCCTCAGGCCCTATTATTTAACCTGGGACTTTGGTCCTAGCATTCAGTGATTCTCAATCTAATTTACAATAATTCGAGCCAGTGGAATGAGTGGAATCGGAGTCAGAAATCACAAACAGTGGTTATGCCTTTAATCACTCCTCTTCATCCTCCTTATTCGTCTAGTATTATTTAAACTCCAATTACTTGCTCCAATCATGAAATAATCACTTATTCTTCTGCCTAAACTCCAACCCTGCAGCTGCTTTTATACCCCCTGAGTCCCCATAGCCCATGTACAAACGCTATCTGCCATACAACAGTGCATAAGTCCAATTGACCAATCAGCTGCTAGGATTCACCAGTATGCAAAGTGTGGGTGACTCAGTGCTATACAGTTATTATACATACAGTTCGTGCTTCAATTTAACACATACAGTTCGTGCTCCGTCACAATATCCATCCTCAACTAATCGCGCAAGGCATGGTGGGAAAAACATGGCGCAGCAAGATCGTACCCATGGTAACAAAGTTGCTTTATGGGCTCCGTGCGCCGTTGAATGAGGGCGCTGTCTACATATAGCAACCGCACTTCCATAAACAATACGGGCGGCTGGTATTACACACAGCACTCCTCGTTATTTTTATACTCATATACCACCAGTTGAATTGCTTTATCTATTCGCTGACTCTCGATAATTCCGTTTTCCTTAACAATATCATAGCGGGAACCAGACACTTACATTGAAATCAGATGGCGTCGATATTAACGCCCAACTCGCCTTTTCATTCCGCTCAGAGAGGTAGTTGTATCGATATATGCACGGAGCCCATAGTATAAGGAGGGTAGAAACCATACATTTTAGACTTCAAATACGCACACGCAAAACTTGTTCTACGAAAAGCAATCGGGGCGCTCAACTCTAAATGAACGGTACACATCGAATCTTTATAATTTAGGCTACATGTATTTTTCTTTCAACTCCCACTCACTCATCTTACAAAAAAAATATATATTTTGCACGAAAAAACAAATTGCAATCACTGTTCCTAAAACCATTCATACAACTTTTACATATTACGACAACTTTCAAATAAATATTTATATTATTTATATGAATATGTTAATGCAACAAACGTTTTATTCACCACACAAGCCCCGAAAACAAGTCATAATCCCAATCACAACCTATACAAATGAGCTTTGACTAATTAGGCATTCCTTTATCATTGTTCATCCAGTTAGTTCTGACCGGCTTTATGAAAGGACTTCGGACTCAGCTTGCGGAAAAACTTGTGAAAGGACTTGCAGAGACTCGACTCCAACTCTGGCGAAACTAACCAAGAAAATTTAATAAATATTCAATCCGTACAAAGAAAACTACCAAAAGCTCTATTTGAACCTCTAATCTAGCAAACCATTTAACGTTTTCGGCACGTTTTCTGAACGTTTTATCAGATTTTGCGGACGTTTCAAAAAAGCGTTTTTTTGACAAAACTTTGTGGACAGTTTTGGACATTTTAAAAACGTAACTTTATGACGTTCCAAAAACGTTCAAAGAACTTTTTCAGAACATAAAAAGCGTATTAAAAACTTACATACACTAACTAATAAATGTCTATTAACTTCTGGTCTACCCTACCAACGCTCTACGAACACACCAAAAAACATTAAGCCATGTCTACCATATTTTGATGATTTTTAAAAAAGTCGTATCATCCTTGAGTGAACTCTACATTTGCCAGTTTGCAAGTTGTATCATAAAGTTAGACATAATCCATCCATATGGCATTGTGGGTTTATGACTTCTGCCTAGCACCTCTCATCGAGATACTTACAGATTGAGAAAACCGCCAATAAAGGGCAAGATAACTAAATAATAATTGGTAAAAATCCCGCTCCTTAGTTGACACTGACAATTGCTTACAATTAATAAAGCACATTTTTCTTGTACTTTATATCATAATTTATAAGAGTCTTATTATCAAGCTATCACTAAACAATTATATTCCTGAACCACAAAAACAAACATTACTATTAAAAACACATAGAGATATCTACTTTTAATTTTTTATTGTTCTTATATAATTCTATCTTTGGACTTTGTACACGAATTTTCACGACACTCCTTCGCTCATCTAACAACCTCACATCTTGACCAAACCTAAAACAAACAAACAAACAAACCTTTCTAGGGGTGACGTCGTGATGACAACATCAAGAGTTACGTGACGTCATCTGAAAAAGAAATTCAATTTACAATTCCAAATTTAAGTACAATTGCACACAAACATGGTATATTGGTAGACAAACACGTGTTATACAACAAAATTGAAGTGACATCATGATGACATCATTGTACCATTTGAAAGTAATATTTAGGTTTTTGAACCAGTTAACATTTCTTAAAGCCATATTTCATCAACAGAACATCCTAAATTTAGAAATCTTTTTGTAATACCTTATTGAAACACACAAAATAGTGCGCTAACAATCATAAAAACAGTAAGTAGGTAGATAGTGCCACCACCATGTAAAATCCGAACTGATCTCATCATGACGTTATCTCTTGATTTTATATGAATTTTTAAATAATTCAAATTCAAATATACTCTCAAAATATCACACTATCATTCATCACTCCAATCTCGACCAAGACCACATTGTAATGTTTTACTTTCAGAAGTACCACCGCCATGACATTATCATAGATCACGTGACATCATCTTGAGGGTTCCTTTTTTTAAGGTCTTTAAGGTCTGCTATTTATGCAGTTAGTTCAATCCATTGTTGGATTATTATGTATATGTTACGCTTGACTGCACAAGCACATTGTGTCCGTTTCGCTTAGCTGCCAGAGTCGGCGCGACACCCCAGCGCCTGCTGTAAATAACCGTACTTAAATTATTTTACAGAACATGCTAATTTAAAAATTCTTACCGAAGTGATGACGTCGTCAATCAATGCAATATTTGCAACCAGAATACATTCTAAACTGCATGTGTAGAACCATTGCCCCAGCAACTGACGTCAGACTTTGGTACTCTATAGCTTTGTACTAAGCTCATATTTTGTCATAGCAATGTAAAAAATGTGTGACGTCATCATGACGTCATCGAAAATGTGATAACAAAAAACATATAAGGGAATGTCCGGTCGTCAAACAACTTGCTGGGTAGCTACATAATGCTACTACCATGTAAAATCCAAAGTGAACTTATGATGACGTCACCCACTGATTTTCTATAATTGTTTTAGTTATATCCCAAATCCCATAGATTTGGTACACAAATTTTGTAATTGGCACTTTCTTCACTAAACAACCTCTGATCTTAACCAGACTTAACACAAACAAAGACCCTAAACTGAAAATGTATACCGAAACGTGACGTCATGATGACATCATCACGTATCATGTGACGTCATCTTAAAAGTGCATTTTTCAAGGGCCCATATCTAGACAACCGTAAGTCCGATTACATTCAAACCTACTATGGTGGTAGACAAGTACGTGTTATAGATGAAAATTCAGCTGACGTCATGATGACGTCATCATACGATTTTATAGTAATTTTACAGTTTTTGAACCTAAAATTTTCTTAAAGCCATATCTCATCAAGAGAACATGTTAAATTATTTTTGTGTTAACTTTGTTAGCTCCTATATTCCTTCACATAAATGTCAAAAATGTGTGACGTCATTATGACGTCATCAAAAATCGGCTTTAAAAAAAACACATATAAGGGTACGTCTGATCGTCATAAAACATTGGTGAGTAGGTAGGCAGTGCCACTAGCATGTGGTGACGTTATCGAAGGTGACGTCATGATAACATCATTAGTTAATTTTCTATGAATTTCTAAATGTTTCAAATTTCATTGTGCTATTTCAAATTTATACTATCGTTGATCAGATTGACTCCAACCTTGACATAGGCCAAGACCACGTTGCAAATATTTGCTTTGACAAGTGCCGTCATGATGATGTCATCATGGGTAACATGACATCATCTTAAAGGTGCATATTTTAAGGTCCTATATCTAACGAACTGTACTTAAGATTGCATCCATTCTTGGTATATGCTCGTAGGCCAACTAGCATTAAAGATGAACATTTATGTGACGTCACGATGACATGATCATACCATCTTTTTAGCTTTGTTAAAATTGTCCAACTTTTAAGCCATATCTCTTCCACGAAACATGCAAATGTCGAAATTATTTTTTAAAACGTTTATTTGGTGACATGTACTAAAATATAAATATGAACAACGTATGCAAAATTCGAAGTGATGTAATAAAAAAACGCGGAAAAGCCCTATGTTCTCTTCTTGTAACAGACATAGATCTCTAGTTTTTATTTCTTCTTCTTCTTCTTCTTCTTCTTACTTTAGTTCCATCAAAAATCCCATAGACTTTGTACACGAATTTTATAGGTGGCACTTTGGTCACTAAACAATATCAGATCTTAATGAGACTTAACACAAACAAAGACCCTTAGCTGAAAATGTATGCCGAACAGTGACGTCATGATGACGTCATCACGTGTCACGTGACGTCATCATAAAGGTGCATTTTTCAAGGGCCCATATCTAGAGAACCGTAGGTCCGATTGCCTTAAAACCTGGTATGTTGGTGGGCCACCACGTGTTATAGATGAAAATTGAGGTGACGTCATGATGACGTCATCATACGATTTTATAGTAATGTTTAAGTTTTTGAATCTTAAAGTTTCTTGAAGCCATATCTCAACAGAACATGCTAAATTCAAAATTCTGTTTGTAATAGCTTTGTTAGCTCCGATATTCTTTCATATAAATATGAAAAATGTGTGACGTCATCATGACGTCATCAAAAATGTGCTTTATAGAAACACATATAAGGGTAAGTCCGATCGTCATAAAAATTGGTAGGTAGGTAGACAGTGCCACTAGCATGTAAAATTGGTTAATTTTCTATGAATTTTTAAATGTTTCAAATTTCATTGTGCTATATAAATTGTATACTGTCGTTGATCAGATTTACTCCAACCTTGACATAGGCCACGTTGCAAATATATTTTCTTTGACAAGTGCCGTCGTGATGACGTCATCATGGGTCACATGACATCATCTTAAAGGTGCATATTTTAAGCTCCTATATCTAGAGAACTGTACTTAAGATTGCATCCATTCTTGGTATGCTGGTAGGCCAACTAGGATTACAGATAAAAATTGATGTGACGTCACGATGACATGATCATACCATTTTATAGCTTTGTTTAATTTTTCCAACTTTTAAGCCATATCTCTTTAACGGAACATGCAAATGTCGAAATTCTTTTTTTAAAACGTTTGTTTGGTTACATATACTTAAATATAAATGTGAACAACGTATGCAAAATTCGAAGTGATGTAATAAAAAAATGCGGAAAAGCCCTATGTTCTGAAATACGCCTCTATTGGGAATCAGTTCTGGCCACTGTTTCTGCAAGATGACAGTCAGTGGGTTAGGTTCGTGGCCTCGTCAATACATCAAACGTACGTCATTCACAGAGAACGGGAGTTTCAAAACTCGTCTCTGGTCTTGGCTACGCAAGGTCTTTGTTTTTCATTCACTCAATGATTAATTTTAACCGGTGATAATATACTGCCCCATGCTTTTTTTTTTTTTTTGGAAGGGGAAGCAGAGCATCAGTATTTTGTCCGCACTTCATCAGTCGCCATCTTTTCCGGTTTTTTTTTCTATTATGTTTACTTGCTAGTGATGGCAGAAAAATCTTTGATATTGCCGGTAACTTCTTTTAAAGGGGATTTCGAGTTATTTATTTTATTTTGGTCTTGAAAGCCATTCCTTAAACTGATCATTATTTCGTTCTAGTCCCAATAGGATTTACACGTTCTCCTCATCCAGATTTTTTTCTTGGTTTGATTGTGGAGATGTTTGAATCCCAGACCGAACCAGGTCATCTTTTTATGTTTTATGCCGTTTGACTGCCAAAGATAGTTGTCTCAAGAGAGATCATCCTTGTCGCATTTTTCACTTTCTGTAGATTTTGCGAGACCGGTAAGATCTTTATTTGCCTTTCTTCGTTTGTTGTGTTTTGCCTTCATTGATTTCCTCGCTATGTTCAGGCAGACTCAATGTATACGCAGTCCGTATTTTGCTCTGTGATATCTGCCAGAGAGCGTGTAACGTGGAATCTGTAGTTGGGGTAGTATGAGTGTGGCAACTTCTTATAGTGTGAGTCCATGCAGACCTTCGTCTTTAAACCTTTCCCGCAAATAGAAAAATAATGGAAAGATAGAGGAATGGCTCTGTTGATGCCGTTAACAACTCCCACTTTCCCTTCCCCTCAAACGAGTTATGATTCACTTCAGCTATTTCTTGAAATGATAACAAAAACTAAAATCAACTGATCATTCCCTGAACTTTGCCTGCACATACCAGTTCTTCCTTGCTATTAATTAAAGACCAACTAAAACGCCCAAAAAATATTTGACTTTTTGGACTTATCTGATAGTTTATTCCTCCCCAAAACTAATGTAACAAGTTTCATGATTCTGAAAAATCAAAAAAAATGTTTTTGAGCCTTTTCCTTCTGAGCCACTTTGACTCGATTCAGTAAAGGCCGAGGTCAACTGCGTGCCGTATCGCGCGAGTGATGACGTATACATGTAGAAACATATGACGTCACTGTATTACACGACAATGTTTTACGTAGAGTCTGTACGTATTTTTTTGTTCAAGGCTAGTATTACTTGCTGTGCTTTTTGCACATGATTCAGGTGTAACACTACGGTAAACATATTTTAAAGTGTCGACATCTTTGTTAAACACATTTTGAATTGGGGTTGTAGGCTAATTGTTCTTGCTAAAAAGTTAGTTATGAGTCATACTTTCCTTTGTTTGCAGTCGGCTATTATTGGGACCTGCGCAGCAAGTTGTGTGCATGTGAGCTGATGTTATACTCTAGTCTTGTGACTTTGCTTATGCAGCCCACATAAAGACCCGCACCTTCTCAGAACTATACACAAAAATTTCTGTTATAAGGCACCAGACTCAATCGCATGCAGCCTATTCACGGTACCGTACGTGTACAATGCATGTTGAGTCAAGCGAGCGTGGACAGGGAGACAGCCAGGGCTCTGGCTGCTCGAACTGCGGGAACCGCAGGGAACGTCGTCGTGGTCTGGGGCGCGTGAGTCAACCAAGATATGTTCAAGCACATGTCGGACGTGTCGACGCCACAGCACCATGCAGTCCCATCATCATCTCCAACATCAGCAGAAGCAGCAGCACCAGCAGCAGCACCAACAGCAGCAGCAGCAGCAGCATCACCTGCAGCATCCCCACCCAGGAGAAAAATTCCAGTTGAAACCAGTTGAACTGGTTTAACTGGTCCCAGTTGAAACCAGTTGAACTGGTTTCAACTGGTAATTGGCGACTGGTTTCAACTGGTTTTTAACTGGTTTAACTGGTATGAACTGGTTTTCAACTGGTTTAACTGGTATTCAACTGGTTAACTGGTTTTCAACTGGTTTTCAACTGGATTTTAACTGGTCTAACGGGTTCAACTGGTGTACCTGCTATGAACTGGTTTTGCAAACTGGTTTTGCAACTGGTTTTGCAACTGGTTTTGCAACTGGTTTTGCAACTGGTTTTGCAACTGGTTTTGCAACTGGTTTTGCAACTGGTTTTGCAACTGGTTTTGCAACTGGTTTTCAACTAACTGGTACGAACTGGTTTTCAACTGGTTTGTAACTTGCATCAAATCACGTTAACAGGTTTGAACTGGTCTTAAACAGGCGGTCTGAAACTGCAGTCAGAAAATAAATTGTAATGCAATTATGGAAGATAAAACATTGCACATGTAGCTTGTTACATTCATTTTATTGAAAGTACTTCTCTCTTTCTCAAGAATTGAAACAAAAACCAGAAGTAAAAAACAAAACAAATATAATGGCAAGTAACATAATAAGATGTGTACACCAGGGGGGAGATTGGCCCTAAAATGAAAATGATACGACATCACAGTGTTTCGGAGTCACTGAGGACCCCAGAGCAATGTACGGTCTATGGTCATGAGAAGCACATCTCATCGCATCAAGGTTTATGTTGGTAGTACTGTAGGCTTCATGTTTATCCCATGAACAGTTTAAAAGAAATTGGGCTGGTTTTTTAAACAGTTTTGTAATCTGTTCATGATGTACTTTCATATTAACTTGAATATGAATTCAAACAATTTGAATTTTTTCATTGGCTACCCTTGTTTTAATACTTATTTTTAACAAACTATAAAATTCAACTCCTCTTTGAAACTTTATAAAGGACTCTTGTCGATCTTCCCATCAACAAAACTCGGTAGATAGTCAGTTGTAAGCATGACATCCTCTTGTAGATCATCAGCTGTAACTCCTTCCTGCTCGTCTTCAAGTGAAGTACACCACCGTATAAGGAAAGAGCACAAAATACAAACAATGTATGAGACAAATTTGAATAAATTTGGTTTACACAACTGTTATGTTGTGGGTAGGTTAAGTTTCTGTACAGAAACAGTATCTAGTCTGAGGTAGGTCTACATATTTCCTCTCTTCCCATGCATTTTCATTCATGGTATTTATTGGGAAGTCATAAAATTGTATTTTTTTGAGAAGCAAGAAAGTAGGAAGCGGGCGGGCATGCCAAACATGTTGGCCTTGTTACTATTTTATAATAATTTCCCCTATGAAAACAGTTTTCGGACAAACAGGAACTTTGGTATGTGAATGTAGATAATCCTGTTTGCTTAATTTAGTCAATTTCCTATTCAGATTTCCTATTCAGAATGGACAGGAGGATTAAGAGAATGTGATTTTAACAATGAGGGTCGAAAATCACATCCAGAGACAGAGTCAAGCATCACAATGCGGTTTAGCTGTTAAACCCAGAAGTCACAATGTACTCTTTGTCAGGGTGGGGTAATTAATAGTTCACAGGCTTCAGATGTGATTTTAAATAGAGTAGGATGTGATTTTGGACCATCATTGTTAAAATCACATTCTCCATTTTGAATAGGAAATCACATCCAAGGGATTCACAGTGTAAATGTGACCCGCTCTGGAAAAAGGTATATTATGTCGCAAAATATGAAAAATGAGTTTTATGTATGTTTGAAAAGCCCGCAATGTAAACTTTCATTTGGTACATGGGAGAGCTCCAAAGCCCTTTCCGTTCTGGAGATATCACATTTTTGCATATTAATTATTTCTATGGAGTTCAAATTACACAACAGAGAAAACAGGCTTTGAAATAGCTAGTTCTACAATACAATGCAACAATGCACTCTAAAAAGGTTATTTTTTCACTTTATTAACTGAAATCAACATTGTTGTGCACCAAACCTGAAACTTTAGATATTTAAGATGTCATTAAAGACAAAAAAGAATATTATGAATTTTGACGAAAAATGTCACCCTCTCAACATTGAAAGGGCCATTACACGTAAATGCATAGCGCGACTTATATCACATTTTTCTGGAGCGGGTCACAAATAGCACAACCCGTTCGTTCATATACTGAATACCTGATGTACACAACGGACTGTACGGAACCATGGCACTGTCCACTGACTGTGCGTGGGCCAAAATATACATGTACATGTACATGTACATGTACATCCTTAAAATTTGACGAAAATTACTTCAGTTATTTCCATAAAACTTACCAGTGGATGCAGTAAACTCTCCCATATCACTCAGGATGTAATTATGCTCCATCAGACGTTGATATTTCAGCTCAGATACGACAAACAATGGTAGGCTTTGCAGCAAAAAAATCTGGCCTGTTGTGTTCCTTTCTCCATCGTCTGACCGCTTAACATGCAATGATATTCCTACGCGTGCACAACTATTCCCCATTATTCCGTTATTTTGGTAAATCTTTTATCATATCGAAGTAATATATTTTCATTCAGAACAACAATGTAGCATTTTTATCACTTTTAACTGTTTATATGAAGATACTCCACACAGGGTGGCGCACTATTTCAGTATGCTGTTTCCTTCAAAAACCCTACGCGCGGTAATGGCAGTTAGGATTGTACTGTACACATACATACTACATGTATGTACAATGTACACGTACATTGTGTGTGTACTGTGCAATATACTGTAGCGAAATGATGGTCATAGGTTAGGACGCCCTCTTGTCTTGTAGATAAGCTAATTCATTCATTTATGCAGTGAGCCAGTGACGCATGGTTGCTGCTGTGTGGCGACTGGACGTCTTCCGCTGATGAAGACCCGTGCGTGCTACACGTCTCCAGTATAGACCACGCGATTATAAAGCAGCGTGCCGCGGTGAGCAGGGCAGTCCGTCCGTGAGAGCCCCGTGAGCAGTGCAGTCTGTCCGTGAGAGTCCTGTGAGCAGTTCTGTCCAGTCCGTCGTAGCCCTGTGTTCGCGTCACGTCAGAGTCACGTCCAATCCTAGTCTAGTAATCCTTGAAAGTACATGTAGATCAGTCCAGTGCACCTTTTCCGGAGAGTGAGTAAATCACAGTTAGTCAAGTTTATGATCGAGTTTCCCATTGATTAGGAGGATCGTCGTGTGTTTGTGTGCCTCACTATAATTAATGTAAACCTGTTTAGGCGAGATATAGGCGCCACTTATTTAATCCTACCAAGGTGATATGTGTTATAATAAATTATTACTCCAATTAAACATCGAGTTTGAGTGCTATATTGTAGAGACATCAGACTCCAGTCACATTCCCTTCCCCTGTGCCCGCCTAAGTACAACCCATAGTGTGTAGTTCAACCCCGGTGTTTGGATAGAAGCAGCTGCGAACGCCTGGCGGTAGACTGCCCCAAAACGGACCTGTTCCCCTGGCCTTCTCTACAGCCGCTCGTCGGGTCGGCCGAGGGCAAGCCTAGGCACCGTCGATCGAGACCGCTACAAATGGTGTCAGAAGTGGGATAGGCGCCGCAGTAAACTTCTTGACATACATAATACATCGGTAAAACCTACCTATCCACCTACCAAGGCGGAATGGCGAAGAATGTATTGATTGATTTTGAGGGAGAGGTAGCAACCTCACTACCGGTTGTGCAGAGGGAAGAAGATGGATTACCGTCATTAAGTACATCATATGTAGAGACCGACGAGAGAGTTGAGCTGCTGGAAGCAGAACTCTGCCTTCTTAGGCTACGCCAGCAAAGCAGTAATCGGAAGAAGGACTCGGGATTCGGAGGGTCAGAGCGCACGTCGTTGACAATGCAATTTTGTAATGACTCAAATGGGGAGTTACTTACGCCTATTCTCCCATCCCGGGTGAGGCCGACTCCAAAACAACGCACCAAGCACCACAGCACAGCAGCCCGTCTCCCACCACCAACATGTGGAGCTGCACCACAGAGTGAGACAATCCACAATGACCTAGACGACAGCAGCCATCGAGTGTCGACACAATGCAGTCCGACCACCAACAACAGTCAGCAAAGTAGCGGGGTGGATGATCCTATACAGGCGACAAGGAGTGAAGAAGAGAACAAGTCCCTACCGAGGGGGCACACCAAGACAGAGGGAAACAGCAATCAAAACAGAGTCATGTCAAGACGACCCAACATTATACCGGACAGGTACAATGGCAAAAGCCCATGGAGAGACTACCGACAACATTTTGAGGCGTGCAGGTCCGCCAATGGATGGACAGAGAAACAAGCAGAAGTGTTCTTGGCGGCAAGTCTCCAAGGAGCCGCACTGAAGGTGCTGGGTAATGACCCGGGTGCTGGGTCCCATCCGACTTTCGCTGAACTGATTGACAGATTGGAGAAGAGGTTTGGGCCAGGAAGAATGGCGGAGAATCATCTTATGGAGTTACGTCATAGGCGTCAGGGCCCCAAGGAGACTCTCCAAGAAGTAGGACAGGTCATAAGGGAACTGTCGGCCCTGGCGTATCCGGAGCTATCGGAGGAAGGGCGCGATCGCCTAGCAAGGGGACATTTTTCCGACGCTATCGAGAGTCAGGCTATTCGAGAAGGCATTTTCCGCGCCAGGCCTACTACTTTGGACGAAGCTGTGAGGGCTGCCCTGGCAACTGAAAGCTTCCAAAGAATAGAAGAACAACGAGGGGGCAAATTTCCTAAATTTGCAAGAGTCTTGGGGAGCGACGCCAAAGCTGCTTTGGAGGGGCTGAGAAAAGAGATGCAGGAGAATTACCGGCGTGTTGAGACTGACATCCTAAAGAGGCATGAAGAAATGAAATCGTGGATACAAACAAGGAGTAGACCTGGAGGCGCCTACTCAGGTGAAGGAAGGAGGGAGATTAACCTTTCCGATGTTGTTTGCTACAACTGCCAGCAGAAGGGGCATTTTGCTCGGAGCTGTGAAAGACCACCGGCAAGGAAAAGACGAGCCTCGGGAAACGAGCAGCAGCCGGCCCAGGGGCCCGAGGGACGGCTGGAGGGTTCCAAGGGCCAAGTGTCAGTCAACCAACAGAAAAACTAACAGAGTCTACTGGTGAGAAGCGTTCACTAATGTCTCCAAGAATAGCCGGGGCTAGAAGCGGTTTATTTGTGCCAGCGACAATAAGGGGCAGACGAGTAAATCTGTTGGTGGACACCGGCGCAACAGACTCACTACTGTCATCTGCGTTCTTCTACGAAATTCCGAAAGAAAAAAGACCAGAGTTGACGGGCTCAGGAGCCAGTGTCAGGATGGCCGATGGAAGTCTCCTACAGACGTTGGGTGGTGCCTGTGTGGACGTGCAAGTTGGGAAGAGCACTCATGCAGTGAATGCTGTGTTCGGAAACATTGGGGTGTTGGAAGGGATCCTTGGGATGGATTTCTTGCTTGCCACACAGGGAAGCTTGAATTTCAAGACCTTGGAATTGACCCTTAATGGCGAGAAGGTTAAGTGTACAGATACCCAGGGGAGCAACTTCTGTGCAAGAGTGGTGGTGGAGCGGACAACGAACATTCCGCCGGGGCATGAGGCGATAATTCCAGGACGTCTAGCAGGGAAGACGCGAGCGACTGGTCTTGGCATCATGGAGCCCGCCGACAGGAGTGAAATGACGGCAAAGGGGATTGTCATGGCACGCCTGCTAGTGACGTTGGATGAAGAAGTTATACCGATAAGGGTTTTTAACCCTGGTAAGAGACAATGTGTGGTAAGGAGAGGAACAACGGCGGGAATGCTCACCTCAGTAGGAGCAGATGATGTCGAAGAGACCCAAGAGACTTCGCCAAAACCTGAGGATGGCATAGGAGTGCCAGAACACCTTACTGATTTGTACGACAGAAGCAAGAGAAGCGTCGACCAGAAGTACCACAACAAGATAGCGAAATTACTCCGGGATTTTCAAGATGTGTTTTCCTCTGGGGACAACGATATTGGTCGCACAAACTTAGTACGTCACAGGATCAACACCAGCAACGCACCGCCAATACGAGAACGTCCACGACGATACCCTACACAGGAGCAACAGGAGATTCATCGTCAGGTACAGGCGATGCTGCAAGATGGCATCATCGAACGCAGCGATAGCCCTTGGGCATCGAACGTGGTTTTAGTCAAGAAGAAAGATGGGACGAAAAGGTTCTGCGTCGATTATCGTCGCCTGAACGCTGTGACTATCAAGGACTCCTATCCGATTCCTCGTATTGACGACTCGCTGGACTCCCTTGCTGGGTCTAAGTGGTTCTCCACTTTAGACCTGGCATCGGGATACTGGCAGGTTGAGTTGGAAGAGGAGGCCAAGCAGAAATCTGCCTTCGTGGTGCGAGGGGGACTGTATTCCTGGCGGGTGATGCCTTTCGGGCTCTGCAACGCCCCCTCCACATTCGAAAGGCTTATGGAGCGGGTGCTGGCAGGCCTCCACTGGGAAATATTGCTGGTCTACCTAGATGACGTTATAGTCTTCGCAGGTACAGTAGAAGAGGAACTTTCCCGCCTGGAGACAGTGTTCCAGCGCCTGCGAGGGGCAGGGCTTAAACTTAAGCCAAAGAAGTGTGAGCTGTTCAAGGAGAGTGTCCTTTACTTAGGGCATGTAGTAACCAGAGACGGGATAACCACGGATCCTGACAAGGTTAGGTCTGTGCGTGAGTGGCCTACGCCTGAGACGGTGAGAGAGGTCCAAAGCTTCCTTGGGCTAGTATCTTACTACAGGCGATTCATTAAGGGTTTCGCCGACGTGGCACGACCACTTCATCGCCTAACGGAGAAGGCACGTGAATTTGAATGGACCGACGAGACTGAGGGCGCCTTTCGAGAGTTAAAACGACGGTTGCAGGAGGCGCCTATTTTGACTTACCCGGACCCAACGGCCGAGTACATTCTAGACACAGATGCCAGCGGAGTGGGCATAGGTGCTGTGCTGTCGCAGTCCATAGATGGACAGGAGAAAGTGGTGGCGTATGCCAGTAGGGCGTTAAGCAAGCCTGAACGCAACTACTGTGTGACCCGGAGGGAACTTCTGGCAGTCGTTGTGTTTCTTAAGCAATTCCGGCAGTACATTTATGGTAGGCGAATCACCATCAGAACAGACCACGGGGCGTTAAGGTGGCTCATTCATTTTCGTGATCCCCAGGGACAGCTTGCCAGATGGCTTCAGGTGATAAGTAAACACGACTTCACTATTGTTCATCGAGCGGGCCGATTGCATGGAAACGCTGACGGTCTTTCCAGGAAGCCTTGTACACAGTGTGGGAGAGAGGAGGCGCCTTTGGACAAGTCATGCGCAACAGAACCAACGAGACTAGAACCCTGCGAGAAGCCAGGACTAAGAGTAGTCACAATAGAACCAACAATAACACAAGAACAATGGAGAGATGCACAGATGGAGGACGCGTCCATTCGATGGGTGATACAAGAAATGGAGAAGTCAGTGAGTAGACCTGGTTGGAATGACGTTACCCCTTATTCAAGTGTGGTAAAGTCCTATTGGCTTCTGTGGGACCAACTCGAGATTAGGGATGGCATCCTGCACAGGCGATGGGAGTCAAACGATGGCCGCCGAGTAAGTTGGAAAGTTGTACTTCCAATCTCCTACCGGAAGGCGATGATTCAGGAGCTTCACGGAGGAAAGGCCAGCGGTCATCTCGGGATTAAAAAGACAATGATGAAGGTGCGTCAACGATTCTACTGGGCAGGAATGGGTGCGGATGTAAGATCTGCAGTAAGGCAGTGCAACGTTTGTGCTAGCAAGAAGTCACCGGCGAGACATAGAAGGGCACCACTCAAACATCTGGCGGTAGGCGCACCTATGGAGCGAATCGCCTGGGACATAGTTGGGCCCCTTCCACTGACTGAAAGGGGGAACAAGTATATCCTAGTGGTAGGAGACTACTTCAGCAAGTGGGTCGAGGCATACCCCGTTCCCGATGAGAAGGCGACAACGGTAGCAGAAAAGCTAGTGAGTGAGTTCGTCTGTCGCTTTGGTGTCCCTATCAGTTTGCATTCGGATCAGGGAAGGAATTTCGAGTCCCAGGTGTTCTCCGAAATGTGCACAGTCCTAGGAATTGAGAAAACACGCACAACGCCCTACAATCCAAAATCGGATGGGATGATCGAAAGATTTAATCGCACGCTACTGACGATGATTTCAATGATGATAGAACCACATAAACGTCAGCGGGACTGGGACACCAAACTTCCATTTGCCACATTCGCCTACCGAGCTACTCCACAGGATTCGACGGGTGAAACCCCTAACATGCTTATGTTAGGCAGGGAGGTATTCCTACCGATCGACTTGAAAAGCGGAATGTCTGCTAAGGTGGACCACGGATCAGAAGCGGTGGCAACCGATTTCGCATTGGAGTTGAGAGACAACATGAGGGCCGCACATGATAGAGCAAGGGTTTGCCTGAAACAAAGTGCTAGGCGCCAGAAGAAGAATTACGACCGACAAGCCGCGGGGGACAGACTAGCTGAAGGGCAGTTCGTATGGCTGTACAACCCAGCGAGGACAAAGGGGCTGTCACCAAAGCTCCAACGGAAATGGGAAGGACCTTATCTCATTGTCAAAAAACTATCTGATGTGACCTACAGAATCCAAGGATCACCCCGCGCAAGGATGAAGGTGATTCACTACGATCGCCTTAAGCCGTATATTGGTGAGCCAATCCAACCATGGAAAGTAGGAGAACCTACGAAGGTTACGCCTGCGGATGATAGAAGATCAGACACACCGGTGATAGGCCACGATGACTTGGACGGAGATGAATTGGTGATCCAGAATGAGGGTGATAATCGCCTTGGGACTCCAGCATCAGTATCTGTAGAGCAGTACGTAGAGCATGAGACGAGACAAGTTGATGATGTAGGCGACCACCTGGAGCGAGACGAACCCCAGACAGATATCCCGAGTGCAACAGAGGAACCTGGTAGCGTGCAGACACCACAACCACAGCGAAAATATCCAACAAGGCAGCGGAGAGTGCCGCAGCGTTATTTGTAGAAATAACAGAGTGACGCCTACCTAGGATGGCAAGAGCCTACTGTTGTGCAGACTGTAGAGATAGAGTAGAAATTTACAGTAGCAGTAATGTAACACAACCGTATCTCTGTTGTGTCTTCCAGAGGCCGAGAGGACAAGTGAAGGATGGGGAAACAGGAGGAGAGGAACCACGACGCATCAGACAAGAAGATGGTGGAGTGTCCCAAGTGCCATGTGTTCCTGAACAAGAGGAGTGTTGATCGCCACATGACGAATGAGCATGGGCCTAGGCTACACTTCTGGTGTTTAAGGTGTTCGCACAAGAACAACCGCAGGGACAACCTCCGACCACATTATCGGGACTGCCACCCAGATAAGATCCACGAGGTCGACTGGATCGAAGGTGAGACCTATGAGATGCATGAGCGCAACAGGCACAGCGGCGAAGGCGGTGCACGAAAGAGAGTTTCTGGAATGCCTAAATCCCCAGAAAGGAGCCGTAGAAGAAGCAGAACACCTACCAAGGAGAAGAGAGAGTCGACAGGGCCCAAGTCGAGCAAGGGCAGAGAAGAGCCTACCAAGAAGAGAGGCCGGGAGGAGGCCAAGGCAAAGTAGTCCGGAAAAAGGATACGGAAGGAGAAGAAACAAGTGCCATGTACAGTCTCCCGTGTGCCCGAAGAAGGGCCACTAGACCTGTCGGCAAAGGTAGCGCCTAAGATGAGAGTGCAGGAGACAGCCAACGTGCCTAGGCAGGCGAAGAAGTCCGAAGAAGAGATAGCTGGGGGTGATAGATCTCCTACCGAACTGGCAATTGGCGTGCCAGGAGTTGCAGAAGAGGTGGAGCTAGAGGCTGATGGGCGAGTAGAGGGTCGACTTGAGGAGAGAGCTGAAATAAACCTGTCACCAACTCCGATGTTGTGGGACCAGGACGAAGCCCCTATGGAAGCAACACTGACGCAAGCACCAACTGGGAAACCAAGAGGCATGCTGGAGATGCTGCGTGTCGACAGCTGGAATGCGGTCGAAGAAGCTGAGAATGACAAGCAAGGTGGGAAACCAGTTCCCGCATGGCCACACCCACTGCTCCCTGAGAAGCTTCTACCAGGACAAGCCGTCCGTGTCCGAGAAACCAGAGAGACCTACTTGTATGCGGATGAAGGGAAGACAATCTGCGAGTATGAAGTGGTGTACCTGAGGCCTATCAAGGCGAGGAAACCAAAGGAGGTTCCCCCTACCCAAGTCCTACAAGGTGGAAAGATTCGTCGCCTTACAAGATGTGAAGACTCGGGAGACCTGGCAGCAGGACCACCCGTAACCAAGGACGACCTTGAGATGGCGATGTTGGGGAAGGTCACCAAGATAACGGAGACGTCATCGAGATCCGTGTATCAGGCCAACACCAAGATCACCAAGGACAAGACGACGCGCGTCTTCGATGTTGATTTCTTGACTGGGATGAAAGCCGATCCTTAGACTATAGGAACACTTCTGTGTATTAAGGAGTTAGAGCATTCTTGCACAGTTTTCCGTGTATTTCACCTATATAGGCAGTTTCATATCGGCCAGAAGTTTTTTGATACTTGTTCTGAAGTTTTAAGTTTTCCTGTTTGAAATTTGTATAGTTTACAGTTGAGGCTTCTTTGAGTGAGAACAAATAGCTTTTCGATGTATAGAGAGTTGCGGCCTAAGGTTTATAGTAAATGATCCCTAAGGAGGCGAATGTTATGAGATCATTAGAGAAGTGGCGCCTAGACTTAGAATTGTATAAAGAGAAAGAACATTAACCTAGATAGGAGTAAAACTTAATGCATAATTTCGCCTTTAGTTTTCAGATGTTTAGGTCAAGGGACTGACCAATCTTGGGGCATGGCAATGTAGCGAAATGATGGTCATAGGTTAGGACGCCCTCTTGTCTTGTAGATAAGCTAATTCATTCATTTATGCAGTGAGCCAGTGACGCATGGTTGCTGCTGTGTGGCGACTGGACGTCTTCCGCTGATGAAGACCCGTGCGTGCTACACGTCTCCAGTATAGACCACGCGATTATAAAGCAGCGTGCCGCGGTGAGCAGGGCAGTCCGTCCGTGAGAGCCCCGTGAGCAGTGCAGTCTGTCCGTGAGAGTCCTGTGAGCAGTTCTGTCCAGTCCGTCGTAGCCCTGTGTTCGCGTCACGTCAGAGTCACGTCCAATCCTAGTCTAGTAATCCTTGAAAGTACATGTAGATCAGTCCAGTGCACCTTTTCCGGAGAGTGAGTAAATCACAGTTAGTCAAGTTTATGATCGAGTTTCCCATTGATTAGGAGGATCGTCGTGTGTTTGTGTGCCTCACTATAATTAATGTAAACCTGTTTAGGCGAGATATAGGCGCCACTTATTTAATCCTACCAAGGTGATATGTGTTATAATAAATTATTACTCCAATTAAACATCGAGTTTGAGTGCTATATTGTAGAGACATCAGACTCCAGTCACATTCCCTTCCCCTGTGCCCGCCTAAGTACAACCCATAGTGTGTAGTTCAACCCCGGTGTTTGGATGGAAGCAGCTGCGAACGCCTGGCGGTAGACTGCCCCAAAACGGACCTGTTCCCCTGGCCTTCTCTACAGCCGCTCGTCGGGTCGGCCGAGGGCAAGCCTAGGCACCGTCGATCGAGACCGCTACAATACCAAGTACCTGCACAGTGCAGTATGCAGTCAGATTGAACTCAAGGCCATTGTGATGATAGATAGTAGACTTGTTTCAAGTCTGGAATTGTCTTGTTGTGAAAGACTGAATAGTTAATTGAATTTTATAATCGTTTTCATTGTGTGCGGGCAATTTTACCTCTTGCACATTATCAATTTGATAGAATTTGTGTACAATAATTTTGAAATTCCATTTTGTAAATTATATCTTTAACATTTTGTTGTTTTAAAAGAATTGTTTATAAATTAGACTTGTTTCAAGTCTGGAATTGTCTTGTGAAGATCGACTGAACAGTGAATTAAAAGTTGTATACATTTAAGTATGCAATTGCTTTTATTGTGTGTGTGACACTGATAGAATTTATGTAAAATAAGTGAAACTAAGCAAAACACAAAAACAAAAATAAAACAAACAAAAACAACAATCACGGAAACAAAGATAAGTATGAATAGTTTTAATAGGTAGGTTTCTGTTCACCCAGATGTAACTGGTTTCTTCAACTGGTTTCAACTGGTCCCTGTTCATAAGAATGACCAGTTGGTAACTGGTTTCTTCAACTGGTTTCAACTGGTTTAGGTTGACACCACAAGAATTGCCAGTTGGTAACTGGTTTCTTCAACTGGTAATTTCAACTGGTCCCTTTTGACACCACAAGGATTGCCAGTTGGTAACTGGTTCTTTCAACTGGTTTCATCTCAACTGGTTCTAGTTGACACCACACAAATTAATTGGTCGCTGATTCCTTTAACTGGTTTCAACTGGTTTTTGTTGAATCCAGTTGAGCTACCAGTTGAAACCAGTTGACTTCAACAGGTACCAGTTGGACACCAGTTGATTCCAGTTCAAACCAGTTGGAACCAGTTGAAAGTTCAACTGGTTTTAACTGGAATTTTCACCTGGGCAGCACCGCCTGCCGTTTGCCTCCCCGCCCCAGTCCCACAACCACATTGATAACAGTGGCATCGGCATAAATGGCAGTGCGGGCAGCCATCACTATCACAACCACCACCACCACGCCTCCTCGGATTCCCGTCAGTCACCGGTAAACCAGTTAGCGAAGTGGTTTGGGGCCGATGTATTGAACAAACTACTGCCGCAGATGGGTGCCGGGCTACCCCAGGGTCAGAAGGTCATGTCGGTGAAGGAGCTGGAACGCCAGCAGCAGGTTGTTGGCTGAGGTCAAAGGTCAAAGGTCGAAGTTCAGATCTGAAGATTGCATTGGAGAGGTGAGAATACTCGGACGAGATTTCTTTTTTCAGTTGTATAAACAAATTCACTTCATTATTTGAGATCGCAGTGTTAGATTGGTCATTCAGATCTGTCGTGAGGTAAAGTAAGTAGGAGACATACATTGAAGTAACACTATTATCAATACAGTCTTTGGTGAAATGTTCTGCACATATTTTCGACCATTTCGACAGCCCAAAATCAGATATTGTATTGTCTACATAAAGCGGACCCACTGTCGCCTTTGAACTCCATTCAGCACTGGGAATCGCAGTAAGGTTAGGTCAGGGTTTTTGTCGCTTTTCCTCGTGCAACCCCCAACTACACACGATCGAGGCATAATGATTATCTCAGAACCATGCTCATACTGAAATAATATCAAAATTTGACAAAATAGACGGGAAAAAACGGAGAAGTTATGTCGACAAAAACTCTTCCAGCAGCATCAACTCCACGTACGTACATGCATAGTGTTTGGCGTGTACGTCACTGGGTCACGTACATACATTTAACATACATAATGAGCTTTCGCGAATAACAACCCTTTTTTTAATAACAAAATCCCTCTCGTCTGCAAACTAATCTCCATCAGTTAAAAGAGTATTTAAACTGTCGGAAAAGTCCAAAAAGTAAAAAAAAATTGGCGTTTTAGTTGCTCTTTAAAAGCACTTCATCCTTTTCTTTAGAACCAAAAGTTCAACCAAAAATGTAAATCCGTTGGTCAAAGCCCCGAACCAAAAGTTCCATCCTATTGACTTAAACACGTAATATTGGCTGTATAATTACGCCCCACGTGAACAGAGTATGCGCTTCCATTGGCTAGTTCATTTTTTTTGCTCAGCACGTAGCTCAGGTTGCCCGCACGCGTGATTTGTTTTCCTAGGAAAAAGTTAGGGGCAAATATAAATGGGCGTTGTACTTGGCTATGTGAGCTGTGATGAGACAGGTTCTCAGACTTGTTTTCTCTTGAAATAAAATCCTCCACACCACAATTAGTACAACAAAAAGAATTATGAATCGGATAGAGGATTCGAACCCAGGTCTCTGTAGTCCAAAGCCTTATGTTCTACCAATATAGCCACAACAGTAGCTCGATCAATTTGTTTTTACTTCAACCTTATATAGTTGTCTGAATGATGCGTGCGATGCTTATTATATAAATTAACTTAATCATGAATATGCAAGAGGTAATACGCCCATTTATGATAATTGCCCTAACCTTCCTAGGGAAAAAAATATGCTGCCCGCACACGGTGAGTTTTTCGCCTTGCGAGGCGAACAGAAATCAAACAGATATTTGCCTCACGGCCTCGCGAGGCAGAAAACGCACCAAAAAGTCACCGCACACGGTGAGCTACGTGCTGAGCAAACCGCCTCGAATGACTTTTTGCTCAGCAGATAGCTCTCGTGTGCGGCGGGCTTTACATTGCCTGGAATGCCCTTTCCAACAAGCCCCATCACCCACGCCCCGCCCACCCCACGCCCCCCTTTTTAGAGGTGAAATGATATCTGGAAAGATAGTAAAATGGCCTATGTATTTTCTACTCTTAATAAAGCACAGCACAAAACTCAATACAAATGCATGGTAAGAAATGTTGAGGGGAAAGCAACAGCCCCCCCCCCCCCCCCCATCACCCCTTCCCTTTTCACCGTGAGCTTCCCCATACTAATTGCCCCGATTTTGTTGTTAAATAAATTATTTTTTAAGCTGTGAGAATTCTTATCCAAATTGAGACATCAAAAAAATGCTTTTTGAGGGAGAATTCGGATATAACTTCTGACTTGTCCACAGGGTGTACACAATGTCATTCAGGTTTGTTCTCAAAATGTTTAAAGTAGCATGAAAATGCTCACGCAAGTTTGACCTTGTTGTAGACAAAAACGCAATAGATATTTTTAATTTCTTTTTTAGATATCAGATCAGTGACTAATTCTCAACATTTTTTAGCATATTTATTTACTAGAAAGATAAATTGACTGCCCTTACACATACACAAAATTGCGGCGCACAGCAGCCATTTTGGTTAATGTCTGCTTTGTTTACAATTATCCGTAGGCTTGAAACGAGGACAAAAATATATTGCTGGAGACATATTTCATCAGATAGTGCTGCTATTTTATTAAAAACATCATTCCAGAGGCTTCAAACATTAAGTATACATTTATATTGTTATTTATAAAAGTAAAAAATACATGATTTATCAGATTAACTCAAAGTATGAACAGTGGGTAGTTTGATTTTGGAAGATAAGTTGGCATAAGTTTTTTTTAAATCTGCATTAGACATGTGTTTATGTGTTAAACGAAAACAAATCAGTTGCTGCAATAAAAAAGAAAGTGCTAGAAAAACCGTCCACATGATGCTCTATTTGGCAGGGCCGGCTGTGTGAAGAGGGGGAGGGGTGGTGGTCAGGGGGAGGCGGAACACTTTTGAAAGTGGGGGCCCCCGGGGGGCCGGGGGGAAGCAGCGCCGGTGCTGTTTTTCTTCATGCGGAGCTGCCAAAAGTGGGGGGGGGGGGAATTATTGCGCCCCAAGGTGGAAAAAGTGTGGGGGGGGGGGGGATTATTTCCCCTTTCTCCCCCCATTCCGCCGCCAGTAGTGGTGGTTATGGCATAGTGAATGTCCAGTTTTTAGACAGCGATTCACGCACAATGATGCGTGTGAATCGGTTAGCTTACAGTGTCTGGAATGTCCTTTAATACTAATTGCCCCGATCTTGTTGTTAAATAGATGATTTGTAAAGCTGTGAAAATTCTTATCATCAAAAGCGAGACATCAAAACTTTTGAGGGAGAATTCGGATATAACTTCTGACCTTTTTTTCTGAAATTGTTTAAAGTACAGTGTAGCATGAAAATGCTTATACGCATGTTTGACTTTGTTGCAGACAAACAGAAATTTCAATTTTTTTCTTTAGATATCAGATTAGTGACTGATGCTCTACATTAATGATTCTCTACATTATTATTATTATTATTATATTATACATTTAAAGTATAATTTATTAACCAGAAAGAGAAAATGACTGCCCTGATAGGGTGCACCACACTAAATAGGCCAAAATGGCTGCGCCAAACTGATTAGCATAAATTGTAAACCCAAAACTTTTTTTGAATAAGAAATTTTTGGGGTCATGCAATTGATAGATTGTGTAATAATCTATATCATAACCTGGGGGTTCTGTGCTTCAACTTTTGTGAAGACTTGATACATTTTGGCTTTAAAAATGGTCCTATTTGGCTTGGCAAGTGGAGGGATGCTGTACAGTTAAAAACTTAGCTGGTTCCCAGACCAAAATATTCAGACTATTTCTGATGAATATTAGGTCCGGTAGCCGCCAATGTCACGTGACGAAAATTCCCAGATTCTGGCCTTTTTCAAAAATGTCCGAGGTTTTCCGAAATTGTTTTCGGTAACATTCGGCTATTTATTAACGTTGATGTTCGCAATACAAAATATCTGTCAGGCCTGTTACAGATCCTGTAATTTCAATTCTCAATTACATGTATATATAAAAACTGAAAAATCAATGCCACACTCTTGCAGTATTTTGCGGACTGGATTTTGCAAGAATGTTAAAATTTGAATGTTGCCGCAACGATTGTGTACTACAGGCCCCGTTCCTACAAGAGAACACAATTCACTTTGAAGTTATTGGACTTAGTTACCAAACTAAAGGTATGTCGTAGATATGGCGCAGGGTTTTGATTTTCTTGTGGGAAATTTTGGGGTGCAAAAAAGGAGAACTCTGAAAAATACATATTTTTATTTATATATTTATTTATTTTTGGGGGGAAGGGCCGGGTGGGGGTATCCCCCATTACCCCCCCCCCCCCCCCCCCCCCCGCTGGCTACGCCTATGCTAAATGCGATTCCCACTGTTGCGGATAAAATCTTCATCTAATTTTTGTGCTCGCCGAATGCGTCTGTTTGCCAATAGACTTTACATTCAGTCTATAATTTACCACATTTCGTTCTACATATGTTCTTCAAGCACCAGTCCACACACAAAAATACACTACGGACTAGAACAGTCTACCATGGAGAAATGAGTCTGCGGAACATGCAGTCTACGGAACATGCAGTCTACGGAACGTAGTGAGAATTTAGTTGCGGGGTGGCCCGATTATGTAGACTAACAAATACACTGCTTCCGCAGTGCATGCCCCGCGCAATTATGTGTGAATTGGATTCTTGTACTTCTTGACAAATTCTGTACACATCATGCTGCATGAGCCGCGTTGCCGTCAAACCATGGAGATTATTATTTCTCCATATATATCGGCGCGTAAGTACATCGTGCATCCTCGGGAGTTGGAGTTCAATTGACTTTTGTTTACTTTTCGCATTCATTAAACAAATCTGAGACGTTTAGTTTTCGCATTCTTTTGACAAAATCAGAAAGATAATCATTATTAATTTATTACACGTTTCATATGAGCCCGATTAAAAAAAATAAATGAGTTGTCCGTCGGACAAGAAACGAGCCCGACGCCCGATTTGGTTGTCCCCGGCATCGGGCGATAGTATTTCAAGTTGTTTAGCGCCCCCTGTCACCCTACCAGAGCCACTCTTTATGTTTGGTGCTTGCTTGATTTATTTTTCGAGCTTGATATATTTCTGGCACCAATATCTTACGACGCGCAACACTGTGTACTGATCTCGCACCGTCTTGGCCAACACTTATATCGCGCGTGATTCGTAATATGGCGCGCCTTATTACAATATGTAGGAGGGTAGTAGATTTTGTGGCGTTTATTATAATTTTAAATTAGTTTATGTGTGTGGTGTTTATTATCACTTGGAATTGGTATTTCTATCTGTGAACATTTAATTTGATTTGCTACTTGTATTTATATAATTTGTATTTATATTTGTGGCGTTTTTTGTTGATTTAAATTTGAATTTGTATTTATATTTTGATGATGTCTTTTTTGACCCGATGGCCACCCATACATGCTAATGTTAATGCGAATACGATCACATGAGCTAGAATTTTCAAGCAACATCTATTTTGTACTTGTAGAACGCCTTTGTAATTTTCTGGCAGGTAACATACACTGGGAGGATAAATAAATGCTCCATTTATTTTGTTCATGTGAGTGAAATACGTTGTACGTGGAGTTCTTATTTTTTAGCCTAACGTTAGGGCTAGGGTGCGCGAAAATCGCCAGCACGGGGATATTACTATTTCCTTCCTCCATGCTACATGGGCCAAATTGGCTGCCCTAGTCCGAGCAGCGCCAGATCATGTCCAAATGTTAAAAAAGGCGATAGAGGGACTGGACTAGGCCTAGGCCTAGGCCTACCCCTAGAACTATAAACGTGACATCTGTGCTGGTTTCCCATGTACAGGTGTGGTCGGGTTTTAATTTTGAAAATGTCCAACAAATAACATTTAAAACCTTTCCTTTTTTCATTGTCTGGGAAGTTACTATGCGATAATGTAAAGTTGTACGGGTACTCGATTCCATAATCTGGAACCGGTTTCTGATATGAACGGTCGAGTATTCGGGTACCCGGTTCCGATGCACACACCTAGCAGAAGGAAAACCATTGAATTGAAATTTTCAGCCAGAGCAGAACTAGGGACATTGTCATTGGTTGCTTTACAGTCACTTCGCCCACAACCACTTCTCCTACAACCACTTCGCCCACAACCACTTCGCCCATTTGCCACTAAGCCCATTTACCAATTTGCCCATTTACCACTTTGCCCATTTACCACTTTGCCTATTTACCACTTTGCCCATTACCACTTTGCCTATTTTATTTACCCATTACCACTTCGCCCCACGCGCCACTTCGCTCATTTGTCACCTCGCCCACACGCCACTTCGCCCACACGCCACTTCGCCCATTTGCCACTTCGTCCATGCCCATGTTCGTACGCACATACAGTCGTATACTTTCTCAATACGTGCGAGGACAATGCCCTTGTGTTTCCTATTGTTCCTTTAATATAACCCAACCCCATAGACTAAATAAGCACACGTGTACTTCTACGTCCGAGGACCGATTTCAACAAAAGACTTGACGTGCGAGGACTGAAAGGTTTCTTTGTATTTTCTTTCTCCTCTTGTCCTCAGTTCATGTAGTATTATTATTTTTTTTTATTCATTGAACCATAATCCACGACTGTATGCATCTTTAGCAAGCTTGTTCCTCGGGTGATACATGTATGACAAGTTGACACAGGTAACAACTACCGCCTTCAAGCTGATTGGTCTTCGTTAATACAAAGCGGGTGCTAAAGGATGCTGATTTCTGAACCTTGCGCTCGCGATCGCGTCTGTGGAGAACACTGCCGCAGCTGTCTCATTGATAAGGGATTTAATCAGTCCAGCGCGTTGTTCCAGTGATAATGGATGTGCGCCACATGCACATACAGCTCCTTTTTTATAGCTCCATGCGTGTACGTACGTACTTACGTACTGTGTACGAACGTGGGCAAAGTGGCAAATGGGCAAAGTGGCAAATGGGCGAAGTGACCGACACCCATTGGGTTTTATTCATACTCGCACGTCATTGGCAATTAAAGCCCTGTCCGCACTGGACTTTTTTGGTAAAACTTACCGAGACGATGGGTACTTTTCCCATTGTAAGTCCAGTGCGGACAGCCTAGGACGTTTTCCTCTCAGTTACTTTTCCTGAGTCAGCGGTTACTTCTACCTGGCAACTGCTGCCTAGGAAAACTGACCAGGTAACTTTTCCTGAGACGATAAGTCTAGTGCGGACAGTGCGAGTCAGTAAAAGCGGCTCAGGAAAGCGTACATCCGGCCTGAGCGCGAGGTCATGCTACACAGGGACGCCACGCATGCACTTTGTATTGTTTCGTCTTTTGGTCGCAATCATGGCAGATCTTATTATTGATACAGTCAGAAGTTTGATTGGTGCTAAAGACGTAGGCCTACGTTATGCACATCGGCCGGAAAAATGAAAAGGCACGCGTGATTTTTCCTCCATGGGTCAATCGCGTTAATGTAAAAGGTCACGCAATGCGCCCTCATGAGTCGTTATATTGACAGCTCGGTTACTTCTACCACGGTCTCTGTAAAATGTTCCCGTGTCGAAGGTCCAAGTGCGGACAGTGGTCACATTTAACCATTTTTCATTTTACTATCTAAAGCCTTCAACAACAAAAATCCAGTGCGGACACAGCTTAAGGCACATTGTGCACTGCACATTGTATTACAGGCTAGTCCGAGTATTTGGACCCCACTTTATTGCCTTTTAGTTTTTAACTTGAACATTGGGGCGTGATCTGGCAATCGCCAGATCATGTTCAAACATTAAAAAAGTAGGGTCCAAGTTACTCGAACTATATTGCAGGCGCGAAAATATTGCCTGAACTCTGATGACTATTTTATGTGCAGGCTTTGCTCGGAATGTGTACTATCCAGAGTTGTGGCCATTAATTAATGTTGTTCCACCGTCTTGCGCGCACGGATCAGAGCTCTACAGCGCCCTCTACACACGCATGCCAAGGCCAAATCGCCAAGGACGTCTTGGCCCTTTCGTAGTTCTGCTCGCGAAATCGCGAGCAGAACTGTGTGCATTTGCATGCGTGTGTGACGTAAAGTGCATATAATCACTAACTCTCTGGTCTAGTTTCCCTGCGCCATACAGCTTGAGGTACGCATGTACACGTTTTTGTACGTATGTTACCTGACTTGCTACGTCGGGACAGGGCAACAGAGAAAACATCTCTGTTCTAATTTACATCATCCCCGACATAAACATTCCATCTTCTGACTGACTAGCCAGCTAATTACTATTAAACATGATTTCCTCCAGTGCGCAAGCGCCATTATTCTTTTGACCTGTCTGTAAAATTATGCATATATACAGGTCGCACGCAGTTCCCTGCGTATACGAAAGGGGAAGGGCCAAGACGTCCTTGGCGATTTGGCCTTGGCATGTGTGTGTAGAGGGTGCTGTATGGCTCTGATCCGTGTGCGCTATACGTCGCACTGCTAAGGACGTCTTGGAACCAAGACTACATGCGTACGTGCAATGTATAACACAATAGTGGCAGTTTATGGGTCAAGTGAAGTGGTGGACCAGGAACCAGTCTATTGGCGGGAGTAGACTGCTGGTTCTACAAGAAGATGCTACATCGTGGAGCTGTAGCTCCATAGTACAATGTTCATTCATTCGTGCGTATCTGCTTAAAATGTTATTTCGTTTCACGGAACCCACTGTGACAGCTTCTCGAAAGATTGATACAGTAAAAAAATTAAATTAATTGAAACAGAAAACACATGTGAATTGGTGGGAAAATTTGTCAAAATGGGTGGCCTCGAGCGGGCCTCGCCGAGATTCATCGAGTCCGAAAAGCTCTGAGGCCAAGGCCGAGGCCTTGCTCTTCGAGACCGAGGCCGAGGCCATGAAAATCGGCCTCAAGGCTAAGGCCAGCTTCGAGACCTCCAACACTGGTGAATATATATTGAATTTTTATACCAGTGGACAAGCACACGTGTCAGTGGCGCACCCAAGGGGGGCTTGAGCCCCCCCCCCCCAAGAGATTGTCAATTTTTATTGGCTGTTTCGGAAACTTTTCCGAAACAGCCTTTATTTTCGTTAAGTAGGTTTATAGATGAAAATTGACATGACATTATGATGACGTCATCACATGTCACATTACATCATCTTAAAGGGGCAGTTTTTGAAGCTATATATAAACAGAAGTACAAGTCCGATTAAGTTGAAAACTAATATCTAGGTAGCCCAGTAGGTATTATAAATAAAAATTGTAATGACGTCCTGATTACGTCATCAACATTACGTGTCATCTTAAAGGGGCATTTTTCGCCATGTATCTACAAAAATACAAGTCTGATTTATTTGAAATGTAATATATAGTCGGGTAGGCCAGCAGGTTTATAGATGAAAATTGACGTGACGTTATGATGACGTCATCACATGTCACTAATATTTTCAAAGTGAACAAAGAAAACTGGCAGGAGCGCGATTGTTTGACGAACTTTAATTATTGTATTCACATTTCACAAAAAAAACAAAAAACGAAACAGCCCTGTGTTTGTCCACAAACACCGTTCGTCTAGTTTATTTATATTTTTGTATTTGTTTTTAGTCCTAGGAATTGATCGTGGTGATATGTATGTGGCCTATTTCCGAGTAGTATAATGGGGGTATAAATGGCGCCACCAACGTCAAAAGACTCTAAACCCCCCCCCCCCCCCCCCCTTTTCAAAATTATTTTCCGTAGCAACAAATCTGGGCAACATTTTCTTTTAAATTTCAACATTCTTAAAAAAATATTGGTGAGATAAACCCCCCCCCCCCCCCCCCCCCAAAGTCAAATCCTGTGTGCGCCACTCACGAGTGTACATGTATACAGTGTACATATGTACTACACGAGTTATCTTTTCCTTTCATCATATTCAGGCTGCATTCAAATGCATGATCGTTTCACAAGGGCGGATCCAGGGGGGGGGGGGGGGGGGGGGGTGGGCAAAGGGGGCCATGCATGGCCCCCCCTAAACCAAACCAATTTTATTTTTCTATTTATTTGTTTTTAACTGACGTCGCAAAAAGGCAGCCACTGCGTACACCCACCCACAAAACTAAGCCAAAAATGTTTTTGGTCCCTCCCAAAAAAAATAAAAAATAAAATGTTTGGCCCACCCAACAAAAATTGTGTTCTGGATCCGCCCTTGTGGAATGGATATTCATGTATACATAAAGTGTAAATTTAATTTAATTTAGTTGAACTGTCAAAATGTAATGCACAAAAATTAAGTGCATTACATTCATGTACATTTTGTACATGTACAATGTACATGTAGCTCATCTGCATACATGTATTTGTGGGCAATAGTGAAGTTTAGGACACTTCTAGGAAATCTTTATTTTTTAGTTCTCTGATTTATTTTTTCTCATTTCAAAATTACATTGGAGGCCTTGACAATATCTCTTTAGTCTTAATAGCTCTAGTTTAAACATTTTCAACAATACCATGTACATGTCATCTTACGTACTTTGAAGTTGGAGACGAGCGAGTTTGGAGAAATTTTGTGAAGTGTAAATGTTGACCAATCCTTTTTCACCCTGCTATGTACTCAATTGAGTCCTCAACCTAGTCTTTTTCCTTGAGTATTTTTTCGCATTGAGTGTTTTTCTTGAAAAACAAAATCCCAATCTTATTTCTACTTTAATCAAGCCCTCCTATACTTATAACTATCGCAGCCTATCAAAAACTTTTAACAGAAACTCTAACAGTTTGTGTGTTTCAATCTGTCATTTGATAGGTTTTGATCTGTACAGCAGCTGGGTCGATTTTGGCCCTGAGAACAGGAGGGATAATTATAGAGGAGCTTGAAAACTTTCAAAATTGTTGACATACATGTACATGTACATGTACGAGGTGCGCGATCACAAAGTTCTCAGACAGCGCCTATAACAAGCAAACACCGTATGTGATTCAAATCTGGCCGCCACCCCCTTAGCGATACACTGCTCCCAGCCCTCCTGCCACGCTTGGAACGCTCCCTGGAAATCTCGTTCCGTAAGTGCGTCAAGTAAGCTTGTGTGGTTTACCGGTTAACTTTTTTTTCCCGGTTTTATAATTAAACCGATCACGTCCGGTTTTGATTTTTGAAAAACCTCAAAACCGTCTGCAACAATATTTCATTCATTTCAGAAAATCAGAGTGAAAAAAATGTCAAACAATACTTCAAAAACCACCAAAAAAAAGATTACCGTACTTGTCTGAAGAACACTGAACAGTCTTTGTCTTTGGCGCAAATGACATTTCCCGAATCGTGAGGCTTATTAATTTCACGCATCGCAAGCGCGAGCCCATGCTGGACACAGCGCTTGCCTGCACATGCACACCACACACCACTACACATGCTGGATTTACTATACTATACTCACGAGCTTGTGCGCGTCTACGGTCTACGTCACAAATCTCATTAGACTTCGACCTAGTACTCTATTGGAAACACTCATATCGCTCACGTATTAAACGCGTCACGAAAATTGACAAACAGCCAATTGAACCAAATAAGCTGCTTCGACTTGGCGAGTCTGATTCTCGCATTGCACATGCAGGGGAATTCCCTCACATGTGTAATACGTTCAATTTTGCACGTGTTTGCTGGTCGCAGGGATCGTCAGCTTCGTTGGTTCCGCTCCGCATGTACCACTATTAGCATGACAAAAGCTTGTGATTACGGAAGCCAGCGCTGCGTTCCGATCCCAGTCACACGAACGATGGCTAGCTTCGCAAAGAAATAATTTTTAGGATCGACAAGAGAGTGGTGGGCGTTCGCGTCGTTCGCGGGAGGGGAAACGCATCCGGTGTTTCTGCGCGCTCGACGTGAGCTCGAAGCTAGCGGCGACAAGATGGCGGCGCCCTTCGTTTTCAAGGTCGGTAAACCGGTTAAACCGAGTCAAACTTGGGCATTTTTTTCGGTTTTGGTTTAATCTAAAACCGCACAAGCTTAGCGTCAAGCATCATCTGCGATTCTCGCTGGATCTCCTCCACAGTGTCAAAATGGCGACACTTCAGCTTGAACTTCATTTTGGGGAACAGAAAGATGTCGCAGGGAGCCAAATCTGGCGAATAGGGTGGTGGGGAGTGACGATTGTGGTGTTGTGGGCGAGAAACTCGCGCGTTTTCAACGTGCTGTGAGCGGGCGCTTTGTCATGTTGGAGCACCCAATTGCCAGCGCGCCACAATTCAGTCTGTTTGCGCCAAATGTTCTCCCTCATCCAGACGCCTCAGAATGGTGCAGTAGAACTCAGCATTGACAGTCTGACCCTGGCGGAGTAATTCACATTGCATAACCCTGCGAATGTCAAAGAAAACTATGAGCATGCTCTTGGTTGTGCTCCTGACCTGACGCGCCTTCTTCGGTCTTGAAGACTGAGCTTTTCCACTGCGAAGACTGCTGTTTGGTCTCTGGGTCGTAGCAGTAGAGCCAACCCTCGTCACCGCTGATGATCCTCGACTTGAAGTTTTGGGTCATCCTGGGCCTGTTGACGGAGATCCTCGCAGACTTCGACACGGTGCTGCTTCTGCTCAAGTTTCAGGTCCATTGTGAAGTCGCAAATGTAACACAGGTGCTGATGATGTTGATCAAGCGATGTAACTTGGAATACTTACAAAAGTTATTGCTTACACCTGGTATATGCACATTACTGTGCTGCGCTCTGTTCTTCGCAACAGGAACAGTCTCAGAACTTTGTGATCGCACCTAGTACATGTACATGTACAGGCAGAAAAAAACAACCACCAAAAAATCAGAGTGCTGCCACCAAAAGTTACATTTTACTCCATTTTAAAAACCAATAATCGTTTTTATTTTGTACCATGATGCAAATTAAATTCATGCAAATTATTTTTCAGTGCTATACGAAAAGTTGTGAGTCTACATTAAGTGCAGTGGATGTGCTGTGACATCAGTGGAATTCCTCGCTCAGAATGAGTGAAAGGTCAGTTTGCCATTGCAAGGTATCCAGTGGGATGTACCCCAAAGGTTTGTTGTACGTGTTAATGGACCTGACCATCTGCTCAGCCCATTAACAGCCGCCATACCCATGTTCTTCCTATTAGGCCATTTAAAGAATTAGGTCATTACACTTTTATCCCCTTTTTACCAAACAATGAAACTGTTTAACCCTTTGCGTACGGATGCCGCAAATATGTGCAAAAAAACAGTGCCACCAGAGGCCGGATGACGCAATTGGCCGCCGTTTGTGCAGTTCCAATCCATTGTTGGATTATAAAACGGTGCCACCAGGCCGGATGACCCCATTGACCGCTGTTTGTGCAGTTTAAATCCATTGTTGGATTATTGTGTATAGGTTACGCTTGACTGCGCAAACACATTGTAGCAGTTCGCTTAGCTGCCAGAGCCGCCGCGGCACCCCGACGTCTCCTGTAAAATACCGTACTCATCAAGGGGTTAATGTTGTCAGACTGATTGAAGCTTCTAATCAGTCACAGCAATTGTATCCATGTGCCAGGCAGCTGTCAAAACTTGATTTAAGCTAACGTGAAACTTGGAGTATGAGCTGACTGGCAGTGTACACAGGGATAAAGACGGCTATGGACATAGTTTGCCACATGTTTCCGCCGCATGGACCATGCACCACTTAAATTTGTTTAAATTTAACACATGTGCAACAGTGGTCGACTTCACTAAACATTTGTGGTCCAAATATTACTGCACACCTTTTTCCCTCTTATCACCCCTAATTAAGAAAAAGGGGTGGAAAGTGGAATTTTGGAAAGTTACCCGGAAAGTTCCCGGGAATTTTGAAGGGCCTGGGAATATTTGGAATTTTTTGAATTTTCAATTATTGGCATTTATTATGTAAACATTTTTTTTTTTTGAATATTTAATCATCCAGTAAGCAAATTAAAATGATCTTTAATCTTTTCCCCAATTATAAGTGATGTTTACAATTAGATAAGTCCTATTAATTAAGAATAGGGCTTGTTTCTATGTTCTTATCACAGATTTTTTTTCAGTATTTAAAAGGAATGACAAAGATTTATTCATAATGCGGAATTTCCCAAGTCCAGCATCTTGCATATTTTGGGATTTCCAAGTTCAGCATCTTGTTGCATATTTCGGAAATTCCATAACTCTGTAACCATAAGAAGAAATTTCATGAGTGTGTTTTCCCCATCTACAGTTTGGAAATCCCATTCATGACATTCCCAATCTGATGAAGAAATTTAATTTTTCCCCATTGTAACACAAAATTCCCTTTTAGGTCGTAACTGCTTCACAGTTCTATAAGTACATGTAGTTGAAGCAGTACATGTGTACATGTAGGTTGTCTGTTGATTTTGTATCCTTTCTGGGAAAGATGTTCACTTGTGCAGATATTGCTCAAAGCAATATGTTAAAAATGCCACCAAACAACAAAAGCACTTGGACAAATGTGACAAGTTTCCAAAGAAAACGGCACACAATCAAGCACCTATATATCGGTCTGTCTGCTACCCCTGGTGCATCTACATCAGGCATGTCATCGGCTGCTGTGGAATCTTCATCTACATTTCATTTCATTTCATATTGGTTTATTGATCCATTCTCACAGTTAAAACTGAATTATAATGGATTTACATAATACAAATTACAATTAAAAATAAATTAAACTATTAAAAAAGACACGAAACACAATATTATATATTGTTATTTAACCACATTATTGCTCCATGTTGTGTAATTTAATTAAGTATGGTATTGCACTGTCCTGCATTCGTTTTGTTTTACATCGGATTTCGGGAATTTTTAAGTTGTTTCTTAATTAGACCCTAGTAATATTTTTGGGTGGAATGAACTGTTTAAATTGATTTGCTCTCTCTGATGTTTTTTTATAAAAAGCCACACACAACGATTTTCTTCGATCAGTTAAAGATTGTAAATTACAATTAGTTAAAACATCATCGTAAGTTGTATAATTTGACCCCAATATTATTTTAAGGGATCTCTTCTGTACTCGTTCAATATGAGTTATCTGTTGTTTAGTCAGTGCCCCATTCCACACTGGAGCAGCGTATTCAGTAATTGGTCTAATAAAACATGTATAAATCGTCATAAGGTCATGAGATGGAAGACCGTGACATTTAAGCACACGTAACATGTGAATCTTACTATTAGCCCGTTTAACTATGTTATCAACATTTCTATCCCATTTCAAATCATTTTGAATAATTACTCCTAACACTTTCATTTGAGTCACTGGTACAAGGTTATGAGCACCAATAGAAAATGTTTGACAAATGGGTGGATTTCGCATAAAACTAACATTCATGTGGAGGCATTTGGATGGATTAAGTTTCATTAGATTTTGGTCGCACCATCCAACAAGACTGTCTATTGAATTTTGAATATTTGACGGTTGTGAGAAGTTTCTGCATTCTACTATTGACAGATCATCAACGTATTTGTAAGTAGAAAAAAATATTATTACCATCAAGCTTAACATCATTAATCATCGCTAAAAATATATTTGGGCCTAATTTAGTTCCTTGTGGAACACCTGAATATAAAGTCGACCAATCAGAACATGTTGAATGGTATCAAACACATTGTTGGCGAGCACTCAAAAAATCAGTAATCCAAGGGATAATAGAGAGGCGAACATCCAAGTCAATGAGTTTTGTGATAGCCAGGGTATGATCAATTCTATCAAATGCTTTGGCAAAGTCGGTAACAATTACAGTAGAAGTGGATTTCGGTTTATCCCCATGTTCATACAACAAATGTAACATATTTATTAAATAGTGATAGGAATTTTCTGTTACCAAATTGACATGGATCCAATTTTGGTGCGATATCTTGTAATACCCATTGTGCAATAAAACCTTCCGCAATCTTTGCAAAATGATTGGTAAGAGAAATTGGTCTCAATTTCTCAACTGAAGGGGGATTAGTCTTCGGAACAGGGATCACAATAGCTTTTTTCCAGTCATTCGGAACTCTTCCTTGTTGAAATGATAAATTAACTGACCATTTATCCGGTTACATGTTTACATTACATGTATATCGACATCTTGACTCGAAAAAACAATGTCCAGCTGTACTAGAAACGACCGCGATGGCTTTAAGCGGTATAGAGTACACGCCGCTGATCGTAATACCACACGTACACGTAGTTCGTGTATTTGAGCATGTCGTTCCCAACTTCCCATACATGAAGCTAATGCGCTACATGTACGTTTGGGCACGCGTACACGGCAAAGAAACGAGGTTGTCATCATGTCATGTACTGCACGTTTATAAATCTTTAGTCGAGTAGAGCGTACTGTAATCGATTCTGTAAACAAGAAGTTGTCATATACTGCACAATTATACATCTCGAGTCGAGTCGAGTCGAGCGTGCGATCGATTCTGCACATGTGCTGTTTGTATACAATATTGGTGGTCTCGATACCGAGACCAGCAAAATACCGAGACCACGGGGTACCGAGACCGAGACCGAGACCACAGGGTACCGAGACCGAGACCAGGAAAAACTGGTCTCGAGACCGGTCTCGAGACCGAGACCGGTCTCGAGACCTACAACACTGTCAAAGATAGCACGAAGGTCCCCAACATCCATACCAATGACTTTAGCAGCTGTCTTTGTCACATGTTCAGTTCTATAGGAATTCCTAACAGTTGGAGAACCATACCACACAGCAATACAAAAGGTCATCATAGATTTAATCACACTCTGGTAAAAAAGATAAAGTAATTCTTTGCATACCTTAAAAAGATTTAAGTTTCCTGATAAAAAACATCCGTTGGTTGGCTTTAGAGACTATTTTTTTGGTGTTTTCATTTCAATCTAAATAATTATCAATTATTGTCCAAGGTATCTGTATTTTGTTATTCTTTCAATCTCTTGGCCATTGTTAAAAATTGGTTGGATGTTACGCTCAATCTTCCAGAAATCAAATATAATTTCCTTGATCCTTTTTGTACATCAAGAACTAGAACATTTTGAGCACACCAATTTACAAAATTATCAATTTCACAATGATAAAAAGTTTCATCATTGGAAGAAATTCTACCGGTGAGTGAAGTATTGTTGCGTCCCCGCATGCAACCCTTTTTGCGAAACGCTTTCCCCAGTATCCTTTTCCTACCTATAGTTCAATGCAAGCATACTGAACGCATGCAGCGATCTACACTTAGTCCCCACACAGCGCGAAGTTAATGCACTGCCCGCTATGCAGACAGCTCTCATTGCCACGTCGCAAGTGCATGCTCTTTGCCCTAGTTTAACTTAGCCATTTCCCCCTACACTCGTCCCGGAGTCGATGTAGTTTTCCCTCACATACCTTAGCCCGTGTATGAGACTCCACAGTGCCCCAAACACTCAGCGAGTGTACCCTAGCTGCCAACCCACTACCTTATAAACCGTGTCCTGCGACGGCACACAGAGGTCAGATTACTTTCCCCCTCTGCGAGTTTTACTCCATAGACATTGCATGGATATTTCCTATCTGCCCAGAGACTAAGTGTTGTACACAACCCTATGTAACGAGGAAGTTTCCCTCCTACCCTTTCCTACTGAAACAGTCCCCCGTAACGGACCCATCAGTGACCAACACTGACCCGCTTACTTTCACTCTCGGACATGCCTCCACCAAAACGTCTAAGTCAGCCGAGACCAGAAGTGTGCGTAAACTCCCATAGAGATTTCCCCCATTCACTTTGTACACACCATTACAAGTGTGTGTAAACTCCCATAGAGATTTTCCCCATTGACTTTGTGCACATCATCACTTATTCATGATCATTGTCACGTGTTGATAACCCAGTAGATCCGATGCTCCCATTGGATAAGACCCTGACACACCCCTCTCAATTCTTAATATAAGGGGTGGAAATCGAGGTCTCGGACAATCATTCTCGCCCTGGCGAGGCATGGGAAACCTTTCTCTCATGCTCCGTCATGAGCCTGGTATCACGCTAGCCATGTATACGTAGCCATGCATACAGACAGTATAGACATGCTAGGTCAACAGCACAGTTGTCCTTACAGTTGTTGTGCGCTCACACACACACCCAACTGAGATGACCACACAGTGTCAAAGTTATTTGCTACCAACATCAATCACGTCCCGTTCGTCCACGTCCGTGGTCATTGAAGTACGCCTTCTCTTGAGATGTAAATAACTCTTGAGATGTACATAATTGTGTGAATAAAACAGCTAGTATTTGTGTGTAAGTCTACATCCGCCTTCATGTTTCACTTCTTGATAACGACTCCCAAAGAGACGTTACACTGGCGGCAGCGGTGGGATGAGAACTTACACACATCATCGAACTGAATCATGACTTTTAATTAAGTCAACTCCAACACTCCTCCACTGAACGGATCCCATCAGAACTTTGAACATTGACTTTCTGCCCGTCAAATTCAACCGCTAAGATGCCTATCAAGCAGAACCGAAAATCCCGCAGGTTGCAGTCATTGTACCAGGATGATGACGGCAACATGTCATTCCCAAGTCTTCAGGCAGAAAGCTCATAACTCAAACAGCTAAAAGAGGAGTTTGAACTCTTAAAGCTTCGTTCAGTGGAGGCAGAGAAAGAGCTGGAACAACTCCGTGCAAGTGTTGTGGCACAGGAGGAGCAAGCAGATGCCTATGTTTCAGCCAATCCTTCCCAGGAGTCACAGCCAGTGATGTCCACCCCACATACTACCCCTTTCACCGTTCTCAGAGCCGACACCCCAAGCAAACCAGCAGCAGCAGAGGCCCGTGCACCACGAGGAAAGCTTGCCCCCAAGCTCGATGTCCCGACCCAGACGGGGAGAATTTGACGGTACGAAGTCATGGGAAGGCTTCGTCCGCCCACTGACGGGTCTTGCCGAGGCTTGCGGCTGGTCTGAGGAGGAAAAGCGCTTTCGTCTTGTCAGCAGTCTACGGGGAAAGGCGGCCGAGTATGTTTTCGAGCAACTGGATGCCGAGGCTCTCAAGCCCTTTGACACTCTAGTTAAGGAGCTTGGCAAGCGATTTGGCGACCGGCAGCTGCCCAATTCCTACATCGCCCAGCTGGAAGTGAGGAAGCTTCAGCCTAAAGAGAAGTTGGCAGAGTTTGTCGCCAAAGTTCGCCGCCTCGTCTCCCGTGGCTACCCATTAGCAGATGCAGTTACTCGGGAGAGAGCATTGCGTTTCGCCATTTCCTGAAGGGTCTCCCCGACCAGCAGATGGCAGTGTCAGTCGGGATGACCACCCCTAAGTCCCTCGAGGATGCAACAACAGCAGTGGAACATTTCCTGAGTCTCCGTGAACACGTGAACTCGGGAAAAACTCACCGTGTGAACGCCTCAGCAGCATCTGGGCCACATAAACCGGCTGCAAAGGAGGAGTTTGTCACCCAAGCGCAACTGAAGCAGTTCGTGGACAACCTTGATCGTCGCTTGGCTGGTATTGTCAAATTGATTAGGGACAAGTCAGCCAGACAGCCAAACAACGGGGCAAGAGCTACACCTGCCCAGGTGAACGACAATGGCAAAGGCAAGGGAACCAGAGGCAAGTCTGCCGATGTCATGTGCTTCAAGTGTGGACATTTTGCAAATAGGTGTCCCGAACTTGAGTCCAAGGAAGTCGTGGTCGTCGAGCCCACGACGGAAAACTAGCCAGGACTGTTGCGCCCGGCCTTGCAACGGTCCAGCCAGATGGACATGAACAAACAGTTATTCGCATTGGCAAACATGCATTTGAAGGTATTTCAGCATTTTTGCCGGTGCGAACAAGCGGCATCAACACCGAGCTGTTAGTCGACACAGGAGCGGCAGTAACTGTGATTTCTTCAGCACTTTTTAGCAACATACCCGCTGAGAAGTGCCCTGAACTCAAACCCCCAAGTGATCGTGTGACACTGCAAACGGCAAACAACAAACTTATCGCTGTGCAAGGTGTCTCCACCATGCACATCACCATCGGCGATCAGTGTTTCCAGTGGGATGCATATGTTGCACCCATTGGTGATGATGGCATCTTGGGCTACGATTTCCTCTACCACTTCGACTGCATTTTGGAGGCACGCCGTGGCATACGGATTGCTGGTAACTGGTTTCAGTGAAATGTCAAGGCGCCCCCACACGCGCCATGAAAGTTTCGCTGAAGCACAACATCATCATCCCAGCATGCAGTGAATGGGTGGCAGAAGGCGAGGCAGATGTCAACAATCTCAAGTCAGCTTTTGCCATTGTTCAAACCCCAGCAAGAGACAATTTTAGCGATGGTCTCGTCATAGGTTGTTCGCTAATCGTTTCAAGCCGAAAGGACATCGGCATACCCGTTCGACTGATGAATACGTCATCGGAAAACATCAAACTCCCTGCAGGTACTACCCTCGGATACCTGCATGAGGCTGGTGCCATCGAACTCTTAGCTGAGGAAGAAAATTGCGAGACTGACCACCTTTACCGCGTTATGCGTGCGTGCAGACTGCACTCAGGCAAAACCAGCCCAGCAGTTTCACCACATGTTCTCGCCGTTCCTCACCCCCGTGCCACTCCCAACGACTGGCCCGAGGGCTTACAGCAACTATAGGAGAAGTTGTGAAGACCTGTCCCCCCAAGAGCAGAGAACATTGCGCAAACTTTTGACCAAGCACGAGAACACCTTTGCCAAGTCCGCGGAGGACTTGGGCAGAACATCAGTAGTGCAGCACACTAATGATACCGGCGATGCTCCCCCATACGTCAGCCTCCCCGCCGTCCCCCCAAGGCATTTCAGGGCGAGGAGGAACAAATTCTCGAGAGTCAACTCAAGGCGGGTGTGATTAGGGAATCGACATCCCCTTGGGCTTCGGCAATGGTTTTTGTGAGTAAAATGGACGGCACAACTCGCCCGTGTGTCGACTACCGGAAGTTGAATGACATGACGCGCCGTGACGCGTACCCCTTACCCCGAGTCGATGACTGTTTAGATTGCCTCAGCGGAGCCAAAATTTTCAGCACGCTCGATCTGCAGTCGGGATACTGGCAGATTGAGGTGAAGGAAAAAAATCGACCCAAAACTGTGTTCGTGACCGAAGTGGACTGTACGCGTACGTGACCATGCCTTTTGGGTTATGCAACGCACCCAGTACTTTTGAGCGCTGCATGGAACTAGTACTCAAAGGCTTGCAGTGGAGAACTCTGCTGATTTATCTAGATGACATCATCATCCTGTCATCAACGTTTTCAGAGCATATTGAGCGAGCATCTTAGCGAAGTCCTACATCGTCTAGGGAACGCTGGACTGAAGCTGAAACCGAGCAAGTGTGAACTCTTCCGGAGGGAAGTCCTGTTCCTCGGGCACGTCATCACACAAAATGGTGTCAAGCCCGACCCCAGCAAGGTTTCTACCGTACAGAACTGGCCCACTCCCAAAAACATCACTGATGTGTGCTCTTTTCTTGGACTTTGTTCCTACTACCGCCGGTTTATACCCCGATTCGCTACGATCGCCAGCCCCTTAAATCGTCTGCTAGAGGCCGGACAGACGTTCAAGTGGACCCCTGACTGTCAAGCGGCGTTCGAGCAATTAAAGGCCGCCCTCACCGGCGATGAAGTCATGTCCTACCCCAATGATAACGGACTATTCATCATCGACACCGATGCCTCAGATACTGGCATTGGTGCAACTCCACTGGTGTGACCGGACCCGTCACCCGAGGGAGGAGGAACGGCCGATAGCATACACTAGTCGGTCGCTGACAAAGCCGCAGCGTCGCTACTGCACAACGAGAAGAGAACTTCTTGCAATTGTCACCTTCCTTCAATATTTCTGGCCTTACTTACTGGGTAGACAGTTCCTCGTCAGAACTGACCACAGCGCTCTTAGATGGGTCATGTCCTTTCGTGAGCCTGTCGATCAGATGGCCAGGTGGCTTCAAATTCTGTCTCAGTTCGACTTCAAAATCGAGCATCGCCCAGGCAAGAAACACGGCAACGCAGATGCCCTCTCTAGGGTGCCGTGTGATCCTGAAGATTGCCCGTGTTATGACGGAACAACCATACTCGCTGATCTACCCTGCGGCGGATGCGAGAAGTGCATCGCCAAAAGTGAGATGTGGTCCGACTTTTCCAAAGTCGACGATGTGGTCCCCCTTTCGACCAAACGAATCAACGCCACCTCAGCTGAAGTTCACCCCCCGCGAAGAACTTAGACTGACGACGAAACGCTGAGTTATGATGTCACCCCAAAGGTTATACCCGGATCCTCCCGGACAGTCCTAGTAATGATGGCAACGATGGTAACGCTCCTATTTTGTACTGTGTGCAGCATAGGTAAACCTATTTGGTGCTCGTGCAGTAAGTTTACCGGCGACTGTGAGGATGGACACCTCAGTCGTTCCTTGCACACAGCCACGCCTACTGGAGAAACTTCTGGGCAAGGCAATTTGCCCACCGCCATTCGGGTAGTACGGTCGCCAGACGTCAAACGAACTAAACCTGCTAAACAATCCTCTGATCTAGCTGGAAGAGAGTTGAACTGCAACGCGCCCTGCATCCCCAATAAGGATGCCGATGCCGGTTCAAGTGCCGGGCAGCAACTTGCAGAAGAATTGAATCCGATTGGAAAGCATGATGACCGAGATGGCGAAGTGACGAGTGATCGTGCTCCCATGGCCGCAGCCGCCGGTTCTAGCACCGGACGTGCCACATCTTGGGTCGGTGGCTACACGACAGGGGAGATAACTAAGCTGCAGAAAGCAGACCCAGACTTGAGAGTCATTCTTGAGTTGCTGACTGAATCATCTCAGAGGCCAAGCAGAGACAAGATAGCACGAGAGAGTCCCCACTACAAGGAACTTGTGGTTGCTATGGGAACAACTGGTTCTAAAAGACGGTGTTCTTTTCAAAAGATGGGTAACTCCTGACAAAACCCAGTCTTATCTTCAGCTTGTTGTCCCGCCAGAACTGCAGGGTGCCGTTCTTCGAGCTACACCTCTGCCCACCTCGGTGTGAAGAAGACAACTCAGAAAACCAAACGCCAGTTCTACTGGTACAGACTCAAGGAAACTGTTCGTGACTGGGTTCGGAAATGCGCAAAGTGCGGCGCCCGCAAAAGGCCCCACACAACCCCCAGAGCACACCTCGAGGATTATCGAGTTGGCGCACCGATGGACAGACTTGTCACAGACATCCTTGGTCCCCTTCCTATCAGTGACAGTGGTAACAAATACATCCTCTTAGTTAGTGACCAATTCACAAAGTGGATGGAAGCTTACCCCATTCCCGATCAAAGAGCGGAGACGGTGGCGCATAAAATTGTCTTCGAGTATATTTCCCGTTTTGGCCCACCCCTGGATCTTCACTCGGATCAAGGTCGGACTTACGAGTCTCAGCTAATGCAACAAGTCTGCAAGCTGCTGGAAATCTACAAGACCAGAACTTCTCCCTACCATCCCTCATCCAATGGCCAGGCGGAGAGGTTTAATCAAGTTCTAGTCGACATGATCTCGGCATATGTTGATAATGACCATAGTAACTGGGATGTCCACCTCCCTCTTCTAACTTCGGCATATAGAAGTTGTCAACATGAAACAACAGGTTACTCGCCTAATATGCTGATGTTAGGTCGTGAAACCCACCTACCGATTGCTCTCGCACTTGGTGGCCCAACCACTGAGGACACGCCCCAAGATGAGTGTAAGTACATCATGTCACTAAGGAAATGGATGAAAACCGTGCATCATCTCGTTCGCAAACATCTGCGCAAATCGGCTGAGCGACACAAGAAAGACCACGATCCCCGGGTTTCTCAGCGAACCTACAAACTCGGAGATCTGGTGTACATGCGAGACAGCACGAAAACCTCTGTGCTATCTCCTAAGCTTAAACAAGCTAAGTAGATAGGCCCCTGCATCATTCTCCGAACGTTGAGTGATCGTCTTTTTGAGGTCCGGGTTAAGCAACGAGGAAAGACGAAAATCATCCACCACGACCGACTAAAGCCATATCTCAGTGATAAAGTCCCCAGGTGGATGATTGACCTGCAAAAAACGTTGCTGGAGAGAAGTCCCCTACCCCAGGATGAACCCGTTCCCCAAAGAAACGCCCGGAAAACTTCCAGCACTGATGCCCCTTCAGCCCCGCCTACTGAAGCACAGGCTTCCCCTGCTCCTGCAGCGGCGCCCTCAATGACAGGAACTTTACCGTCGCCAGAGAGGAGAAATACCCGTGCAAAGAGGAGGCCAGTGAGATTGGACGATTTTTTCTAGTGTCAACCCGTCGTGACGCTTGAACACTACAGAGAACTTAACTCCGAGCATACAATGGTTGCAACTGCATGGACCGTTGAGCTCCGAAACCGAACTCAGTATTTTTACTGCAACCATGGACGCTGAACTCTTATTTTTCGTCATTTCAGATGAATATTTAATTATCATTGATTTGTTTTCATTTAACCTTCTTGTTTATTGGACTCTTATACTCCTATTCCATTTTGCTTCATTTTCCTTTGCAGTTTTACGCATTGATTTTTAGCGCTCCATTGTTTTTCTTTTCAAGTTTCTTGTTAATTGCCAAATTCATGTATTCATGTGATGGACTTGTGAAAGGACTTTGCAGGGACTCGAATACAACTCTGACATGATCCAACAAAAATCTACTAATCCACAATGAAATACGGGGATTGACGTTCATGCCCTGTAGTTTTTTAACCAAAACATGTGGTTGAATCGTATTAAGAGCAGATGAAAGTCTACAAAAGGAGTCCTAACGTAATTTTTAGGTCTAGATGTTCGTAGATAGTCTGTGTAAATGTTAGAACAGCATCATCTACACCTCGTTTAGGACAAAAAGCAAATTGGGAGGGATCAACAAAATCATTTGTCTGGAAAAGCAAAACCTCCTTAATGATTTTCTCTAGACATTTCATAGCTACTGATGTTAGAGCCACCGGTCTAAAATCATTCAATACTGCTGGTTTGGGTACTTTGGTAATCGGAATAATTGTTGCCATTTTCCACAGCTTAGGAATTACACTACAGTCCAAAGACCACTGGTATACAGCCTATGAAAAACAGTCGACAGCTCCTTCCAGCAGAGTTTCAGAATTTTTTCGATGACACCATCATTGGCCTGGATAATAGATTTTCCTCAACAGTAAATTGTTCATTACAAGCGCATGTTTGTAGACGATTTTGGCAGAGGTGATATATTGGAGCTAGAATGTGATTTTGGCAGGGATTATTCAATATCACATCCTTGTGGTCAGGTACACAGATAAGCCAATACACTAATCACTTACTGACCACTATATGTTACCTATTAATTAGGGAAAATGACCAGGATGATTTGTTTGCCTGGTGATAGACTGCTCTGGCATATGCTATGGCTATAATGCCATACAGGATAGCATTTCTACATTGTAGTTTGTTTTACAGTTGCTCTGCCACCACTTCCCTGAGCCAGACTTGGGCATCAGAGCATGGCCAAACTGGCATGGACCACAGTTGGCCAAAAATGACCTTTTAGAGTACCGGTACATCTACCGGTACTTATTCCAAGTATAAAACTGAAATTTAGGTTTTTGGCTCTAAAATGAGCACCGATGCGTACACTCTTTTGAAACTTGACGTGAGATGTCACAACAACCTACCCAATCGTATACTGGAGAAAAAAAAAGAACCTTCATGCAAAATTTCAAATGTTATGGCCAAACATGACCTTTTAGGGTACAGTACTTGTTCCATTAATAAAGTATAATAATTAAATTTAGCTTTTTGGCTCTAAAATGAGCACCAATGTTGACTTTTATAAAACTTGACGTGAGATGTCGCAACAACCTACCCAATCACATATGGGAAGAAAAGGGACCTTCATTGAAAATTTCAAATTTTATGGCCATGTATGGCCTTTTAGGTTACTTGTTCCATTAATAAAGTACAATAATGAAATTTTGGTTTTTGGCTCTAAAATGAGCACCGATGCGTCCACTGTTATGAAACTTGACGTGAGATGTCGCAACAACCTACCCAATCACAAGGACCTTCATGCAAAATTTCAAATTTTATGACCAAACATGACATTTTAGGGTACTTGTTCCATTAATAAAGTATAATAATGAAATTTAGCTTTTTGGCTCTATGGCACCAATGCGGTGACTTTATAGAACTTGACATGGGCTGCTGTCTGTGCAGTTTCAATCCATTGTTGGATTATTGTGTAGGTCATGCTTGACTGCACAAACACATTGTAGCGGTTCGATTTGGCTGCCAGAGAACCGCTGCAACACCCCGATGTCTTATACCATGCTCAAGGGGTTAACATGCCGCTTCTCCTTTGTGTTTCCATCTCTAAAGGCTTTATGCTTTCTCAGTGTTGTAGTCGAGTACTTTTTTCCCGAGTACTTAGACTGCCGAGTACCATTCAAGTCTGAGTACTTGCCAACCGAGTACAAGTACAGGTCTCTGATCGAGTCCGAGTACTTGTATGGGTCATTCCACCAGATTGGGACACAGTGTGTATATGACCATATCATTATAAAACCATCATTACATTTAATTCAGTTATTTCATTTGACATCCGTCTTTAAGTTTGAGATTATTTGAAAATGTTTCAATCATGTAAGTTATATTTTAACAAAAATTTGATAAAAAGTGTGTTTTTTTTGTATGTAAAATAGACATAACATGGACACCGTGTCCAACATTTAAATGTTTGTGTTTTTTCAACACTTTAATAAATAAATATGGAAATTTATTACGTACAATAATTAAAAGACACACTATGCAACGATGAAACACCTTTTTACGGCAGTCAGTGTCCAAACGTAGCAGAAATAGCAAGAATTTGAAAAATCGGTGCAGACGTAACATGAACACCATGATAGACCATGACCATACATATATTTCTGCTGTTGTGCTGCATTTGGATATTGAATATCATAACAAAGGTTTTTTGTGTTGCAGTTTGTGTTTTGTAATTAGTATACAGAGTGAGTTTGCATAATTATTTATATAAATGTTGGAAATGTGCATTTTCATGTCACACCATGTTAGTACTAAATGTTACGTCCAGACTGCCTTAATTTTGTGTCATTAAATAAATAAGTATGCAACTTACTATATGTACTAACTAAAAGACACTCAATGCTACCAGAAAACACTTTTTGTTATGGTTGCCAGTGTCCAAATAGCTCAGAAACAGCAAGAACCAAAAAAGCATGCATGTGTGGACGTAACAGTGGACACAGTGTCCATGTTACGTCCACTCTCACGTCTGTTTTTGCTGTCTCTGCTATATTTGGACACTGACTACCATAGAGAAAGTGTTCTTGTGTTGCACAGTATATCTTTTAATTAGTACACATGGTGAATTTCCCATCTTTATATTTAAAGTGTTGAAAAAACACAAAAATGGAAATATGGACGTGTCCTGTAACGTCAAACTGGTTATGTCAAACTGACACATTTTTAAAAATCATATTTTTGGTAAAATATAATTTACATGATTTAAAACTTTCTAAAATATTTCCCACCCAAAGACTGATGTTACATGAAATAACTGAATCAAATGTAATAGTACTTTTAAAGATATGGATAAATGTCACACACTGTGTCCCAACCTGGTGGAATGACCCATGTACGAGTACGAGTACGAGTCAGAGTACTTGTATTTCCGAGTCTGAGTACATTGTGCTTGAAGTAAGGATGGGACGTTTACACGTTTAAATGAAGAACAAAATGCAAATCCGTTTAGAAATTTTCCCAAACATTTAAACGGAACTAAAATTTCTAAAATGGGACCTTGTATGTACGCAATCTACCTTCAAGTTTTATTTACAAAGAATCTACGATCTTTGAAAACATGGATGTTAAATACATTTTCCAAACCTGTGTCTTTGTCATTATTTTAGTCAGTAATATGCAAGTTTCCAACACAAAAACACTCTCTCCTTCATGGAAAAAAATGCCACTTCCCGACGTGACATCACTGACTGCGCGACGGTCAGCGTTAAACTGCCATCTTGAATTGCCTCATTATGTATTCATGAGTCATGAATGCATTAAGTTTGTATTTAAGGCCAATAGGGGGAAAAGGCGTGCTGTGTTTCGGGCCTGTTATGAATATTTACAGGTCAATCGCCATGACCATTCATAAATATTGAAACTAGAATCCCCTGGCCTTTGAATTTGAATGCCTGTATCAGAAAGCGCCAACGCCACTCAAAAGTGAGATCAACGATCACCAAAAAGGGATGATCCAAGCCTGGCATCGGCATGGGGAGGGGGAATTCCAACCGCGATATTGCCCGGAGGCTTGGGATTTTGGAGGGTACCGTGAGGTACAATTTGCGGAAATTGCAAGATAATAATTCTATGGAAAACGAGGCAAGATCTAAAGACCACCTCCTGCGGAGTTCGCGCCGAAACTTCGCACGAAACCATTGAATGACCATTTTGAGAACACCTCGGCATTTCAAATATGATTGGCCCAATTACGGGTTCACGGCTAGATATTTGTCCGGTTCACTCGTGGCCCCCGCCTTGCAAACAGGACGCTGGCAAGGGCTGATCTCTTTTATAATGAGCTCTCATTTGACAGATTTTGCATGACCTGTGACGTAGCATGCAGCACACAAACTCGATTGCTACAGCTGTTTATCATGTAGCGCGCGCTAGCTGAATGCGAAGGTCATGATAAAGTTACCCATAATGCCATCCGTACTTCCTTCACGAGATTCTGTGAAGCGACATCGGCCCAGCGCCCTGTTTGCAGGGCGGGGGGTACAAGCGAATTTCCTTGGACGGTGCGCAGAGGAAGTCGATTTCTCCGCAATCAACTATTTGAAAGTATAGATAAAATAATCAGTGAGTGTTTTTTATCGAGTATTGCTATTCGAGTACGACCACCTTGATGATCGAGTACAATTTTGACACGTCAAGTTCAAGTACTTTGCTGCCCGAGTAAGAGTACCGTCAGTTGGAGTACGAGTACGAGTACGAGTACGAGTACGAGTACGAGTACGAGTACGAGTACGATAAAATTGGTACTCGGGTAGTACCCGAGTGAGTATGAGTACTGAGTATGAGTACTGAGTATGAGTACTACAACACTGTGCTTTCTGTCCAAAATTTACCTAATATCTTTGGTCACCCAAGGTTTGTTATTTGGGTAAAATTTATATTCTACCTCATGGACTATCAAGTTTTCACAAAATTGTATCCACTCATCACTGCTTCTACTGAGCAAGTTCGATCAAGGACTATAGTTAAGCATAGTTCGACTAGCTCTGATCAAACGCACGCTAGTCGACGATGGTTTGACTAGTCTAGTCGACGATTCGCGACCAGTCTACCGAGGTTGGTCGCATCGCTGGTTACCAATAGCTGTTTTAATAGCACAGTGCAGAGAGGACCAGTTATCAGAAAAATTGCGAAAAAACGTAAATATTCAGCAGCAGTGAACGATTGTTTTTGTTAATTTTGTCTTTCTTTGAACATGTTGAAATAATGCACACGTTACCACTTGTGACATTGTTGATATACTGAGCAAATATCGTCCGTCTCGCTTTCATCTATGAACTTGTCCAAAAACGTGAACAAACTAGCCACCACCATTTTCTCATGGTTGCGTTGACATGACAATAGAGTCGTTAGCACTTCAACTTCAGTGGTCATGCGCTACGTACGTCACGAACCAACCACTAGTTAACCATTGGTCCTTGATCGAATTGCTCACTGCTTCATCCATTGAGTTACGATCAAAAAATACATTCCAGTCAGTACATTTAAAACACCCTCGCAGTGTTTCCTTGGCCGGGTATCAGTAGACCATTTCTTAAGTCTTTTGATCATTGGCTTTTGTTGCTTTAACTTTTGCTTGTAGTCAGGGAGCAGATGGACCATATTGTGGTCTGAGAGTCCGACTTCAGCTTTTGCGAAAGCTTTGTAGGCTCCTTATCCAAGGTTAGATCCCTCCTAGTTGGGATGGTGACATATTGCTCATAATGGATCAGTTCACATTTATTGAAATCCCCCAAAATAAGCTGCATCCGGTTTATTAGTCTCCAGTTCAATAATCACATCAGCGATAGTTGATCATGCAATACTCACATCCGCTGAGGGGCTAATAAATGTACACATGATTGAATTCTCTTGGCAAGTAAAATGGTCTTAAACCAACATGCACTTTTTAACACTTACGTTAGTGCACCAGTTTTTGTTGACATACATGCACACATCCATGTGCGTTTTCCTATACTTAATGAGGACCATGAATGGAACCCTTCTTTTGTTCCCTTTGTTTGTACTTTAACTTTTTTCGAACAGCTCCCATAAGGTTTGTACACAAAATTCTCCTGAGGACTCGGCCCAAGTCCTCGGTGTCATTGTTATCCCTAATCATTATCAACCATTGTCCCAAGTCCTCTCTCGTATAGCCTAACCCACTCACCAATTGTTTTTCCAGTCTCCTGTGTATGATCCAAACGTTCGCAAGTGAAGCCAGAAATATCTGTGTCATGTGTGGTATCTCTAAACCAGGTCTCGGTAAAACACATAAGACAGCTGTCTCTGTATTCATAACGATAACGTGAACAAGCTGCCAGTTCATCCATTTTATTCCTCAAACTCGGAGCATTTCGAGTAATGATTGAGGGGAGAGGCGGTTTAAAACCCCGTCGACGGTTCCGGACATGAATTCCTCTTTTCTTTTAATTCCCTCTTTTGCGACGAGGTGGGCATAATTCTGCAGGAATGTCTGGACTACATTGTAGGAAGGGTGTTAGCTGATGACCTCAGATATAACAATGCGTCCCTCGTATACACAATAGTCAATGGCTGCTCATTCAGTACACGTACATACACGGTCGGTTGTGAAACAACATGGAAAAAACACAAAAAATGAGGGCAAGAGTCAGTACATACCACAGCGACATTGTTCTATACCGCATAACACAACTGCTGCAAACATCAAAATTCCAAAACAGATAATTTCAGTCCAGAAAATGAACCAAGAAACGAAAAATGAAGGAGACACAAAAATACACGGGTGGTCGCCGCAGAACAGCGCATCTCGGCAGCAACATGGTGGAAGGGCTTACGTAGCTCTGAGGCCCTATCTCCCATTGCTTCTGCAAATACCACCATCTTCTGCATCTTCGGAACGGAACTGGTCGATATTTGGAAATACACACACTAAAGTGTGCAACGGACTAACGAATGAGTCAATGAACTTGTGTCCGTCAGGTCTAACCTGACATTGTTTATTGAGCCGAACAAGGACAAATCAACTAAAATTGAAGTTGATATACCAATGATGCCATCGATGAAGTCACCATCAGCGAATCTGAATCTGATTCTGATGGTGTGGATGAGGGTGAAAAGATGCAAACTTGATTAGAGTTCCACTCCAAAGATGCCGAGGATGGTGGTAAATTGCAAACAGAGAACAGATCAACGTTTATTGACAAACTCAATAATAACTCATAGCTCAGCATTTAGAGTGATGGGATTGGACTCCAACATACATGTATTGATCAGATAAGGAAATGATTACACCAATTTAATTATAGAAAAGAAAGTTTGTTTCGGTGACCCACAATCCCACATGCATTGTAATCTGTAAAATTTTCATTTTTTTCCCCCATAGGTTTTCTTCAGGTTTTGAGGATTTTTAATATCTTCTTGGAATTTAACCGTAGTTGAACAAGTGGACTAATTCAACAAAATTACCACATAGCACATTGCTGTTTTAACCTAAAATGTATAGCAGTTAGGTTTTTCAATAGTTTTGATCACTGAGACAAATACTCTTCTTTACTTTGCCTTATAAGATACCTTTTTGGGAGTCATGTTGATTGACGATGTAGCTTGCCATGTCGTCATGACTCCTTCATTCCGCAGTATTTCGTTCCTTTATCTTTATAGGATTACCTCACGAGTCATAAACTACGTCAGATTCATTGCTATCAAAATGGTCCCAAAAATGATCTGATCATTTTGGTTAAATCATTTGTTAAATACTCATTAGTACAAGTGATACTAACTTACTACTTGAATGCTGTAAAATTGCTGTTTTAACTGAATCAGTGATTATTTGAATTTTTTTTTTCAAGAATGTTGCATGATGTACATACATTGTGCTGTTGAACAGGCAACATTGACTCATGCAAGATTCGTGTAGTACATGTTTTATGAGCCAGCATTGAATGAGAATTTGAAATTATAACAACAATCAAGATGACTTACAATGTAGCTGGTAACAAAAAAGTTGAAAGATAATAAGATAATAATTAGCACTGTGGAGTCTGTTGGTATTGTTTAAAAATCATTGTACTAGCTACATGTAGTGTAAGATGTTTTACAGAACAAAAACATAAGATCTCTAAGATCAGCAAGATCTCTAAGATCAGCAAGATCTCTAAGATCAGCAAGATCTCAAAGATCAGCAAGATCTCAAAGATCAGCAAGATCTCAAAGATCAGCAAGATCTCAAAGATCAGCAAGATCTCAAAGATCAGCAAGATCTCAAAGATCAGCAAGATCTCAAAGATCAGCAAGATCTCAAAGATCAGCAAGATCTCAAAGATCAGCAAGATCTCAAAGATCAGCAAGATCTCAAAGATCAGCAAGATCTCAAAGATCAGCAAGATCTCAAAGATCAGCAAGATCTCTAAGATCAGCAAGATCTCTAAGATCAGCAAGATCTCTAAGATCAGCAAGATCTCTAAGATCAGCAAGATCTCTAAGATCAGCAAGATCTCTGAGATCAGCAAGATCTCTGAGATCAGCAAGATCTCTGAGATCAGCAAGATCTCTAAGCATGACAAGACTGTTTTTCTTTGATAAAACAGATGAGACTGGTTATTAATCATTCCCTAAGTTGTTTAATATGATTGTATGTTCTTATAAAGTACTTCAGTATTTACACAGTAATTCCCCTGTTTGAATTTTGAATTTCAGATTTATTGAAAATTCCCGAAAGTTCCCAAAATTCCCAAAAATTCCTGTTAATTTCCGTTAATTCCCAAAATTCTCGGTGGAAACTTTGCACTCTGAAAGTTCCCGGGAATTTTGCAACTCTATTAAGAAGGTTGCCAGAATAATTCAGTGTCTTGATTCTTCGATGGAATTCCTGTAATTGTTCTGAAAATGCATCCGCTATTCTTGACAAGCTACATGTATATACAATACATACTGTACATGTAGGGTAAACAGGGGTAAAAATGCCCATGGGGTAAAAACGCCCACTTGACTTGTTTCCATTGCTTGTAAAAATGACAAGATAAATTATTAAATGGAATATATTTCTAATAAGTACAATGTATACAAATTAATAATAAAAAGAATTAAATTCATTAACATATTTTAAGGGTACGTACAATGTACATGTACATGTAGGTGCTGTTGAACAAAATGTCAAAAAATAAAGTTAAATATGACTTAAAATTATTTAAATAAGAAAAAGGATTTTATTATTGTTAAGTTGATACATATTAAGAAAGGTTTTCGATTAAAATCAATTTTAATATTTGCTTAATAATGTTTTTTAAGTGGGCGTTTTTACCCCGGGCAAAATCAAGGGCCGTGGGGTAAAAATGGCAGTAGCATCCTCAACATCGAACTCTCAGCAGCCTCATTAATCTTCAAAAACCTCAATATTAGAACTTTCTACAGCGATATATTTTTTTGTATGAGTAAGTATTACATGTAGCTATTAGAAGCTCACCATATATATTAAACAATTTATTTTTTATATTTTGTTATTCAGGTTTGATCAATTATATTTAAGTTCATCTAAAATTTGCAAATTTTATTGTGACGTAATTGATTTTTCACAAATAATAATAACTTTCCTCCATGCTTAGTACCACTTAATGGGATTAATAGATTATAGTGAATCAATAACTTAAAAAAATTGATAAAATCAAACAGGCCCTAGCAGTAAACCTACATGTATCTGCCTGTTAACTTGTGTGCACCTGTAGGCCTTGGTTTGTGTTGAATTAAAATAAATGTATAAAAATATGCACTTTAGTGTTATACATTTGACTTATAAAAATATAGATAGGTTTGCCTCAAACAAACAAATAAATTAAATGAGTAGGGCCAAACAGTTACCCCACTGTGGTCATGTGACAAGATCTCCCTCCAGTCATTGTACATTTGAGAGCACATGGCAAAAACTATGGTCAAATTCAATACATGGCAGATGAACATGCATTGAAATGGTTAGCGTTTCACAAAGCAGCAGGCCATCATCAGTAGGCTAGAAATATACATGTACAGTGTATGCCTAATTACATGGATTATGATTTGGGTTAAAACATGATTGAGTTTGTAGTTATACAATGTACATGTATTAAGCCTAACTAACCAATTGTTTTTGAAAAGTTGCTTGTACAAAAATTATTTTCGTGTAAAATTTTATAACAAAATTGGTATACTTGACAGACTGTCACATACATGTACATCATACCTGCCGACTATTCAGATTTAATCAGATTAGTTCTGAGTTTCCATACCCCAAAAATCAAAACAATCTGATTTTTCCAAAGAACAAAATGAGACAAAAGTAATGACTGAATAATAAGAATAATAAAAAACTAGAAACTGGTGTTTGTGTACAAACACAGGGCTGTTTCGGGTGTTTTTGTTTTTTTTGTGGGAGTATGATTCTAATTCTTGATGAGATATCAATGGTAGATGAAACAAAATCTTGTTTTACATTCAAGCAATTACGTATCCTTAATCATAATTGTTTTGGAAATGTGAGCATACTTGCAGTTTGTGACCATGATGATGTCATTGTGATGTCACACATTTTGCACATTCATATGTAAGTACCTATCACCTAACAAATGTATTACAAATTGTTTTTTGAAATTAGCATGTAGGTTTGATGAGATATGGCTTTGGGGTTTAAAAACTTAAAAATTACTAGAAAATCGTATAATGATGTCATCATGACGTCATGTAATTTTTGTCAATAACGCCTGCTAGCATACCTACTTATCACGTTTCAATTTCATTGGACTTGTAATTCTGTAGATATATGGCTTCGAAGAATCCACCTTTAAGATGACGTCACGTGACATGTGATGACATCATCATAATGTCATGTCAATTTTCATCTATAAACTTGCAGACGTACCTAGATATTACATTTCAACTTAATCGAACTTGTACTTTTGTTTATATGTGGCTTCAAAAACTGCCCCTTTAAGATGACGTCAGGTGACGTGTGATGAAGTCATCATAACGTCATGTCAATTTTCATCTATAAACCTGCTGGCCTACTTAGATATTACATTTCAACTTAATCGAGCTTGTACTTTTGTAGATATGGCTTCAAAAACTGCCCCTTTAAGATGACGTCACGTGACATGTGATGACATCATGATAATGTCATGTCAATTTTCAGCTATAAACCTACTGGGCTACCTAGATATTACTTTTCAACTTAATCGAACTTGTAATTTTGTTTATATATGGCTTCAAAAACTGCCCCTTTAAGATGACGTCACGTGACATGTGATGACGTCATCATAACGTCAATTCAATTTTTATCTAAAAACCTACTGGGCTACCTAGATATTACTTTTGAACTTAATCGGACTTGTGCTTTTGTAGACATATGGCTTCAAAAACTGCCCCTTTAAGATGACGTCACGTGACATGTGATGACATCAATTATGATAATGTCATGTCAATTTTCAGCTATAAACCTACTGGGCTACCTAGATATTACTTTCAACTTAATCGAATTTGTACTTTTGTAGATATATGGCTTCAAAAACTGCCCCTTTAAGATGACGTCACGTGGCATGTCATGACGTCAGCAAGAGGTAAAAGTTCGGCACACATTGTGAGCAGTTAGTCTAAGTGTCTGCCAAGTTTAAAAGTACCCAAAGTGCCGGTAAGAAAGAAAACGTGTACAAATGCTATAGGCAATAATCTAGCGAGTGCCCCTTTAAGATGACACCACGTGACATGTTATGACTTGATCATAACGTCATGTCAATTTTCATCTATAACACCAGGTGGCATACCTTACGTTCCAACTGAATCGGACTTGTACTTTTGTAGATATATGGCTTCGAAAAATGCCCCTTTAAGATGACGTCACGTGACATGTGATGACGTCATCATGACGTAAAAGTTAGGCACACATTCTGAGCAGTTGGGGTAAGTGTCTGCCAAGTTTAAAAGTAGCCAAACTGGCCGGTAAGAAAGAAAACGTTTACAAATGCTATGGGCAATAATCTAGCGAGTGCCCCTTTAAGATGACACCACGTGACATGTTATGACTTGATCATAACGTCATGTCAATGTTCATCTATAACACCCGGTGGCATACCTAGATATTACGTTCCAACTTAATCGGACTTGTACTTTTGTAGATATATGGCTTCGAAAAATGCCCCCTTATAAGATGACGTCACGTGACATGTGATGACGTCATCATGACGTAAAGGTTCGGCACACATTGTGAGCAGTTGGAGTAAGTGTCTGCTAAGTTTAAAAGTAGCCAAAGTGGCCGGTAAGAAAGAACAAGTTTACAAATGCTATGGGCAATATTCTAGCGACTTGAAAAAAGATTTTTTTTTATGACGTCATCATGACGTCACACAATTTTCGCTTTTTAGGGCATATCTTTGAGACATACCAAAGCTATAACAAAAAGAATTTTGAAAATATCTTGTTTTGTTCGCTAGATATATTGAAAAGAATGTTACGATTCCAAACATTTAAAATTCAGCGACTTGAAAAAAGACTACAAATCAACCCTTTTTATAAACAGCATGCTCATTTAAGCCATGGTTATCTGCCCTTCCCAGAATTCCTTTGTGTTATATTGAATTTGGTCTAAATTTAGAAACGGTTCCTATTTCTTACTTGAGTGAGCCACGACCATGAAATTTTGGAATTACGTACAGAAAAATTCAATGTATACATTTTTGTAATCGGATTGACCCTTACATGCGTTAAAAAAAAAATATATTGTTGATGACGTCATCATGACGTCACACAATTTTCGCCTTTTAGGGCATATCTTTGAAACATACAAAAGCTATAACAAAAATAATTTTGAAAATATCTTGTTTTGTTCGCTAGATATATTGAAAAGAATGTTACGATTTTAATACTTCAAAAATTCAGCGACTTGAAAAAAGACTAGAAATCAACCCCTTTTATAAACAGCAAGCACATAATAGCCATGGTTATCTGCCCGTCCCAGAATTCCTTTGTGTTATATTGAATTTGGTCAAAATTTTGAAATGGCTCTTATTTCTTACTTGAGTGAGCCACGATCATGAAATTTTGGAATTACGTACAGAAAAATTCAATGAATGCATTTTTGTAATCAGATTGACCCTTACATGCGTTTAAAAAAAAAAATATTGTTGATGACGTCATCATGACGTCACACAATTTTCGCCATTTAGGGCATATCTTTGAGACATACCAAAGCTGTAACAAAAATAATTTTGAAAATATCTTGTTTTGTTCGCTAGATATATTGAAAAGAATGTTACGATTTTAAAACTTCAAAAATTCAGCGACTTGAAAAAAGACTAGAAATCAACCCTTTTATAAACAGCAAGCTCATAATAGCCATGGTTATCAGCCCGTCCCAGAATTCCTTTGTGTTATATTGAATTTGGTCTAAATTTTGAAATGGCTGTTATTTCTTACTTGAGTGAGCCACGATCATGAAATTTTGGAATTGGGTACAGGAAAATTCAATATATACATTTTTGTAATCGGATTGACCCTTACATGCGTTAACAAAAAAACACATTTTTGATGACGTCATCATGACGTCACACAATTTTCGCAATTTAGGGCATATCTTTGAGACATACCAAAGCTATAAGAAAAAGAATTTTGAAAATATCTTGTTTTGTTCGCTAGATATAATTTAATGAATGTTACGATTTTCAAATTTCAAAAATTCATAAAAAATCACGTGATGACGTCATCATGACGTAAAAGTTCGGCATGCATTCTGAGCAGTTGGTCTAAGTGTCTGCTAAGTTTAAATGCAATCGGTTGCTTAAAAGTAGCCAAAGTGCCTGGCAGAAAGAAATCGTGTACAAATGCTATGGGCAAAAGTCTGAAAAAGAAAAAAAAAAAGAAAAAAAAAGAAAAAAAAAAAAATCTTAACGAAAACAAGGGCTGTTTCGAAAAACTTTCGAAACAGCCAAAAAGCCAAAAACAAATGCAAGAAATGTGGTAACATCTAGTTATAAATTCAAAACAGGCCTATTAGTTTTAGTATGAAATTAGTCTTTCTTGGGTCTTTAAAAATATCAGTGATCAGGAGCTTCTGGGGTGATGTCCCTGGGCCATGTGGACCAGTGGACTGTTGCTGGAGCTACGGGTGTTCTAATTTTAGACTTTCCAACGTTGGCAGGTATTATGCCTGTACACGTACTTGTACATTAGTTTGTTGTGTGCGAATTATGTACGCTAATGTTCCACTTCCCTCCACATATATAAATACCTGTTTCAAATAATTGCATAATTATAATTAACCAGCTGTGTTTCAAAAGTTGTTTGTACTTGATGTAGTATCCCTCAATATTAAATTAATTAAAAAATTTGACTACATGTATACTACAGGGAAACCTGTTGTATAGTCATCTTAAAAAATTAATGTGGGCGTTTTTACCCCGAGACCCGGGTAAAAACGGGTCCCCAATCTTCCTCCCCAAAAGGGGGAAAAATTTCCCCTTATCAATATAATGACCATGATATTACATGTATATTTGCACACAATAGAGGAGACGTATTGCAAAAAACACCGCACATTTATTTCCTAGTGTCTCCAAGTAGTTACAATGTACAAATGTACGAGATATTTAAGAATGTCACTACTTTTTTGCTTTTAGACTTGACATGCAACTTTACATTCAAACTAAACCTATTATTGTGGTGACCCCGGGATTCACGTACAACTTAGACTGTCTAATAAATGACTACTTTCAACTCTTTTGGAGTAATTTACAATTTATATACTTTTGTCATATCCAGAAAAATAACAACAATTAATATAGGTTTTCCCGGACGATTTCGCAAGATGTGTATTTGAATTTGTAAAACTTGAATTCAATTTCGCGCTGATTTTTAGATATCCTGACGAAGATTAGAGCAGGCTAATCGAAACATTGAGAACAACCCGAGAAGTCCCCATGGTTCTCCCTGAACCACATTAACCTGTGAAGGCCCCATGGTTCTCCCCTGAACCATATTTCTCACTTATATCGACAGTAGAGAAAACGAGTTGCCCGAAATTGGTTCTCGATCCCTTGAACCCTTCTCACTTAACGAAGGTTGAGATACTAGTTGTGCGATAGGTTCTTTTCAGAACCCATACCTCTCGTCAGTTGAGATAAACACATGGTGTTACTGCAAACCGAAACAATTACAATGTACATATACATGTACATGTGTGTTGCAGATATGGCACGTACGGGTTCAAATGTCAACACTACATGTATATATGCTACATGGCTGTACGGTATCAGTCTGCTCATCAGGCTAAATCCATTCAGCAATTCATTCAACCATGGAGGATGGAATAACCAACGGGTTCAGCGCGACAAATAGGGCGTTCTGAGTCCCCAAACTCCGAATTTGGGCAAAGTCACCGAAAAGGTTTTTGCAATTATTTTCGCTCCAATGCCGCTTTGGAATAACCAACGGTTTCAGCGCGACCAATGGGGCGTTCTGAGTCCCCAAACTCCGAATTTGGGCAAGGTCGCCCAAAAGTTTTTTGCAATTTTCATCTCTCCAATGCTGCTTTGGAATAACCAACGGGTTCAGCGCGACGAATGGGGCGTTCTGAGTCCCCAAACTCGGAATTTGGGCAAAGTCGCGGAAAAGGTTTTTCCATTTTTTTTCTCTCCAATGCCGCTTGGGAATAACCAACGGTTTCAGCGCGACAAATGTGGCGTTCTGAGTCCCCAAACTCCGAATTTGGGCAAAGTCGCCCAAAAGGTTTTTGCAATTTTTTTCTCTCCAATGCCGCTTTGGAATAACCAACGGGTTCAGCGCGACGAATGGGGCGTTCTGAGTCCCCAAACTCCGAATTTGGGCAAGGTCGCCCAAAAGTTTTTTGCAATTTTCTTCTCTCCAATGCCGCTTTGGAATAACCAACGGGTTCAGCGCGACGAATGGGGCGTTCTGAGTCCCCAAACTCCGAATTTGGGCAAAGTCGCCCAAAAGGTTTTTGCAATTTTGTTCTCTCCAATGCCGCTTTGGAATAACCAACGGGTTCAGCGCGACAAGTGGGGCGTTCTGAGTCCCCAAACTCCGAATTTGCGCAAAGTCGCGGAAAAGGTTTTTCCATTTTTTTTCTCTTCAATGCCGCTTGGGAATAACCAACGGGTTCAGCGCGACAAATGGGGCGTTCTGAGTCCCCAAACTCCGAATTTGGGCAAAGTCGCCCAAAAGGTTTTTGCAATTTGTTTCTCTCCAATGCCGCTTTGGAATAACCAACGGGTTCAGCGCGACGAATGGGGCGTTCTGAGTCCCCAAACTCCGAATTTGGGCAAAGTCGCCCAAAAGGTTTTTTGCAATTTTTTTCTCTCCAATGCCGCTTTGGAATAACCAACGGGTTCAGCGCGACAAATGGGGCGTTCTGAGTCCCCAAACTCCAAATTTGGGCAAAGTCGCCCAAAAGGTTTTTGCAATATTTTTCTCTCCAATGCCGCTCTGGAATAACCAACGGATTCAGCGCGACAAATGGGGCGTTCTGAGTCCCCAAACTCCGAATTTGGGCAAAGTCGCGGAAAAGGTTTTTCCATTTTTTTTCTCTCCAATGCCGCTTTGGAATAACCAACGGTTTCAGCGTGACAAATGTGGCGTTCTGAGTCCCCAAACTCCGAATTTGGGCAAAGTCGCCCAAAAGGTTTTTGCAATTATTTTCGCTCCAATGCCGCTTTGGAATAACCAACGGTTTCAGCGAGACCAATGTGGCGTTCTGAGTCCCCAAACTCCGAATTTGGGCAAAGTCGCCCAAAAGGTTTTTTGCAATTTTTTTCTCTCCAATGCCGCTTTGGAATAACCAACGGGTTCAGCGCGACAAATGGGGCGTTCTGAGTCCCCAAACTCCGAATTTGGGCAAAGTCGCCCAAAAGGTTTTTGCAATATTTTTCTCTCCAATGCCGCTCTGGAATAACCAACGGATTCAGCGCGACAAATGGGGCGTTCTGAGTCCCCAAACTCCGAATTTGGGCAAAGTCGCCCAAAAGGTTTTTGCAATTTTTTTCTCTCCAATGCCGCTTTGGAATAACCATGAGGTTTCCTTCCTCCATGATTCAACATAGTCCTGGAAAATCTACCCACCAGATGGTGCACTTTTCACTCTGGTACAGTGATTTTAATACCTACTGTTATGTTCCCATTACACAAACTTCACACTGCTGCTTCACAAAGTGCTTCTGTTGCAACTGACAAAATTCGAATTTTCCTCCAGCACACACAGGATGTCTGGTATGTGAAGTACTTCAACACTTGGATTGTGTTTTTGTATGGAGCCTTGGCACCAGTTCAAAAATAGGAGAAAAATAGCCTGTGGATCTCGTGAAGTTTCAAGAAAATAGCCCTAAAATAGTCCATGAACCCCATGAAGTCCCAAAAAACAGTCCAAAAAACAGTCCTGCAGATCTTCAAAAATTCTAAGTAAAAAAAAAACAGACAAAAACCAGTCCTGCAAAGTCCCCAAAACACTACAAAAACAGTCCTACTAATGAAAAACAGGATGCAAACAGGATTGTAGCTAAGAAATCAGCAATCTAAAAACCTTCTTGTATCGCGTAACAGAAAAAAAAAATTATTTCTGTTTTCTGAGAAAAAACGTTTTAAATAGGGAAAAACAGGATTTCTCAATCAAATTTTAGTGAGGGTTAACCCGGGTAATTTATAACCCTACTCGCGAGGTGGGTTAACCCACCAATCTCAGGGATAACAATGACCTTGAGACGATTCTCAGAACCCCGGGTACATGTACATTATGTACAATGTAGGTGGACATAGGTGCACTTTGTCTTGTCAGTACAGCATCCCCTTTCAATATGTAAACATCCACCCCCGCCCCAGCTCAACTACATTGTATGCTAATACAATGTACATGTATACATGTCAATTTGTCTACAGGAGGAAACTTTTCAGGCAGATATCATTTTTGGGGGGGCGGGGTGTGTGGCCGGGGGGTGGGGGGGGGTGTCACTTTCGAGGGTTATTTCTTACGAGTTCCCCCTCTCTGGATGCGATTTTTGGCAATCCAATGCTGATATCATGGGAAGAATAATTAAGATGTATTTTTTAGTATAGTTAATATCTTACTTGCAAGTCTCAAAGTAAAAATTACATTATGGTCCAGGGTTTTGGGAGGGCAGAGGTCAAGCAATGCACATTCTCCGGGTTACTATTCGTATCGTGTGAATGCGGTTACAGTTTACCCGGGTGCATGCTGAAGCAGGTAAGCTGAATTGCGGAGTAAATTTTGAAGTGTGAAACCGATTGTCCTGATTCATGAGTGGTTATATAGTTTTTACCCAGGTGATAGACTACTACGTACATGTACATGTACCTGCGTGATCAATTACCCAGGTAAGTTCAGAGTTGTGTAAAACCCCTATACATGTACATTTGTACATGTTTTAAAAGTACATGTATGTTGATTCGGTTACGGATACTTGATTCCATAATCTGGAACCGGTTCCTGACATTAGCAGATGGGTCCTCGGGCACCCGATTCGGATGCACAGCCCTAGCTATCCCCTGCATTGTACATGTACATGTACTTGTCTATGTATTTTGTACATATGTACAAAACATGACTGACAATGAACACATTGCCTTGTAAATGTGCAGCCAGGCTTGCATAGAATTTGTAAATTTCACCAGTTCAAAACAATGGATTGTTAAAATTTACTTTTAGTAAGTTCTTTGTCAATGCTGGATTAAGAAAACTTACGTGTATTGCTTCTAATTTCTACTTACATGTAACAAAACATTCTTCAAGGTTGGATCTGCCAAGCAAGTGACTCGAAATATTTCTAAATGTAATTTAAAGGGACACATTTGGCTGTTTGGAAATGTTCCTTATCTTTTATAAGAGTTGTTCATGCAAAAAAACACGTATAATGTGTTGTAATTAGTGAGTAGTAATTACAAAACCAAAAATTGGCCTCTGACCCCTGACATCTGACCCGCGAAACATAGACTTATTTCCATGCAGTGGCCTTGTAAACCTATCAGATGATCGCCAGGTACCATTCTCTACCTCGCGAGTCAAAAATTTGGTTCTACAAAATGACAGACCGTTATTTGTCACGAAATTAAACAAAAACCACGCAATTTGAAGGGATTATGTGAATCTATATTCTACTTTTAAAAAAGCTTCCCAACCATATCCATTTCAGTTTTATAGCCCAAATCGCAAAATCCAAAGTAATGTGTCCCTTTAATGTTGATTGACCATGTTCACAATTTTCACAAGGTTCCTGGAAATCTGGATCACAAATTGTGCTGTTACTCTTCATATAATTACGTGTATTTGCAACCTAAGTTTCAAAGCAAAGGCTATAGCAGTGTATTACCAATTGTTTTTGGTTCTTTCCTCAGCAAAGAGTTGGTTCCACTTGATACTTCAACTGATTCCTTAAGAAGCACAGTGTCTACATCAGCCTCAATACCCATCACACGGTAAGCACAATGCATGATAACATTAACACACCAGCATGTTGAGGTACATTGTCATACTGTAATCTATAGTGTGATCAGATGGGCATTTCTGATGCAAAGTTTATGATTTGCAGAATAGACCTTTGGCACTAACGTCATTAGGCAAAACAAACAAAAAGTTGCCCTTCAATGGGAAAAATCGGTATGGAGGGTCGGTCGGTCAAGGAAAATTTATAGTTGAAGTCAATTTCTAACGTGCCACGGTTTACATATGTTGATGGCAAATCCATGTATTATGTAATTTGTTTAAAGTTCAGCTTGTTTGCCTAACTTGATCTGGGAATAGTGGAAAGTGATAATTTAGAGAGAGGCCGTACATGCAGACTGGACTGTGATATATTAACTTTTCTGAGACAAATAGAGGCATAACTCCCTCCCCAGCAACAACTTTGTACAGCTTAGTCTTGAAAATGTCTATCCAACATGTGAAAGCATTACAAAAATATTGCAGTATGTATAACTGAAATCTTTCTGGAAAGATTTGGCTTTAAAACCCAACTCTAAAAACAGTCCGGAACAGCAAAATCTTGCAAAATAACCATCTATTTGTGTAAAAACTTGGCACAACCCTTAATTTTGAGACTAATTGGGAATTGTTTGTGCAATACAAGGGAAGAAGGCTTGTGTTTTCTGTGAAATTAGATGCTCTTGGCACAGTATGGTCACTCAAAGTGGAACATAGGTGTATATTTCTGCCTCATTAGTTTTTACTAATTTTGCTGACATGAATCTTGAAATAACAGGTTGTATGTTTTTTCTACATGATTACCTGAGCTGAATGTGGTTTTCTAAGCTTGACTTCGCTGAAAGTCCGTGCTAAAATGTTGTTTCTCGCGTTCACAGCAAAGGAAGTGATATAAACATTCACGTGTAATTTTAACAAATGTGTACATTATTTCCGCAATCTTATAGCACGTTATGGTCACTCGAGCGCAAATTTAGACACTTGCACCAAAATCCCTGTGTAGAAAAAGTGTACGAAGTGTATGGAGTTGAGGAAGTTTTTGAACCGCAGTTTTGAAGCAAGGTTGCCTGCTGCCCTCAGCATTGGTTTGTATACATGATCTGGCAATAGTAGTGTCCAAGTACGTGTGCGGCGTTTTCCTATTCATTAGGTACGTCCGAAGACCCAACAAAACATCGGATTTCACCATTAAAACGACCACCAAAATACTAGATACACCACTTGAGGAACAAGTGGAGTTCTGTGATTAAGATAGAGGTACTAAGGTTCACTTACCATCTGGATAAAAAGTTGAATTTACCGTTCAATTCCGAGAGGCACATCGAGGAAAATCTATGCAGTCCGTACGCCATTGTATAATCATAGTGCAAGGAAATGGTATAAGCTCCCTTGGTTAAAATTACACCATTGACATGTTATGGAAAACGCTCAAAGCTCCGTATACAAAGCACAGTTCCAAAAAGCACCCCTGGTATATAGCGCAACGCCACACAGGTTTATGCCACATAACATGCACTGCTATACACTGATTTCGCTCGTACAGCGCAACGCCACACACAAGTTTACGTTGGATTGTAGGATAAATTAAGAACGTGCAACGTGACACCCATGGTTACACTGCCTGCCCAGAATTCCTTTATCATATTGTTTTGGGGCTAATTATTTAAATGGGTATATTTTGTCGCTGGAGTGAGCTATCATCATGGGAACTTGGAATTAGGTACACAAAAATACAGTGTATAAAACTTCCGAAGGTTTTTGTCATAAGAGATTGCTAAATATACAAAATTTTGACTTGAACTTAATGACCTCTCTAGATGACGTCATGATGACGTCAAGATGACGTCATGATAACGTCACATCAATTTGTTTTATCTGTAACAAATCCTGGCCTATCAGCATTAAGACTGCACCCAATCGGACGTACGGTTCTCTAGATATAGGACCTTAAAGTGTGCACCTTTAAGATGACGTCACGTGACCCATGATGACGTCATCACAACTGTACTCGTCGAAGCAAACATTTGCAACGTGGTCTTGGCCTGGGTCGAGTTTGGAGTCAATCTGATCAATGACAGTGTAAGACTTTGAGTGTATAATGAAATTTGAAACATTTAAAAAATCATAGAAAATCAGCCGATGACGTCATCATGACGTCACTTCGGATTTTGCTAGAGACAATATCTGCCCACCAACCAATTTTTGTGGTGATCGGACCTACCCTTATATGTGTTTCAAAAAAGCACATTTTTGATGACGTCGTCATGACGTCACAAATTTTTCACATTTATATGTAAGTATCTATGAGCTAACAAACCTAAATTGCACGTTCCGTTGATGAGATATGGCTTAAAGGTGCAAAAACTAAAAGAAATCTATAAAATCGCATGATGACGTCATCATGACGTCACGTCAATCTTTATCTATAACACAAGTAAGCCTGTTCGATATGACGATATTTCCCGATATTTCGATATTTTTTTCATATCGAAAATCGTATCGGCCCTTTTAAAAAAAAACGGAATATCGGGGAATTCGATATACCGAAGAATATCGCGATATATGTTCCTTTTGGCCGCATTACGTGTGGATTTGTCCAGTTTACTTTGCTCGAAATTCCAGTTTATAATGTATCCTGATGTACAATGGAGGAATAAAAAAATACATACATGCACTAAATGTGTCTTTCTTTGACCGTTTTCTAAACCCCGACATGACATCTCCGCTCCGCGCGATTTACCTTCCGAGCGATTTACCCTCCGCGCCGTACGTTGTCAAGTACAAACAACGTCCTTCCCAGTGTACAATGTACGTACCTACACGCTTGCGAACTCATCTTGAGATCGAGGGGTATGGCAATTGTTTGCAATAAGGTCAACCCCTGTAGCGCATCTGCACGTGCGTGTTGCTTTGTTGCTAGCCTTGGTCAAGTGCAAGCAACCGCACTGAATGCCACCGTCTTTCCCCAGTGTACAAGGCACACGCAGTTTAGGTGTAGTTACGTGTAGCGAACTGCGCTGCGTCTTGAGAAAAGATTAAAACACGTGCCGCGCATCCATTGTACATTGTGCAATGTGATGTCGTCTTCACAAAATATACGACACGATCGTTTGTTGACAGCTTGCATGTGATCGTCCATGGTATTATCATCTGTGTTACTAATCAACAATGCTGAAATAGAAACAAACGCTAGTCTTTCTGGAGTGCCATAAAGTAGCCAACTGAAGGTAAATGTATTAAAACTCCAAATACTCAACGAGCGAAGGGAAGCTTTGTCAAACCGTCCCCCCGTTCCTGCCGCTCAATCCCGGCGGGCCCGATCCCGGCGGTGGCCCCGATCTCATGATGCCGTGGTGACTTCCGTCATGTATTTTTTTATTCCTCCGTTCTTCCGGTAATGAAAAAGTGACGTCATCACGATAATATCGAATATCGCGATATTTTTCTGCCGATATTTCGGTACCAAAATAAATGGATATCGAACAGCCTTAAACACAAGCTGGTCTACCAACAAACCAAGTTTGAGCTCAATCGGACGTACGGTTCTCTTGATATGGGCCCTTCAAAAATGCACGTTTAAGATGACGTCATGTGCCACGTGATGACGTCATCATGACGTCAGACTAATATACACGAGTTCGGCATAGGGTCTATAGGGTGCACCACACTAATTCCAGCTCCATTGACAACAGTGTAAAATCAACAAAGTTCAGGGCCCCATAACCTGTACCCCAGCATCACTGGGGTCTACACAAACAAAAGCCACTTATTGTCTGATCTCTTATGTCTGTCCATTTCTTTTCTATTTTGGGGGGGTTAACCAATTACATTTTTAATTATTGACACAAAACAAACGCACCTCCCAAAAAGTCCTATTTCCCAAGCCGATCAACAGCCATTTTTAACATGGCATCCCTCCACTTTCTCGGGCAAATAGGACCCATTTTTCAACAGTAATTTTATCAAGTCTGCACACAGATGGAAGCCCAGAAACCAGGGAGTTGATGCTGGGCTATGTTTACACAATCCCACAATTTTTGGAGGCACAAACTCTCCTTTTTCAAAAAAAGTTGTGGGTATACATTTTATGTTGATGAGCTGGCGCATAAATTCGGACATGAATTAGTGTAGTGCACCCTATAAGGGGGTCAAATTTTAATTAGTTGATACCTAATGAACGCTAAAAATTTGAAAAAAATTGTTCCACTGACCTCCTATGGGGTTAAATGTTCAAGGCCTGCCTATAGCATTCTGCACAGTTTTCAGGGATTGAAAAAGCATAGACTATAACAGCATTATACATGCATTTACTAGTGCAAACATGTCTGCCATGTCTTCAATACTTTATTCCAACATCTTAAAATCCCAACAGAGAAAGTTCAAAACTTGATGAATGCATTGTAAGAATCTATTTACGGGTGGGTGGGGTGGGTGATGGGTGGGTGGGTGGGTTGGTTGGCAAGTGTCATTTCATCTTACTTCTAAAACAAAATGGGGGGGGGGGGAGGAGGGACTGGTAGTACATTTCAAATGGTAGGGGGAATGGGGCATTTTAAGTGGTTTCTTTTCCATCATAATGCAGGTGAATCAAGGTTCACCATGACAGTATATAGAAACAATCAAGTAAATGCACAAAATACACAGGGGATTCAAACAGCCTTGATACTTCAAGTGGTATAAGGACACGGTCATTATAAGGACACAGGAACATATGATGACATGATGACGTAGTATCTGACCCTCAATTGTAAACTTGACTAAAAAAAACACAGAGGTTCCATGCCTTGAAATGTATATAAGTCTGGTATAGGTTGTGGGGGTGAGCAAATCTTTTGAACTCAGAATATCAAAACCATACAGCAATAAGAGCAATAAGTGTTCAACATAGCAATGGGTCGAGATGGAAAAGGAATTTTCCAGAAAAAAAAAACTTGGTTCAAAGCAAAGCATGAATTGTCTCCAAAAAAGTCACCGAAAGCTGAAATGATACAACTGCCCAAGTATTTCAGACCAACATTTGAACAGCTCGACCTTACTGTCACGAAAGACAAGCGAGGATTTGTCAGACAGACAATGCCGACAGCAGAGGACACATGCAGAAATGTGATGTTGCTTCGCCCAAAAGTGGCAGAAACTACTCCAGTTGATCAGCTCCAGCACAAGGGTGGTGGAACAATCGGTGGAGGATACCGTTTTGTGAACATTAACTCAGCGGTACAGCTCGGTGCACAGGCTATACTCGACCATCAACGAACACATCCCGAGTGTGATGGCCATCCTGAACTAATGACAGAGGCAGAGGAACACAGAGGTTTAGCTGTATCTGAAGTAATGTCCTGTCAAAAGTGCGGATTTGCAACACAGAGAAAAAAGCTTTACGCTGAAATACCTCAAACTGGCCCCGGGCGACGCACTGCTATTCCCAATATGGCATTTCAGGTTGGCCTGCAAAACACTGGCATCGCAGCTGCGGGTGCACGAAGGCTTTTGACAGCTATGGACACGACTGTTCCTTCAAGCAGTGGCCTGCAAAAAACTGCAGATAAATGTGCTAAAGTAATAACTTGTGAAAACATTAAAGACATGGCTGCAAAGAGAAAAATTGTGAAAGATGTTCATGAGATGCAGGGCTTTGAAAGGGAAAGTGCAGTGGCAGTGGAGATGGACAGACAGTATAATAACCCACTGAGAAACTCCCGGAAAAAAACTCCATTTGTCCCTGCCACACAAACTCGACACGTTGCGTGTGAAAATGTTACGACATCAAAGTACGTCATTATGTATAATCATGAGAATAAACTGTGTAAAAGCAGAGAAATGAAGCGAGCCCAAGGGAAAAAAATACAATGCCCTAACCACTCTGGATGTACAGCCACACGCCCCTCTCACTTCAATATGGGCAACGAAAGAGAAGGGGGACTACTCTGTGCCAAAAAACTTTTAGAATGTGAAGAACCAGTACTAGTGAACACTGTAACAACAGATGCAGATGGATGCTCGGCAGCAGGCATGAACACAGAAATGGAGAAAAGAACTGGCTCTGCAATAGTGCATCAGTTAGATCCCTCACATCTGAATAGATCACTATGCTCTGCCATCAGCCGAGCAAAGTTCAGTTCCAATATGTTCCCTTGCCGAACTGTCAAACAAACAAAACAACTGCAAAATCGTTTCGCTGATGATGTCTCTCACAGGGCACAAGCAGAGGCCACTGCAATTCATAACAAGTGTAGTGGTGACATCGCTAGAATGAAAACCATGACAGCTAAAGCTATAACTGCCATCCCAAAATGCTACATGGGAGACCATACCCTGTGCAGAAAACTATCTCAAGTTTGTAAGGGTAAATACAGCTTCCCATATATGCCACGCACTGCAAGAGGCAAACTGAAATTATCAGCTGGAGATGAGCTACTTCTGAAAAAACTTCTGGAAAAGCGAATTGGACATGAGGCATTGGAAAAAACTAAGTATGGCACAAGCACACAAAAAGCGGAATCTGTGAACCACGCCTTTGCGATGACCAACCCCAAGGGATCCCTCACCTTTTCCAAGAATGCCGCTGCAAGAGATCACAGCTCAATACACCTCGTTAACAACTGGCACGCCAACTCGATTATTAAAAAATGCCAGGCAGCTGGATGTCCAATAACTAGTGGTTCACCTGCAGCTACTGCTCTTGCTGAAATGGACAAAAAACAGAAATATCATAGAGAAAGAGCCAAAGGAAAGAAATATAGGAAACGACGAGCACAATGTCGCGGTGAGAGGTTTAACACTTACTACACTGCCCAAGCTATGTATAATCCAGGACAATTAAATCCCAGGCCAAATGAAGATTCAAGTCAAAGAGACAATTTAAATCTCAAAGTGGCAAATATCAACTTGGATCACAGTTACTGTAAAATGTTCTTGTAAAACATTGTCAACGTTAAAATGTTCTTGTCAAACATTGTAGAAAGTAAAGTGTTCTTGTAAAACATTGTATACAAAAGCGAGTTTGATTAAGGTTGGTGTCTGTTAGGGTTACGGTTGGTTAGGGTTACGTTTGATTAGGGTTAGCGTTGGTTAGGGTTAAGGGCCGCGGTCACACTGCCCACGATAAACGACGACGATAACGAAAACAATGGGAATGAACGCCATTGACTGGTGGAATTGTCACGCGTGTAATACGCGCACGTTCCACCCACCAATAGAGAACGTTTATTCACATCGTTTTCGTTATCGTTATCATGGCGGTTAGGGTTACGGTCAGTTAGGGTTAGGGTTTTTCATATTTAATTACCACAAGTTAAAATATTAGAATGTAAACTTACCCAACGGTTAGTACAGACAATTTGGATAAGTCCCATGCCCATTACAAATCCCCTGTTTATGGCACGTCTTACGAGTATTGTTGACCGAGTGTGGTTCCAGGGAAAGGTGGTCGAAATTGACACACAAGGAATTGTGGCAAAGATGGCTTACATCATAATGCCCGGAAATGTTCAGATTCTTGGTGTGTACGATGTAAGCCAGCCTATGCACACCCGTTTTTGTGCGTTTTTTTGAACCAGGAATTAGGACATTCATCCTACCATAATCCCCACCTTTCCCCTCAGTCTTTTTGGAACAGCCAGTCCACAACAAACAGCCGGTAGCTGGCTGAAACTGTGATTTTTTATCAAGCTTTATTTGCATCCTACAAAACCATGTTTCAAGGTCTTCCATATATATTTCTCCAATCGAAAATTGATAAACCATGGCTGCTGATTGGTTAAAAAAGTTTGGACTTTTCATGATCGATTTTACTAACGTCACATGGTTAGCTAGCTTTATACACTCAAGTTGTAAAATCGTGTGCATGATTATACAAAACTGTATACTTATCAACTATTGAGATTATATTTACCTGATGTTGCCAATTAAATGTCTCTAAATGCGTCATTGTAATGGAGAAAACTGTCTCTGAAGTTTGTTTTTATCCCGACAGCACTGCTACGACTGCATGTAAACAAAAGAAGCCATTTTAAAATCCCCTCCACATGTGCATATGGAAGCCGCCATTTTGATATATAGGGTGCACCACACTAATTCCAGCTCCATTGACAACAGTGTAAAATCAACAAAGTTCAGGGCCCCATAACCTGTACCCCAGCATCACTGGGGTCTACACAAACAAAAGCCACTTATTGTCTGATCTTTTGTCTGTCCATTTCTTTTCTATTTTGGGGGGGTTAACCAATTACATTTTTAATTATTGACACAAAACAAACGCACCTCCCAAAAAGTCTTATTTCCCAAGCCGATCAACAGCCATTTTTAACATGGCATCCCTCCACTTTCTCGGGCAAATAGGACCCATTTTTCAACAGTAATTTTATCAAGTCTGCACACAGATGGAAGCCCAGAAACCAGGGAGTTGATGCTGGGCTATGTTTACACAATCCCACAATTTTTGGAGGCACAAACTCTCCTTTTTCAAAAAAAGTTGTGGGTATACATTTTATGTTGATGAGCTGGCGCATAAATTCGGACATGAATTAGTGTAGTGCACCCTATAGTCTATGCAAACTTTCATTAAAGGTTCACTGAAATAGAATACAATGTTGGTCTTAATAAATGTGTTTGTTAGTATAAAACAACACCTTTGTCGTTTTTTCTCTTAATTGGCTGTTGTTTAGCTTATTTACGCGATTTTCTTACCATTTTTCGAGCCCCCCACTTCTTCGCTTGAAAAATTGCAAAAGGATGATGTAATGCATCACGTGACCCTGCGACGTCACGCCTAGAAGACGGCCGACCGACCGCTGCACGTAATATATCCCACAATGCAGTGCAGCGTATACCTTGACTACACACTTCCGGCGTGTTGATATTTCCGAAGCTGTGACAGTCGAAAGTGGGGAAGAAATTAAGCATATTCTGATACGTAAGGTGCAGGATGCCGACCAGGTGTGTCGTTGCAGGCTGCAGTAATATAACAAGAGAAGGGGTAGGCCTGCACAGATTTCCCAAAGACGAGGGATTCCGGAAAATTTGGGCCTCAAAAGTCCGACTGACGAGAGCAAACTGGGTCGGTCCGTCTCCAACCAGCGTTATATGTAGCGATCACTTCACTGCCGACGACTTTGTCTCCAGCCTCCACTCCCAGTTTGGGATATCGAAGCCAGTTAGGCCATGGAGGTAGGAAACTACCTCCATGGTTAGGCTAAAGAAAAATGGCATCCCAACAAAGATCAAAATCTGTTCGACAGCTCCTATGAATAAGAAACCAAAGCGACGAAGCGATGCCTTTGCAAAACGTGAAAAACGGAGGGTAAGTTTCCATGTCGTATTGTCGTGCTCGCACACAGTCCTGGGCCTACATAACATCTGAACATGTAGGCCCTATAATTAACAGTTACACACAATTGGGTGAAATGTTCATCATATATTTTTCATACTCGCCACGGTTCAATGTTTTTGCAACGTGGTTTAGCTTTTTATTAGTTTTAATGGCATGACGAGTTGATTCGGGTACGAGTTGACTTAGGTACGACATGTACGAGTTGACCCATTTATGCACGCATACGATGAAATGTTTCTCCCCAAAGAAAAATTGTCAAATCTTGATGTGCACATCCGCAGTCATGGCAGTTGGAATACCGAACTGGCGCATTACAAAAAGTATTAATAGTCGATGCTTAAGTTATTGCAAATTAGACAAATAATTTGTAATGTATAGCCATATAAGGCCTAGTTTGAGTTGAAACTTTACATGTACTGTACATCCCGTAACTAAGGATTCTGTGCTTACATGGTTAGCGGAATTTTTCTGCAAGCGCCGTTAGCGAAAAATGCAGCAAAAACAGCGTGGAAAGCTGTGGTTAGCAGAGCCATAAAATTGGGCCCTGCTGTGTTTACGCGTTGAATTTTACAACCAAAAATTAGCATAAGGCAAGGTAAAAAAAAAAATGTTTAGTGTTTCCACCCACTTCGTTTTTGGGGCTGCCTGGATATTTTTTTCATTTTTAACGGTGGAAATGAGGTGAAAAAAAAATGTCACCCAATCCATCGGAAAACAAAATACAAGCTTACAAAAACTATTAAAACTACTGCAAACATGTTCAATTCCCCTTTTTACCATGTCTTTCCTTTATTGTATTTGTGAACAGTTGAAAAACATACGGTTGTCAAATTTTAAAAAGAATGACGGCCATCTTGAAAATACCAAGTTCGTGTAATTTTGATTCAGGCTCAGAGATCACCGTGAAGGTGTGTTCGATCATAGAAAACACTACGTTGGTGAAGGATGTTCAGCGGATGTCGAGCCAGGAAGGTGTGAAGCGCTACCGCCTTTCCAAGCCCAAGTTCAAGAAGAGGAATGCTACCGTCAAAGCAATCATGGAGCCAGTTCGCTTGAGTAAGTTTAAACCAAGCACATGGACGGACAGCTAGGTGCAGGCTCGTCACTATTTACAAAAGCACCCTCAGTCACTCGCAATGAAAGAGGCGACTTTTTTAACGTGTAAGAGGTGGCAGTCGTATGGTCAAAGGTGACTTTTCGTGGCACAAATTTGTCCATCGGGCATTGACGAGCCAGTGTCTTTAGTCAATGGAGACGTGCAGAGATGCAAAAATGGATCTGTAACTATGGTGATTTTTCTCTTAATTTACAGCTTATGTTGACAACTTGATGGCAGCTGTGGCCAAACGCGCCTGCAAATCCAAAAAGGCCAAGAGGAAGAAGGCACCACCTAGTCTGGCTAGCAAGTTCACCTACCCACCTAAAGAACAGATAATCGCATCACACTGTAGTAGATTTAACCTCAAATAGATATAGCGAAAACAAACATCCATCATTTGTACATGGATTTCTGAAGTTATTCATTCTCCCCTGTTTTGTCACACATTGGTCCTCATATCTCTCTACCCCATGTTTTTTTTCTCTGGTACCAGTGTCATTTGCCTCCAAGAAAAAAACATGTTTAAGTTTAAAATGTTAGGCCAGCTAATTGTTTATTTGCAATTTTTGTTTTGTTTTAATAACTGAGTGGATAGAATACGCACGTTTTGTAAAGTTTAAATAGTTTAATTCACAAATTCTGAAAAGCATACATTGTAAGAAACTTGTACGAAAACAACAAGCAATACATGTACTTATCTACAGTCTCAAAATGATGTTAACTGCTGTCACTTGCCTTTGAGAGTCCAAAATGTTAGGGCCAGGTAATTTTGTTGATTTGAAAAAGTATGTTTTAAATTAGTGCATGTACATGGAAGACATGACATGCAGTTTTTGTTAATAGCCTTTATTGCTATGTATTACAAAATACAGATGGGTCAGTGAATTTCTTTTTAGTGGTATGAGCTCTGTTGAATAATTAATTGAACCCTTAATATTTTATTACATGTACATTCCTAATAAAGACATTTTCAAACTTAATATGCACTCCAGAGTGAGTCAAAGGTTTGATGAACATTTGCAAACAACCAAAGAAAATATTGAATTATTCTGAAATACCTTACTTTTACAAAGTACATGTTTGTAGTAGTCATGGAACCAAACTACGATGGGGCAGTTTCTCTCTTTCCCGGCATCTATGCACACAACACGTTCAACCGGTCGGTGTTAAGCCCGGTTCATACTTCATGCGAAGCGAATTTTATGAAGTCAACAATTTAAGTTTTATTGTGACGTTCTCCGTAACCTTAACAAATTTGTTTCGCATGGAGTATGAACCGGGCTTAAGTGTCTGCTTTAAAATGTTAATTTTCTGAAAATTACAGAAAAAGGAAATGTATGTACATGTACCTGTAAATATTAAACATGGTCAGAAAAAAAGCTATGTCCTGGAGACAACCCTCTTGTCCATCCATGTACATGTACCATGTACCCACGTGTACATGTAACATTATTACATATCAGCATATTCCCGTGCACGTTGGCCTAGCCTCCTCCCATGTTCTTTTACACGGTAACATTTACCAAAATTCATGCGAGAAATCGATCACAGATCACCATTTGTGAACCAAACTATTCATGTACTGGTTAATATTTGAATAGAAATTGCTTTCGCCGTCCTTTTATGACTTACCAGCTGTTGTTACCGAGCCTTCCTTCTAGATCCTCTCTGTCGTTGTGCACGCCAGGAATTGCGTTGTCGTCTCGGTCATCGCTGCTGTCGTCGCTCTGGACTTCAGGCTCATACATGTAGGGAACAATCCCTCCGGCTTCCTCCCCATGCTCCTCCTCTGACTCAGAAATGTAAAAATCATCTTCCGAAAAATCGGCATCGAACTCACTCTCTGAGCTTGATAATTTTGCCATGTTTTTCTGCTCCGTATCGGTACAAAATGAAGACTCGACGCTATCCCAATACACGCGTTGCGTGCAGCACGCACATCGTTGCTGTGCTGCCAGGTTCTAGACGTGACGTCACAGTTAAGACATCCGGGCTACCACCGCGGTGCACCGTAAAGGGGATTTTTTAGGGGCGGGGCGATTGGCTCGGAATTTTGCACTTAAAAAGGTTCGTATCACAATAAAAATGCGAAATATCAAGTTAATAGTTATTGATTATAACTCTAAACGATGTATTCTATCATTTCAGTGAATGTTTAACTTCTATTTCAGTGAACCTTTAAGATTGAAGTCTGTTTAATGGCAGAAGTGCCGCGTAGAATGAAACGTGTGCTTTGTCTATGGCATTTTTGATAGAAGAACAAGAAGAAGAAGAAACGAGAGATGTATGACTGTTTATCAACAGTACATACAGCTTTTCCGTGACGTTTTTTTTTTTGAGTCTAGAAAGAAATGTAAAACATAAAAAAAAACATAGAAAATGAGCTGATGATGTCATCATGACGTCACTTCGGATTTTCAATGCTTGTGACAATATTTGCCTACCCAGAATTTTTCATGATGATTGGATGTACCCTGATACGTGTTTCAAAAAGGCATATTTTTGATGACGCAAACATGACGTCTTGATAATGTTATCAATTCTGGGCACGTCTGCATGTATATGTATGCATTTCTGTTAACGTTATTGATCCTTCGAATGGTCATATGGTCCCCGTAGGTGTTGAAAATCTGAATTTTTGATTGCTTGATTTTGAGCTTCCGGAAGTAAAAGAGATCAAACGAAAAAGATGTGGATCAAAATTAGATCCATCTGCTCACTATGAAAATCATGCCTGTTTAAATTTTTACGTAAAACAGGCTCTATGGAGTTTCAATGCTCACTTTTCGAAGTTTTCTGCATGTAACTTAATTGACATTTGATGACATCATCATGACATCATTTAAACTGCACAAGATTTTTAACTCAGGTGCTAACCAGATTCTACTAGCTGTTGCCAAACTGATGCTATGTTTGTGATGCCCTTCAGGGCTACCATATATTTGTCTTACAAGTATGTGTGACTATCACCGGTTAGCAGCTAACTGCGGGGGAATCCCCGAATTGCTTGTTCACGTATCTTGGATACAGACGGTCAGAGTGAAATGAAAAGGGTGATTATTTATTTTAAACATTTTTCAACCTGCCGCTAGAGGGCGCTCTAACATTTGATGACATCACCGGTAATTGTTTTGTTAAGTACAACCTAGCCGGAGACTAAGGCCTTGTCCGAATTACTTGGCTACGGCTAGATGTTACACACATGTCTATGGTAGCGGCTACAGCAACTATCCAAAGAACTTGTGTGTAACGTTACACACAAGTTCTTTGGATAGTTGCTGCAGCCGCTACCATAGACATGTGTGTAACATCTAGCCGTAGCCAAGTAAATTTGACACGGCCTAACATCGTTGAAAGCAAGTTCACATCTTTTAGCAATTTCAAATTAGAAGGCACTTCCGGTTTCAACCAGAACGAAGGGTCACGTCATTTTGCACGTAATATAATAAATGAAGACCCCAGATTATTTTATCAATTCCCCAAAAAAGCAAAATCAGAAATTTAACAATTTATCGTAAACATTTGCAAACTTGCCCAGTTTACCTATCCTCCATCTTCTAACCGTGACATAACGCGCGAATTTGACTAGAGAAACCATAGTCTGGGGCTAGGTTGATCCAGTTTGACTAGCTAGTCAAACCACGCAGCGTTCGGGTGACATCTAGATTGACTAAGATTGAGTCTAGTCACTCTTGTCGCCCAACCGAACTTGCTCATTATTGACTTTAACTGTAAAGAATGTAGGTGGCGCTATGCAACTTTAACCATTGATCTCCATTATTAACGGTTAAGAAATGTTGGTGGCGCTATGCAACTTTAACAGTAAAGAATGTAGGTGGCGCTGTGCTGTGCAACTTTAACGGTAAAGAAATGTACGTGCGTTCATTGATAATGGCTTTACCGTTAAAATTGCATAGCACCACCTACATATTCTTTACTGTTGAATGGGACACTGCGTCATGTTTGTGCACAAATGCGCGGCCGCGCAATGGCAGCGCAAGAGGGTGGTAAACGTGCAATGTGTGTTCGCTTTATAGTCTGAGAAAAGTCATAAGTGGATTATCGAAAACATTCTTAGCCTAACGTTATGGGGAGTTTAAGCGCTCCCAAATAAATCAGTAAAAAAGGTGATTTTTTCATTTTTATCACACCTGTAAGCGTAAGTCATTAGAGCAGTTGTATATTAATCTAATATTCTGAAATGACATCGTATTTGTAATTCTGAGCACCCAATGTTACATGTATTATTTTTATAAACTGAACACTCACAAAGAAAGAATGTATCGAGGTTCATAAAAATGTAACACAAATTTATTACAAAATGGAGCACAATTAGAAAGTAGAAAGTCAAGACAAAACTCGCTGGGAAATATGAAAAACTAATAATAAACAATCATTCATCCTAAGGCACAAAAATGAGTAACAACTTGGCTACAACGGTTTTACGTGACATGATTTTTTGCCCATGGATTCTGACCAACTTATAATGAGCCTGTATTGGCTAAGCATTATTCCAATTTGGGCATCAGGAATTGGGTAATAGCACATTCGCAAGTAGAAATCGGCATTTTTTAAAGCTTAAAATCACATTTCCCCAAGTACCAAATTAGTTGAAATTTTTGGTTTGTTCCTGTTCAGGGCAACCATATAAAGGTTCTGAGTAGAAATTCCGTTAACTAAAAATAATGTCAGAGTTGGGCATTTTTCATTTATATTCGTATTGAACTATATTGAATGGAGCGAACCAGATCTGTGTGAAACAAACGGGCCTTTACATATTCAACGGCCGATTGGTGGGAGCTTAAACCTCCGGCTCACTATTTGGACGCGAAAATAATGCAAAACGGGAGCGTCAGTTGTACTTTCCTGCCGGCAATACACAGCACCTGATTTCCTCAACACAGAACTGTGAACAATCTTGTGACCAGAACGCAATGTTCCCACATGTACAAAGTATCATAACGTCAGTTCGGATTTTGCATATCTCTCGCGGTTGATATTTCAACAATTTTTTCAGGTTTAAAAGGTCTTTTCATTGTAACCTCCGGTCTGCTGATGTCATCAATCTTTCCCCCTCAACTTGTTCTTAGCATGAAGCTGATTATATACATCAATTATAGAGTGATTTCGGCAAACTTCGCCACACACATCAACTGATTATTAATTAAAAAAAAAATTCAACCTGCCGCTAGAAGGCTCTTTAACATTATATTACGTTACCGGTTATGATTGTACAACCTAGCCGGAGACTATTATCGTTGAAAGCAAGTTCACATCCTTTTCCACTTTCAAATTATAAGGCACTTCCGGTTTGGACCGGATGGAAGGGTCACGTGACTTTGCACGTAATATCAAAAATGAAGACCCTGGATTATTCTATCAGTTCCCGTAAAAAGAAAATCAGATCTCTCTCGATTGATTTTATATTGATTTTAAAGTTTAAACTTTAAAATTATCAGGCACTTCCGGTTTGGACCGGAAGGAAGGGTCATGTGACTTTGCACGTAATATCAAAAATGAAGACCCTGGATTATTCTATCAGTTCCCGTAAAAAGCAAAATCAGATCTCTCTCGATTTATTTTATATTGATTTTCAAAGATTAAACTTTCAAATTATAAGGCACTTCCGGTTTGGACCGGAGGGAAGGGTCATGTGACTTTGCACGTAATACCAAAAATGAAGACCCTGGATTATTCTATCAGTTCCCATTAAAGCAAAATCAGATCTCTCACGGTTGATTTTATATTGATTTTTAAAAATTAAATCTAGAAGTCTTTGCTTGCTTTTAATCTGATACTTGATGACGTCATCGTGACGTCATTATCGGAAAGCTCGAGAGCTATGTAAACTATGCTATCTGAAGCAGAAATCTGCACTACATGTCTTGCGGTTGATTTTTCAGCAAATTTTTCAGGTTTAAAGGTCTTTTCATTGCAACTTCCGGTCTGGTGACATCATCAATCTTTCTCCCCCTCAACTTGTTCTTAGCGTGAAGCCGATTACATACATCCATTATAGAGTGATTTCAGCAAACTTCGCCACACACATCAACTGATTATTCATTTTTAAGAATTTTTCAACCTGCCGCTAGAGGGCGCTCGGACATTTTATGACGTCACATGTAATTTTTGTGTGAAGTACAACCTAGTCGGAGACCAACATCGTTGAAAGCAAGTTCACATCTTTTTCCACTTTCAAATGATGAGGCACTTCCGGTTTGGACCGGAAGGAAGGGTAACGTGATTTGACGCACAGGAGATAAAATGAAGATCCTGGATTATACTATCAATTCCCACAAAAATCAAGTTCCAGGCTCTCACGGTCGATTTTATATTGATTTTTAAAGATTGAATCTGCTAATATTTAATTGCTTGTAATTTGATACATGATGACATCATCATGACGTCAGAGTAACATGCACGAGTTCAGTACAGGGTCTCAGTGTATGCCAACTCTCATTAAGATAGAAGTTTGTTTAAGGGCAAAAGTGCAATTTAGAAAAAGTATGCACAAAGTCTATGAGGTTTTGGGGAGAAAAACATAAAGAAGACGAAGAAGAAAAAAACCCGAGCAAAAACAATACCTGTTCCGCAAGTTTGCGGAAAAGCTAAACAAAAAAGAAAACGGAACAAAAACAATACCTTTTCCGCAACTTTGCGGAAAAGCCAAAAAAAAATCAGAACAAAAACAATTAAAGGCTTTTCCGAAAAATTTCAGAAAAGCCAAAACAAAATAGAAAAATATATAAATCTTAACGAAAACAAAGGCTGTTTGGAAAACTTCCGAAACAGCCTATCAGCAACGACAAGTCCTAGACATTTGTAAGCTTACTATGCAAAACAGGGACTACATTAACAATAACACATCTTTTTAACCTTATTTTGTAGCTTAGTACTAGAGCCTAAAATACTCGGAAACTAGTCACTATTATTTATAAACATCAGTAAGATTTATTCCGAGTAACTTGGACCCTTTATCGCCTTTTGGACATTTGGACATGATCTGGCGATATAGTAGGGCCCAAGGTCGTCTACAGTGGTCGATAAAGGGTCCAATTTACTCGGACTAAGTAAGATTTACTCAGAAGGTGAAAAAACAAACTTATCTAAATTTCCCACTTGAGTACTATTGGGGCACTGGTGCTGCAGGCAATATGGTGGGATGGCTGTTGCTGTGGACACAGGGCATTTCATAAAATTCATTCTGGAGCAAGTTCGAGTGGCGACCATTTGTCAACCACTAGTCGATTTTGCCTGGTACCCAATATGTATTTCGTGTACAGGTTATCATAGAAAACCAACTAGTGGTTGACAAATTGTCGCCACTCGAATTGCTCCTAACTGTGGAAGATAAGCCTGTTCGATATGACGATATTTCCGTCCGTATCGGCCCCTTTAAAAAAACAAAATGGAATATCGGGGAATTCGATATACCGAAGAATATCGCGATATATGTTCCTTTTGGCCACATTAAGTGTGGATTTGTCCAGTTTACCTTGCTTGAAATTCCAGTTATTTCCAATTATTGGACGGTAGAATAGTATAATATAATGTATCATGATGTACATGTACCATAGAGGAATAAAAAAATACATACATATGCACTAAATGTGTCGTTTCTTTGACCGTTTTCTAAACCCCGACATGACATCTCCGCTCCGCACGATTTAACCCTCCGCGCCGTGCGTATGTCAAGTGCAAACAACCACATGTGCACTGAATGCTACCGTCTTATTCTCAGTGTACAACGTAACGTACGTACCTACACGCTTGCGAACTCGCCTTGAGATCGAGGGTTATGGCAATTGTTTGCAATAAGGTCAACCCCTAGCGCATCTGCGCGTGCGCGTTGCTTTGTTGCTAGCCTTGGTCAAGTGCAAGCAACCGCACTGAATGCCACTGTCTTTCCCCCCATTACCCGCACACGTACGTGTAGCGAACTGCGTCTTGAGAAAAGATTAAAACACGTGCCGCGCATCCATTACATTGTGCAATGTCATGTCGTCTTCACAAAATATACGACACGATCGTTTTTTGACAGCTTGCATGTGATCGTCCATGGTTTTATCATCTGTTACAAATTAACAATGCTGAAATAGAACGCTAGTCTTTCTGGAGTGCCATAAAGAAGCCAACTGAAGGTAAATATTGTAAAACTCCAAATACTTTTGGCCCCCGATCTTGCCGATCCCGCGGCCCCGAACTTGCCACCCCCGATATTAAATTTTAGCGGATCTGAGCTTAATCCCGACAGGCTTGATCCCGGTGGCCCCGATCTCATGATGCCGTGGTGACTTCCATCATGTATTTTGTTTTATTCCTCCGTTAGGGAACAAGTGACGTCATCACGATAATATCGAATATCACGATATTTTTTTGCCGATATTTCGGTATCAAAATAAATAGATATCACAGCCTTAGACTGGAAGAAAATCTCAGTGTTTCAACTTAGACCGTGTTCCAACTAACCCCCACCCCCCCTACAACACAGCACAAGAGAGATCCAACTTCAACACCATACATGTACATTTTTATTGATGTTTGGTCTTAGTCTTGTACAGGCTAGCCTCGACTACAACATATATGAGTTCTTAAAAATTATGCATTGTTTGCTTTTGACAAATCAACAAACTGAATCAATGCATGGGAGTTGGATGTTTGGAATCGGTTCTTGCTGATTATATCATCTTTCAGTTACCAGTGTTATCCCAATGGCCTTGTTTTCCTTTTAGTCCCCCTTTCCCCTTTTTAAACTGACTAAAACATCAGCCTCCCCCTTTGCTGTGCCTCTGCATACAATGTACTACTTGAGACTGGTCTTGTACAATATGCCCCTTTTATTATTGGGGATCATTGTTTGGGGTGTAGAATTATCTGACATTTAACTTTACTGAAATCTTTAACAGTTCTAACTGTTAAGACTTTGAATTGAACACAGAGAATGTTTTGGCCAGTCAGTGTGGCAGGTTCTGATAATGCGTCTGTCCACACTAAATGATACATTTGTGTGACATTTAGAATGAACTAATTTCCAACTGTAAAATGTTGACCATATTTTTCGCTTGCGCATGCTTGTTAGTCCAGAAAGAACAAAATAACTCGAGCAATATTTAAGAAGTTATTGCAGGTAAATCTTTAAGATGTAACGTTTGTCACATAGACAGACACTTTTCTTTCCCTAACCATAACTCAAAGCAAGACGAACAAATTCAGTAAATTTTTGTTTTAGTATAATTAGGTACTCTCAATGTTAATATTTAGGTAACTTTCAAAGCAACTATATATTCTTTCTTAAGAATTGATGAGGAGGAGGAGACCATGAAAATAACGTACGTCACTGGGACAGACAAGACGGTATAAAATTATTATTTTTTTGATTGATGAAGACCTTTTTAACAACTGATAGTAGGCCCCTGCAAACCCCAATTCAATTTTTTCTAGACTGTTCAACCATATTTATAACAAAACTTAACATGAAGAAATACTGACATCTTTACTGACATAACGTTTGTTACATGGACGGACTTTAATAATCACGTTTGTCACATGGACATACATTTTGTTTCTTAAATTAAAAAATAAAAGTAAAAACCATGATTTATAATTAGCCTAACTTGTTAAATATTCTTTCAAAGTTAATATTTGATATTTGTATTTGCAGGAAGACTATAAAAAAAGCAGCCACTGCGTACACCCACCCACAAAACTCAGCCAAAAAATCTTTTGGACCTCAAAATATATTCATGAACACGGAAAATACATACACAGACAAGAGAAATCAAGTTCTGTGAATTAATTTAGCTTGCAGAGATCTTCTTTCCCCATCTATGTTTATTTGGCATTTTTACGATGTCAGATCTGACCTGGAACTGCAGTGCACTCTGCAGTGTTATGCTAAATATTGGTCGGCCATAATGCATAGACTGGTTGCCGCATTTCCATCATGCCTTCTTTGGCACTTTTAGTGGGTGGCGCAGCGGGAACCAGTACAGCATTGCTGCATTGAGCATTACACACGTGTTTTCATCATGGTGATAGGAAATCACGCACCTAAGGGAACTTGTATTATAAATCGTGAAGGGAACTTGTAAAATCACGGAGGTTTCTTCTAACAAAATAGCGAATGTAAGTAGGCAAACAAATTACAAGCGTTTTTGCCGTAAATATGTTGTTAAGAGGCGTTTTGTGAAGACGAAAAATACAACAGGATTATTTCACGGTGCACACAAGGACATTACATTGGACAGTGTTTTTTTCTCTAAACGGTCCACTTTCGGGTACCCGAGAACCGAACCAGTGTGGCGTTCGGGTACCCAGATCCAAAATTATCCGTGAACGCACAGCCCTAATGTAACCTGAAAAACATGAGTTTGCATGGTCATATCAAATACGCTTGATATTTTCATCAAATTTCAAATTTTTTGATCAACCAAATCCTTTATTTTTTTGTAAACTATATCTCTCTACAATTGTAAAACTACTATTACCATCATTAAAGTTTATTTCCTGAGTTTCAACACAATTTAAACTAGAGCTCTGTCTGTCTGTTGGTTAACAGAACAGAGGGCTTTTCCGTTATTTTCACTATTTAATTGGATATCATCTTGTTTATTTTTAAGAGAAGAAAAAAACCAAATAGGGTCATTTCTTATACAGCGAATGTGTATGGTAAATGAAATATAGACCTTAGGTTAGTATAGGACCTAAAATTCAAACTCAAAAATTTAACGTAGAAGTTTATGTCACTTTACACACACGATGACGTCATCATGACGTCACTCTTCGGCATACAATTTCAGCTTAGGGTGTATGTTTGTGTTAAGTCTGATTAAGATCTGAGATTGTTTAGTGACCAAAGTGGCTCTTACAAATGTCGTGTACAGTCTATGGGATTTGGGATATAGAACTAAAAAATTCATAGAAAATCAGCCGATGACGTCATCATGACGTCACTTTGGATTTTACATGCTAGTAGCGCTATCTACCAACCCACTCATTTTTATGACGATCGGACGCAGCTTTATAATGTGTTTCAAAAAAGCAAATTTTTGATGATGTCATGATGACGTCACACATTTTTCACATTTAAGTGAAATAATATAGGAGGTAAACAAAGCTATTACAAAAAAGAATTTTAAATTGAGCATGTTCCGTTGATAAGATATGGCTTTAACAAATACAATATTATAAAATCGTATCATGACGTCACCTCAATTTATCTATAACACGTGCTGGCTTATTACCAACATACCAGATTTAAAGGCAATCGGACATAGGTTCTCTAGACATGGGCCCTTGAAAAATGCACCTTTAAGATGACGTCACATGATGACGTCATCATGACGTCACTCTTCGGCATTCATTTTCAGGTTAGGGTTTATCTTTGTGTTAAGTCTGATTAAGATCCGAGGTTGTTTAGTGACCAAAGTGCCTGATCAAAAAAACATGTATAATGTGTTGTAATTAGTGAGTAGTGATTACAAAACAAGGAAATTGGCCGCTTACCCCCGACATCTGACCCGCGAAACATAGACTTATTTCCAGTACTAAATACCACCGTCTAACCAATGTGCAAAATACGCTGTAAGAGTCTTAAGGCTGGCACCCCAGCCAGTGGCCTTGTGAACCTATCAGATGATCGCCAGGTACAATTCTCTACCTCTCGACACATATCGCCAGTGCTGCGCGCCGTGCCACAATACATCAAAATGGATCAACAGAACGTACTTCAACCAGATGCGACTGGAAATACGACTGGTGAACACAGTCCGCCATTTTGTGGAGTCAAAAATTTGGTTCTACAAAATGGCGGACCGTTATTTTTCACAAAATTCAACAAAAACCATGCAATTTGAAGGGATAGTTATGTGAATCTTTATATTCTACTTTTGAAAAAGCTTCCCAACCATGATCCATTTCAGTTTTATAGCCCAAATAGCAAAATCCAAAGCAATGTGTCCCTTTAATGACTATATGGCAGTGACGTCATCAATCAAATGTTGTATAATTTTTGCTTTATCTAGGAAACCAGGTCAACTAACAGTAATTTCTCATCAATTCTTGCATCCTAAACACCCCTTTTATAGTAATAGATCGGTCTAGATGGCGTGAGTAATCGGTTGCTACGTAGTTTTCATATGCAGGTCGCGTCGAGTTGGTCAAGCTAGAGAAATACATGTAGTTCGTCCGGTGATTTTCTAGTCTATGGAAAAAGCACCAAAATTCACGTTTTAACAAACCAGTATTTGAAAACTAAACTCATTGGTGGCATTATTATACTATTGAGGTTAACTAGCAAGAGACAGACATTCTATTTCATCCTCGATTGATCAAAATGTGGTATTTTGTGCTTCGTCTATCGACGTATTTTCTCGGAATGTGTAAGTAGATTACGCTGCCGGAGAATTCGCTGAATATTCCCCACCCAAATTCCCGAATTTGATCAAGAAAACGGTCAACTAACATGAAAGTTATATCAGAATAATGGAGATTAATATCCCTAGTCCATATGTGCAGAGATATGATACACGACACATTTCAGTATTGAAAAAGGGGCTCTGAATTGATACATTATATATCAATTCCTGGGGGTACAATTTCACTGAAAATGGCTTAAAGTTAAAGCTTACAGCCTAAGGAACCTAGACATACCTCATGTTGAAGCATTTTCGTGAGCATTTTTTTTCTTCTGAATTTAGCAGATAAAAAATTGCCCCCTGAATGAGAATGTCAGTGTTACATGCTGCACTGCTGTCTATAAAAATGGTGTTCAACCACAGACAGTAAGGATTTAAAAACAATAATTCAGCCTCAAACTGTTTAAACTACTCAATTGAAGGTATTTATAGCAACAAAAAATGTAAACATTATATTGCTTATTTTTCTGACGAAATTAAACTTATCGATTCTGTACATAACTCTTGGTGTCCGCCTCGTTGTAATGTAGTCTCGCTCTCACCTAATATCGCATGCAAACATCTTTATCTCGCCTGCACATCTAAACTATGCACATGCGATCACTTTACAAAATATCAACGTCATAGAGGGCCTCGAATCAGTGGCGAGCTTTAATGACTGGTTTACTATCACTTTGATTTTTCGTGTCCGTGTGTTATGTACGCATTCCGTCACGCAATGCGGGCTTGCCGAAGTCAGAACACCCAATGTTGCAAATTTCTAGTAAGCTAGGGAGTTGTACTGTCATGTGGCCTGACCAAGGTTGGCCGTGATTGGTTGGGTTTTCTGGAGTGGTGCGTTGTGTCTTCGTGTCCGGTATCTGGACACAAGTTATGTACAGAATTGGGACAGGCATGGGTGTACGTGCACTGTATATATCTCCGAGGACAAGAGAAGAAAGGAAACACAAAGAAACCTTTCAGTCCTCGAACGTAGAGTCTTTTGTTGAAATCGGTCCTCGAACGTAAGGATACGTGCTTAGTCTATGGGGGTTGGTTATATTAACCCTAACCTTCCCTAACCTGCCAAAATCAAACACCCCATTTGTGTTGAATTTTGTGTGATTGGGTACTGTAGAGCCTTGGCACCATCACTTTGCATGGGACTTGATGCCCTGATTTTGTCTAAGTACAAAGAATGTGCCATTGGTTTACTACACAGTGTTGGAGTTTGTGTGGTTAGGGAAGGATTCTAGTAAAAAGCCTTGGGCTGTTAGGGTTAAAGGAACAATAGGAAACACAAAGCATTGTCCTCGGACGTATTGGGGAAGTACGACTGTGTGAGTTTTTCGTGTCATCAGTGCCCACATTTCTTGAAATTCCGGGTTGCCAGAATGTTCAAACGTTATGCCACAAAATGGTAAATGTAATTTTTCTTACTACGATGGGAAAATTTACATGTAGTGCTTCAAAACAACAACGAGAGGCTAAAGTGTTTCGGTTTTGGGGAAGTCCAGCCAATTTTCCGCTGATTTTTGTAAACATGGCAGCATGAATTTTTCGTCCGCGTTATGTTCGAATGGCGATTTTACTAGTTTTTTAGTTTCTTGAGGATACATTTTTCTTGTTCAGTTTTCGTAATGGTAGTCATCTAACTTAACTCAATTAGAAACAAGACATTTTGGAAGGAAAAAAATGTTTTGACGGGGTTTAGCCTTGATTTCTGGCGTACATAATTCTGGAGGTCATGCAAAATGTACATTTAATGCAACATGAAAATCAAATTAAAGCTCATAAATTAGTTAAATTCTACATGCATACAATTACTATTCAAACAAACATTCAACTATACAACTTTTTTCAAAGCATGGTGCCATGCATAAACTGGTGAAGAGCAATGACAAATCCCTATATATTACCAATTTGGTGTCCGTTTTTTGATGTTATGTACAATTATTTGTCATGGTTAACCTTGCCCACTATAAGAGCTTTGGATTCCAGTACTTTTCTATCATGTCTTTCTATGGTTATGGGTCAGTGCAACATTTTAAGACACACTATTTAGTTGTCCACTCAAATCTCAATAGTTATTTCATAAAGATTAATACCACATCTTCTGTACATAACGGTGTCCACCTAAACACAACTCATTTTTTCTTTTTGAAAATGTATTTTCAGTGTTTTGTGTATGTCATGTTGCATAGTATTAGACATACTTTAAAGAACAACTTCAATGTCCTGGGAAATTATCTGCCCAGTATGAGAAATGTGCTCCTAAAGGACACCAAGTTATGTACAGAAGATATCTCCCTTGGCTCACTTTAAGGGCTGGTGTATCTCTTGTTTTGAGTTGTCTTGCTCCACCAGTTCATTTTTATGTTTCTATGGACTATATTAAATATCTTTACAGGGTAAATGATGGTAACATCTGTTGTTCATTTTTGGGTCTGTTTTGTAACAAAAATGTGTCGTGTATCATATCCCTGCACATATATTTGAAGTATTTGTGTTTCATGGTAAAAGGGAAAACATGTTTATGGTACGTTTTTGTTAAGGTGTCGGTGCTTTAGTGCGTCCGTGAAAGACGTTTTTATGTAAACAAAGCCGCCATTTTTGTTGCATACACCCATTATCGCTAGCGCTTTCCAACAGAAATGTGTAAGTGGGTTGCATGAAAATTGTGTTTTCCTGTTTTTTTTATTTGCTAATTAAGGATTATGTAAACTGATTTGGGGGGGGGGGGGGGCGGGACAAGGGACAAGAAGAATCAATGAAGTGGTTTGACAAAGTCAAAGAAAACATGACATGGAAAATGAATTTTTGATGACAGTATGATGAATTACTGCTTTATTTACATTCATACTATTTCATTTCTTTTTGGTTTCTCACAACAAAATTATCAAGTGACTTGACTGAGAATGTCGGCACTTTTATAACAAATTATTATAACAGCGAAGTACTAGTAGTTCTACCTCATGCTTACACAAGGGGCGATTTGCTGTGTACAAGCTATAACATGATCTAAATTTATTAAGAAGACGTTTCACTTTAACCCTCAACTTACATGAACTGAAAGATATGCCAAGAATGGTAGTGGCCTGAAAATGCGACCAAATTTGTGGATGTTCTTAAGCTTGAAGACCTTGTTGATGTCTGATCCCACAAACGCACCACTGTGGTATGCGGCTCTTTTGAGCTTTAGTTCATTTATCACTGCATCAAACCGCTGTTTGAATGGCCCCTTCACCTTACATGTCGCTTCTTGTACTTCAAGTTGTAATTTACCAATAGCGGCAACTTCCTTCTCTGTGATTTTAATCCTGCCCTCTATTTCCTTAATATCCCTCCTAAGTTCGGCAACTTGTTTTCTAGAGTCTCCTGCCAGTTTGGTATTACAAACTAATTTATTGTTTACTTGCTCAAAGTGATCTGGGTTGCCCTCTATGACTGCCTCTATTGTTTGCTCTCTTTGCCGCTTCTCTGCCTCCTGAATTCGCTTTTGCTCGTGTAACCTATTTTCATCCTCTTTCAGTGCCTCTTTCCTTGAAAATAGATCTCTTACTTCGTCACAGAAGACAACCCCAGAATCTCTGACCTCTTCATCCAGCTCCTTTGCCTTTTTTTCTACTATATCAACTATTTGTTTTCCCAAACCTAGGCTTATGTGTAGTGCCGTTGTGCTTACACAATCCAAAACCTTCCCCTTGCCGCAAATTATTGGGTTATATATATATACAATTTAAAAACGTTGATGCGTCTTTGGTTATTTTCCCCGCGTCAACGAAATCCTCGCTTTGCTGGTGACACTCTTCTAGAGTTCTGAGGGGGGCTTGAACTCCGTCATTCCCTTCAAGTTGTCTGTACTTTGGAAGTATGTGAAGGGCATGAGGAGTTCCTTTTTCCAGAGAGTCGTTTTGCAATGAAGGCAATAGTATTTTCCATTTGGGCCTGTTAATCCTAACAGCTTTGCCAGCCACTCCCAATCGCCACCGTAGGTCAACTGGCACAAACGGAAAACACTATTCAGGCCTCGATCTTAAGCTTTTGTTAACTAGTCCACCGGGCAAGTTAACTGCGATTTTTACTAGCCCGCAGAAATTTTTACTAGCCCACATTTAATGGACATTGTAAATATCCCATTAAGGATAAACTCCCTAAGGTGTCCGAAATATCGTATTAAAATTCAGGAGGATTCAGTAGAGTTGTAACTAATAAGAGATTTTTCAAACTATAAAATAGAAAAGAAATTACTGAATGATAAGGTAATATGTTTCCTTCCACTCCCTCCGGTCAGTTTCATTTCGCGGCAAACACGGCAAAACATCGTATTTCCATCGTAGCTAAGCCAGCCAAAGTCCCGCTCCCAGTCTTGTCTGTAGAAACGTTGTCTTTTATTTTTGCTCTAGTTTGCATCGTATTCTCTTTTGCTTCCTTTTTTGGACAGATTGGATACATTTAGATATCGCCACATGACGGAAAATGTGAATAAAACTTCTCACCAACCACGTACACCGGCCCGGTACAGACCACACGCACAAATCTTCGCACGCGCGCCCCGTACCTTTCATGCCTTCTTTCATGCACTGCATGCATGGCTCATGGAATCGCTGAGGTCAAGTGCCGATTGGGCGCTAATTTGCGCCCATAGCAGTGAGGGAATAAACGTTGCGGGCGCAAATTTACGCCCATAGCATGCAAAGGGTTAATCAAAGCTGGCTTCAGTTTGACGTACCAAAGATTGTATAGCGCCGCGTACGGCGTACGGTTCGCTGTTCCGCCAATATTAGTTGGCGTTTTCCTTCAAATTTACATGGGCCAAAAATGTGACGGTCCTTAATCATTTTTTTCAAACACTGATGATGTACAAAATAAAAATGTTTCAGTGTCAGCCGTATCGAAGCCGAGCATTGAGAAAAGATCCATAGTCTTTTTTGTGTGCACTTTCACTGTACTTTTCTTCCCACACCCAACCAGTCCCATGCGTACAGCATTTGGCAAAAAAAAGTGCACAACACACTTTGGACTTGATATGAGACTACCAACCTTGTACGCTTGTACGCAAGTCATACACCGCTTGTGGCATCACGCGCGCAATGAATGGCATACATGTACGCACGTACACATGTTGCCATCGGGACACAAGCTAGCTGCTGTGAGACAGCGAGCGGCATGCATAGCGCTAGCGCTAGCGCTAGCGCGGCGGCTCGGCATAGTATTGACTGTGCGGGACGCCGTAGCGCTGTACTCGGTCATTAAATGAAACAAGAAGATTCACTCAAACTTACCAAGAACGTTTGTTTGATTCATATCAAGCAACAGTGACAATTTTAAGCAGGTAGGTATGCTTTTTTAACTAGCCCGCCGGGCAAGTTAAAGAGTGCTTTTCACTAGCCCGGAGCAGTTTTTACTAGACATTGTACGCCGGGCTAGTGCTAAGGTCGAGCCCTGCACTATTACATGTACCTTTATTGCAAGCAGACTTGTCTTCATCTGGTTTTGCATCTGGTGGTTGCGATGACCCATCTCCACTTGTTTGCTTCAGTGATGAGCCATGGTGAGCCAAGCAGTCACTCTTTGCTGACGGTAGTGTTGCTGTCATCAAGGGGTTGTAGAGGGTTCCAGGAAATTTCTGCACAAAACAACGTGACTCGAAATAAAAATATCACAAAGCAATGATTTTATGTAGTGGTACAGCCACCCTGAGGACTATCCCTTGGGGGGTGGTTCACCCTCGATGAAAAGGATCAGGAATGTCAAAATAAAGAAGTCACTTGAGTACAGAGATCTGGTCTCGGCTGGTTTATTGTGTCGACCCGTTGAGATTACATGAAAAAGAAAACCCTACAAACAAAGCCAAAGTACAAATAATGAGACCTAATAATATTAAGTGTTCATTAGACATCTAATTAATTGTTCAGAGACCTTACTGTGATATTAATTAACCAAATAATGATTAATCGTCACTAACATTATACTTCAATGAGGAGTATATATATTCTCGAAATATATTGAATGAACTGGTTTCCAGCAATATGTTAAGTTTGTTAACAATGAATCTTACCCTGATATATGGGTAAAAGTGGCCAAAGAGGCTGGGATGCCGCTGCTGGTTATCGACTAGGCAAGGCTACCAGTCTAACGTTGTACGTGGCTATAAAATAAAATGCACACACACAACTAAAGATAACATGATTGAGCATAAAGTACAATTTAAAGCATTATCATTGCCCCGCAACACTGCGCGACCCCCTAAATCTGGTGTTTATACATTGTATATATTCACACACAGTGCGCCTGCAATACACAGCGCGCACTGTCGCCCTTGAGGCTGCCATTGGGCAATACACATACATGTACTTTTTGTGCATAAACACATAGCGTTTAATTAGCGACTGAAACCTCAGATTTACGTGCCAAATAAACACACTCAAAATCCACAAATAATAATGATATAAGATTCCCCAGCCCAATGAAAGGCATCTGTAATACCCAAAGGTTTGACTGGTTATAACGAAGTGGGGGAGCAGTAAATAAGATCAGTCATAAAATGAGGGAAATTCGGGAGCAAAAATGTTACCTGAAGAATCCGGCAACGTCAACGGCAAAAGACCGTGAAGACGTGCGGGCGGTTAACGTCAGGAACTCTAAAGGCTACTCCGCCATTCGTGAAAGCATGACTGATGCCAATTTAGTGGTCCCCAACTTCCTAATATATAATTCAAATAACTAGATTTATGATACTCTAGTTATTAGGATATCAGACTAAATAAGTATAAATATATGCACCACCGAATAAACCAGAACTAGATTACATTGCGTAGGTGGACATCACAATGTGAAAACTGTAAAGCGGTAAATGGTGATGCAAAGGATATTGTGATTATGATATATGTTCGGGTGGTAATCCGTTCCCCTACATTTACAATATTTTGTTTCAAAATGTGAAGAAAAAAATGCTCCCAAAATTAAGATCAATGGTTTTGGTTTCCAAGAATAAATCTAAGATTTGGCAAGTAAGAGTCTTTCATTCATTCATTTGTTCATTCACAAATTTGTAATGACTGGAAGAGTTGCGCCCACAGTGCGCAGGATGTCAAGCATTGTGTTAGAAAGGAATCACATAGTCAAGTTTCCAACTCGATGGATGTTGATAAGCACAACAGTTGATCACAAAATGTAATACCAGTACAAAAAACAAATAATATTATTTTTTAATGTGACAGCGCAGTATAGCCTACCTGGTTTTATGGGGGGGTTATCATCACGACACTTTGGTGGGTACAATGGGTCTGGTGCCATCAGTGAGAAGTCCTCGATGTGGTCTGCAACTTCTTTTAGAGCGTGGAACACCGGCTGGAATGCAGCCTCAATATTGAACCTACAGGGAAAACAAAAACATTTTGAAGAACATATTGACGACAAATATAATGGAGCCGAAGGTCTTTTGTATATTAATTTAAACATACATACCTGTCATCTGAGCATCCCTCAAAAAACCCAAGGAGCTTTGAAGATTTAACCGAGTGTTGCTTGCTGCTGTTCAGCATCTGCAACAGCAACTTGGTGGAAGATCCTCCCATATCACCGGTTACATGCAAGGCCAATGTACCTGGGGGAAAAGCAAATAATTCCATGAGTTGAGGTCCGACAGTAGGTAATGTAAAAAAGAACATATTTTAATAAGAAACTAGACTTCTATGTCTGTTGCAAGAACAGAACATAGGGCTTTTCCGCATTTTTTATTACATCACTTGGAATTTTGCATACGTTGTTCACATTTATATTTAAGTATATGTGACCAAACAAACGTTTTCAAAAAGGAATTTCGACATTTGCATGTTCCGTGGAAGAGATATGGCTTAAAAGTTGGAAAATTTATACAAAGCTATAAAATTATCGTGACGTCACATCAATTTTCATCTGTAATGCTAGTTGGCCTACCAGCATACCAAGAATGGATGCAATCTTAAGTACAGTTCTCTAGATATAGGACCTTAAAATATGCACCTTTAAGATGATGTCATGTGACCCATGATGACGTCATCACGACGGCACTTGTCAAAGCAAATATTTGCAACGTGGTCTTGGCCTGTCAAGATTGAATTCAATCTGATCAACGACAGTATACAATTTAAGTATCACAATGAAATTTGAAACATTAAAAAAATTCTGAGGTTGTTTAGTGACCAAAGTGCACTTACAAAATTCGTGTACAAAGTCTATGGGATTTGGGATAGTACTAAAATAAGAAAAAAAAAAAAAAATCAGAACAAAAACAAAGCCTTTTCTGGCCGAAAGTCGGAAAAGCCAACTTGGACTCTGTCTCTTCGCTGAACAGAACATAGGGCTTTTCCGCATTATTTTTTTATGATGTCACTGCGATTTTTGCTTGCCTGTGACAAGTCTGTCTACCCACCAGGCTTCATGACAATTGGACCTACCAATTTACATGTCTTACGAGAAATTTTGCCTTTGATGACGTCATTATGATGGTGCACATAATTTGCATTTTTTTGTTACATATGTAGGACCTAAAAAACAAACCTATTACAAACAGAATTTCGATATTAGCATGTTCTGTTGATGAGATATGGCTTAAGAAAATTTTAAGGTTCAAAAACTTTAAAATTACTATAATTTCGTATGATGATGTCATCGTGACGTCACCTCAATTTTCATGAACAACAAATGCTTGCCTACCAACATACTACGTTTCAGCGTAATCGGACCTACGGTTCTCTAGATACGGGCCATTGAAAAATGCACATTTAAGATGACATCACGTGACACGTGATGACGTCATCACCCCATCACTCTTCGGCATACAGTTTCAGCTTTAGGGTCTGTGTTTGTGTTAAGTCTGATTAAGATCTGAGGTTGTTTAGTGACCAAAATTCGAGTACAAAGTCTATGGGATTTTGGATAGAACTAAAAATTCATAGAAAATCAGCCGATGACATCATGACGTGACGTCATTTCGGATTTTACATGCTAGTGGCACTATCTGCCTACCTACAAATTTTTATGATGATTGGAGCTACCCTTATATGCGTTTCCAAAAAGCAAATTTTTGATGACGTCATAATGACGTCACACATTTTTTACATTTATGTGAAAGAATATAGAAACTAACAAAGCTATTACAAAAAGAATTTTGAATTGAGCATGTTCTGTTGATGAGATATGGCTTTAAGAAACTTCAAAAACGTTAATATTACTGTAAAATCGTATGACGTCATCATGACGTCACCTAAATGTTCATCTATAACACGAGCTACCATACCAACATACCAGGTTTAAAGGAAATCAGACGTACCGTTCTCTAGATATGGGCCCTTGAAAAATGCACCTTTAAGATGACGTCACATGACACGTGATGACGTCACGTTTCGGCATACATTTTCAGCTTAGGGTCTCTGTTTCTGTTCAGCCTGATTAAGATCTGATTTTGTTTATGGGATTTGGGATAGAACTAAAAAAATCATAGAAAATCAGCCGATGACGTCATCATGACGTCACCTCGGATTTTCCATGGGAGTCAGTGGCACTATCTACCAGCACACAAATTTTTATGACGATCGGACCTACCCTTATATGTGTTTCAAAAAAGCATATTTTTGATGACGTCATGATGACGTCACACATTTTTCACATTTATGTGAAAGAATATAGGAGCTAACAAAGCTATTACAAAATGAATTTTGAATTTAGCATGTTCTGTTGGTGAGATATGGCTTTAAGAAACTTTGAAGTTCAAAAACTTTAAAATTACTATAAAAATTGTATGATGACGTCATCTTGACGTCACCTCAATTTTCATCTATAACACGAGCTAGCCTACCAACATACCAGGTTTGAAGGAAATCGGACCTACCGTTCTCTAGATATGGGCCCTTGAAAAACGGACATTTAAGATGACGTCACGTAATGACTTCAACATGGCGTCACTCTTCGGCATACAATTTCAGGTTAGGTTCTTTGCCATTGAGATTGGATTTGAGCATTGGTAGAGGAGACTTACTACATGTACTGGAAACCGAATGAAAAAATTACCAGGTTGCTCTTGATTTTCCAGTCATCAAGCACGGAGACGTACACCAGATTGGGAGAAGTATGGCTTCAGCAGCCAAGGAAGCTGTGAATTTGGCAGCATTCAATTCTTCAAAGGTCCCCAGAAGCACAAGAAAAACAGTAAGGTAAGATCCTACATCAGGGTTCCCACGGGTCATGGAAAATCTTGAAAAGTCTTGGAAAAAAAACTTGTCCTGGAAAGTCATGGAAAAGTCATCGAAAATTGGGAAAAATAAAATTTCATGGAAAAGTCATGGAAATCAAGATCATGCAAGGGTTATTTTTGATGGAGCGCTTTCGATGTGAGGAGGAGGCACTTATTATTTAAAACTTATTTTCAAAAGCTAACAAATGGTTAGCCCAACATCAGCGGTTCATCAGTATCATAATACCAAACAACTTTTCTCTGCATAATGGCGTTAAATGTCAGGAAATTGTCATATTTTAGTCCTGGAAAGTCCTGGAAAAAGTCATGGAATTTGGTTTTCAGATTTCTGTGGGAACCCTGCTACATGTATTCCTGCCAAATTGTGACCCACTGGTGGTGTAGATGACTCCTGCCAGGTTTGTGTCCACGATAGGGGTGTGCATTTACAGGTAGTACGGAAATCGGGTACTCGATTGAAAACAAAAAAACAAACAAATATGGATACCCATGTACCCATTGAGGAAAGCCCAAAAATGAAATCTCTGAAATTGCTGTTTTTTATTTTCGTAAAGGTCCGCATGTTAATGGGTCTGTCCACACTAACCCTCCTATGCAAACATACATTCTGAGCCATGTTGTTGTATGGGTCAAAATCAGTCAAGGTGATTGTTTTTGATCCTCCTGCCATAGTACAAAACCACATGCAAATCTGATCATGTCTGTGTAAAAGTATAGGGGAGGTGGAAGGAAATTTTGACTGATTTTGTAATTTTAAATAGTAGGAGGGTGTTTGGGGTGAGACATGGGAGTTGGAATTCAAATCAGGTTATTTTTTACTAATTTTTGTTTCCTAGACATTCCTTTATCATTCGTGATTGCACTGAAAAATAAAGAGGCTGATTTGCTGGATATGTAGGAAATTACTAGGCCATCTTTAAGATAAAATGATCAACGATAACATTCATAACTTGGACGGAAATATTTGTGAATAATACTGTTATGTTCTTTGTGATAAATGTCTGTACCTGTTATGAACATGAAGTCCTAAAGATGAACATCCCGTAAGTTTAAGAAATACCTAGAGATTTATCCTTAGATTGCCGGCGCGAATCCAGATGTCTACGTCTAAAGTTGCAAACCAGAAAAGCAGATCCCTACAGGTCCTATTTTGCATATGGGTAAGAACGAAACAAACGTTAAATGGCGCCACCAACGGTGAGAAAGTGTGTCACCCTGTCAGCCCCCCCCCCCCCCCCCCCAGCTTGTAAATTTGTTTTCGCTGACGAAACATTTTGGGAGTCACCTTTCTGGGCAAATTTTTAAAAAAACGTCCCCCCCCTGCATAAAAATCCTAGATCCGCCCCTGGATTGGCCAGTGACAATCCTTTAATGAATAGCTTTGTCTTGGTTCCAAGATGTTACTATTGTACTTTTGTACTTTCACAGTTGCAATGCACAGGCCGACAGCGCAATAAGTTGGCATTTCGGGGGCGCAACCAGACTATGGTAACAATATGCAGTATTCATCATGTGATAATGATGGACGGTTATGCCAAAAAATGCAGATCACCACACATATGTTTTGTAGCAATTACTGCAAGCTTTACCATACAAAGCAACTGAAAATTAATTTTTGAAATTTTTTTACCTGCCGCCAGAGGGCGCTTGAATAATGCATGACATCACTGGTCAAATTTGTCAAAATCCCACCCTTGCCGCAGACTAACATCGTCGAAAGCAAGTTCACATCTGTTAGCAATTTCAAATAACAAGGCACTTCTGGTTTCAACCGGAAGGAAGGGTCACATGATTTTGCACGTACATCTAATACCAAAAATGAAGACCATGTATATGTATTATTCTATCAATTCCCGCAAAAAGCAAAATCAGATCTCTCACGGTTGATTATATTGATTTTCAAAGTTTCAATTTAGAAAGCTTTGATTGCTTGTAATCTGATACTTGATGACGTCATCGTGATGTCATTATCAGAAAGCTTGAGAGCTACATGTATGTCAACTGTGCTATCTGAAGCAAAAATCTGGATTATATCTCTCGCCGTTATATCTGTCATCTCCACGCAGCTACGTCACACGATTGGATTGTAAACACGCGGTTGACCCCAAGCTTTTCTGATTCTGAGCGAAAGCGACTCCAAAGTAAAACTTCTCCAAAATTGCCAAATCCATGCATAAACTCTTCAAACCTACATGTACTTTGTTAGGTTTGGGGAGGCATAAGCTCTCAGAAAAGCCACTAAAGTAGAAAAATGCAAATTGGTTTTCTTTCCTCTTTAACGAAAATACAATTTACACTGTAAAGATATAGAGCTTACTGTAGATTGTACATTTACAAATTATGCACTGATGTGGTAGTATTAACATGTGGACCTTTAGGACCCCCAAAAAAATTGTTTGGTTGTCCTCGACCGCCCGTCCCTATTTTTCGGCCCACGCCAAAAAAGTATTTTTTTTTCCAAAATAATAAAAACAAAAATTGTATCCCAAAACTCAAATTGATTTCGCTGGTTGATTCGTTCTAGTCTTGTTTCCATCTTTATTTTGTTATTTGCAATGCACAAACACGACCCCCTTTTACTCCACAGTTTAAAAGTTCATATTCTAGTATCAGTCTGTGACTTTGCACAATAAATACTCGATGGAAATACACGCGGTACAGAAATACACAAATGCATCGTGGCCACTCATCAAATTCCCAAGATTCATCCAGTAAAATTCCCAAGAATTCCCAAGGCGATGGGAAAACACTTTGCAAAGAGCATCGGAATAATGACATTGTGCACGTGCAATCCATATTTTTCCCACCAAAATTCCCAAGATTTTGGGGAAAATCCTGAGGAGTGGCCACAGTGCACACATGTATAACGCACTAGGCTAAAATGTTATGATAATCGCTTTTTGAGAAATATACTTATGAAAAAATAGAATCTCAAACATTTTCTAAAATTTATATATATTCTTTAATCACTATATATTTTCAACGTGAACAAAGAAACTGGCAGGAGCAGGATTCGAACCTGCGACCTCCGAGTTACCGTACCGGCGCTCTACCAACTGAGCTATCTTGCCCTATGTTGGCAGTCTCCCAAATTGTCAGTATCTTTGTTCGGGTGGGCGCTAGCCAGAAGTCATGAACCCATAATGCCGTATAGCCAGGGATCACACCCAATTTTACGATACAACCTGGGAAGTGACATTGTGGGGATCACTCAATGAGGATACGACTTTTTAACTTATAACTCGTCAAACAATCCACAAGGGAAACTGACTTGGTACATTTTGAATACATTTTCAGAGTGAACAAAGAAACTGGCAGGAGCGGGATTCGAACCTGCGAACTAAATATATTTTAATATTTAGTTTGGAATTTTGTTGTTGTATATTTACACAAACGATTAAATAATAAATATTCAAACAAAAAAGTGTAACAACTGAACGTGTATATGCACAGGGGAAGCCAAGATGGCGTGTTTAATACACGCTCAGCAATAAACTGGGTGTAAAAGTCTTGTTTGATTGTATGTGCAGTGTGGCTACTACATCGAAACTTCGTGAGGTTTTTTGGTCGAATGTTGAGCCAGCTCAAATACAGCTGAAACACACAAAGGTCGCGTCCACCCAAAAATGGTCCATAGAGTGACATTGAGCCCCAGGAGATAGTGTCAGCACTGGCAGACTTATTTGTATGTGTTGTTCGGATGGCTGAAGAGGCAGCCGTATTACGTATATTAAACTGTTTATCTAGCAAACAACATTTGTGTTTGTTTTACTTTGTGTATGGTGTGAAGTTGAACTTCCGGGGAATGTTTAAAAAAGAAAAATAAATAAATAAAAATCCCTTCGCCCGCCCCCCACTGGGGTACTCTATTCCCGTACTACCCGTACATGTAAATGCATACGGTGCGTTTTGTCGGTCATAATCGAAAACTGGTTCTGTTGTTTCTCTTTGGTTAATCATTTTGGGTATTTGAGTATTTCATTATGGTGCGTAATTCTGGCTTGTTTAAAATTCCCAAAGAAATTCACTGACGAGAAACAATCGAACCAAGTTCTTGGTTATGACTTTTGTGGCCGCCAAAACGTGCCCTGGCATTAGACCAAGGGGCATGCGGCTGCAAATTGTGCTCAGAAATTGATTTTCTTGGCCACCTCTTGAATTTAAGCAGTCTGTTCGCTGAGATATGTGGATCACAATAAAACAAAAATCCACAATCGCAAAGTCACCAGTTAATTAAATATTTGCATTTTAATTACAATTATAGAAAAGGCCACCCTCTAGTGGATAGGATTGGTAATTAAGCTGCAGTGTACATTACCAATTAAATGGGGAAAGATTGGTTGTTGTTGCTGTTATTTGCTGAGAAAGGGACATTCTAAAGGCAAGATTCGAGATAGAGGAACCTGATGAAGATGCCTTTTAATTACCCAAACAAAGGATAATATTAAGCAATCTAAATAAGTATGTGTATATCGAATGTTTCTACCAGCTGCAATTCAGGCACCTTCCCACAAGCCCATCCCCAGCCTCAGTGCAAATGTTCCAGTCTAGTATGATTCTTACATATTCAGTTCTTTTTTGGGAGCTCCTGAACCTGCAGCATGTTCAGTGATGAAAATAAGAAAAAAAAATATTAGCAAATTATGCCAATCATATTTTCATTTGATTAGCAATGTGATAAAATTGACTAGCAAAAAAAAACATAACGCGACAAATTATATAATTTTTTTAAATCAAACTTTTAATATTGATTGATGGGTGTGCCAAAGATAAGCAACGTATTGCAATCTTGTTATTTAAAAAATAAACAAATTACACCATGATTCTGGGTCTTGGTTCTTGCACAGTGTAATTGTGAATGTAAAGTGTTGGATTTGAACATTTTTACACAATTAGGCCAAGTACAAAAAAAAACCGCTGATGGTCCGCATTTTTAAAACGAGGATGAGGGCCCTTTTAAATTCTTGAAAAATCTTTTTGGAGGAAAAAAATTTGAATGAAAAAAAAAGGATGCAGCTTCAAAAAAGGATGCGGGCGTTTTTTTTTTACTTGGCCTAAAGACGAGGATAACAAAATTCAGGTATAAAAAGAAATCAGGCAATCCGCAGAGAGTCCTTTCTGAATTGGATTTTTCACTAGTTACGTACATTTCCATTTCAGCCCCTGAAGATATTGCAAAAGCCCAACCGGGGTTCTTTTTGAAAATATTGTAAAGAGTTCCAGGAACAATTCCTTGATAGTCTTGACGCATGTTGTGCATGCAGCTTAGCGCTGATATCCGAGTCTGCGAATAGCACAAATGGATGGCAAATAACGCAAATGGATCGGCGATTCCCCTCACGAAAGCGTACAAAAATTTCTCCCAGTTTTCAATTTGGTTTCCTGTGATCTGCTTGTAACATATCCAGCTTATATCATGTACATGTACTTGTATAACACCACCAACTGGTGGCGCCCTTCATGTCACTGACGCGTCTGGAAAGACGTCTACATCTCTGGAGTTATCCGAATAAAGCACGTTGAAGAAGTTGAATCCAAAGCACTCTTGTCTTGTCCGTAGATTATTCATAAAGATAAACCAGCATCTTTACATGGTGGCAGCGGTAAAAATACGAATCACGCCAACCTCAAGACAGCCGACTGCTATAATTCGCCGTCGCTATAATTTATTTGAGCTGAGATTGTGTGAGCTCTGAAACGACTGGTCGCTCATTGCCGCTCGCGATACGAACAAAATCGACACGATCGAAGCCGCGGACAACAACGTCAAACAAACAAAAAACTGTAAGTCCATCCCTCAAACTTCTTAAACAGTAGCCTCACTGCCCAGTACAACGTTTTGGATAACAGTGGTGCCTTAATACTGTTGGTTAGTGGAGTGTGGACTATAGACAGTATACCGATCGTAAATAGTCGCCATCTTGGGTAACTCATCATAACGCACAGGTCACACGCGCTACGCACCTCGTGGTAAACTCGTAGTCTCCTCCACCAGTCGCTCTACTCTACACGCGCTATGGCAGAGTCGTACGTCCCTCGCATGGACTGGTCCCACTCAGATCAGGCAAACGCCATAAAGCTGTTCAAACAGCAATGTGACATGTACTTTGCAATCAAGAATGTCGAATCAAGCCGACAAGTGGACCACATACTCCTGTTCATGGGTTCACAAGGTCTAAAAATGTACAATTCATGGGGCCTACAACCCGATGAACAGAAAAATCCTGCAAAGGTCTGGGAACAATTTGAGATGCAGATAAAGCCGAAACAAAACTTTCGCGTTGCCCGTCTCTTCCTCCAGAAATTGACCCAGACTGGGAAGGAGAGCGTCGATGACTTCATATCGCGACTCAAGCTTCAGGCATTCAAATGCGACTTCAGAGACGATCAAGAGCTAAATGACAGAATTGTTGATCAGCTCATCGCAGGGACACGGCACCCTGAGCTACAGAAAAAACTCCTAAGCAAACCTAAGACTCTTACGCTCGATCAGGCGACCGAACAAGGCCGCACGTATGAAGCATCTGTAACTCACATGCAGGAGTTAGCACGTGTACAGGGCACAGACATTCCTGTACATGAGGTCCGCAAATCAAACACGTGTCGCAACTGTGGAGGCCACCATTCATTCAAGCGACGGGAAAATTGTCCGGCATACAAAACCACATGTCGGAAATGCAAAAAGCCAAACCACTGGGAGCAAGTGTGCCGTTCCACAGACAGAGAGCCCTCCAGACAAAGCGACAGATCTCGCTCGCAGTCTCGCACCAGAAAAGGCCAACGTGGACAGTTGAGGTCAAGATCGCGCACCCCAGGGCCAACACACAGAAATGTGCACACTATCGAACAGCCCGATGACTACAGTCAAGTTGAGGAACAAATTGAAAACCTGACACTTCATTCCATACGCGTGTCGAACATCAGCGTGACTAGCCAGTCCGACACTCGCAATGAGATCATCACGTACGTACAAGTGAAACGCGACGCTACGCTGGTGAACATCCGGGCAAAGGTGGACACAGGAGCACAGGGAAATACCATTCCTGTGCGAATGTATAGGCGCATGTACCCTGCCAAGTTGGATGTAGATGGATTTCCAAAAAGGAACTGTGTGAGGAACATACACACAACTCTTACAGCCTACAACGGGACCAAGATTCCTCAATATGGCTCCATCTCACTCCCATGCAGGTATGACAAGGGACAGTGGATTGAAACTGAATTCTACATTGTAGACTCGGAAGGTCCTGCCATCGTAGGACTCGCGAGTTCGCGTGACCTCAAACTCATCACGCTACACTGCGAAATAAATAGGCAACACGACAGACCGGTAACATCCATCGAAGACCTCAAAGCACAATACCCAGAACAATTTGACAAGATTGGTAACCTTCCTGGGACTTACCATATTGTGCTGAGGGACAACGCACTGCCCAGAATACATGCCCCTCGCAAATGCTCCATCCACATCAGAGATGAACTTAAGTCAGAACTTGATAGCATGGAGCAGCAGGGAGTCATACGAAAAGTGACAGAACCCACTGATTGGGTAAGCAGTATGACGGTGTCAAGACGAGCAAACGGCAAATTTCGCATCTGCCTCGACCCCAAAGACTTAAACGCTGAAATTAAGCGCAGCCACCACAAAACACCCACAGTCGAGGAGATCACCCACAAGTTCGCTGGGGCCAAACACTTCAGTAAACTGGACGCTAAAAACGGCTATTGGTCTGTTAAGCTGGATGAGGAAAGCTCACTCCTCACCACATTCCATAGCCCGTTTGGTCGTTACTGCTACAAGCGAATGCCGTTTGGACTAGTCATGAGCCAGGACGTGTTCCAAAACAAAATGGACCAGATCCTTGAGAACTGTCCCGGTACTGTCAGTATCACAGACGACATAGCCGTGTATGGAAAAACTGAACAAGAACACGATCAGCACCTGCACAATCTGATGAGGGTCGCAGCCCAAAATGGACTCATGTTCAACAGTCAGAAATGTGCCATCAAAAGCCCTCAGATCACATTCTTCGGAATGATATACGACCAGAATGGAGTTCACCCTGACCCAGGCAAAGTCCAAGACATCAAAAGCCTGAAATCGCCACAGAACAAAACGGAACTGCAAGAATTCCTGGGGATGGTCACGTACCTGAACCCATTCATCCGAAAGCTAGCCGATCATACCGCTGATCTCCGCACATTGCTCAAGAAAGACGCAGAATTTGTGTGGACTGCCTCCCATCAACAAGCCTTCGACAAGGTCAAAGACCTTATCTGTGAGGAAACATTCTTCGACCCGAACAAAGACACGATCATACAGGTCGATGCTTCCTCTCGTGGACTGGGAGCCGCACTAATCCAGGACAACAAGCCAATAGCATTTGCTTCCAAATCGCTTAGTGAAACTGAGCAACGCTATGCTAACATCGAGCGCGAACTACTCGCAGTAGTTTTCGGCTGTGAGCGCTTCCATACGTACGTGTATGAGAAGCACTTCAGTGTGGAATCTGACCACAAGCCGCTCGAAATGATACACCTAAAGGCACTACGAGCAGCACCACCCCGGCTCCAACGCATGTTACTGCGTCTGCAACCGTATGATCTCACAATCACGTATCGACCGGGAAAAGAAATGCTGCTTGCAGATGGCCTGTCTCGCCTTCCAAGCTCGAGGGACAGTCACATAAACCTCGATCTCCAGATCCACTTCGTGCAGTTCTCCGAGTCAGTCAGTTAAGACTAGAAACAGCAAAGAGCAAAACTCTCTCCGAGCTCAAGGACATCATTGTCACTGGCTGGCCAGAGAAAATGAAAGACCTGCCAAAACCACTTCGCGCATACTGGTCATTCCGTGATGAACTCTCAGTGGAGAACGGACTTCTCCTCAAGGGGGAACGCGTGTTCATCCCTGACAGTATGCAAGAGTACATATTGTCAAAGCTGCACGAGGCCCATCAAGGGATGGAAAAAACTAAGCTGCGGGCAAAAGACTGTGTGTACTGGTTGGACATAAACACACAAATCGAAGATCTTGTGAAACAATGCCCAACATGCCAAAGATACCAGCGAACACAGACAAAAGAAACCCTCATGCCACATGAAATACCCACAAGGCCGTGGCAAGTATTGGGTACCGACCTGTTTCACTTTGAGGGAGATAACTACTTGATAGTGGCAGATTACTACTCAAAGTTCCCTTTCATCCGCAAAATGCCACTCCACTGCACTAGTGAAGCTGTCGTAATCGTAACCAAGAAACTGTTCGCCGAACATGGCATACCTGAAAAAGTCATAAGTGACAATGGCCCACACTTTGACTCGGTCCAGTACAAGAGCTTCTCCAACACATGGGGATTCGCACACATGACATCGTCGCCCCACTATCCCCAGTCCAATGGATTCATTGAACGATCCATCCAGACGGTCAAGAACACGCTCAAGAAAGCCAAGGCCAGCGGTCAAGACATAGACATGGCACTACTCTGTGTGCGTACGACACCAATAGACAGTGTCATTCCTAGCCCAGCCGAGTTACTCTATGGTAGGAAAGTACAGGGAAACTTGCCACTGAGGATTCGCAATACGTCTGCACTCAAGGACAACATTCACAATCGCCTACAACGCAGACAAGACACACAGAAAACGTACTACGACCGACACACTCGCGATTTACCACCACTGGTACCTGGTCAAGCTGTCCGGTTACAAAACCATGTCACAGGACTCTGGACACCAGCCACTGTCCAACAGAAATGCCCTGAGCCGCGATCCTACCTTGTGACCACACCCAACGGTGGAATACTACGCAGAAATCGCAAACAACTACAAGACATTGAACCAGTCAAGAAGAGAGTCACCTTCTCGCACGACACCCCACAACCAACCCCACAACCAATCCCACAACCAACCCAGCCAGTCATCAACACAGCACAACCACATGACGGCAACACTAAACAAGGAACTGACAACGAAAAGCCATATGTGACACGCTCTGGTAGAGTTGTGAACAAACCAAACAGACTGTCCTTGTAAAGACTTTTGATACACCACTTCTCGTGATTTTAAGTAAATGATACCCATTGATTTAAGTTCTGAACAGTACTCCAGTGGAAACATCAAAACAAAACAAAAATGATTATTGTCAAACAAAAAGTGAAGTTTTGATATGTTATTGCTACTGCAAACAAAACCAACCTAAACCAATTGCCTTTAAGATATTGCTAATTAAGACTTGAAATCAAAAATTGCTAATAACATGTGTTAGGATTTTTTTGTTTCACATTTCATTACAATGTGCTTCTTCCCACTCATATTTAAATTGTTGTGGTAAACAATCAAACTTTTGGATGATATTTTTTAAGAAGGGGGATGTAACATATCCAGCTTATATCATGTACATGTACTTGTATAACACCACCAACTGGTGGCGCCCTTCATGTCACTGACGCGTCTGGAAAGACGTCTACATCTCTGGAGTTAAATGAATAAAGCACGTTGAAGAAGTTGAATCCAAAGCACTCTTGTCTTGTCCGTAGATTATTCATAAAGATAAACCAGCATCTTTACACTGCTAAGAGCACAATAAAGGATGATATCTTCCGACTGATCCTCCTGTTTCAACCATGGCATATATTTCCGCCATTTTGCGACAGTGAAATTAAATGCATCGCCTGTGTATGTAGCATGCCCATGCGTGTCAAACGTAATCGTGTCACCATGGAGCGTATAGTTCATGTCGGCACATGCGCGGAGATTTCTTGTTACATGTGGGGGGGATGATTTTTAAAAAGGCCATCCTTGTGTGGAGCGCGACACAGCACGGGGTCCAAGGGACCGCTTAAGGGCCCCCTGGTGGGTTGCAGGCGCAAAGCCCTTGCTAGGGGTTGAGGTAAAGCCCCCTGGAGCCCCTGGGGTTTACACAATTTTAGGTGCAAAATTGTGTCAAAATTCAACTTTTTTTGAGCTTGAATTGCAATAAATGACAATAATTAACACCTTCAAGCATTAAAAAATACAAAAGATCTTCAAAACTCAAATTTCTCATCCAATGTATTTGGAAGCGTAAGCGTGTCTTTGCACAACGGAGCTCTGGTCACCTAGCAACACAAATAATGCCTATGCATTATATTAAGAATACATTATTTACAAAATAATTATTGAAAACATATGGTGGAAAATGATGTATACTTGACGACATTATAACTGGAATACCGGAGATGCAAAACTCAGGCTCTAACAAAATTTCACAAACGTTTTGCGAGTGCGCGCCGATTCCCAGTGAATGTCAGTTGAAGTCTGTTATCGGTATTGTAATTACATTGTATAAAATAAAAGGCCATCATCTTTGTTGGGATCTGAACTTCCGCGTTCTAATGTGGCAAAGACCGACTCTTCCCCACCTTATACTGTGCTTGTCGTGAGGCATAAACTGTCTCCCTACCAACCAATCTACCTTCCGACATTAGGCACGGATCGAGGAATTATGTAGACGGGGGGCACACCCAAATCGGACAAATGCGAGCGCGAAGCGCGAAGCCCTTACGGCGTGGGGTCCGGGCCCCGGTTAAGGAGCCCGTAAAATTTTGGATTCTGTATGCTCTGTGGTGCAATCTGAGGCGATTCCTGGCCACTTTCACCTGACTTTTTTTTTTTAAAAAGTTTTGACGATTTTATGGAGACTATATATATCATGATTTTAGGCATTATTTTCTAGCCATTATTTTAGCCATGTCATGACTACAAAAATCTAGACGGGGGCAAACCAAAACGGATAAATGCGAGCGCGAAGCCCTTACGGCGTAGGGTCCGGGGCCCGCTTAAGGGCCCCGGTAAATTTTAGAGTTTGGATGCCCCAGTGGTGCAATCTGAGGCGATTCCTGGCTAATTTCACCTGATTCTTTTTAACAAAAGTTGTGACGATTTTATGGAGAATATATACATGTATATCATGATCTTTGCCATTATTTTCTAGTGATTATTTTAGCCATGTCATGACTACAAAAATCTAGACGGGGCACACCCAAGACGGATGAATGCGAGCACGAAGCCCTTACGCCGTGGGGTCCGGGGCCCCGCTTAAGGGCCCCAGAAAATTTTGGATTCTGGATGCTCCGTGGTGCAATCTGAGGCGATTCCTGGCTACTTTCACGTGACTTTTTTTTTAAGTTGTTAAGATTACATTGTATATGGAGAATATATATATCATTATGTTAGCCATTATTTTTTGGCAGTTTTTTAGCCATGTCATGCATCAGTACAAAAATCTAAGTTTCTCCCTCCCCATTTTTGGCGTCTAATTTGCAGTTTTTCCCCTTTATTTTTAATTTATCCGGAATTTGTCTTGGTTTTAATTCAGTTCAGTTGAAGTTTTCAAGAAAAGGGCTTGATTTCAGACTGTTCCTTGCCCTGTGTTAAAACCATCAGATCGGCTGATCGGCTGCAAGACATAATAGAGGATTTAGGCACATTTAGTATGTCATTCAGTCAAGTGATTCATTGTTTCCTGCTGGTTTGGGCCATTTAACCTGTAATAATCTCCCCAAGGGGATTATATGTTGAGATGCACCGCGTTTACACTAGATCCGGCAAAGGGATTAAAATGGGATCGAACCCGGCAAGGAGGATTGAAGGGGGATCGATGGACATACTTGAAATCCCAGGGATCCGGGAAATACTCCGGTTTTCTCTTAAAAGAGGGATTCGGTTCCATGGCATGATTGATAACCTTTTTCTTATTGCATTTTTCAGTAGTTTTATGCCAAAAAGTAGACACGGCAGATGTTTAATATCGGCGGCGGTATTTTGTTTTTAAGGAGGCTGCCCTCCTCCTCCCTTCCTTTTCTCTCACCTCCCCCTCTGTTTTTTCCCCTCTTCTTTTTTCCTCTTTTTTTTTTTTGGACTCAATTTACCGGGGGGCACGTGCCCCCGCGGTTCCCCCCCCCCCCCCCCCCCCCCCCCGTTGGATCCGCGCATGTACATACCGAGCTCTTGCCCACAGTGCGTTTAAACTCAATGCAGGGAAAGTAAACGAACGACACTCGCACTTGCTGGGCTGCGTGGTGCTGGCCTGTCAAGGTGTCATGGTATCGCATTACACGCGAGGACAGAAAAAAGGTATAACAAAGGGAACAATACTGTCCTCACATCTATTTCTTTGTTCCGGAAAAAGTGAGGACAGGCAAACTAGTGCTTAGTCTATGGGGATGGGTTATATTAAAGGGAACAATGGAAAGTCATCACGTGTATAGCGAAATAGAAATACATGTATTGGCAAGTTACGGACTCTGCGCAAGTTAGTATACCCTTAAAAAGTGGGGGGGATGATTACATTGGTCATCCCCCCCAGGTCAAAAAGTGGGGGGGATATCCCCCCCGGGATCTCCACCCATGTGTCGGCATAAACATCAACCGTACTGAACACGCACCGTAAAGTGCATGGAGTATCTACGCTGCGTCCGCACGGTACTGTACCGAACTACACGTGCTAATCACCACAAAAAACTGCAGCAACCTCGTTTCCCAAACTACAATGTAGTCCTTGTCACGCAAAACCATTGAAAGAAACCGAAGACCCACTGGGGGTGAGATTGCGCCAGTGTGTTTGCCAAACAATCGAACGGATCAGATAAAAACGATGTAGGCCTATTTGTTAAATCGCGTCGAGTCCGATTTATTATTTTAAATTCAAAGTTTCCGTCGTCACTGCGTAGGTATAGTAGGGATATGTATGTCGAGGTCGGCCGTCGTTCTGCATGATCTTATGAGACATTTTGATTCGCAAAAAATTGCTAATCATTTTCAAGTTTTCCTCGCTTTTCGTGCAAAATGTATCGTATTTTGCGATGCGAATCCAGCTATTTCCATCACTGATGTTAGTGTTTTGAAATTATAGTTTACATTTCTTGTTAAAAGAAAAGTGTTTTTTAGTTTAAATGTAATAAAGTTCAACAAAGGGTCTGAAACAAAATAAATGAATGTAGTGTGAAGGAATAAATATACATGACACATGGTTTTCTAACTCCAGCCTTTGATGAGGGCATGTTTATTTGTATGAAAATCAAGTGGATCTATAGGCCTAAATATTAAACATGAAAATGTAACTAATACTAGTACTGGTAATACAGTATGTTGTACACTTGACTAAACTTTACAATAATGACAATGATAATTATAAAGTGGTTGTGATTGTGTAACTGGTGGAACCAAATGCTGTTAAACTTGAATAGGGGATCATGCTACAAAAACCCTAACCCCCTAGCTAGGGTGCAGGCAAAATCTAAGAAAGTGAACCATTAAGTACATGTAGCCTAATGAGTGAGAGATGGCGTGTGAAGGCAGAAAAGTTGCATCCTGTGAGGATGCCTAGTCACCAGAATCCTAACGCAAGCTTGGTTAGTGGTGTGACCACTGAGATAGAACAGTCTGGGAAGAGAGAGGACAATGTAGGGTATAGAGGACCCATCAGTCCGATGTGTGTGGTTCTGGAGGAGTGGAAGCCAGATACATACAGACATGTATCATTGAGGTGAATTCCGATTTTGTGGGATTGTGTTGTTCTTCGGATCTTGATGGCTTCCTGGATTCGTCTTGGATGCCAGGACTGCATCGGAGTGATGAGTTCAGCCGCATCCCAAATAACTTCGTGGTCGTTGATGTGGGAATGCCTGACAATGGACAATTTGTCAAATTCCCCTCATCGTCCATATGCTCTGTGTTCTTTGAGTCTAGTGGGAAGGTTCCGACCAGTTTCCCCAATGTAGACTTTGCCGCATTCACAGGGAATACATGTATATACACGTACGGCAGACTCCCGGCTTGGAGGAGGAGTCCTGCTTGTCTTTGTGGGTGTGGAGGGTGCATTGGAGCTTGTTGGCAATAGGGCTGTCACGAATATTTGAATATTCGATCATCAACCGAATATTAGAATAGCTTTTTGCCGGTTGGAATTCGGAAAAAATATATACATGTATGCACGTACAGATACGACTCTGATGCTATTTTAAACAAAAGTTACGGCGCTTAGCAGTGTCAAATAGCGCACTTTTTGTGGACAGAGGTTTAGTTCCTGACCGTAAAACCCTTGACACTTCTAAAATAATTATTGCAAAAACTCAGGCTGGAGTTTGGTTTCTCGTTATCAGAACGTTGTAGGTCTCTCTTAAACATATCAAATGACGTCACACTATGAAAATCTTTGCCGTGAAAATGCCCTAAAAATCCGTGTTTTGCCGTGAAATAGAATTTCACGGCAATTTCACGGTGTTTATTCTCAACAAATTATTGGCAATTATGTTCACGGCAACTTCACGGCGAACCCGGCAGGCTGCATTCCTTTGTTATGCATAACGGTAAACCATTCTTCAACTGATTAAAGAACAGATTAGATTTACTGCGGGTGCAAACATAACGGCCCGGCATAACAGGGAACTGTTTGTGGTTGCGAGTACAGTAGTCTGCGCGAGGGAGGATCTGTGGTCTGCATTTATAAGACGACTCATGCGAATTTAATGTCATGCACGAACATCAATTTCGCAGGTATAAAACGGACAGGTGGTCACGGGTTGTGATACACGTAGGGTCCTGATGTGTTGTTAAAAGTTGTTGTAGTGCTTGCTGGTGGTTTTTGTTGGCTGTTTTGGAAACTTTTCCAAAACAGCCCTTGTTTTCGTTAAGATTTTTTTTTTTGGGCTTTTCCAAAATTTTTCGGAAAAGCCTTTGTTTTTGTTTCGATTTTTTTTTTTTTCTTCTCCTTCTTGTTCTTCTATCAAAAATGCCATAGACAAAGCACACGTTTTATTCTCACCGCCACTTTTGCCATTAAACAGACTTCAATCTTAATGAGAGTTTGCATAGACTTGGACCCAATACCGAAGTAGTGCCTATTACCCTGACGTCATGATGACGTCATCACCTGGCACTTGACATCATCTCAAAAGTGCGTTTTTGAAGGGCCCATATCTAGAGAACCGTACGTCTGATTGAGCTCAAACTTGGTTTGTTGGTGGACCGGCTTGTGTTATAGATGAAAATCGACGTGACGTCATGATGACGTCATGATACGATTTTGCAGTAATTTTTAAAGTTTTGAACCCTTAAGCCATATCTCATCAACTGAACATGCTAATTTCGAAATTCTTTTTGTAATAGGTTTGTTAGATCATAGATACTCACATATAAATGTGAAAAATGTATGACGTCATCATGACGTCATCAAAAATGTGCTTTTTTGAAACACATATAAGGGTGGGTCCGATCGTCACAAAAATTGGTGGGTAGGCAGATATTGTCACTAGCATGCAAAATCCGAAGTGACGTCATGATGACGTCATCGGCTGATTTTCTATGATTTTTTTAATGTTTCAAATTTTATTATACACTCAAAAACTTACACTGTCATTGATCGGATTGACTACAAACTCGACCCAGGCCAAGACCACGTTGCAAATGTTTGCTTCGACAAGTACAGTTGTGATGATGTCATCGTGGGTCACGTGACGTCATCTTAAAGGTGCACACTTTCAGGTCCTATATCTAGAGAACCGTAAGTCCGATTGGGTGCAGTATTAATGCTGATAGGCCAGGATTTGTTACAGATAAAAAAGTTGATGTGACGTCATCATGACGTCATCATGACGTCATCTAGAGGTCATTAAATTCAAGTCAAAATTGTGTATATTTAGCAATCTCTTATGACATAAACCTTCAGAAGTTTTATACACTGTATTTTGGTGTACCTAATTCCAAGTTCCCATGATCATAGCTCACTCCAGCGTCAAAATATACCCATTTCAATATTTAGCCCCAAAACAATATGATAACAAAGGAATTCTGGGAAGGCAGTGTAACCGTGGGTATCATGTTGCACGTTCTTTATTTATCCTAAACGTAAACCTATGTGTGGCGTTGTCCGCAATCGGAGAAACCACTTCGGATATCATTTGTGATGACCGACGCGCGCCCTATCCGAACTACTGTATAGCCTAGTGGATAGAGCCTGTGACTCCCGACCACAGGGTTCTGAGTTCGATCCTCGCAAGGGAAGGGATTGTTTTCTCCATCTTTTTATGTTTTTTCTTCAGCAATTTTTGGCTTTTCCGCAAAATTGCAGGAAAAAACCGTTTGTTTTTGTTATCATTTGTTTCTTCTTTTTCTTATTTTAGTTATAACTGAAATTCCACAGACTTCGTGCATAGACTTTCTAGACTGCACTTTGGTCATCAAAAAACTTTGGATCTTAGTCAGTTAGCATACACATAGACATAGCAAAGATGTGTGCTGCAGAGTGACGTCATCATGACGTCATCGTGTGTCACGTGACGTCAACTTAAAGGTTCAATTTTTAAAGTCCAATATCTCCCGAAGTAAATGTGGGATTTCATTTCGGACTGAAGTTTTGTTTATATAAAGACAAGGATGTGTTACATGTGAAAATTGGGTGACGTCACGATGACGTCATATTGTGATGTTTTTTTTAATATTGAATTATTGCATTTTTAACCTTTTTTTCAAGATATCTAGCGAACGAAACAAGGTATTTTCTAAATTGTTTTGTTAATAGCTTTGGTATGTGACATAGATATGCACCAAGTTGGGTCATTTGTGTGACGTCATCTTGACGTAATCAAAATTGTGGTGTTTTTAATACACATAAACAAGATGCGATTGTAATAAAAATCGGTGTGCAGCTAAAGTATGATTACTATATGCCAAATATGAAGTGACATCATCATGACGTCATCGAATGTCATATGACGTCATCTTAAAGCTGCAATTTTCAAAGTCCTATATCTCTAGAACTAAAACTGGGATTGGGTTGATAGTTTTAGTTATATACAGACAGGAACGTATTATATCTGTTAAAAATCAGGGAACGTATTAAAAATAGGGTAACTCATAATAACCTCATCATTTGATCCTTGAATATTTCCATTTTTAAAATACTTATCTGCTTATTAACTTATCTGCCGAACCACAACAAAGTATTTCCAACAAAGTGTTTCCTTCGTACATGTACTTTTAACAGAAAACAAAGTCGTATTACCATAAAACTTAACCTATGTGAAGACCTCATAGTGAAGATGTGTCCCGAACATAGACGTCATGATGACTTCATCAGGGTTCACGTGACGTCATCTTGAAGGTACGTTTTTGAAGGGCCCATATCTAGAGAACCGTATGTCCGATTGACTTCAACATTTCTATGTGGGTAGGCAGGCATGTGTTATAGATGAAAATTGACGTGACGTCATTATGACGTCGTCATGCGATTTTATAGTAATGTTTCAGTTTTTGGACCTTTGAGCCATATCTCATCAACGGAACATGCTAATTTCGAAATTCTTTTTGCAATAGGTTTGTTAGGTCATAGATCGTCATGAAAATGGGTGGGTAGGTAGATATTGTCACTAGGATGCAAAATCCGAAGTGACGTCATTGTGACGTCAGCGGCTAATTTTCTATGAATTTTTCAATGTTTCAAATTTCAATGTACTCTCCAAATTTGACACTGTCATTGATCAGATTGACTCCAATCTTGACACAGAACAAGACCACATTGCGAAAGTTTGCTTTCACAAGCGCCCTATTGATGATGTCATAATGGGCCACGTGATGTCATCTTAAAGGAACATTTTTAAAGGGCCCATATCTAAAGAACCGTAGGGCCGATTGACTTCAAAGTTGCTATGCAGGTAGGCCAGCATACGATTTTATAATTTGTTTTTGTTTTTGCACATTTAAGCCAATATCTCATTAACGGAACATGCTAAATTCGAAATTATTTTTGTAACAGGTCTGTTAGGTCATATTTAAAATGAATACAAACATTTGTGACGTCATAATGACGTCATCAAAGGCATGATTTCTTGAAAGACATAAAGGTAGGTCTAATCGACATGAAACTTGGTGCTTAGATTTGTCAATAATAAGCAAAAGTCGAAGTGACATCATACAAAATGATACGGAAAAGCCCTATGTTCTGTTCATCAAACAGAACATAGACCTCTAGTTTTTTTTTTTTTTTTTGGCTTTTCCGACAACCAGTCGGAAAAGGCATTGTTTTTGTTCTGATTTTTTTCTTTTTATTTCTTTTTCTTCTTCTTACTTTAGTTCCATCCCAAATCCCATAGACTTTGTACACGAATTTTATAGGTGGCACTTTGGTCACTAAACAATCTCAGATCTTAATCAAACTTAATACAAACATAGACCCTAACCTGAAATTGTATGCTGAAGAGTGACGCCATGATGACGTCATCACGTGATTTTTTATGAATTTTTGAATTCTTAAAATCGTAACATTCTTTTTCAATCTAGCGAACAAAACAAGATAATTTCAAAATTCTTTTTGTTATAGCTTTGGTATGTCTTAAAGATATGCTCTAAAAATCGAAAATTGTGTGACGTCATGATGACGTCATCAAAAATGTGTTTTTTTTAAACGCTTGTAAGGGTCAATCTGATTACAAAAATGTATACATTGAATTTATCTGTACCTAATTCCAAAATGTCATGATCGTGGCTCACTCAAGTAAGAAATACCAGCCATTTCAAAATTTAGACCAAATTCAATAACACAAAGGAATTCTGGGAAGGGCGGATAATCATGGCTTAAATGTGCATGCTGTGTATAAAAAGGGTTGATTTCTAGTCTTTTTTCAAGTCGCTAGACTATTATTGCCCATAGCATTTGTAAACGTTTTCTTTCTTACCGTCCCCCAACTGCTCACAATTATGTGTGCCAAACTTTTACGTCAAGATGACGTCATCACATGTCACGTGACGTCATCTTAAGGGGGAAGTTTTTGGGCCATATATCTACAAAAGTACAAGTTCGATTAAGTTGAAACGTAATATCTAGGTATGCCACCGGGTTTTATAGATGAAAATTGACATGACGTTATGATGACGTCATCACATGTCACGTGACGTCATCTTAAAGGTGATTTTTCAATGGCCCATATCTAGAGAACCGTAGTTCGGATTGCCTTTAAACCTGGTATGTTGCTGGGCCACCACGTGTTATCGATGGAAATTGAGGTGACGTCATGATGACGTCATCATACGATTTTATAGTAATTTTAAAGTTTTTGAACCTTAAAGTTTCTTAAAGTCATATCTCATCAACAGAACATGCTAAATTCAAAATTCTTTTCGGAATAGATTTGTTAGCTCCTATATTCTTTCACATCAATGGAAACAATTTGTGACGTCATCATGACGTCATCAAAAATGTACTTTTTTGAAACACATATAAGGGTACCTCCGATCGTCATAAAAATTGGTGGGTGGGTAGATAATACTACTAGCATGTAAAATCCAAAGTGACGTCATGATGACGTCATCGGCTGATTTTATATGAATGTTGTTGTTCTATCCCAAATCCCTTAGACTTTGTACACGAATTTTGTAAGTGGCACTTTGGTCACTAACCAACCTCAGATCTTAATGAGACTTAACACAAACAAAGACCCTTAGCTGAAAATGTATGCCGAAGAGTGACGTAATGATGACGTCATCACGTGTCACGTGACGTCATCATAAGGGTGGATTTTTCAAGGGCCCATATCTAGAGAACCGTAGGTCCGATTGCCTTAAAACCTGGTATGTTGGTGGGCCACCACGTGTTATAGATGAAAATTGAGGTGACGTCATAATGTTTCAGTTTTTGAATCTTGAAGTTTCTTGAAGCCATATCTCAACAGAACATGCTAAATTCAAAATTCTGTTTGTAATAGCTTTGTTAGCTCCGATATTCTTTCACATAAATATGAAAAATGTATGACGTCATCATGACGTCATCAAAAATGTGCTTTATAGAAACACATATAAGGGTAAGTCCGATCGTTATAAAAATTGGTGGGTAGGTAGACAGTGCCACTAGCATGTAAAATCCCAGGTGACGTCATGATAACATCATTGGTTAATTTTCTATGAATTTTTTAATGTTTCAAATTTCATTGTGCTATTTAAATTGTATACAGTCGTTGATCAGATTGACTCCAAACTTGACATAGGCCACGTTGCAAATATTCGCTTTGACAAGTGCCGTCGTGATGACGTCATCATGGGTCACATGACATCATCTTAAAGGTGCATATTTTAAGGTCCTATATCTAGAGAACTGTACTTAAGATTGCATCCATTCTTGGTATGCTGGTAGGCAAACTAGGATTACAGATAAAAATTGATGTGACGTCACGATGACATGATCATACAATTTTATAGCTTTGTTTAATTTTTCCAACTTTTAAGCCATATCTCTTTAACGGAACATGCAAATGTCGAAATTCTTTTATTAAAACGTTTGTTTGGTCACATATACTTAAATATAAATGTAAACAACGTATGCAAAATTCGAAGTGATGTAATAAAAAATTGCGGAAAAGCCCTATGTTCTGTTCTTGTAACAGACATAGATCTCTATTTTTTTTTTTTTTTTGCTTCTTTTTCAGCCAAATGCCTATAGCATTTGTACACGTTTTCTTTCTTACTAGCATTTTGGCTACTTTTATGGTGCCGATTGGCTTTAAACTTGGCAGACACTTAGACTAATTGCTCAGAATGTATGCTGAACATTTACGTCATGATGACGTCATCACGTGATTTTTTATGAATTTTTGAAATTTCAAAATCGTAAAATTCTTTTCAATATATCTAGCGAACAAAACAAGATATTTTCAAAATTCTTTTTGTTATTGCTTTGGTATGTCTCAAAGATATGCCCTAAAAGGGAGAAAATGTGTGACGTCATGATGACATCATCATAAATGTGCTTTTTTAAAACACATATAAGGATATGTCCGATCGTCATGAAAATTGGTGGGTAGGTAGATACTAGGATGAAGAATCCAAAGTGACGTCATGATGACGTCATCACGTTATTTTTTTATGAATTTTTCAAAATTTTTGTTATAGCTTTGGTATGTCTCAAAGATATGCCGTAAAAGAGAGAAAATGTGTGACGTCATGATGACATCATCAAAAATGTGCTTTTTTAAAACACATATAAGGATAGGTCCGATCGTCATGACAATTGGTGGGTAGGTAGATACTGTCACTAGGATGCAGAAGCCGAAGTGACGTCATGATGACGTCATCACGTGATTTGTTATGAATTTTTGAAATTTTGAAATCGTAACATTCTTTTAAATATATCTCGCAAACAAAACAAGATAGTTTCAAAATTCTTTTTGTTATAGCTTTGGTAGGTCTCAAAGATATGCCCTAAAAGGGAAAAAAATGTGTGACGTCATGATGACGTCATCAAAAATGTGCTTTTTTAAAACACATATAAGGATAGGTCCGATCGTCATGAAAAGTAGTGGGTAGGTAGATACTGTCACTAGCATGCAAAATCTGAAATGATGTCATGATGACGTCATCGTCAATTTTTTTTTTATGATTTTTGAAATTTTTGAAATTTCATTTTAATCACAATTTTACAAAAAAACAAAAAAACAGCCCTGTGTTTGTCCACAAACACTGTACCAGATGTCTAGTTTTTATTTGCGTTTCTGCAACGATTTTATTAAAACAGGGGACTGTAGGCCTATCGCGCGTAGAATAGATTTAGCCTACTCCTCGTAAATCGACGTTCCTTTATCTACATTTATGCCACAAAGAACTACTCATTTGAAGGCCAACGGCCGGCTTCACGGAGCAGTCCACTTTTGTTCTTTCTTAAAATGTTAGCTTTTCTTTCATTGCAGTTGTAAAATGGAATTTATTTCTAACCATTTCCTGATTTGTATAAACAAAACAATGACTTCTTATTATCGAGCACGTTGAAAGCTACATGCAGTAGTGAATGATTGGAATGACCAATCATGAACTTCGTAACGCGCAATAAGGCTGCAAGTTTCCGGTTTTAAAATTATCCGTGTCACCGTTTGTTTTATGGTTACGGTTTACGGTTAACCGTAACCAATATTCCTTTGTGTAAACATAAAACAACAAAGAAAAACAAGTCTGGGGAAGTCGTAGTTCGTAACCTAATTTTGTTACCACATGATTGGCAGAAATCGATCACACACCGCTAATTAAGACGGTAACATAAAGAACGGGTGAACAAAATTCCCCTGCCCCCACAACGCCGACAACGATGCCAAATTAATTCACTCTAATACGGACGAGCACGTGAGAAGTTTTGTTGACTGTGATGACCTACCCAACATCATAGACAGCCCGTGCCCAAATTCAACTAATTATGAATTCATGATGCACTGGTATGGTGCACACCCAGCTATAGCTGGCAAGCGCATGGAAAACATTCTTCATCGTCCGCCCAACCCCATTGGCTGTCGCCGAACATCGTGGTCGGTCCGTGGGACTCGTATATTTTGTGAAGACGACATGACATTGCACAATGTACAATGGATGCGCGGCACGTGTTTTAATCTTTTCTCAAGACACAATTCGCTACACGTAACTACACGTACGTGTGCCTTGTGCACTGGGGAAAGACGGTGGCATTCAGTGCGGTTGCTTGCACTTGACCAAGGCTAGCAACAAAGCAACGCGCACGCGCAGATGCGCTACAGGGGTTGACCTTATTGCAAACAATTGCCATACCCCTCGATCTGACACATTCGTAGTGTGGCCTCATGAGCCACACATGCTTCAAGACTTCCACCAGTACACCAACCACCAACACCCCAGCATCAGCTTCACCATATGGAACAAGAACAAAGCGGCACCATCCCATTCCTGGACGTCAAGATCACCAGGAACTTGGATGGCACCCTGGGACACAGTGTCTACAGGAAGCCGACTCACACCGACCACTATATCCACTAGGTGCTGGGTGAGTAGTGGATTTTGCTACTCGAGTACTCGCAGAGAAATTACTCGCGAGTAGTCGAGAACTCGCGAGTAGTATCAAATTTTCTATGACAATTTTGTTTTAATGGCATATACATTTAAATGAAGTGTAGTTACTACAGAAACAGCCTGGAAGACATTTCATTCTCCAGCACAGAGATTTTTTTTGATAATGCGAAATGTTGGATCATTGTACAAAAATGTATTTGTTGAGAGACAGGGGAAGAAAGGCACAGGGAGTGATTTATTGATTGCGGGGGACGTATTAAGTCGTGCACCCTATAATATAAAACACGACGGGTTGCGTCAGCCATGAATGGTGACTCTCCGACCCTTAACGTAAAAATTTGCTCGAGGCTTCTTGACATCTTCAAAACAGTGGACTTTTTAATCACAGTGTTGAAGATAAAACTTCAAGATACAAATTCCTTTTACCGTTACCACCAAACTTTTAACAAATCATTTCAATTTTTTTAAAAATCATTTCAAATAACTTTTTCTCAGCAACCACATTTTCCAAAAACAGCAGCGGGGTGGCGAACATGTACTTGGCAAACACATACTCTGATCATCAGCTGAGGAAAATTGAAAAAATATGCAATAAAGGAAGGCAGACCCTGATGTCGTTTGGAAAACTCCCGAGGATATTCATAACTTAACAGGAGCTAACATTTTTAAAACGTATTATCCTAAGAAATAGAAACCGGACACAGATCGTAAATCTACAAAGTGGGAAAATTTTCTCTGAGCGCTCATTGCGAATTTATTCAACAATACGTACATTTAGTCAGGGTAATGGGTATTCTTAGCAAAGACAAATCATACATTATCATGGTAAGAAAAATCACTGGATGTTTGACTACTTTTATGAGACTCTTAATAACAAGTAGTGAATTATTTACGATCCCAGCCGAACCCAACCAACCCACGGACTAAATGCTCAAGTGGGTAATTCCACGCAAGTGCGACACAAGGGTAAAAATTTCAAAATGCTTCTTCTCAAATATCTTTTGCAAAATTGATAGGATATATATTCTGAAGTTTCTAGAAATGAATACAAATAATTTTTGGACCAATTATTTTGTAAGTTACAGCACTGTGATATTCGAAGTTGACACTACATGTAATCGTAGGTACATGTAAGAACACAAAACTTATTTCTTTTGGTATTTTTCAATAATCTAATGATATTTAATTTATTTTTGTGTTAAAATAACAACTCTCGGTGTCTATTTTTAGTTAGATACCCAGGAAGTGCCGTCAAAATAACACTTAGGCATGTCAGTCACAAAAAACATGATTTTTCCCATAAAAGCATACAGGATAGCAATTGAAATGTGCCCTTCATTATTTTCTTAGTATGGGGTCTGATGGGTAGTGCAATAATGTTATCAAGTGGGCAAATAATTGTTATTCAAAGATTTGGTCAATTGAACAAAAGTGTAATGTCAGTCACGCTTAATGTCAGTCATGATATTGTAATGTCAGTCACGTTATTAAATACATGTATCCATTAAAAAAACAATTGTTATAGAAATTTGATACTACTCGCGAGTTCTCGACTACTCGCGAGTAATTTCTCTCCTGCGAGTACTCGAGTAGCAAAATCCACTACTCGTCCAGCACCTAGTGGAGATAGTGGTCGGTGTGAGTCGGCTTCCTGTAGACACTGTCCCAGGGTGCCATCCAAGTTCCTGGTGATCTTGACGTCCAGGAATAGGATGGTGCCGCTTTGTTCTTGTTCCATGGTGAAGCTGATGCTGGGGTGTTGCTCACTGGTGGAAGTCTTGAAGCATGTGTGGGTCATGAGGCCCAGTGTTTTAGTACTCGTACTCGGTACTCGCACTCGAGTACTACTCAAGTACCGTTTTTAGAGTACTCGTACTCGGGCAGCAAAGTACTTGAACTCGACGTGTCAAAATTGTATTCGATCATCAAGGTACTCGTACTCGAATAGCAATACTCGATAAAAAAAAACCTATGGCTTGACTTACCACGGCCTCACTGATTATTTTATCTATACTTTCAAATGGTTGATTGCGGAGAAATCGACTTTCTCTGCGCACCGTCCGGACAAATTCGCTTGTACCCCCAGCCCTGCAAACAGGGTGCTGGGCATGGGATCGGGAAGGGCTGATGTCGCTTCACAGAATCTTGTGAAGGACGTACGGATGGCATTATGGGTAACTTTATCATGACCTTCGCATGCAGCTAGTGCGCGCTACATGATAAACAGCTGTAGCAATCGAGTTTGTACGCTGCATGCTACGTCACAGGTCATGCAAAATCTGTCCAATGAGAGCTCAAAGGGATCAGCCCTTGCCAGCGTCCTGTTTGCAAGGCGGGGGCCACGAGCGAACTGGACAAATATCTAGCCGTGAACCCGTAATTGGGCCAATCATATGTAAACGCCGAGGTGTTCTCAAAATGGTCGTAAGATGGTTTCGTGCGAAGTTTCGGCGCGAACTCCGCAGGAGGTTGTCTTCAGATCTTGCCTCGTTTTCCATAGAATTACTATCTTGCAATTTCCGCAAATTGTACCTCACGGTACCCTCCAAAATCCCAAGCCTCCGGGCAATATCGCGGTTGGAATTCCCCCTCCCTATGCCAGGCTTGGATCATCCCTTTTTGGTGATCGTTGATCTTACTTTTGAGTGGCATTGGCGCTTTCTGATACAGGCATTCAAATTCAAATTACCCACCCTTATCATGCCAGGAGATTCTAGTTTCAATATTTATGAATGGTCATGGCGATTGACCTGTTAAATATTCATAACACGGCCCGAAACACAGCACACCTTTCCCCCCTATTGGCTTAAATACCAACTTAATGCATTCACGACTCATGAATACATAATGAGGCAATTCAAGATGGCGGTTTAACGTTGACTGTCGAGCAGTCAGTGATGTCACGTCGGGAAGTGGCATTTTTTTTTCATGAAGGAGAGTGTTTTTGTGTTGGAAACTTGCATATTACTGACTAAAATAATGACAAAGACACAGGTTTGGAAAATGTATTTAACATCCACGTTTTCAAAGATCGTAGATTCTTTGTAAATAGGACTTGACGGTAGATTGCGTAAATACAAGGTCCCATTTTTGAAATTTGAGTTCCGTTTAAACGTTTGGGAAAATTTCTAAACGGATTTGCATTTTTTTCTTGTTCATATATAACTGTGCATTAGGACCTCCTCGATTTCGAAGAGGGATATTACTCCCGTTAATTGCTCCAACGACTCCACGGAAACCTGCTATTTCCTGGAATCCTTGCATTACACGTCGCCTACTAGCATTCAAATCTCCTGGAAACCGCATGAAATGTGGCTTAATGGCACAGATTGCAGCAGCAACTCTATGCACAGCTTGACCACAGGCTTGTTGTGAGATTCCTGATGTGTCCCCAGCAACGATTTGAAATGTTCCACATGCAAAGAAACGCATAGCACAGGCCAACTGCAAAACAACTGGTAGAGCATTACTTCTTCGTGTTGGGTGTTCTAAATCCAATCTCAGAAGTCCAAGTAAATCGTTGAACTTTGCTAACTCTGAAACGTCTGATGAAATGTTCCTCGTCATACTCTTCTAAGGGATTCACCTTGTCCCTAAAAACTCTTGGTGCACGTTGGTGTTGGCGACCATGACGATTTTCTTGTTCGTTGGCCTCCTCTTGTGCAATTAGGAAGATTTGAAGCGCATCCATCCTGTCCACCTTTCTACCTTTCTGTGTACATATCTGGTTTCTAAATGGCTCAGAATACTCATTTAACAACCCCCGTACCATGTTTAAGAATTGCTATTGTTTGTTATAAACACATGTTTAACTCCAATGGTCATTTAAACGCGGCTAACTAAAAGCAAGCTTTGTAATACTTGTTTGAAGTTAGACACGACTACTAATTTATACGCATCTAATGGCTTAAACAGCTTTCGTAGTTACAGCCCCTGGTATTCACACTTCGGTAATCACTACACATATACACGTATACTCAGCGAGTAATCAGTCAGTAAACTCCCCATTGTCAACACTCTGCAGGGCCATCAGGCAGCAGGCTAGCCAAGCTCAACCGCAAGTCTATTAATTAAGATGGCTTTGAAATGCCGACGAGCAAGTGGAGGGGTATAATACCGCCCGCGGTTTAAACAGGTCTAATACCGGGAGACGGTATGCAGACCGGCCCTTAATGGAATTCGGGCCTTAATTTCTTGGCTCCATGATGCAAAAATTCTACCGAACTGCTCATCATATATATGAAAACTCCATAAACTTGTGCAGGCCTACATGTACCCTGAAGTTCATTCTATTCTGTTCAAGCTATTCTAGCTATGTTGTATTAAGCCAACTTACTAGAAACTCTTAAAGAATAACTCATCTAACTGTCCAATAAGCAAATGAAACAGGTATACTAGCAATTTATGGGGTTAAAATCTAGCTTGTCTGCTGGGTTAAAATCTTGCTGGTCTACTTTGATCAAACTTTAAATATTGACAGTCAAAAAGAGTATGAATGCCCCTTGTATTTCCACACACATTAACCCTTTGAAACAATGAAATATTCTCTTTACCTTTCTAATTGATAACCAGTCTCACAAAGATAATGTGAAGGTATAAAAAACACAACTTAAGATCTAAAATCCAAAAGAAAGAAGTTAGTACATACCTGTATGATCGAGCAAAGGCAAAAGCAGCGGTGTGAATGTGTGTCTGTTCACTTTGCTAAGTTGTGTGAAAGTGACCAGGCACACAGTACATACACGCAAACGTGTATCCGCCGTCGAACGCGGATGTCCTTATTGTTCCCATTTTTGTTTGTTCCCTCTTTTGTTTGTACTCCCATAGGTTTTGTAAACGATCTTAATCGCGGACGATATTGTTATCTTTTGTTCTAAGGAATGTTTCGTTCGCGGTTTGAATACCCCAACACGTTCACACAGTACTGTCTCTGGCTCATACCAAAAAATAAGGGTGGGGGTCACAAATAACAGTTACTCTCAGTGAGGGTAATTGCAATGTCAAAATTTGAATATCATGCACTTTTGCACGCCAATGTATGTGTTGTGTTGTGTTGTGTTTTTTTCACCAAGATAGCAACCTGCGATGATTTTTGTGGTTTTGGTCACATCCCTGAAAACCATTTATTGTGTGCTTTAGAGTACCAGTACTCCTCTCCTAACTGACAACCATAGGACAACAATGTCTTGGGTTACTACTACAACATGTGTAGACCTACATGTACATGTACATGTACATGTACATGTACATTACATGTACGCATCATAATCTCGGAGGTAATTGTTTTGGCTGAAAATGGTTTGGTTCTTTCTAGTTTATGATCGTTGAGCCTAGAGAGCCAGCAGCTGCTCTACTGGAAGTTCTCTTGAAGAAATGGAAGCTGGACTTGCCCAAACTGCTGATCCAACTTGTGGGAGTTAGGAGGCAGGGTGAAGTGGACTATGACAAGGCAATAGGCAAAGCATTCTCGAAAGAACTGATTCAGGCCATAAGCTATACAGGTAGGTGCACGTATATGGACCTTATGCATATAGCGGCCATGCATCTTTGAGGGTTTTTGTCATTCAAATTCTGTAACATAAGCGTATTGCCTGTCCATGGAAAGTGATGTCCCATGGGTTTCCCATGGTGTCCCATGGGGAACCCATTGGACATTTTTGTTATAAAGGCGAGCATGTACAGTGTTTCCCCCAAAAAATGAAAGCCAGAATCATCAGTTTTTTTCCATTATGGGGAAAAAATTTTAAAACCAAAACGGGTACCAAAACATGAATATCTCAGCTTTCATATGAACACCCCCTGCGATGAAATGGCTTCATACTGAAAAAGTGCTTTGAAAAAGCTGTTGCAACATTGTTCAATAATAGTGAGCTTGATCTCAAGATCAGCAAAATATTGAGACATGAGAATGTGGGGGTAGTACGAAGACCAACGTTGAGACGGAGACCAAATACATGTACACCAATCTCAAAACTAAAAATGAGACTGAGACTGGTCTTGAAACCTACTACATTGAATTTCTTTGGACCTTTTGCAATCCAGTCTCTTTCGGTTTAAATTACTGACATTTATAAAATGGCAGACTGATGCCAATCACAATTCTTTGTTACAGATGTGTGGCTTTTGACAAACGGTCTCCACCACGGCATCACAGAAAGCGTGGGGAAGATACTAGCAGACAGTGCTACTGAAATTGCCATGGCAACACATCATCAAATAGTGGCTATAGGCATAGTGGCTGCAAGCATTACATGCCAAATGGAAAAGTTACAGCAATCTCGGGTATGTTGGCAGTTACAAAATTTACTAAAACGTGGCATGTACACAATGTAAAGTGTACATTTTGTACTTTAATACCATCATCTTTGAATTGTGTTGGTCCCAGAAAAGTCTTTTGTAGAAATGTTTTGGAGACAGGAATTTTGAGAATGAAAAGTTTTTAGTACATGATGTACATTGTACCCACACATTTTTCAAATTGAATTTTACCTGCATCTTATAAAAAGTGGACTGGACCGGCTGTCACACTATATAAACAGAAGTTTACATTATGTTTTGTGGTTCATGTACATAGTTTGACCTATTGCAGTCAATGTTTGAACCATGCCTTATGAAACCTTGCCCAATCATGTACATCAACTGTAATTGGATGTGAGATGAGTGGAAACAAAGACAAGAAAACAGTCTCAAACAAGTTTGTATAGGAGTTGTCAAAGAAGTGTACATGTAGCTACATGTACATAAACTGTGTACACAATTGGTGAACTTATTGTCCAGTTGTCATTTGCACACTATTAGCGCTTAGTGATGCCTGTCGGACAAACAGTTGAACTTGGGTGGGAATCAAAATTTCAACCTCCAATTGTAAGCAACTACACTACAGAAAAAGGCACCCAATGAGTACCCATATCACACTGTATAATTTGTGCATTATCACCACAATAAGGTACTGTACATGTAGCAACAGAAAAAAATTGGCCATTATTCACTATTAACCCCTTGCATATGGTTGACCCAAATATGTGCAGATTGAAAATTGCCACCTGGCCAGTTAACGTCTATACACGCCAATTTGTGCATTTTCAATCCATTATTGGGATATTGTGTACATTAATGCTTGGCTGCAAAAACCTCTTGTTTTCGTTTCACTTGGCTGCATAACCTGGCCTGGCGCCCCAGCGCCCTCATGAAATACCTGGTATGCCCGGGTTCAAGGGATCTTCTTAAAGTGATCTGTAACGTTGATGGATGCAATTTACAGGAATTTTAACGTAATTTGCTACAGTTCATTTTGTTTATAATGCAAAGCCACAATCATGGGTACACCCATTTTGGTGTCCATGTTATGAACAACATTTTGAAAAATAATGATGTAAACATTATTTGAGATTACGCATGAATCGGCCATCCAGCTTTATGTCAACTTGGAATTTTTCATAGAGCTATATTCAGCATTGCTCTGTCGTCCATAATGGTGTCTTGGTAACAAAAAGTGGCTGTGTATTTAGGTGTTGTATGTATAAACACAAACCTATTTCATTTGTTCAGAAAATCCCCAAACTGACACATACAGTTACGCCCCAATACCCATGTCAAATTCGGGGTATTTATGAATCATTCTATTTATTATTTCTACTTTTTATGCAAAATATATGTAGATTTTTACATGCCAACTAGAAATCATTAAATAAAGCCTAGTTTCCACCAATCCAGCTTTTATGTATGAGAGAAAAGCAAACTACCAGATTTTTCAAAGGGTATGAATAATTTGGGGCATAACTTACATGTACTATACAACTAGATTCAAAAGATTTTCTGCTGCAAATGCTTATCCTTGTGAAAAAAAACCCCACAAAATTCCAGCTACATGTACAAGAATGCTAATTTATGAACAAGAATTTGAATGCACAACTTTTTCCCTTTTTAAATGAGTCTTCCGTAGTGAAAAAAAAGCTGGTACATGTACATGTAAAACAGACCTTGAACAGCTGTTTCATGGAAAACAATTTTCCATGGTGAAAACAATGTAGTATAGGCTATATATCCAGAGGCATAAATAACAAACTGTCATTGAAAGTAAATATGTCAACAGATATATGACAGACTTCTCCATGCTTGTATATCAGGGTGGACCTGTGGAATATCGGTTTGAATCTGCCAATCAGGATGCTGGTAAATGCTTGCTAGATCCTAGCCATACACATTTCATCATAGAAGATGATGAAGGACAACTAGATGGTGCTGCACCACCACTATGTGATGCAACACCACTATGTGATGCACTCATCGATAGCATCACACAGTGCAAGATACAGCAGAGTAGTGGTAAGTTTAAAAGGTTCAGGAGAAATTGAAATAGGTAAAATTATGTGTATTGTTTTTGGTGTTTTAGTAATTTGTCACGACTTGGGGGAGAAGAAAAGCATGGGGTTATGCTCAACCTCAAAAATATACACAGTTCTGGCTGTGAAATTCCTTTGTTTTAACCATAATAAAAAAACAAACGATTTCAAAGTGATATACCTTTTCCTATGTGCAATATTAAAAGTGAACTTTTAAAATGTGGAAAAATAAACAATTAGTATGACAAATCACGAACTGCAAGTTTTTATATTAGCCTCAACTGTATGATTCAATAGCACTGTTATGTGGGCGTGTCTTAATTCACCTACTGGTATCTGATTGGTTAAAGCATCTTGTATAGGCCTAATGTTGAGCACCTTTGTTAAAGACTTATAGGGATGTTGGCCTATAAAAGGCAGAGCTGAGTAGAATAAAACTCACTTCTTCATCAGGGACCAAGGAAGTCAAACCAGTCTCTTGTGTCTAATTAATGCTTGATTGTCTAATTAGAATTAGTTAGAATTTATTAGAGGGGTGATCCACGGTGATCCACATCCAATCCACCAGTCATCCTCCCATCCACTAGTGATCCGCCCAAATCCAGCCCATCCACTAGTGATCCACCCAAATTCACCCCATCCAGCAGTGATCTACCCCAAATCAACACCAAATCAATCCAAACTACCACTGATGTATGAAAGGGCACCACTACTGAAGCATCACCGGAGCTGTGGCATTCAACCGCAGGTGCTGACGTCATTAGACCTGGCAGGGCTAGGAACAACTTATTGGCTACGCACGTTACATTGGTGGCAGCGGTGGAATCCATCGTGGTGATTAGCAGTAGAGGAGCCTAGATACGGTCGCAGGAGAAATGGACCGTCGGGATAGGATCCTGGAAAGGAGTTGAGACTCCGGAATACAAGGGAGTAGTGGCTACTCCAGGGAACCAGTGAGTATGGCATACTCTCAGACACCAAGAAGTGTGATGAGCAGGGCAAGCATAACATTGCAGCCTGTGGTGACACCATCACCTCCAAGGTTGACGCTGATAGTGTCAACCGCAAGTTTCCAGCTGGGGCAAAGCTGTAAAGGTGTAACAGCAATGCTGGGGGCAACTGATGAACAGACAAGGGGCATCCAGTGGGATACCCAAAAAACTTCCCCTGCAGGCGGGGAAGGTTGGAGAAATGACATCATCGTCAATCTAGACATCATTGCCGTCTCCTTGGTCGGGGTATATGTCCACACCAGTGGATTCGGGACCAAGGCTGGTGGAGGCGCTGGCTTATCAAGATTTTGTGGGTCGGTACCAAACCGTATCTACGCCGAGCAGTGCACCCTGGCAGAGACAAGTAGACCCACTGCTGCAAGATGGTCTTGCAGGTTCAACTTACGTCTACAACTCCGAGTTATGTCGCTCTGCTTACGGCGAATGATGCAAGATGTAATTTACAGCACCAGTTTCGCGAAACTCCACAACAGCACTTGGTCACGGCACCGACAAGTATGACAGCGGGAGTCATGAGCACTGGGTTGGGGCAGGTTAGTCAGCCAGTGTTGAGGCAAGGAGCAGCAAGGCTCTCATTTAAGCCAACTGACAAAGTTCCAACTGTGTCACAGGGAGTGGTACCAAAGATTACATCAGCCGTAGGGGCTAGGGTGGATGGCAGAGTCCACAGGAAACCAAGCATAGTTCCAGACCGATTCTCAGGGGATGTCCCATGGAGAGGACTACAAGGCCCACTTCGATTCTTGTGGGGTCATCAATGGCTGGTCAGCTGAAGAAAAGGCCTACTTCCTAGCAGCCAGTCTGAAGAGCCAAGCACAACAGGTGTTAGGGGACCGGGTCTTCGGTGATGTGCTAAGCTATTTGGAGCTCACAGAGAGACTGGAGAGGAGATATGGGCCTGGTGAGCAAGCTGAAACGTTTTTAGCGGAGCTGCGAAGCAGAACAAGAAAAACGGGTAATGGTTTGCAAGAACTTGGGCAGAGCATACGTCGGCTGACAGAGCTGGCGTATCCGGAGCTCCCAAGAGACAGCAGAGAGCGTCTGGAACGAGGGCACTTGGTGGAATATTCAGGGCCCATCCCAAGACATTGGACAAGGCTGTTAGAGCAGCATTGGAAACGGAGTCCTTTCTGAATGCAGAGAGACAGCGGCAACGAGTCCAAGGTGGTCGGTTAGATAGAAGCCCCAGGACGACTAGACAAGTGGAAATCGTTTCCAGTGATGAATTTGCACAGCAAAAAAGGGCAATGTCGGAACAGTTAAAGATATTACATCAGATGATGTCGGGATTGACTGAAGCGATAAAGCAAGATGCTCCTCAACGAGTTCAGATGGAGGGGGGAGCGACGGCGGAAGCCAAGCTGTTTCAATTGTGGAGAACCTGGGCACTTTAAAAGGGATTGCCCCAAACTCAACACTTACCTGCAGTCGGGAAACGATACGGGACCCACCCAGCGGCAGTGGCGTAGCCAAGGGGGGGCAAGGGGGGGGGGGGGGGGGGGCAAGGGGGGGGGGTGTCAAGGGGGTGGACACTGCCCCCCCCTGTGGGAACTCTTGCCCCCCTCTGGACAATTGGGATATGCGTTACTATAGCGAATTTCCCCCATTGAAAATTGCCATGCCCCCCGTTTGCCCCCCTCTAGGAAGAGCCTGGCTACGCCACTGCCCAGCGGGTCATGGGAAGGTCCAGAGCAGAAGCAGACCCAAACAAAGTGGTGGTCGTGGAGAAAAATTAAGAGTAAAGGAGGATGGTCTGGTCGGAGTATCAGTTCAGTCGCATCCAAATGAAATAGGAGCACTTCACGGAATATATGTGCAAGACACATCGGCGAACATTCTTTGCCATTTCTGATTGACACAAGATCTTCAGAGACACTGATTGGTTTCACAGAGTATAACTTGATCAAAGGAGTTCGACCCAGTTTGGTGCCGATTAGTGATGTAATCCGCAAGGCGGATGGTAAGCCACTAACAGCTAAAGGGAGTGCCCTGATGGAGATACAGATAGGATACTGTGCTGAAGTGGAGGTCATTGTGGCGCCAATCAGAAATAGGGGCATATGAATTTTATGCTGACCGCTGGCTGTACCCTGGACCTGACACAAATTCAACTAAGGATCGCGGAGTACACTGTACTGCTTTGTGATGGCGAGAGAACCAGTTCTGTTATAAGATCCGTGCTGAAAAGACAACCAGGATTCCACGGGGGCATGAAGCAATCATCACAGGAGTCCTTGAACAACAGACGGAACTTGAGGGATTGGGAATGATCGAGCCCACCGACAGAAACATCTTGACTGGAAGAGGGTTACTAGTTGCAAGAGTACTGGTGGATGCGAGAGTTAACAGCTACATAATTCGAGTGTAGGGGCAAGCGTTGCGACAGTCAGTAAAGGAAGTACAGCAGGCACGCTCACAGTCATAAATGAGGAAGACGTTAAGGTCCCTGGGGCATCGGTAACAATAATGGAGAGGGCGGACAAGGGATCAAGAGAAGGACTTAGCAGAGATTGGAGGGAAGTACCAGCACATATTGTAGAACTCTACCAGCAGAGTGTAAGCCACCTATCGGATGATGCTGACAAGGAAAAAGTCAAGAAACTTCTAGTGGATTATCAGGACGTATTTTCCAAAGGTATGGATGACCTTGGCAAGATAGATATTGTCCACCACGGCATCAGGGTTGATGAAACAATGCCAATTCGCCAACGTGCAAGAAGACTTCCTCTCTGGCAGCGGGCGTAGGCCAATGAGCAAGTTCGGGAAATGGTGCAGAAGGGGATAAGAGCCATCTAGCAGCCTGTGGGCATCACATGTAGTATTAGTAAAGAAGAAAGACGGCTCCACTCGGTTTTGTGTGAATTATAGATCTCTCAATGCTCATCACACCTTGAAAGACCCTTACCACATACCTCGGGTTGACGACAGTTTAGATTCACTGGCCGGTTCCCAGTGGTTCTCAACCCTCGACTAGGCTAGTGGATACTGGCAGGTGCAGCTGGACAACGATGCAAAGGCGAAATTGGCTTTCGTGACGAGAAGTGGGCTGTATCAGTGGAATGTAATGCCATTCGGTTTATGTAACGCCCCCGCTACTTTTAAGTGGCTGATGGAAAGGGTTTTCGCTGGTCTTCAGTGGGAAAACCTTCCTTTTGTACCTGGATGACATAATAGTGTTCGCCGACACTGTGGAGGACGAAGTAGATAGACTAGGAGAGGTTTTCCAAAGGCTCAGGAAGGCCAATCTCAAATTGAAGCCTAGGAAGTGTAGTCTCTTCAAGCAGTCGGTCATCTATCTTGGCCATGTTATATCCAGAGACTGGGTATCCACAGATCCTGAGAAAGTCAGAGCAGTAGTCGATTGAGTGGCCAGTGCCTCGGTCTCTACCAAGGATGTGAGGAGCTTCATTAACTTGGCACCCTACTACATATCGGATCTTTCAGTGGACAGATGATTGTGATATGAAGTGGCCTTTCAGACACTGAAAAGATCACTGACGGCTGCACCCATCCTTGCGTACCCTAAGGAAGTGGGAGAGTTTATCCTGGACACCGCCACAAGCAACACTGGCATTGGGGTAGTTCTCTCTCAAAGGCAGGGTGGGGAAGAGAAAGTCATCGCGTATGCCAGCCGCACGATGTCAAAACCTAAGATAGAGGAACTACTTCGTGACCAGAAGGAAGCTTTTGGCAGTTGTCACGTATGTAAAGCACTTCTGTCATTATCTCTATGGCCAGAGGTTCGTAATCCGCACTGACCATGGTGCATTATGATGATTAATTAACTTCCATGACCCAGAAGGCAGCTTGCAAGGTGGATGGAGATTCTGAGCAAATATGACCTGATTGTCATCCAACATCGAGCTGGGCGGGTGCATCAGAATGCGGCTGCACTCTCAAAAGCCATGTGAACAATGTGGTAGAACCAACACTGAGCCAGATGGACTCGAAGCGGAGCAAACCCAGATTGTAAAAGAGTCTGAGGAGGATCTCGAGCGTGGCAGCAGAATGATTGCCATCATAGCAGAGCAAACCCCGAGTGGAAAAGAGTCTGAAGGGGATTCAGATCGTGGCACCAGGATGGTTGTCGTCATGCCAAAGTGGACTCCACAGCAACTACGAGAGGAGCAATTAGCAGACTCCACAGTTGAACCTATACTAAGGGCGAAAGAGGATGGTGATAACAGATCAGAATGGGAAAATATAGCTACTTACTCAGCACCGAGCAAAACATATTGGGCACAATGGAAACAGCTCAAAGTTCGGGAAGGAGTCCTATATGTAGGCGACATGAGTCGGATGACGGAAACCGATACAAATGGCAAGTCATATTACCGACAAACTTCAGAGAAGATGTCCTGGCGGAACTTCATGACAGCAAAACCGCACGACACCAAAACCGCACGACACCAAGGGGTCCGCAAGACCCTTAACAAAGTTCGGAAAATGTACTATTGGTCAGGGATTTCGGCCGACGTGCGCGCCAAGATCCGTAAATGCACAGTATGTGCCAGAAGAAAATCGCCTGGAAAGAAACCCCGGGCCCTGCTTCAGCAGTACACGGTGGGGGCACCAATGGAAAGAATCGCTCTCAAAATTATGGGCCCTCTTCCCAGGAGTGAGAGGGGCAATGCATATGTGCTTGTAATAGGCAACCAATTCACAAAGTGGATCGAAGCTACTCCCTGCTGGACCAGAAAACTACAACTGTAGCAGAAACCTTGGTGGAGCAATTCATATGCCGGTATGGTTGCCCAAAGGAAATACACAGCGACCAGGGGACAAACTTCCAGTCGGCTGTGTTCAGGGAGGTACGGGTATGTAGACTTCTAGGAATAGATCAAACAAGAACCTGCCCCTGGAATCCCAAGTCGGATGGTTTAATAGAAAGTTTCAACCGGAGTCTCATCAATCTGGTTGCCCCATTCGTGAGACAAGATCACCAACATTCGGATGCTAACTTGGCATATTCAATGATGGCGTATACGAGTGCAGTTCAAGAAAGTACGGGGGATTCACCATGTTTTATGCTCATGGGACGTGATATATCCTTACCTCTTGATGCACCGACCGAGCTTCCAGAAGATTGTGATGACCATCTATCAACCGATTATGCACAGAATCTTCGGCAGAGGATGACAGCATGAAAACCAACCTACGACGGCAAAAGCGCAACTATGATCGCCATGTAGCCGGTAACAAAATAAATGTTGGGAAGTTCGTGTGGTTGCACAACACAGCCCGCAAGAAAGTGTTGTCTCCAAAGCTTCAATTCAAGTGGCTGGGGCCATACTTAGTTACAGAACAGCTGTCTGACGTGACTTTCCGGATACAGGAGAAGCCGAGATCGAAGGCAAAAGTTGTGCACTACGACAACTTGAAGGTTTACACTGGTTTACAATGGCAAGTATGGCAAGCTGAACAGAGGGCGAAAAGCCCCACAGAGGAGGAAGACAAAGTTGAAGATGATAATACTGGAGAGATGGATTCATCGGGGGATGATCCACAAATCATACCAACAGAAGGCGCAGATGACTACACAACCCATCATCAATCCATATATAGGCAGCTCTGCCACTAATGACGACTCCCTGGAAATTGATATATGTACTCCCACTAATCCGCCAGCATCAATCCCGACAAAATAAACCGACAGTGCCACGGTGGCGACGGAAGGTGAAGCCGAAAATGATCCTTCAAGTCTCAAAGTATCACAGCGCCGATATCCGCATACGCGACGTAGAAAACCGACTGGATTGCAAGACTACGAGGTTTACATGTAGCAACTAATCATCACGGGCGCCCTCATTCGACGAAACAATGCTTGTACCATGCTTCGTCTGTTTCCCAATCTTGGCATATATTATACAAATAATGAATGTTTATTAGTGGGATGGTAAGAATAATTTCATGAGGTGACAGATTGAATGTTCCATTCCACGAGGCTTCGCCTCGTGGAATGGGACATTCCATCTGTCACCGAATGAAATTATTCTTACCATTGCACGAATGTGAAACATTCATTATTTGTTTTATACAACGCCTGAATAAATCAGAGAGATTGCATGCATGGATTTCTTGGTGTAACGTTACAACGTGCCGTTTACCTTCTCAGTCCCGCATAAAACCGCGAAAAAAAATTGTCGATTTCCGAATCAGTTAAAGCTTCAATTGTTGTTCCTGCGTGTCTTGCAAATTCATCTAATCGTTTCACCGCATATTTGATTTGTCTCTTTGTATTTGGAGCGTCAGCATCGCCTACGAGTTCCAATATTTCGTCGTCTGTTGGGAGAACAAACCGCGGCAGTTCCGGAAACTCGCCCGCCATGTTGTGTGAATGACAGCCCTGTTGTAGCGCCACCATAGTGACCGTGAAATTTGGGAAATTCTTTTGGTTCTATCGATGCGCGCGCACCGTTTGATAGAACCATGTGATAGAACGTTTTGGGCGGTGCAGGTTCGCGTCGTGTGATGGGTTGAATAATTCAATGCACGTGATCGACGATCCACCAATCGGATGGCTGGGATTTATTCAGGTGTTGTATAATATATGATAGCGACCTTTCCAAGAAATATTGCACCATACAAGATTGTACATGTAGTTAGTTAGAGTTTGAGCTTCGTTCGTGCAACATCGATTTAAACCTTCTCTTGAGACATCCGCTCATCCACCTTCTGTGATCCACATGTGGATGAGTTCTCCGTGGATTGAGCGACCAGATTGAATACCGGTAATACACCTATCAATTGATTCCCCCACCCATTCCCAGGTGGGGATTTTGTCACTTCAAAAGTGACAATCCCCACCTCAGAGGTGGGGTGGCCGGGGGGGGGGGGGGGGGGTGTGACACTTGATAGGCGCGGTAAGCTCAATGTAATGTGGGAACATAAACATGATTAAATAATTGAAAACAAGATCAGAGATGGAAGCTGATTATTAAACCTATTGTTTGATTTACAATCCATGATGTCTTAACCCTGACAGTCCTCAATTCTCAGATGATGATTTTCCACACACCCTAGGGTTATTAGGGTAACGGTTTGTACATTGTATGCAATCTGTTCTGACTCTAAGAAAATAAACTTTAAAAGAAAATAAAACATACTGTACATGCCTACATTGTGATATTTATGGTGGCTTCATTAAATAGTTTTATTCCACTATGGTTGTGTAGAGTGGGGGGGGGGATTCCAGTTATCAACTTGAATGAGAAAAGTGCAGTATGATGGTGATGCTGGAGATTTTAAGACAAACTATGTATTCTAGAAAAGAATATGATAAATGAAAGGGATTTCAGTACTGATTTCATGACCAATTGTGTGTGGTTATACTTGACTTTCAATGATTGTCATTTAACTTGACTTATTTAAAACAAATGTTTTATGCAAATTGTATAATGGTAAAACAAATTTTAAAAATCGATTTAAATCAAACAAATCTAATTTAAATTTGTTAAATCTGTTTTTTTAATATTATTTTTGTCATCAACCCTGGTAGGTAGATTTGTCACTAGCAAGCAAAATTCGAAGTGACATGATAAAAAATAATGCGGAAAAGCCCTATGTTCTGTTCAGCGAAGAGACATAGACCTCTAGTTGTCTTTACAATCATAACAAAATTTGGATTGCAGAAAATAATTTTGGAAAAATTTCAACCTACAGTTAACATCATTGTAGAATATCTTGAAACAGCAAATGTCTGGTCTTTCCTATATCTCGTGGATTTTTCATTTTCCTCAAATCTCATCCCGGGCATGGTATTTAGATTTAGGACAAGTGGTGGCAAAATGAATAAAGTGGCAGTGGCAAAATAACTTGTGGGCCGCCCTGCAAAAAAAAACCCTTGTGGAAAACTATGGCCTGCCTAATTAATGTACCAAAATATTCAAATTGTTTGCTTCTTTAGCATTGGTCCCAGTGGTGTATGTACTGTTTGGTGGAGATGGAGACAGCTTATTGGCAATCTACAATGCTGTGGTCATCAGGAATATCCCTGTCATCATAGTAGATGGCTCTGGAGGTGTAGCTGACCAGCTAGCTGGGTTTGTCAATCAATCTGGTCAAGCAACCAAGAACAGGTATGTGCACAATAAAGCACTTGCATGATAGAAGGCAACTGCAACAGTTCATTTTATACAAAATGTTTGAGTGCAAGTGCATCGGAAGGAGTATTTTCATGAATTGAAAGATTGACTGTTACCTTCAACGAGATGTAGCCAAGTTGAATGGAACAGTCAATCTTTCACCAAATGAAAAACAAATCCATTATTTGTTTTATACAGCACCTAAATAGATGCTTGTCATTTGATGTTTTATGAAAAAATATTTGCAATCGACTGTTAGTACGGTCGGTCAAATACATTGTACGCGTAATGCTGCAATCTCATAGCAATAACAAAGTTCATGCTCTGTAATTTCTGCGATATCCAAGCGCGCGTGCAATGGAGCGAAACGAATGGAACCAAAATGCATGTTAAATGAAACCAAATTGCATGATGTATGACATAAATCATACAATAGAGTATTTGTCAATGAAACGGCAAATAATTCAATGTTATGTGACTAAATTCCACCAATCAAATGACAAGGATCTATTTAGGTGTATAAAAGATGATATACTTATTATTTTAGGTTCAGGCGACTCAACCAATGTGTGCAGTAAATGGAGAATTTCAAAAGAAGGAACATTTCTGTTCATTTGGAGCACAATTAAGCCTTTCTCAAGTATACATTAAAAGCGTGATTATGCATGTATACATGTACGTGTAGACAGACATTACCATACAGGATAACCTGGTATTTCCAGGCTGTTCTTATTAGCAACAGTACATATATGTGTTCCCGATATCCACAGGGGATGTGGATAGCCAGAAAGTTCCACGCATTAAATGCCCCCTTAATATTCCCATTATGGAATTATTATAAAGAGCTATCCCGTACGATTTCAACTTATAAGATTCTTATAAGTGAGTCAGAATCTGATAAGATTCTTATAAGAATGCACAGCAAGTAATTAAGAAATTGTTAATTCGAAGTAAAAAAATCAGGTAAGATTCTTATAAGAACACACAAGGTGTAAGAATTGTGAACAATTCTTATACGATTACTAATGCAGTAGGTACATTTGTCACACTTAATGGATTTCTTATAAGATTGCTTCCCCAATTTTCTGATTTCCTCATAGAACCAGCACTTTGGCACTAACTGCTAATTAAATTACTTGTGAATGGGAATTGCAATGTAACCGCCCTAATACTGGTGGTACATTACACCACATCATTTGGTGCACTTGGTACTCTTTGGTGCACACAATTGCTGCACCATGCAATCACTGAATAACAGCACACCACACACTCTGAACCCAATCACTAACCAAACAGAATGGCACCAGAAAATCTTTATTTATATTAGTGCAACAGAAGTGCACCCCCCCCCCCCCCCCCCCCCCCCCCCCCCCAGCATTACACCACATAAGCTTCTCTCACCAACACCAAAAGTACAAATGACGTACACCATCAGTCTCAAAAGAATTTCCAGGACAGGTGTCTCAGCAGAAATTTATACACCACAAATGTTTACAGTGCCCGATGTTCTCAGCACAAGTGTGACACTCACAGCAGAAATTTGTACACCACAATGCCCTACATGTACATGATTCTCAGGCTATTTAAGAAATCTTTTAGAATCTTATGAGGCATTATAAAGCAAGTATAAATCATGAAATAGGAAATACTTTGAGAAAGAAATCTTGTGGCATTAGAAAACTAGAGGCAACTTGAGGATAAACTAATATTGCAAATTTTACCTACTTTTGGCAGTACTTGGATAAAAACTGTACAAACACACCATAGTTTCATCATAGTTCATAGTTTCATCATCTTCCTACCTCCATGATCCTGCATATGAGTTAAATGACCAAATTATTCTATGGAGCCTGTATTCGAGTTTAACAGGAAGTGTATATAGACCCTGTACAGACCAAAGCCTTGATGGGTGTTACCAGTGTTGTAGGTCTCGAGACCGGTCTCGAGACCAGTTTTTCCTGGTCTCGGTACCCTGTGGTCTCGGTCTCGGTCTCGGTCTCGGTCTCGGTACCCCGTGGTCTCGGTATTTTGCTGGTCTCGGTATCGAGACCACCAATATTGTATACAAACAGCACATGTGCAGAATCGATTACAGCACGCTCGACTCGACTCGACTCGAGATGTATAATTGTGCAGTATATGACAACTTCTTGTTTACAGAATCGATTACAGTACGCTCTACTCGACTAAAGATTTATAAACGTGCAGTACATGACATGATGACAACCTCGTTTCTTTGCCGTGTACGCGTGCCCAAACGTACATGTAGCGCATTAGCTTCATGTATGGGAAGTTGGGAACGACATGCTCAAATACACGAACTACGTGTACGTGTGGTATTACGATCAGCGGCGTGTACTCTATACCGCGTTTCTAGTACAGCTGGACATTGTTTTTTCGAGTCAAGATGTCGATATACATGTAATGTAAACATGTAACCGGATAAATGGTCAGTTAACCGTGTAACCGCAGCCTTATTCTTGATGTCAATAAATACGGTTTACTTGTACATGTACATTCCTTTGCACATAGGCTAATGCATATGGAAATTTGTGATCTTTTTGCATTCTTTTATTATGTAAATGACATACAAGGTCTCGAGGTCTCGGTCTCGGGCCATTAGGTCTCGGTCTCGGGCCATTAGGTCTCGGTCTCGGTCTCGGTCTTCTCGGTCTCGGTCTCGGACCATCAGGTCTCGGTCTTGGTCTCGGTCTCGGACTTCGGGGTCTCGACTACAACACTGAGTGTTACATGTATCATCATCAGTGTAGCAGGGCCACAATTATGACACAACTAGTGACTTTGTTGCTTGCATAAACAGTCAGTGTGGGAAATTTGAAATCTGCACTGCAGTCATCAGTTGAATGTCTAGTGCAGTTACATGCAGGCTCATGGCAGAAATTGTATAAAACTTGATCAAAATCATGGATATTTGCATGGCATTCTTGCCTGTGGACATAATTTACTGCTCAATGTACACACTCCCAACTTGTACATGACGTGTAAAAAAATACACTGGTGATTGCTGGATGGATGGACAAGTGTTTGGAATTGACAATTTGATGGATAAACTCACAACTTAGTACATTTTTAGCAACGTGTTGAACCAATTTATTGTCAACACGCTCACATGCTGTAAGTGCGGTAAGTCTACAATTATTACTATTGCTTACGCAATTTTATTTTTGCTCAATATTCTGTCAAGATTGTCCCCAATTTGTTGCTTTGTGTTAGTGATAACAAAACAGTTGTGACCGCCATGACCGTACTGCTTATAAACGGTTAAAGGATTGAACATGTAATGAAATTATGAATTAGCCATGCAGTAAGCTGTCTAAATTTCAAATGAAAAGGGGAATTTTTTTTCTCAAAATATGATGGCTTTCTATATTTTCATTGACTAATTTCTGGTGAACAGTATGCGTGGGCGACTAGTGAATTTCAATAGTCGCGGCGACTATTGAAAAATAGTCTCGACTAGTCGCGACTAGTAACCATTGTTTATTCATCCATTAATACAGCTGAGAATGCAACAATACGTGTGGGTCTGCCCTTGAATTTGAGGCAGTGTCACACTTTCGTGTTTATACTTTTCTAAACGGATTATGAAAATTTATGAGTCAGTTTTGTAAGATCAAACTTATTTTGATATTATTATCAGTTAAATGATTCACGAATCATCATTGCAAAGAATTCTATGAATGGTTGCTTACATGGACAAGCTGTCCTTGCGGGAACAAGGCTAGCTAATTGCTTGGCAGTTTCGCATGCCCCGCCGTGCGAGCCGCAAACGCACGCCCTTACCGTTCAGCCACCTATTGTCGACATCTCAGGGGTGTATACAAAGCGACCTGTTGTGCATGAGTCTCCATGGCCTAGACAAGCCGCATGCCTGGCCTAGTGAATTCAGATCCTTCCATTTTGTCGGTGGGGGGGGGGGGGGGGGGGGGTGGGGGGTAGCAGGTAGCAGGTAGCAGGTAGCAGGTAGCAGACGAAGGGAAATAAAGTCTCTATAATACTTTTCATAAAAGAAATATTGTGCCTGTTTTGTATTTGACGGACAACTGTCTGCTTCATAATACTTTTAAAATTCATATGGGGAACTATTTAATTTAAAAAGCAACCCCGGGAAGTCGTTGCGTGGCATTGTATGTTGTATGGAGTCTACCCGAATGCAATGGGATCCACCATTAACATCAGAGGTAAACATTAGGCCTATACATATTTTGTAAAATAAAATCGATACAAGTTGTGACAAATAAAGCTAAGAAGGTTGGATCACAGTGTATTGTATTTTGTTACTATACGAAAACATCTTTTATTTCACATACATGCAATACTCGAACCAGTGAAATAAAAAAATAAAAAACGAATCGGAGCAGGGTTCGCCCCGAACATGAATAATAATTTCACATACACATGCATATACTCGCACCAGTGAAAAAAACAACCAATCCTCATGCTTTACAATAAATCGGAGCACCATGCAGGGTTCGCCCCAAACATGAATAATAATATGTCTGCAAATTGAGGTTGCATTTTGGCGGTCATGGGCTTCCCTTTCTATTTCTATGGTTCTCTTATTTTTTTGGCTTGAAGGAGAGTCGCTCGGTCGAAAAAAAATCTCGGGTAAAAAAATACTCGTTGAACCATGGAGAAAGCACATCTGTTAGCGGCCCGGTTTTTCTGCTACAAAGATCTCCTGACAAGTGACAATTGGATGGACACATCGTTATGTATGTAACAAACTCTGCAGACAAGTGGGGTGTACAGTACATTTACGTCTCTGTACGTACGTGTATACACGTAATATAACCGCATTGGCCCTTCCTGTCGCCATGTGCGTGAATACACCCATACAACACAGTGTACGTTCGTTCAATGAGTGTCTCTGGTGATTGCACTTGTGAATTGGCAGTGCGTGCAGTATGTTGTGACTGTTCGAGTCACTTCGGAATGCAGCGCGCGTTGCGTAGCGACTATTAATAGTTGCGCGGCCGTGTTGTTTGTAAACGAGTCGCGACATGCTGAACACTAGTCGCCGAATAGGACTAGTCGACTATCTGAAAATTGATAGTCGCGGCTACCAATTCCTTTTAATAGTCGCGACTAGTCGCCCACGCCTAGTGAACAGCTAGACAACTAATACTAGAAAACTTTGCAGTTTTTTTGTATAATAAATTATTTGTGATTTAAAAAAATTTCAGACAGACTCAAAGCCCCAGTCCCACTAGGACCTGTGATTTTCCACGACCAGTTCAGTCGTGCGACAAGGCCAGTCGTGGGTAGTCGTGGATATTTCCTGCGATTTGAGCCTAGCAGCCACATTGTAAGACCAGTCGTGCAACCTGTAGAAGACTTGTTGCCGACTGATAGCACCACTAATCGCACGACTGTCACACGACTACCCAAGACTACATACGAGTGGTTAGGTCCTGTCGCACGACTGGCTACAACCAATCGTGCGACAGGTGCCGACTGGCTGTGACTGATCATGCAACTGGTAGTGACTGGCTGCGACCGGTCTTGACAGTCGTGCAAATGGTGGTGCGACTGGTGCCTGATGTGGGTCTTCAGATACAGCATTTGCAGCAAGAAGATATCCACTTGAAGAAGTTATAATAACAATTTGGTGATGTGTGTGTATAAATCATCATGTGTAATCTAACCACAGCTATCCAGGCATTACATTCAGCTATTTTTCACTGCAAGTTTCTTACACATGTTACATGTTAAAAGAAGTGGAGTTCATATATATCCTGGTTATGTATAAATAGATGCATTAAAACAATTTTTTCTCTCGACTAAGCTCAGCAGTGGATTGCTTTCAACTTGTAGAGAATAAAAAAATATATATAAAAAATCACAGGTTTAATTGGATTTTCAGGGAAAATGTTGAAAGGCAGAGATCCCCAAATTGCGATCAGCCCAATAGTTTGTGTGGCCCCAGTCCTTCCTCTTAGAACTACATGTACCACCTGTTGGATATCCTTTTCTTTTCTTTTTTTGAGGAGGCTTTGGAACTTGGCGGTGCATTTGGCGACAATGCCATTTTCTATAGCTAGACTGATCCCTCGTGCCTGGCCTCGTGCCTGGCCTCGTGCCTGGCCTCGTGCCTGGCCTCGTGCCTGGCCTCGTGCCTGGCCTCGTGCCTGGCCTCGTGCCTGGCCTCGTGCCTGGCCTCGTGCCTGGCCTCGTGCCTGGCCTCGTGCCTGGCCTCGTGCCTGGCCTCGTGCCTGGCCTCGTGCCTGGCCTCGTGCCTGGCCTCGTGCCTGGCCTCGTGCCTGGCCTCGTGCCTGGCCTCGTGCCTGGCCTCGTGCCTGGCCTCGTGCCTGGCCTCGTGCCTGGCCTCGTGCCTGGCCTCGTGCCTGGCCTCGTGCCTGGCCTCGTGCCTGGCCTCGTGCCTGGCCTCGTGCCTGGCCTCGTGCCTGGCCTCGTGCCTGGCCTCCACTACATCACTGAGTTATGGGGGCCTGGCATTTTAATCTTGATGGGAGCTTTTGCCACAAAAGTAGGGCCGCACTTTATAGGGCCAATGATTTCCCATATCAGAAGAGTGAAAATTCCGTTTTCAAAAATTATAAATTCCGTTTCGGGCTGAAAAATTCCATTTCACATTTTTTTTTAATACATAAAAGTGCATTTTAAACATGCACCATTTACAGTCGTTCAGTTGGAACACGGGAACATTGCCAAAAGATTGCTATTTTAGCAACGGCCAATCTATTTAAAGAAGTACATGTAGTATTTAACTTCATCACAGTCAAGTCATAAATACTGCACTGCCACCACCACACACGTAAGAAACATGCAATAGTCGCATACGCCACGATGTCACACACTTCACATGATTTGTATTTCTTCAGGCCAAAGCGAAATTCATGTCCTCCATCTTTTTTTTTCACGCTAATGTTAAGTGACACAATAGGATAGTTTACGGTAGATTTTTGGATCTGGATAAGTGAATAAGCACAACATGCATTTCAATAGAGCCAAAGTTAGATGTACATGTACATGTAAACGAATGGTTGATGATTGAACGGAGAAAAATAAACTTGTCTAGAGCGTGCCGTGATTGTGATAATTTTCACCTGTGCGCTGACCGAAAGCTGCATGTACGGCGTACGTCGGTTCTGCCACTCGCTAACGGTAATGATCTCGTGACATTTATTGCTCTGATCTTGAACGCTTTGTCCCCCAACAATCATGATCTACATGTAAACAATGCTCATTTGTTATGTGGGTCATTCCACCAGGTTGGGACACAGTGTGTGACATTTATCCATATCTTTAAAAGTACTATTACATTTGATTGTTATTTCATGTAACATCAGTCTTTGGGTGGGAAATATTTTAGAAAGTTTTAAATCATGTAAATTATATTTCACCAAAATTATCATTAAAAAAATGTGTCAGTTTGACATAACCAGTTTGAAGTAACATGACACGTCCATATTTCCATTTGTGTGTTTTTTCAACACTTTAAATATAAATATGGGAAATTCACAATGTGTACTAAAAGATATACTATGCAACACAAGAACACCTTTTTATGGTAGTCAGTGTCCAAATATAGCAGAGACAGCAAGAACAGACGTGAGAGTGGACGTAACATGGACACTGTGTCCACTGTTACGTCCACACGTGCATGTTTTTATTGTTCTTGCTGTTTCTGAGCTATTTGGACACTGGCAACCATAACAAAAAGAGTTTTCTGGTAGCATTGAGTGTATTTTAGTTAGTACATATAGTAAGTTGCATACTTATTTATATAATGACAAAAAATTGAGGCAGTCTGGACGTAACATTTAGTACTAACATGGTGTGACATTTTCAACATTTATATAAATAATTATGCAAACTCACTCTGTATACTAATTACAAAACACAAACTGCAACACAAAAAACATTTGTTATGATATTCAATATCCAAATGCAGCACAACAGCAGAAATATATGTATGGTCATGGTCTAACATGGTGTCCATGTTACGTCTGCACCGATTTTTCAGATATTTTTGGACACTGACTGCCATAAAAAGGTGTTTCATTGTTGCATAGTGTGTCTTTTAATTATTGTACGTAATGAATTTCCCAAATTATTTATTAAAGTGTTGAAAAAACACAAACATTTAAATGTTGGACACGGTGTCCATGTTATGTCCATTTTTCAATAAAAATAACACACTTTTTATCATATTTTTGTTCACATGATTGAAACTTTCTCAAATAATCTCACACCCAAAGACGGCGCGGATGTCACATCAAATAACTGAATTAAATGTAATGATGGTTTTAATGATATGGTCATATAACACACTGTGTCCCAACCTGGTGGAATGACCCATATGGCATCTGTTATATGGCATCTGTTCAATCAATCATCAACAATTCGTTTTGGACTAATACATTTTACAAATATATGTTTTTTATCAATAAAATTGCAGAAGTTATTTTCTTCAGATTCAAATCCCATTTTCCGTTTTGAGGAGCAGATTCTGCGAATTCCGTCCGTTTTCCGCGATTGCGGAAAACCGTTGGCCCTATAACTTTAATCCTGAATATATTCATGTCATCCCAGTAGGGCTGTCCCAAATATACAAAATATTCGAATACTCGAATACTTTTTGGCAGGTTTGAATATTCAAAAAAAATATATATGTATGCACGTACAGTTACGACTCTGCTGCTATTTTAATAGACAACCCAGCTAACACATAACGTTGCCACAACGTTTTGCAAAGTTGTGAAAAGGTCATTTGGTAACGTTTCACGAGGACGTTAAAGCAACTTTGCTACAACATTTTACCGTTCATTTATTGGTTGTAAAAATGTTGTATATTGGTTATTTTGACAACGTCGTATAAAAGTTATCATATCACGTTGCATTAACGTTGTATGAAGGTTTTTTCATAACGTTGTCATTAAATTGTCAATATCACGTTGTCTTGACGTTGTAGTTAAGTATATTCACGATGTTACTCTGTGGTTGTAATTATGACGTTGTGATAAAGTTGTATGGAGGTTATTTCATAAACGTTGTAATTAAGTTGTGATAATAACGTTGTAATAATGTTGAAGTTAAGTAATTTCACAAAGTTGCTACAATGTTGTAATCATGACGTTGCAGTAACGTTGTATCTCAGTGTTTTTATAACGTTGTGTTTATGCTGCTATTTTCACGTTGCCATGACGTAGTTAAATATTTTCACAACGTTGCGGTGTGGTTGTATTAACTAACGTTGTACTTAAGTCGTGTGTAGGTTATTTAATAAATGTTGACATTAAGTTGTAATAATCACGTTGTTACGGCGTTATACTTAAGTATTTTCACAACATTGCTCTGATGTTGTTATAATGACGTTGTGGTAACATTGTATTTCAGCGTTTTCACAACGTTGTATTGATGTTGCAATACGTAGTGATGACGTTGTATGAAGGTTTTATCTTAACGTTGTTGTTAACTCGCAAATCACGTTGTGAAAGTGTAGTATGGTATTTTCAAAAAGTTGCTGTTATGTTGCGATTCTTAGACATATCTTTTCCGCCCATACCTGCATTCATGCATCGTGTTCCGGCACTGTATGGAGCGTACCAACTTACATAAATTTTCCCGTTTTCAGAGAAAACTAATACCACGGCGCATGTGCGGCACCGAATTCCGCATCATTTGAATCGCGGTGCTCAGTTACCGAGCGAGCGGGAGCAAGCAGCCACTATTAACGGTCGCCCTCCAGTTGATGCCCGGCTAAGTCAGGCTCCACACGTACTAATAGTATAGCTTTTCAGAGCAGCATTTCTTCAGAAGGTAGGAATTGTATATTTTCTATAAATCTTAAAATTATCAGTGACATTCTCTCGTGTAATTTCGGGAATACGATTTTTCAGTATTCTTACGTATACATGTAAAACCTTTTTCAAGCAAATCACTAAATATACTGGCAACTTTCCGAACGTAATTTACGAAAGGACAGTCTTTGTTTTTAGTTGATACTGAAAATGTTCCGTCTATTCAGATTTGTGAAGAGTACAAATCAAGGTGGGTGGGCTAGTTTGTTATTTTGAGCATTTATAGAGGAAAAAATACAAATTAGGTTCATGTAGGCCCTAACGTTCTAAGTCTTGTTTTTCCCAACATGCCCAAAGGAAACTGAGTATGATACGGATCTATGCTGGCAGATTTGCAGGCATTAATGATAACTAACCCCCTACTAGGTGCATGTAAAATCCTATTAAAATTGGAGGATTGGGACTGCTAGGGTTTAAAAAAGAACCTGTTGGCTAGTTTTTATAGCTGTGCATGGTAGAACCTTATATAATTTATTAGCAAAATGGAAAAATTTCTGACAGTGTTTAAAAACCGAGAATACCTTTGTAGTGTAGCGTACCATTGAGTCACAGGGCCTGGCCAAAAGTTCAGACACCAAATCATTCCAGCGTAAACACGGTCCTCTAGATTTCGCTGGAATGTCTAAGTACACGGAAATTGGACGTTCCGGTTAAAGCTCAAGTGTTTGGCTAGTCTTGGTTCCAAGACGTCCTTAGCGCGGTGCAACGTACAGCGCGCACGGCAGCGCCCTCTAGCTACACACACACACATGCCAAGGCCAAATCGCTAAGAACGTCTTAGGCATTTCGCAAGGGAGCGCGCGCGACCTGCTTATGCATAATTTAACAGGCGGGTCAAACGAATAATCGCGCTTGCGCACTGGAGGAAACTCATGTTTAAGTAATAACTTACTAGTCAGGTAACGTTCTGAGCAGAGTGATTCTGGACTGGCAAACAGGATTGAGAAATCTTCGGATTGTTCTAAAAATGTGATCTGGAATATCAGACGTTATCTCTGCCAATTTCAGTCCCAGATGTTCAGCACGATGTAACTGATCAACGGCCAGAGCTTTCAATGGCACGACGACAATAATCAGCACTTCTCCTGTTTGCATTCGGTTACTTTGTTCAGGAGGTACGAAACACCTCCATGCTTCGTTCATAATTCAAGAAATCTAAGACCAATGGAGCAGCTTGAAAAATTACACTCTTGCCAAATCCCGTTGGTAAACAAATCATGGCCACGTACAAATTGATGAATGGCACTGATCTGATGACTTTTTAGCTTTCCAAAGCCCAGTTTTTTGGCTGTAAAATCGATCGCTTGGTCCACGCGGTCAGAATTTTTTTCCAACAAACAACGAATAGCTTTTGGTACTGCGCTGCACGTTTATAGGTACGTACACGTAAACCCGACGTGGGTACAGAAACTAGACTAGTGAGTGTTGGCTATTTACATGCGATAATGCAGCTACGTCACACGCGCATGCAAATGCCACACATTTCTGCTCGCGATTTCGCGAGCAGAACTTGCGAAATTCCCAAGACGGTCTTAGAGATTTGGCCGTGGCGTGTGTGTGTGTAGCGAGAGGGCGCTGTCGGCCGGCCGTGCGCGCTATACGTCGCACCGCTAAGGACGTCTTGGAACCAAGTCTAGTGTTTAGCGTGATCTGTAGTGACCGCATTAAATATTAGAATTGTGTGTGATTGGGTAAGGTTCGTGGCTAGGTCAGCGTTGCTGAGAGATGAAAGAAAAATTGCCCTAACTTTTTGTAACAGCCTTTTGTAAAGTGCTTTTAAAATGTTTCCTTCAAGACCATGTGGATAACAACAAACCGTGTTCCGTTGTTTTCATTTTCTATTGGTATATTAATCTTAGAATTACTCATAATGTTTTGTAATTTGTCCCCACACTGCAGTTATGCTTCATATGAGTGCAATGGGTGGCAGGCTGTGACTGCTTGTCTACTTCATACGGCGTTTGCGGGATGCTTTTGAATCATCTCTTGTTTTTCTCCGTAAGTACATACAGTGTTGACTTTTCGATCACATCTGTATTCCTGTTAAGAGGATGAAAATAACTTTTAAAAAGTGTAAAAGGCACATGGTTTTTGGAATGAGTAAAATGATTAAGTGTTCTTTTTCCAGTCATGTGTTGAATAAAGATGCTTGACCATGCTCTCAAAAAGAATTCATTTTGCCCTAACAATTTTCAATTGGTACCGCTATATTTTATTTTATAGACAAAAAACCTTTTACCGATTTTTGGCTTTTGTCAGCCTCTGAGAAGGGCTTGGTTTTGGAATAGTTTAGAGAATTAGTGCATCCGTCAGGCATAATAATTATCTGATACATATTTTTCCTGTTATTTGTTTGTCAGAATCGCGTCATGATGAGGGACGTGCCATGTTTACAACCTTGCCGATGAATGGACCTGCACTTCTAAATCTGGATGTATTGGAATTTCTTATTAAACGGTCTGTGAAAAGAGCCTAACTCTTAAAACACATTGAATAATCTCTAAATGTAAAAGAGTGAAAAACTCACTCTCCAAAAGAGTGAGTCCCTTCTCAAACCACTCCAAAAGAGTGAATCTCTTGTAAAAAACCACTTGAAAAGAGTGAAAACCACTCGAAAAGTGTGAAATTTCCACTTTTTCAAAAAGCCATATAAGGGACAACTCTAAAAAGAGTTGTCCCTTATATGGCTCTACGAAAGAGTTTAAATTTCACTCTTTTCGGGTGGTTTTTATAAGAGATTCACGCTTTTGGAGTGGTTTGAGAAGGGATTCACTCTTTTGGAGAGTGAGTTTTTTACTCTTTTACATTAAATTTATGAAAGTTACGAGACGCCATTTTGTGGTTTCCCATTTTAAAATGCGTCTGTTTTAACTTAAATTTTCGCAATTTACTGAAAACCGATGTATACCTTCACGAAAAGAAATTACATGTACAAGTTTCATAAACCCTGTAGCAACATAAAACGATCATGTAAAAACGTTTTATATAGAATGCCAGTAGCAGAGGACGGCTTCAAAATTATGTGTACTTCATTTACGTTGTCATTTTTTATTTGTTAGATTTAAAACTCACCTCCCTATATAGCCTGTCGACGTTCAAACAGACACTGCTGTATAATTTTGCTTCAATGTAATTTGTTACCATTGTGTATGTCACTTGAATTATTTTTAATTTGAAAGAACGAAATGGTTCAACTTTTTTCAACTTTCAAAAAGGTATTTATTATGAGGATAATGGTGTGATGGGGGACTTTCATAGATGTTGAAAACCGGTAAGGGGCCCGTCGCAATTGCTTTTGGCCAGACCCGTCACATATTTTGTCAACACTATACACACTCCATCACACTATTATTCGTTCAGTTAAAGACAAGTTCATATTATTGCAAGAAAGCCAAAGTGAACGCAAATGTTTAATGTCACGGAAATTATTCCCGCATGCGCTACGAAAAGGGAGAAAATAACTCCGGTGAATTTTGAAGCGAATATTTCCGATATCTAATTCGTTTGTTTTTGCTCTTGCAGCCTGGGGTATGACCTGCATGGCCTTTAGGTCAGGTCATATTACGAACTTACTTCTTTTCTTGAATGCAATATACATTTGCAAACATCAACATTAAAATTCCCAAATTATTATGTAATATGTTTCTTGATTGTAAGTGAATAATACTCTCAAGCATCCTGAGAAATCATGACATCTTGCGTGCTGTCATTTTCAAGAAAAGTTGACTTGTTTGTATCATTTCCAACATTCTTTGTAATAAAATTAGAATGACATTAATTCCGTTTACAGCATGTATTTGATTTGTTATCGTTTGCATAAATTAACTTCAAATATCCCTATTATGTTACAGGAACGTGTCCACAGAGTTGCAATAGTTTGCCATAAAGTTGCAGTGATGTGCCAATTAAGTTGCAGTGACGTGCCCAATAAAATTGCAATTGCGTCCCATAAAGTTGCTATTACGTTCCAACAAAGTTGCAATGACGTGCCCAAAAAGTTGCAGTGACGTGCCAATTATAGGTTGCAGTGACGTCCCCAATAAAGTTGCATTAACGTCCCATAAAGTTGCTTTTAGGTTCCAACAAAGTTGCAGAGATGTGCCCACAAGGTTGCAATAACGTTTGTAAATGGTTGTAGAAACGTCCTTCATAATATAAGGTTGCTGTAACGTGATAATCAAGTTGTAATCACGTCCCCATGAGGTTGTAGAAACGTGCATATACGTTGCTGTTAGGTGCCGATTAGGTCGTATTAACGTGCCATCAAGGTTGTAATCAAGTACCAGTAAACATTTGTTTTACGTTGCAGCAACGTCCTCTTAACGTTGCGTGATAACGTTGTGGCAACGCGTGTGGGAGTCGACATTTTTCCGTTGCTGCAACGTCATTTTCCTAACATTGCCGCAACGAAAACGTGACCATGTGGCAACGTTGTCACAACGTAAAATTGTTAGCTGGGAAGTTACCGTGCTTAGCAGTGTCAAATGCTGTATTTTTTTCAACGGTTACTTTTTATGGATGGAGGTTTATTGTTCCTCTCCGGTAAAACCCTTAAGAAAATTACTGCAAAAACGCAGGCTGGAGTTCAATCATAACATTATACAAACCTGTAATGATCAGGCGGATGGAAAAAAATACCAGCGTGCTTTGCGTTACACCTTTTACCAGCACTGATGCAGCTGATGAGGCATACAAAACTTGATCGGCATGTATCAAATATTTGAATATTCGGTCAAACTCTGTTTCGAATATCGAATACTAAATTATTCGAAAATGAACAGCCCTACATCCAAGTTGGCAGTTTGTAGGAGTATACATGTATTATTATTTGACTTCTGTTTTAAAAAGCTATCATTATTTTTGAACTCAATCATAATTCTTCTACTGTTTTTATTCTCCCGGTTCTCCTCTTCCAATGATCATGCATGTCTGTCCCTACTTTGCCTATCATCCCACAGTGCTATAGGTGGAGACAACAACATGGCTAAGATGAAAGAGATCATGTCCCCGTCACGTGCTCATCTTGTGATGGTTTATAGGGAGGATCAAAAGATGGATGAAGCACTACTGCTTGCACTAATAAACGGTAAGTCCAGTGTGTATTGGAATCCTGGCTGGATAGTCTGTCTCTCATACAAGACAGATTGACCCTCCATTCCTAAACCAAGTAGGCAGGTATATGCTTACTGCCAACTTTCTCTACTTTTAAAGTTCTAGATCAGCAAAAGTTTATTTGCAGGCATTTGTATGATGTTTTGCTATAAAAAACTTGTCAGGAATTTAATATTCTTTTTATTTCCTTCCAAAAATCTGATATACTTTTTGGGCTCAAAAGCCGATGTTCTAAAATTCAAAGAATTTGATGAAAATGCCAAAATAATAAAATTCCTGTCTACAACTAGAGTGCAGTTTTAATCTAACCAGTCATCTATACAAAGTTTATACGATAAACACATACATTTTGTACATGTAGGCCAGCACTGATTTGAGTATTTTATGGTGGGAAATAAGATTTAGCAGTGACATATTACATGTACATGTACCTTCTTTACCTTCTCAAACCAAGACGGCATTTGATGAGAGTTGCTTGTTAAAAATCTGCCCAACCCCAGGAAAACCGTGAAGTGGTCCAGAATAAATGTTTTTAATGCATCCGCGGCTGTGGAAACAGGACTTTGTAACATTTAGTAGTCTGGTTTACTTTGGCGTGCAGAACTACGATGTACACTTATTTATATTTATTTATTTATAATCGGGCAAACAAGATAAAAAAACATTTTCAAAGTGAACAAAGAAACTGGCAGGAGCGGGATTCGAACCTGCGACCTCCGGGTTACCGTACCGGCGCTCTACCAACTGAGCTATCTTGCCCTATGTTGGCGGTCTCCCAAATTGTCAGTATCTTTGTTCGGGTGGGCGCTAGTTAGAAGTCATCAACCCAGAATGCCGTATAGCCAGGGATCACACCCAATTTTACGATACAACCTGGGAAGCGACATTGTGGGGATCACTCAATGAGGATACGACTTTTAGAGGATGTCGCTTCCCAGGTTGTATCGTAAAATTGGGTGTGATCCCTGGCTATACGGCATTCTGGGTTTATGACTTCTGACTAGCACCCACCCGAACAAAGATACTGACAATATGGGAGACCGCCAACATAGGGCAAGATAGCTCAGTTGGTAGAGTGTCGGTACGGTAACCCGGAGGTCGCAGGTTCGAATCCCGCTCCTGCCAGTTTCTTTGTTCACTTTGAAAATGTATTCAAATTTACCTAGTCAGTTTCCCTTGTGGATTGTTTGACGAAAGATAAAGAAACATTAAAAGACAGGCCCGTGGATTTCCCAAAAGCGAAACAAATCACTGTTTAAAGGGATCTCTACATGTATACTGCCCTCCTGTGTCTATTTCAGACCCCTTGTGTCAATGAAGGGGTTTGACAAATCTGAAAATACCCTTCACTTATTCCCATTCATGCACACTGAGTGCACATATGAATTTCAGTTGCCGTGGAGACGACAAACACTGTCACACATCATCATCATCATAGCAAACTACATAAATACAAAACTATGTTGTGTACATGTTACAGTTGACATTTTGCATATAGTAATCATGGTTAGCTGTGACTCTCTGGTCATTTTGATCGCTACTCTGTCATCACTGCATCAATTACATTTGTGATGAAAAGTTCTTCTATATCAGCATTCAGAATGGCAATATTTTGCAGTAATTTTTTTTATTTTTCAAAAGCCAAGTTGCAGATCTTTGAAGGATAGTAAAATTCACAGGTTATGCTAAATAATTAAATTTTGTCTGTAGCAAATCGTGGTACACGAGGTCAGAATGAGCTTCTTCTGACTGTAATCTGGAACCGTATCGACTTGGCCAGGAAGGAACTCTTGATGAATAAGAACTGGATAGACCAATTCCAAGTAGGTATCAATCATCTTCATGAACCAAGCTCTAGTGCACTAGCACCTCATGTAACTTCACTATCAGACTGCCTAGCGCAAAGTGTTGTGTAATAGGTGTATATATTCAAAGTGCAGTGTTCATAAAATCCCTGCATATAAAATTGCTCCAGGGCAGTCCACTCGTCGCAGCATGATTGACATCTTTCGCTTTCTGTAGCAAACTATATATATCAAAGTAGACTACAAGGCTTCCCACATCTGATTGGGGTGTAAAATCAAAAGGTCTTAATACTACCCTCACCGATTCCAGTTCTAACTTTTAGGTAAAAACAAGAGGTTTTCTGATTGAAGGTTTTCTTAAGGTGCTCTTATGACCAATGTATCTCTAGGTGTTTCTTAACAAAGAAATGTGATATGTATATCAATAATAATTTGTCACCTGTTACCACAAAATACATGTAGATGGAAAGTAGCAAAAGTTCAAAATTAAGATCATGGTATTTCCTGAAAATAAATGCAATAAGCTTTTTAAATTTGATGTATTGTATGTAGCTGTCGATCATTCCTGGGCCCTGTATGTGTTTAACCTAGAGTTTTGACCCCTTGTTTTGAGTATTAAAACAAAGCTCAAAGTTTGTGAACTGTGCACAGTTCAAAACTAAATGTCCACCCGAACAAAATATACTGACAATTTGGGAGACCGCCAACATAGGGCAAGATAGCTCAGTTGGTAGAGCGCAAGTACGGTAACCCGGAGGTCGCAGGTTCTAATCCCGCTCCTGTCAGTTTCTTTGTTCACTTAAAAAAAAAAAAATTTGAGAAAGAATTAGGTTTTAAAACAGTGAGATATGATAGAATGGAGTTTTTTAATTGTTAAAATCCCAAAATCGACTGCCTGTAACTCAGAAAGCCATAGTGCGACTTTCGACTTTCCGCTCATTTCGTGCTGTCAGGTCACATTTGTGGACATTTCCTGTAGGCAGACATGTATAGAGTTCTGGTTATAAATGTGATATATTTTGGAAAGAAAGTAGGAAATTTACACCAAAATCACATTTCATGTCATTATTACTGATGGAGCATCTAAACATATTCGGATTGTTTATATCATATTGCTTTGAAAATGTGTGGAAACCAGGTGATCCCAAATGGGAATGCTAGTCTGTGGATGTTCATACTTTAATAGACAGGATCAGCCTATTCCTGATGGAAGCACACTGAAACTAGAAAACATTGTGTGAACCGGTGCAAGTTCTAGTCTGCGGAACAGTTTAAGCTCATTTACTTGTCCATGTCTGTTTATTATTCCTGGTGTTTGTCAAATCATGTACATGTACTAAAACTTCAGGAAGGCAATAGACGCTACTGCCTCTGGTTTTCACAATGCCAACCCGTCAAATGTTTCCAGGCATTGACAATTTGTTTTTCCTGTTACAAGGACAATTTACTAGAAAAAAAGTTGGCCGTGTCCCTTTGAGAATAAAGTTCCTGGCTGTACCGACATGTATAGGCCATGGTTGTTTGCTTTACCCATAAGACTGGCTGTTTGATATTTATTTTCAGGAAGCTCAGTTAGCGGAGTCATTGCAGTATGCACTCATACGTAATCAGCACAAGTTTGTGGAGTTGTTTCTGGAGAGGGACTGCATTGATCTACAGAGGTTCCTGACAAGGGAACGTCTCATAGACCTCTACCATCAGGTTTGTTTCATGCGACTCTAAAACTAAGTGACATACATGAACAAATTCACGCTTTAAGTATACCACCCTCTTGCATCCATATCCTGTGATCTTAGTTCCAATCCAAGGACTTATCAGCAACCTGAAATTACTTTGTGAACAGAATATGCCTACTGCATCAAATATGAGCAATGTGATTGGTAGTTTGCTATGATGATGTGTGACAGTGTTTGTCGTCTCCACGGCAACTGAAATTCATATGTGCACTCAGTGTGCATGAATGGGAATAAGTGAAGGGTATTTTCAGATTTGTCAAACCCCTTCATTGACACAAGGGGGTCTGAAATAGACACAAGAGGGCAGTATATTAATGCTGTGCTAGGTTTCATGCATGGGATGGGTATAATCCATGGCAACACCCAACCCAGGGACTTGATCTAAAGCAAAATGGGGAAGCATTGCCATCAGGGCTGTAGTCGAGTCCCTGTAAGTCCTTTCACAAGTCCAGTCACAACAATAGTCCTTTCATAAGCCAGTCACAAGTAACTGGATAAAAATGACCAAGGAATGCCTTTGTCAAAGCTCATTTGAATAGATTGTGATTGGAATAGGACTGGAGGGTTTGTGATGGACTTGCAGGGACTTGTGATGGACTCGACTACAGCCCTGATTGCAATAGAACTCCTGCCACCCAAAATATCACCTGGTCATGTTCTGCTAGACATTGGTTTCTTTCTCCTTGGTCTTGTCAAATGAATACATTTGGACCAGTGTTTTAGCCAGGGTGAATTTCAAGCGTAGGGGCATTTTGCTCAAGGATGGAAGCCCTTACGGCGTGGGGTCCGGGGTCCGCTTAACAGGCCCGAAAAAAATTTGGGATTCTAGATGGTGCAATATGAGGCAATTCCTGGCCACTTTCCCTTGACTGTTTTGAGCAAACGTTTTTAAGATTGTATCTATAGGCAAAATTTACTCTTGCTCAATTAATTTTATAGTGGTGGTAGTGTAAGATAGTGCTAATTTCTGAAAGCGTACTGGGTGCTAGCGCTATTTAATGCCTGGCTTGAACATTGATTTGGACAGTGTTTTTAACTTGAAACTAGATTGTTCTTTAAGACCCAAAGCACCATTTTCATTTACCCTTCAAATTAAACTATAAGTACATGTACCTTTTTCTTTCTTGTCCAAAGTGTTTAAGCTGGAAATGAAAGGCCATGGTATTTATTCTCTATTTTGCTTTGATAGATTGAACCACAAACCCTTCTGCGTAAATTGTTAAAGGACGAACAAATTCAACAGGTAAGTCAAAAAAAATAACATTGACACAATCTTGCATGCAAAGACTTCCGTTTTCCTTTTGAAGATTATTTTTCGGCATTTGTGAACAAAATATGTTGTGTAAATCCAATAGAAATTTTCATTTACATATTTTGATCCAACTTGACAGCATATCAGAACAGAGGTGTCGCACAAGTCTGAAAGCTCAGATATCTACATGTACATTGTACTTCAACCCTAAGGTTGCATGCAAAATCATTTGGGAGTCACACTGGTTCGGTTCTCGGGTACCCGAAAGTGGACCGTTCAGAAAAAAAAACACTCTCTAATGTAATGTCCTTGTGTGTACCGTGCGGCCGCTAAGGCCCCCGCAAAAATAGTTCTGCTTCCGGTCTACCCTAATTTTACGGCCGCGACCCTAAAAAATTTACCAGCAAGTAAAAGAAAAAAAGGAAGAAACAAATAAAATAATAATCCTGTTGTATTTGCCGTCTTTATAAAACGCCTCTCAACAACATATGTGACCCGCTCCAGAAAAAGGTGATATAAGTCGCGCTATGCATTTATGTGTAATGGCCCTTTCAACGTTGAGAGGGTGAATTGTTTTGTCAAAATTCATTTTTTTTTTTTTCTTTAATGACATCTTAGATATCTAAAGTTTCAGGTTTGGTGCACAGCAATGTTGATTTTGGTGAATAAAGTAAAAAAAAATCATTTTTAGAGTGCATTGTTTCATTGCATTGTATTAGAATTAGCTATTTCAAAGCCTGTTTTCTCGGTTGTGCAATTTGAACTCCATATAACTAATTTATATGCAAAATTGCGATATCTCCAGAACGGAAAGGGCTTTGGAGCTCTATCAGGTACCAAATGAAAGCTTACATTGCGGGCTTTCCAAACATACATAAAACTAATTGTTCATGTTTTGCGACATAATATACCTTTTTCCAGAGCGGGTCACATATTTACGTCAAAAATGCTTGTAATTTGATTGCCTACTTACATTCGCTATTTTTTTAGAAGAAACCTCCGTTGTTTTTACAAGTTCCCTTCGCGATTACAAGTTCCCTTCGGTGCGTGATTTCCTATCAGCGTGATGAAAACACGTGTGTAATGCTCAATGCAGCAATGCTGTACTGGCTCCCACTAAATGTGCCAAAGAAGGCATGATGGAAATGCGGCAACCAGTCTATGCATTATGGCCGACCAACAGTTAGCACAACACTGCAGAGTGCACTGCAGTTCCAGGTCAGATCTGACATTGTAAAAATGCCAAATAAACATCGATGGAGAAAGAAGATCTCTGCAAGTTAAATTAATTCACAGAACTTGATCTCTCTTGTCTGTGTATGTATTTTCCGTGTTCATGAATTTATTTCGAGGTTGTACCGCTTACGGAACTTGATGAAGTGATAGCGCAGCGTGTTTTCCCGACATTTCCTGCCGCAACATGAGGTTCGTCGCCCGCCGCACAGTGCATCACGCACGCTTACCGCACGACAAACGGACAGTGTTGGCTAGTTTCCCGTCTTTGCTGGCGTTGTATGTGCATTAGTGTGGTGTGTATATGCACGACCTAAATTCTCAATTATTTTAAAGAATTATCGACCATAAATATCTTTTTACAATAATTAAGGCCAGTTTTTATCACTTTTTGTGTTAATTTTCTATAGCTTTCGTAGCGTAAATGGAAATAGTTTAGACTGAAATTCGCACATTCACCCAATCAATCAGGACACAAAAGAAATGGCCCAAAAAAAATCCGACCCACCTACTCTATTTTTCAAAGGCATGTAATCGGAAGCAGAACTATTTTTGTTTGGCCTAAAAAAGAAAGATTTACTTTTTGCACGTGCGTTACAGCAAGCCGGCCGTAGATCTGACTTGATTCCACGTCAATTGACTTAGGCCTACGAGAAAATTTAAATTAAATGCAGTATAAAAGTTGCAACAAATGCCTGAAATTTTACATCGATGTCGCAATCGTTCCAGGCTTGGTATAATCCTGCAGTGTTTATATGACTAGGCCTACTTACGAGTTACGATGTCGTGCAACAGCATTGATGTATTTCGAAGGAGCCCCGACAGAGCCGCACGTGCACTGCACATACTAGGGACCATTAGATTTTATACGCGTACGGGGTACGTATGCGGCTCGAAAAAGTCGCCTATTCAATCGCCATTTTGCGTTGTTATTTCATCTGGTACACTATCGGCAATTTACATCTCATATAAAAATGTTGAAATGTATAATGTAAAACTGATGAAATTATCACACAAAATGGGGATTTAATAAGCGATTTTTTCCGAGCCGCATACGTATCCCGTACGCGTATCAAATCTAATGGTCCCTAGTGCCGTGTGCTGATTGGATGGCATGTGTGTGAGGTGGACTCGCTGAACTGCGTGATTGGTCTACTACGGCTTCATTCTTGGCCATCTTCATATGGACTTATTGGTTGTTCGGGGTGGGCCAGATATCACAACGTTCGTAATAGCCTGTGACTGGGCGACTGCACGGAACGTGCCACTATCTTCTTGGTAAAAAAGAAGAGGTAAAGCCTTGTCCAAACCGATTTACTGGGGCGGTTCTTCTATGAAGGGACGGCGCTGTAAAAAATATTCAGCACAAGAAAAAAAAATGGGGGGCCATGTTGTGTAACCACCTTATTAACACAAGGTTACGATCTTGGCTTTGTGTTTATTACTGATTTCAACTATTTCAGGGACACCAGGACCTTTGAAGTTGAACATTCATTATGTTAAATTTGATCTGACGCCGGCATTCGGGTTTCCGGGTACCTGGATACCCGGCACAGGCCTATTTGGGACGGTTAGGGTTAATACACTTACGATTAAATGGAAGTATCCCTCCTAAAACTTGCATGCTCCCCACATGTTAATGCACATACATGTATCTACTCGAACATTTTGTTGGTAAAAACAAGGGTTTGTGGATACATGTACATGTACGTGTGAGGTTTTTCGAGGTCTTGCGTGCTACTTGAGTGGTACCAGCCCATCTACCAGCTCGTCCTTATTCGCCGGTTCAACCTTACATCTGAGGAGGTGCTTGAGCCCGTGCCCAAGGCATTCTATTCCTGTATGAAAGTTTTCATTGCCCCAGCAGTGTGCTTTGGATCGTTGTCTCACATGAAGCGGTGCCTGTCGGGAAAGCATTTTTTGATGAAGGAAACCAGTGTTTTCTCAAGAACCTTCTCATGATGAAAGTTGCCCTCCATGATGTTTTGGAAGATGACAATGGGATTCTTGCTGTGCTCAGAGATTCCTGCCCAGAACTGCACCTTGACTGGATGTTTTGCCTTGGATTTGAGTTTTCTTGAACAGCCTTTCTTCCAAAACGTAATCTTGCAAAAATCAAGCCGCAATCCTGGATGACCTGATAGTAGACTGGTCCACTTTTCACCCAACCCAACTTCAGTCGCAGGTTGTGGAAAATGGGACAAACATCCCTCGTCGTTGTTCTCATATAAATCATGAATTAAATGATTTAGCTAGTCGGGCAATGTGCCCCCCCCCCCCCCCCCCCCCCCATGGACCTAATCTTATACTGTGAAGTTCTATCTAGCGCAGGATTGTTTGTACATGTATTAAACAAACTTACTCGGTTAGAGCCTGCAGCATGTTTTTCCACATGCATGTCAATAAACACACATAAAAACTATATAATCAACCAAGGGTATGCAAAACTATATAATCAACCAAGGGTATGCACATCTGTGGAAGTTCTTCCATGTGTGAAGTGTCTCCTTACAAGTTAAAAAGCCACCAACCCAAAATAGGAATTATGGTTAAATTGTTTTCGAACTTAGGGATGTAGGAAATACATCTGTCGCGACAAAATTTCCATAAATTTAGATTTTTCTTTGGATGCACTTATGCAGCAAAGTGATAGTGCAGAGAATTAGCATGGAACTGTTCATTTTCGAATAATTTAGGTATTCGATTTTTCAAAACTGGGTTTGACCGAATATTCAATACTTGCCGATCAAGTTTTTCACACGTCAGCTGCAGCTGCATGCCGCTCTTAATATTATGGACCGCACGATCGACATTTTTTTTTGCATGTGCCTGTTGTATCAAGATTATTATGGGAGGTACGTATAACGTTCTTATAACAAGAAACCAAACTCTAGCCTACATTTTTGCAGTAATTATTTGATAAGTGTCAAGGTTTTAACTGACAGAAACAATAAACCTCCGTCCATAAAAAGGTACTGTCATCAAAAATGCGGCATTTGACACTGCTAAAGCCATAACATCAGTTGTATCTGTATGTGTATGTATTATAACAGTTGTATATATATATTTTTTTTATTCGAACCGGCAAAAAGGTATTCGAGTATTCGGTTGACGATCGAATATTCGGTATATTCAGAAATCAGCCCTAATGGAAACTACAGATAATCTGTTTCGGTCGGTTTTAATTTAAACGTAGCCATGTCCTGCTGCAACATCGCAATCTCATCGCAAGCCTGTTGCATACCTTTCCAATTTTTCCAGTTTACTGGATCATCGGGCCGTCGGACATACAGATCGGGGAGGTGTGCGCTGCAAAAATCGCACTGACCTGACCGTTTACCGGCCGACCGGTGATATCAAACATGTTTGATTTTTTTCGCATTCGATTTCACCGGATCTGATTTCACCAGACGCAAAAATCAGAAAGGTGTGCAATGGTGTGCAGTGGGCATTTCACAATTTAAAAAAATTTAAGTCACGACTGAAACATTCTTCTCTTTAACTGTCAGGTTTTGTGTTTATAAATGTTCACAGTTACTAGTGAAACTTACGGTATATTTTATCCCCTTGTCGTTGTTATGAAATTGAACAAGCCACTTTTATTATTTTATTATTAAATTTGGTCACTTTCTTTTTGAGTCAGATTCCACTTGTCGTCGGATCAGCTTTAAGCACGTATATAGATCGCAGTAGGCGTCGCCTGTTATTTTGCAGTTTCGGTCATCAAGAAAAATGTCTTTGAGGCTGTTGTACAAAATCCCAAGGGAAGTTTGGGTTGACAATACAAGGCCCTAACTCAGGGTATCTGCATGTTTCAGAAAGTCAAATTTAAGACTTTTTAAGACCCTTTTAATGCTGCCCTAAATGAAATTTAAGACCAAAAATAAGTGGACCGACACTAGATAGATGTGGATTTTGGATCCCGGGATTGGAACGCTCTGCCATGTGCGATCAGCTTTCCGGAAAAAAATACACTATGTGCTTTAATAGCTGATTTTTTTGCAGACACGATGTGATCGTTATTTACGAGCTGATAAAAAAATTATTACTCCATTTTTTAAGACCTTGGAGAACTCAATTTAATACTTTTTAATGCTTTTTAAGGCCTTAAATTGATAAGACTTTTTAAAGACCTGCAGATACCCTGTAACTATAACACTTGCACTCTAACACTCTAAGGGCCATGTCACACAGGAAAATTTTCAGGCAATCGGGTCCAACCAAATTCCACATAGAAAAACATGGAAATATTTATTTTCACATAATTGTCTTCAGAAGAAAAATGTCTTTATTGCACACCAAGTATTTCTTTTCGGCTGCAGCACGCTGTTACTTGCCCACAAACTGCTTGTTTAAGTTGCCGTGCGACGCTGTTACTTGCCCACAAACTGCTTGTTAAAGTTGCCGTGCGTGACACAAGGCCCTAACTCAAGCACTCTATTTTATTTTATTTTTTACTTTGGTCACTTTTTTTTTGAGTCAGATTCCACTCGTCGTCGGATCAGCTTTAAGCACGTATATAGATCGCAGCAGGTGTCGCCTGTTATTTTGCAGTTTTGGTCATCAAGAAAAATATCTTTGAGGCAGTTGTACAAAAAAATCCCAAGGGAAGTTTGGGTTTCCTTCGACGATAAATCGGCAAGTATTAGGCCTATACCCACCAAGCTAATAAAAATGTAAGGCCTGGCTTAATAACCAGAAACCGAGTGAAAGTGCTGTGGGAGAAAGAATTCCTTCCATACATGTACATATAGTTCTCCGGCTTTCCAGTATGTGCATCAAATTCCCATTGCATCTTCAAACTTTCAAAAAAGTTTTGTCTCCCAATATTAAAGAACTTAAGACAATGTATCAGCCCTGGTTACTTTTGCATGATGTTATATATTTTACATTGAATAAATATTTTGTATATATTTCACATAGATTCTCTCTCTATAATTCGGTTTTTGTTCTTATTTTTGTTCTCGGTTTTCATTTCACTTTAATTCTCTTTAACCGTATTTCATCCTGCAAATAGTTACATTTGTTTTCCAGTTTCATTTACACTTGTATTTATTTTTTGTATATGAAATTTTATGTTTAAATAGGATATATGCAACATACATTTTTGTACTGAACTGAACATAAATGACTTCGCATACCTTTCGATTTTGTGAGTTGCATTACAGTTTTAAGATTGCATTTCTCTTTTAGGAGTGCAATTGAAGCCACTTTTGAATATATATTAAGCTGTACAACTAACTGGTGAACTCAGTATTTATTTGTTTATTTATATGGCCAGTTAACTATTAGTGTACATTATTAGGGCTCCACATGAATTTCAAATTGAACTTGAGTAGTTGTGCATGAACACAATTAAATAAAAAGAAAGAACTTGTACACTATTAATTATGGAAAATGACTTACAAACATATGACTGAATTTCATGCTAGTTATCCATAGGTCGTGGGTCCAAATCCCTCAAAGTTAGTATTTGTAATTTGTTTCAGTCTTTTTTCTCTTAAAAGCTTTTTAGTCACTTAAACTGTTTTTCGAGTGCTTATATGTGAATAGAAGACATTTTTTCAAGCGACAACCTGACAACTGATCAGTGTGTTTGAATATGAGCCCATATAAGCCCATGGTGTTTTATTGACGAGACAACACAGAACCAAAACTAATAGAAATCCCTGTGTATGTGACAATCACCATTAAATCAATTCTCACAACCGAGAAGATGTTCATTACGCACACAAAGATAATTCAGATCTTCAGCAGTATTTTTAACACTACACAGGAAACTGGCACACACATCCATGCACATGTAAAACTTGTGACGTGCTGCAATGTTCTGTACGGCAGTTATTCGTACATCAAACTGGAATTTCACGGGTCAGTGAGCAGTGTTCGTTCGGTCATTGTCCGTTAGGCGAGGTTTTTCGAGCAAGTTCGAGCAAGTGGAAGGGTTTTTGAGACACATTGAGCGTGTTTGAGATGTCATAAATGCACAGTAATGCTTGTAAGTCCCTGTACTCGCTCGTAATTCCTTGGGTACTTCAATTTATTTTTTACCCTGCCAATGTGGCAACAAAACTACATGTATGTGTTCAATTTGGCAGTTCATGACCGGCCCTTTGTCAACTTTCCATGGAAGCTGCAGTGTAAAATATTGAACAAACTACAAGCGAAAGTGGTAAGCTGATCTAGCCATTTTCCCCTGTGGTTTGACACTGTAAGATGAGACGTATCCTAATTCACTGATCTCAAACTGCCGCATTGCAGTGTCATCCCTACATGTATCTACATTGTACATGGCATGATGGGCTTACAACTTCTGAGTAATGCAACGTGATCAAAGATATTGACAAATAATTGGGAGACTGCTAATATAAAGTGGTGGTGGTGGGGGGGGGGGGAGGGCTACTAAAATTCACTAGTCGACTAGACATGGGATAAATAGTTATGACTACTCAAACAGTTGCAACTATTTTACCACATATTTCTATTCAATGCCTCTGTGAAGCAAGGCCACATGCAGTGCGGCCACGTCATTAAATTTGAAAATCCCAAGATCACCTTAGTATAATTTCCAAGATTTCCACAGCAATAGAAAATATATTTTCAAAGTGAACAAAGAAAACTGGCATGATTGGGATTTGACAGATTATAAATTATAAATTAAAAAGTCGTATCCTCATTGAGTGAGGATACATTGTATCCCCACAATATTGCTTCCCAGCAGGTCGTATCGTAAAATTGGGGTGTGATCCCTGGCTGTACGGCATTCTGGGTTTATGACTGCTGACTAGCGCCCACTGAACAAAGACACTGACAATTTGGGAGACCGTCAACACGGGGCAAGATGGCTCAGTTGGTCGATCGAGCGCCAGTATGGTATTCTGGAGGTAGCAGGTTGGAATCCCGCTCCTGCCAGTTTTCTTTGTTCACTTTTAAGATGTATTCAAATTTACCTAGTCAGTTTCCCTTGTGGTTTGTTTGACAAATAGAAAATGTACTTTACAGGTACATTCACAAAGCGCGGTAATAAGCATTTTGTACATGCACAATCCATACCTTTTCCCGCGGCTAGTCGTGGTGCCGTGACTAGTTGATTACTGAATAATTGGTAGTCATGACAACAACTGGTAATCAATAACGGTGGACTCATGCTCACACTAATCGCACAGTACTACATGTAATATAAAGCAAGAAAGCTCAAATTGGTAGTGCTGGTACAGTAATCTGGAGGTCACTTGCTCTGGTCAGAGTTTCTAGGTTCACTCTGAAAATATAATCAGTGTAAACTTGGTTTATTGCCACTCATTCGAGTGGTGTGATGTTTTACATGTATATGAAAGGTTTCCAAACAGTTGTTGAATTGTGAAAAAGTAAATTACCGAAGACCAACTCTTGTTTATTCATTGCTGTGCATCTGGTGATAAGAATTCCCCTGACGTGCATTTGGGATGGGTATTTATCAGTGCTGTAGTCGACCCAATCCGAGTCCTTGGGGTCCAAGTCCTTGTGTGAATCTCAAGTACATGTACAGTGTTCTCGTTGACACCAAGACAGTACAAAACTACTACACAGCATCATCAAAAAGGGTATTTAAGAGGCGTTTATTAATGGCTAAGAGAGGCTTTTAGCACTTATTGAATGACATTTAAATATAACCTATAAATAAAGTCCATATATGACATACTGTACATGTATGTATTTTTGGCACATAAACACCTGCAAGTACTGTCTAGTACTTCACTCAAGTGAAAAATCCCTGAAACAAATTGGATTTGCACAGTAGTTTGAGCAACCAAGCAGAGAACATGTTTAATAAAAACAAACAGCTTTGAACAAAAATCACGCATTGCATGTGCCTCTAACGTCACCATAAAAATGTCAATTTTTTCAACTTTATTTGAAGGATAAAACTTCGAGCAGCACTGATGTTGTGAAACATGTTGGCAACATCCTGAAGCATCTCGTTGGCCTCAACAGCTTCAGCCCAGAATACCTGGGAGAAGACCATCCAGGTGGGTACTTAAGTGGTCACCTAACTAATCTTGTTACACTTTTTTCCCTCTACTACCTTTCCTGATGTAACCATGCGGTGATGGGGGATATAGAAAATCGAATCATGATGACAAACAGAGGGCATTTACGAAGAACATGCACGAGACGGCTCCTTTTCAGAAAAATAAATTGAATTTTTGTATTCTATTACACATTCAACTTTACCAAGTATGTGTGTACACACGGCATAAACGGCATAAAGACGCAGTGATAATCTAATTATCCAAGCGTAATTTTCACAGCACTACGGCTCATGCACACGAGATGGATGGAGTTTCAACCAGTACACTCTGTGGCAGCCAGCACAGAAAACTGGCTACCACCCCAAAACAACCCCAAAACAACCCCCTTATAGATGGTGCACGTCCATGGTCGATTACACACTGACAATAAATACAAAAGGTTATGCCAAGCATCAAGTTATGTAAGACATGCCATACAGTCCAACCGCTGCCCAGGTGACTGTTCCCAGGGATAATGGAATGCCATACCAAAGGACAATCCCAGGGAACAATCAACCAGGAGGCAGCAGTATGAACTATGTGGCCTATTGTCATAAGTATAATGGATGGGAAAGTAGGTGACCGACCATACGGGCTGGTCACACTGATTAATACATGTAGTTTTACTCTAAATTGCACATGCATGACATGAAGAGAAATTCTGGTGAGTTTAAAGTGCCCCTGTTTATAACTTTTGTGTTTTCTGAAACTTTTCAAAATGTTTGTTCGTCAAACAATACACAAGGGAAATACATTGAATACATTTTCAAAGTGAACAAAGAAACTGGCAGGAGCGGGATTCGAACGTGCTACCTCTGAAATACCGCACCAGCGCACAGTGGGCCAGGATGAAACCAAAGTGCGCCAAAAAGGCTGAAACGTGACAATGTCAGATTTACAAAAAATGTAGTTTTTACGACACTTTTGAGGTTGCTTATTTTTTATACCCCATCTGACCAAACATAATAATGACTTGCCTTAATTGGTCTCTTAAAGTACAGAAAACTGAACAAAATAGTTATAAAGGGTGGAAAGTTGCAGTATTATTCAATCAAAACGCAAAATATACACTTTGCATGAAGCTATGGAACTAATATTTCGTTTGAACCTAGTTCATAGTCAATATTTGGTGCAACTTTAATCAGTTTTTATTTTTAAATATATTTTCTATTTATAATAATATTAATTGTATCAAAATTGACCGAGAATTTCAGATTTTGTATACAGTAACGTGAAAACTAAAGATTGCTGCCGCTTGCTGCCTAAATTCTAACATTTCCTGACAGACTGAGTAACTTTTCCGCATCATTTTCGTACCAAGTTTAGCTCCGAAAACCTGCGAGACACGATTTTAGGTCAGTTTTTCTGAAACGATCCCTGTTGTTTGTGTCCCTTTTCTAATTATAAGTTCCGACTAGACGCAGCGCGCTCTAGCGAGAAATATGATATACCCTTTCATAGGCGGATCCAGGATTTTTGCAAAGGGGGGGTCCAACTTTAAAAGTGGGGGGGGGGGGGGGAGGGGGGGGGGGGGGGACATACTGTGCTCCAAACTAATGCGAGCGCGAAGCCCTTGCGGCGTGGGGTTCGGGGCCCGCTTAAGGGGGCCGAAAAATTTTGATTCTAGATGCTCTGCGGTGCGATCTGAGGCAATTTCTGACCACTTTAACCAATTTTTTTGGGAACAAAAGATCATCATTATTAAACACAAGTTTGATTTCCCCAGGAAATTAATGTATTTTTTGCGGTAAGCTTAATTTGTACCAGTAATGTATGAAGCTTTCCCAAAGTCTAGAGAGTCACTGTAAGATTTCTTTAAAGGTTCTTGTGTGTTTGTACGTGATCTAGGCCTCCTATTCCTTGTGTATTTTTGTAGGCTTTTGCTCTTTTTTCGTAGGCCCCCAATTATTTGGTAGGCCCTAGGCACAGTGTTTTATGTGCCTATAACTGGATAATCTGGTGCTTGGGGGGATGTTAGTTGTATGTTTTTCCAAAATGATTCCCGAGTTTAGGTCAGGTCCCCCCCCCCCCCAAAAAAAAAAAAAAAAAACATTCATTAAATAGAACAAAAACAAAAAGAAACATTAAATTAAAAAAAGGGGAGCCCAGACCCCCTGGACCCCCCCCCCCCCCCCCCCCTGCCTTATCGGCGGTCTGCGCTCGCTGAGCAAGTCGGTGTTTTGTTATACCATTAGAAATCTTACTGCGCAGTTGAAATTACCTTCAATGTGTAAATAAGTAGTGGCGAGACAGTATTGCTGCATTAATGGTCGTCATTGAAAGTCTTTTTATAGGCAGTACGTATACGTACCTTGAAGCAATATGGCGTCCTTACCCAGAAAGCGACTATTTTAAGTGGTCACATGTATTGGTGATGTTTCAAACATAGAATTATTCTCAGACGTGCACAATGTACAGCTATGTGATATTCCAGAGGAGATTCGCCAGTCGGTGACGAAGACCATTTGGGATTTTCTTTACAAATTCAAGAGGAAGTGGGCAGAAAGCAGCTGAAACAAATGCAGTTTTGAAAGTAAGAACACGGATTGGCTAAAAGGGGAATTGCGTTTCCACACGGATGTGGATGACTGGCTCTCAAAACGAGGAGGAACAAGCGAACCAAGGGTGACATTTGAGGATGCCGAATCGTCAAAACGGCTGGATGACTTCGTCAAAGCGTTCCAAGCAGAGGAAAGCATGCCACAGACACTCCAAGACCGAAGACAAAGTGAACGTCTTTTTTCAATTTCTCAGGAGGCTTATGGTAAAAACCCGGACTTAAGGTATATGTTTTGCAATTTACAGTTATGACCCCCACAAGACCAACAAAGCTGAGAAAACTTATCTCAAAAGGGTCTACCGATTCAGAACCCTACACGCAAGATTTTAGCCCTATTGATAGAAACTGACATGACCAAATCTTCTTATCAAACTTTGAGGACATCCACTAAGGAAAAACATGCAGACATCTATACCCCCCGTACAACGCGGTTAGAGAGGCCAAACAAAAATGTTATCCTGAGGATATCACCGTCACTGAGAAATCGGCAGGGGTTCCACTGCAAAACCTACTAGACCACACTGTTTTTCAAATTATTGAACAACAGAAGGAAGAAGTAAATGAACTAATTGAAAGTCTGGAAGATGAAGACCTTATCGCCTTTAATTTGACATGTAAGTGGGGTTTTGATGGTTCATCGGGTCACAGTGAATATAAGCAAAAATTAACGTCCACAGATACATTGTTTTGCACGACAATTGTTTCATTGCAACTCAAATGGAAGGACAGAATTATCTGGGTCAATCCAGTTCCAGCATTTACGAGACTTTGCAGACTAGCTAGTTCATCTCAAATACCAGAAAGAAACAACAGAACTATCTCAAGAAGAACAGAGATGCATTGAGGCAGAAATTCAAGCACTGAAACCGATTTCTGTTAAATTAGACATCGATCATGAAACGGAAGACGAACAGTCAAAAACTGCCATTGTTCAAGTACACTATGATCTGCACTCGACAATGGTTGATCAAAAAGTCATCAACGCAATCACATCCACCATGTCATCAATGCAATACTACATATGTGGCGCAACCCAAAGACTTCAATAACATCGATTAGCTACCGCAACCGGTGGAGGATAAATACAGATTTGGGTTGTGCCCACTTCATCAATGGATACGTTGTTTTGAAATGCTGCTTCACATTACTTACAGAATTCCGCTGAAGAAATGGAAAATGCAGTCCGATCAAGACAAAGCAGTAATGGTGAAAAGAAAAGAGGAGATTCAGGAACGTTTCAAAGTTCAGCTTGGATTGACGGTGGATAAACCAAAGCCGGGAGCTGAGAGCACTAATGATGGGAATACAGCTCGCAGAGCATTTCAAGCAGAGAATATCTTCTCCTCAATTTGTGGACTGGATGAGGGTCTCATTCACAAATTCCACGTCATTCTCGTTGCACTGTCTTGTGGCCTACCTATAGACCACCAAAAGTTCGGATCATATTGTAATGACACGGCAAAGTTGTATATCAGCTGTATCCATGGTTCAGAATGCCAGTTAGTGTTCATGTGGTGCATATTCACGGAGCAGAAATAATGTCCTCTTCAGTCCTCCCAATTGGGATGATGAGCGAAGAAGCCCAAGAAGCAAGAAATAAAGACAATCTTCTGCCTAAGACATGCAAGGAAAACATCTAGAGTCCACACCATGAGTGACGTCTTCAACAGGCTTATGGTAACGGGTGATATATTGTGATCAGCAGCAGGTATGTATATCATAGAAGGAAATCAAGACCTATATTCCTCAAGAAGTTGTAGAGATGACTACTAATCCTGAACTGTGCCTATTCTCTGAGAGTGACAAAAACTGAGCAAGGTCAGGATAGTGAATCATCGGATAGCGACACTTCATAAAATGTGAGTGGGATTACTTTATTTATTTCTATTCCATTTTTATATCTATTCCATTTTTATAAAGATGAATTGTTGCGGTATAGTTGCTATAAGTTGTATCAGAAAGTCAGTTGTAAGTAAACTTCTTTATATTCCTACACCGTTTAATAGGAAACATGCCCAATCAACATAACATATCCTTTTTTGATGATGTCAGACCAGTTAGAAAATACGCCATGTTATATCTATTTTTGAACAAAAGTCCAATGATGTTAGCATGCACATGTACCTTACAGTTACAGTTGCATATGCTATACTGACACATCATTAATTGGTCAATTTGTATGCATAATACACGATAATAGTCCTATACATAAGGACCAATGAAAATTCGGTATTATAATGACGTCATACGCCGATGTGAATATCACCATTGGATTCTATAGGTCGGATCAAAACCTAGGAAAGTGAACTTTCCTGTATAAGATGTGATTTCTATTTTTGGCGCACTATTCTGGCCCACTGTGCGGCGCAATACCAACTGAGCTATCTTGCCCTATTGGCGGTCTCCCAAATTGTCAGTATCTTTGTTCAGGTGGGCGCTAGTCAGAAGTCATAAACCCAGAATGCCGTATAGCTGGGGATCACACCCCATTTTATGATACAACCTTATGAGAAAAATATTATTTCTGTATGATTCCCAACTTTTTCTTTTAAGCACGCAGTTGAACTCTGAAAAAAAAAGAACAAAGTAATTATCCTACAAACAGGATTACTGGCATGTGAATGAAGATGAAGGGCATTTCTCAAACCCCTGGCTTGGGCTTGGGCTTCGCGTAATTTTATGTCCCCAGATTTGGCAAGATCTTGGACACTGATTTTGTTTTAAAGTGTTATGTTTTAATCCATAGCCAGAGCCTGTTTTATATATTTACATGTACGTATTCAAGGCTTAAGATTGGCGATGGGGCTGAGGAATACCTTGAGACGAAGCTCAAGCCCAAGCCCAAGCCCAAGCCAGGGTTTGAGAAACGCCCATAATAATGGAAAATCATTAGTTGTAAACTTGGGGCTTATTCAGATTTGTTGAATTGTTCCACATTGGGAGACCCTCAGCTAGATTTTGTGCCCATTTTCTGAACATCACTAAATCGCATGGGTCCCGTGCCATTCATGGCAGGGAAGAACTCCAAAACATCGCATCGATGCGATATCTGTGCGACGATCACCTAGATTAGTCGTGTGAATGGATCCGTGTGATGTTGGCAGGGTTTTTCCCACTGATGGATGTCATTTGGCATGTGCAGATTGGCTAGTATCCGGGTTCCTACAAATTGTCGGCTTACAAGAACATCCTGTTCATATTTCTAGTCGTGAGTTTGACGGTTAAAAAATGTTGGAGACAGTCAAGAAATTAGGTTGTGATTCTGTCAGAAAAACATGAAAACATTTTTACACGGGCACAGATTTTCTTGTCATCGCAGAATTCGTGAACAAAATGTTTGCAACGTCTATCTTTTTATTCTTCGCCATTGAACGTAGCTTATTTAGATTGGTCATTGATACACGTAACAAATTTTTCTATTGGCCTATTTCTGCTGGGAGATGTGCATGATTTCTTTTACAATGTACGAAAATGCAGTGTAATGTTATGTCGCAAAACATTCACATTTAATCATTATACAGTGTATACAAATGTATGTCCTTATTTCGTTCTAAATAGTAAGTAAAACCTAACAAACTTCCTCCGTTCATTTCAGTCCCAGATATGTTTGTGTAGAATGGCTCACGAATATTAAAGGTACACCGGCCTCAACCGGCCTCAACCGGCCTCAACCGGCCTCAACCGGCCTCAACCGGCCTCAACCGGCCTCAACCGGCCTCAACCGGCCTCAACCGGCCTCAACCGGCCTCAACCGGCCTCAACCGGCCTCAACCGGCCTCAACCGGCCTCAACCGGCCTCAACCGGCCTCAACCGGCCTCAACCGGCCTCAACCGGCCTCAACCGGCCTCAACCGGCCTCAACCGGCCTCAACCGGCCTCAAATAATCAATTCATAATCACGGATTATACTATTTAAAAGCTTGTTGTGAAAACAATTTACTAAAATGTCTTTTCATTAACGAAAAATGGTCAAAAAACCGAAATAGATCAAAGGTTAATGTATACGCTTTTCCAGCCGCAACAACCGTCCACTTTTTGTGACTACTGTAGACATGGTCAGGCCCCTACAGCATTACTGTCAAACGTTCTTTTTACATACCTATCCAACAAAATTCTGGCAAATACTGCATCTTTCATGCTGTCTTCATGATCAGTCTCAAGTTCGAGGGCTTGGTCCCTCAGCATTTTCCATCTAGCTAGGTTAGCTGGTCCAACCACTTTTGCTAGGCGGTCCTCACCAGCTTGACGAAAGCGGTCGGCCCGTATGCTCAATATCCTCCGTTTCTCTGCGGATGATTTGGCAGGACGGCCCTTACCACTAAACGACGCTTTCTTCTTTGCCTTTGGAGTAGTAGACATTCACAGATTTAGGAGTAAAACTGCAATTTGCATGTGTCAACGACAGGGATCATGCCTTCAACGGGGTGCCATGCCTACCGATATGTACAGTGCAGTAGTAGAGTGCAGCGTTGATAGATTTATACGGCAGCTGTTCTGGGTCTTCGCCCCGCCGGCCGTGGGGGCTATGCCGCACTGGCCCCACGCCGTATCTCGTGAAACGTGGGTCCGTCGCCCGGTCTTTGGAAAAAGTGTTACGACTTTCGCCAAAATTTCGCCAAATTGAAGTATAATTAACAATCAAACAATAGGTGCAGTTTGGAAAAATATTCATTGATTATTATGGTTAAATTAAACTGGAATTTGGTTCAGTTATTGAAAGGTTTTACGGCTGGAAGTAAAACTAGCCCTAATGATCACGTGAGTTTCGTGAACCAAAATTTGGTGCAAGAAAGTGACGTGACTAACTTTTTTTCTTCTTATTACACGAAAACAGGGAAAATTTCAAGTTGTCGCGCTTGGACCTATATATTCTAATTAAGAAAACCCTTCCAGTCATGGTGAAATCAATTTAGCGCCTAAAATCGCCCAAGAGGCCGGCGTGTACCTTTATTGAACAGAATTTCTCCCGACCATCTTTATACCGAGAATGAGACTGCCAAATGACATGCATGATCACAAGCTGCTTCCGCCATAAAATATAGAAATAATGCTTTCTAGATTGATCAACTTAGGAGATCGTTTTTTTTTTTTATTAATTTCCAAAATCAAATATTTTAACGTAGGTCCATGTTTTTTTTTACTAGCCCATCAGGAAATATAACTGCAACAGTTTAGTTTTTGCACACTGGCTTTCAAGACAAAAGTCCTGAAAAATGAGGGACGTTGGCTACTGTTGTTGTGTCGTGTGAAAATCTGTCATGAAATGGCAGGCATCCTGGGTTACAGACATGTTCGATTTTTTATTGTTCTTTTTTAGACACCTTTGTCAGCCCTTGCAAGGAGTTGTTTATCTGGGCAGTGCTGCAACATCGTAAGAAGATGGCCATGGTATTCTGGAAGTACAGCGGGATGTCCATAGGGGGCGCTCTCTTGGCAAGCAAGTTGCTGAAGACTATGTGCACGCTCGTCACTGAACCTGAAATTAAACAGGATATGTTGCTGCATGGGAAGTGAGTGCTAGTCACTATCATCAAAATCATTCAGTCTTGGAAGTACTATTATTATTATTACCTGCTCATACGGTATTGAATTTCAACATCCAATTTGTTGAGAACCAGTCACAGAACCAGTCACATGAGCTGCTCCAAACGGATGTAAATTGTGCCTATCAATTGCAGATGCACGTTTGCATTTGTCTGAGGCTGCTAGAAATATCCTCAAAGTGCAGCCTTGACAAACAAAACAAAAAAACACTTGAAAATAGCTAGAAAATAATTAGAAAATTACTAGAAAATTGTGACCGGCTCTGGCAAAACCCGACGCTTCTCGGCATTTCCCATTATGCGGTATGGGCCCGCAATGTTAAAAAATGGCGTCAGGGACCAAATTGTAAATTTAGCAGAATTGAACTTGGAATATAATATGTATAATATATGCCATTTTTGAACATTGCAGGTAATAGGAAATGCCGAAAAGCGCCAGGTTTTGCCAGAGCCGGTCACAATTGTCATTCCCAAGTTAGGCCTATATTTACTTCTTGCTTCATAAATTCCCACAATTTCATTAAGAAAATAGTACCATTGTCTGTTGTGATATGGTTTTGTATTCCCTTTGGGGAAAATGGCACCCTTGCCCAGGGTGCCGCTACGTGCTCCCTTGGGTGTACAAAACACATTCTTTGGAGAAGAGTTGGGGGCTCATCCTTACAATTACTCTCTCACCGGAGATTTGTTGCTGCACTTATTCTGTTCTACCGGCTTGTCCAGCCTGCTTTCTCCAGTTAGAGTGTTTGAGCAAGAAACTCAGCTTTCCGACCAATACACTCTGGCTGCACCTAGATGTAGAACAAAAAGCTATGGCAATAGCCTTTGCCTGATGCATGTTTCCCTTCAACTAACGATCTCTCACTTCAAGAGAAATATAAATTTGTACCTCTTCCATCTTTGATTTTTTCCCCTTGTCGCTCCATACCTTGAGTGGCTTTTAGCCTTGTTTGGGGAGAACTTGCAAAACAAATATTTATAATGATACCTATAAACATAGCATGTCTAGAAAATTCTAAGCAATACCTTCAAGAGATTCACTAGCACTGCAGTCAGTTTTCATTGGCTCTCAAGGTCATAGGGGCTAAGGTTAAAAAATGAATCCCCACCCTATTTTTTGCTAAATGTAATCACAAAGACATAGATGATTCTATTTGGCTTCCCAAGGCTTCTATTCTACCTCAGTCAAGGCAAATGGCAAACCCGGCCGCTGTAGTACACACAACTAGATAACGACCGTAAAACGATGTCTTTAAGACGTAGTGTTTTTGTTCGGTTTTGGAGGGTGGAGATGAGATTACGGGTAGGGAGAAAGACGTCTTTAAGACGTCGTTTTTTGGTCACCGCCGCTGTAGAACCCATGACTAAATAACGACCGTAAAACGACGTCGTAAAGACGTCATGTTTTTTTGGTATCTTTTTGGCGGGTGGGGATGAGTTTACAGGTAGGGAAAAAGACGTCTTTAAGGCGTTGTTTTTTTGGTCACGACCGCTCAAGTAAGCACGACCAGATAACGACCGAAAAAAGATGTCTTTTCAACGTCGTGTGCCCACTGGGACAAGTGTGTAAACACCGGCAATCGCGGACCTCCTATTGTCCCTCTTTTGTTTATACTCTAACTTTTTTGTAAGGCCTCCCATTGGTTTTGTACACGATTTTCAATCGTCTTTGGGTGTGAGATTATTTGAGAAAGTTTCAATCATGTAAGTTATATTTTTACAAAAATATGATAAAAAGTGTGTTTTTTTGTATGTAAAATAGACGTAACATGGACACCGTGTCCAACATTTAATTTGTGGTTTTTTAACACTTTAATAAATAAATATGGAAAATTTATTATGTACAATAATTAAAAGACACACTATGCAACAATGAAACACCTTTTTACGGCAGTCAGTGTCCAAACATAGCACAAATAGCAAGAATTTGAAGAATCGGTGCAGACGTAACATGGACACCATGTTAGACCATGACCATACATATATTTCATATTGAATATCATAACAATTGTTTTTTGTGTTGCAGTTTGTGTTTTGTAATTAGTATACAGAGTGAGTTTGCATAATTATTTATATAAATGTTGAAAATGTTACAAAATGGAAATGTGCATTTTCATGTCACACCATGTTCCCTTACAGAAATGCCTGCAAGCTTGCTGCAAGCTTGCAGGCAAGCTTGCCTGCAAGCTTGCGTGCAATCTTGCAAGGTTCCAAATATGTAAATTAGGGCAAGCTTGCAGCAAGCTTGCAGCAAGCTTGCAGGCAAGCTCACCAGCAAGTTTGCGGGCGAGCTTGCAGGCAGGCGAGCTTGCAGGCAGGCGAGCTTGCAGGCAGGCGAGCTTGCAGGCAGGCGAGCTTGCAGGCAGGCGAGCTTGCAGGCAGGCGAGCTTGCAGGCAGGCGAGCTTGCAGGCAGGCGAGCTTGCTTGCAGGCAGGCTTGCTTGCAGGCAGGCTTGCTTGCAGGCAGGCTTGCTTGCAGGCAGGCGAGCTTGCAGGCAGGCGAGCTTGCAGGCAGGCGAGCTTGCAGGCAGGCGAGCTTGCAGGCAGGCGAGCTTGCAGGCAGGCGAGCTTGCAGGCAGGCGAGCTTGCAGGCAGGCGAGCTTGCAGGCAGGCGAGCTTGCAGGCAGGCGAGCTTGCAGGCAGGCGAGCTTGCAGGCAGGCGAGCTTGCAGGCAGGCGAGCTTGCAGGCAGGCGAGCTTGCAGGCAGGCGAGCTTGCAGGCAGGCGAGCTTGCAGGCAGGCGAGCTTGCAGGCAGGCGAGCTTGCAGGCAGGCGAGCTTGCAGGCAGGCGAGCTTGCAGGCAGGCGAGCTTGCAGGCAGGCGAGCTTGCAGGCAGGCGAGCTTGCAGGCAGGCGAGCTTGCAGGCAGGCGAGCTTGCAGGCAGGCGAGCTTGCAGGCAGTTTTGTCATAATTAATTTTCTAAATAATGATTTTCAGTTATTGTTCACCTTTTTTATAAGCTGTATTTAAAAACACACATATATTACTGTGCTTAATGTGATCAGTTTGAAGACATGAGTTCCCATCAAGGCCAAAATGTTATGGTAACTAGATTTTATTATCCAAAGCCAAGAAATTATATTGAAAAACTAAACAAATACACAACACTTAGTTTCAAGGTTTTTCTTTGAACCCTAGCTCCCTACTGTTTTTAAGTACTGGACGAAGTCAGCCAAAATCCATCAATCACACTGCTTCCAATGCTGGATTGCTATGGTTACATGATGATGTATATACACACATCACCAAATTGTTGTCAGGGTATCGAGTGGCTAACTTCTTTAAGTGGATATCTCCTTGCTGCAAATGCTGTATCTGACATGCCTGAAATAAAAAAGAATCACAAATAAATTATTATACAAAAAAACTTCCAAGTTTTCTAGTTTTAGTAGCTACATGTAGTAGCTGTTCACCAGAAATTAATCAATGAAATTATAGTAAGCCATCACATTAAAAAATGAAAGTCCATTGTTACTGGGCACTGAATCCATTGTTACTTGTTCACAGTGTAACTGGCTAAGTCATAAATTCAATCCTTTAACTGTTTATATTGCAGTATGCATTGTCACAACTGTTTTGCTATCACTAACCATCATGGAGGAAGACTTCCTCCATGCACAATTACAAAGTAACAATGGGGACATCTTTACAGAATATTAGCCAAAATAAAATTGTGTAAGCCAAAAAAGGGAATGACACATCCTACTATAGTAACAATTGTAGACTTACCGCATACAAACAGCTTGTGAGCATGTTGACATGGTTCAACATGTTCCTTGTAGTTGTGAGTTTGTCCATTCTAAAGACTAGTCCATCCAATTCCAGCAATTAATTATTCACCAGTGTATTTTTTACAGGTCATGTACAGGTTGAGTGTGTACATGAGCAGTTTTCCACAGGCATGAACGCCATGCAAATATCCATGATTTTTGACCCAGTTTTATACAAGTCTGACATCTTTCAAGCCTACATGTACAGTGTATTACTGCTTCATGCAACTGACTGCAGTGCAGATTTCAAATTTCCCACACTGACTGTTTATCTCTGGTATGCAAGCAGCAAGGTCACCGTGTCATGTGACTTGTGACCCATACCTACACTGCACTGTGAGTCAAAGCATGGAGGTAGTTTACTACCTCCATGGTCAAAGTAACATGACACTCTTGATGATGTGCATGTAGGCTATGAGTAGTAAGGGAGATGCCGATTCTATGTCATTTTCTGTTTTTTCACTTTTCTCTCTAATTTTGCTGTGGGTACATACGTCAAATTTTTAAAAAACAAAATAGTCTAAAAATCGCCCAAAAATCTTGCTCTACTCTTTTAGGGTCTTTTACTCTTTTTTTTGTGACTCTTGATAGAGCCGGTTGTTCGGGAGGTTCTTGGGGAGGCTGGGGAGTCTCTTGGGGAGACAGAGCCGGCTCTTGGGGAGGCGGAGCCGGCTCTTGGGGAGTCTCTTGGGGAGGCGGGGGAGTCTCTGCTACTTGATCCGTCGTTGTCGTTTCTAGACTCATCTTTTATAGTAATACTATTATTATTTGTAATACTATTATTATTTGTAACGCTATTATTACTACTATCTACCTGTAAATGTTTAGTCGTGATCAACATAGCCACCAAAGGAGATAAATAAACCCCATAATTGTAATGCACTTCGCAAAGTAAACTGGACAAGCTGCTAGAAATAACGGGGTCTTTTTCTAAGTCGTTTATAAGGGCTTCTTCAGAATCTAAACAAAGTTTATAACCGAATGGCGAAGCCAGCGGCAAAGTCGCGCCTAACGCTTTTGCGTAAAAGGTCAACACGCAACTCCCCAAACTGACTATCATTTCTTTACCGAGCTTGGCTTCGTATCTTTTATATAGCTTTTCTTGTTTTTCAGCGGTCAAGCTCTCTATTTCATTGACGGAGTATTCTTTACCGAAATATTTTTTAGAATCACCGGAAGCAACTACGCCTAAAAGTCTATTTTTAGGCATAGTTGCTTCTGGGGTTGTCGCTACAGTCGTCACTAAGCTGGGTGTAGCAGCTACTGTTAGATGAGGTTCTTGAGATAACGTGCTTAGAGATTCTATCGACTTGCTCATTTAAAATAGAACTATATTTTTAAATCTTATTTCTACAAGAAATATAATCGTAAGAAAATAAAGATAAGTTGATGGCTATTACTAGTTTTAATAATAGGTCTAGATATTCGATCATATTTTATAGATGACTAGATAATCTATAGTTATCTAACAGTTATCTATAGATCATGTATTAGTTATCTAACAGTTATCTAACAGGTATCTAACAGGTATCTAACAGTTATCTATCAATCATCTAATAGTTATCTAATAGATCATCTATAGATCAACTATAGATCAACTATAGATCAACTATAGATCAACTGCCAACAGACAGGAGGATCAGTTTTTACCAATAATTTACTAAAAGGCACATCTCTTAAAATCTTTTTAATTCTCGATCTTTCTTCTAAAGGCACCGCATCATTTTCATCGAGACATTGATCGAAACTATTTTTATCTTTGCAATAGAACAATACGACAAATGCAGTTTGAGCTCTAAAATCTGTCATTACGCAATTATACTTTTGAGTCATCAACCAACAGTAGTGATTGTCATGCCTACCGCTAAACGCCAATTTCGTTAAAACGCAAGTGTTTTTCCCGAGCGCCGCCTTACGATATTTTATGTCTTGTTCCGAGCTACAATCGTCTATCAAAAACAAAACGTGCGATCCTTTAAATCGAGATCTATAAAATTCTAAAGCTTTGTTGAGAGACACCTTTTCTACCTCTAAATCGCATAGGTATATCTCGGGATCTAACCACAACCAACGTCTCTCGCGATAAGTCTTGTTGTTGCTCAACGTAGGACAAATAACTACGATATTTTCAAAGTGATCTTTATACTCAGTTTCTAATAGATCTAAAATATATTTGGTTTTACCCGAATTAGTCCTACCGCATACTAGCGCGCAGTGTGGTGTTTTTGGAAACGTTTTATACATTGCTTATTTAGGCTATTTAATAGTAAAGACTATTTTAAGAGTAACTACCGCTAAATCTTCCATCTTCTAGAACCAACTGACCATCCATCACCAAGAAAACGTAACATTTTAGAGCACCAGATGCCTCAGCCTCTCTTTCTAAATGGAGAGAAATACCGCCACCCACATCTCCTATTTTCCTGCCAGAACCGTGACTTTTGTTGTCGTCGGTTACCCTCGTATCTAGCCAAAGACCGTAACTAGTGGTTAAATAGGAGCCTAGCGTCATATCGTGCAAGCCTAAGTCTTTGGACACGCTGGCACCAAATTCTGTATTAGAGTCGCCGAAAAACTTGGTAATCTCATCCCAGTGTTGATAACGCTTCATACCCTGACTATACAATTGATTCGGCTTACCCTCTATCGTAACGTCTACTTTTTCGATCTTTGGATTATAAAAAATTCGAGGATCTTTTTCGCTCGATTCTTTAAATAAAAGAAGTATACCTTTGAGACTTCTAATGGCTTGATTTAGATTAATGTTCCAAGTAGTATCAGACTTGTTTAACGTTAAAACCGTATATCTTTGAACTTTTTCGTATAGAAAATGAGTTTTACCTCGATATTTTTGTCTGATACTATCGGCCAATGTTTTATTAGTCACCGTTTCAAACTCGAGATCTAACCCCGAAATTTTATACTTCGCGTTGGAATCGGTAGATTTTACTACACTCGAGTGATCGTTAAATGTAAATTCATAAGTTAGTCTATCTTTGAGCGTCGATGGACTAAAAGGCTGATGATCCGTAAGCATTTCAAAATCTAGAGGAATGTAATATCGGTTACCGTAGGCGTTGGCAATCGCTTTGTCATTTCCACCATTCGCGCTAGCAAGCCCATCGCTAGGGTCGATTCTGAGTTTCGTGACGTTGCTATCTTCGAGTCCTCGATACGCATCGTTCGCGCTGGCTGGTCGCCACAAGTCTTTATACGCGTTATATACATCGGCATCCGTAAACGCTACGAAATCTTTACCTTCTAGTTTGATTCTTACGCCACTAATTAAATTTCGGGCAACGTTATAATATAGAGTTCTTGCACTATCTTCGCCAGTGCCTTCAGATTCTAAGTCTATATTAAAAGCTAATCGTACTGTACCCGGTACGACTACATCGTCTTGACTCAACATAGGAAATTCAACGATCAACAGACTGCCGGCCGACGCGGTACTAGGATTATGAGTAATAACCATCGATTGTCTCAACCCCTTTAACGCTCTAGGATTTTTTAAACTTCTGTGTGGATTCAGTTTGCTTCCATAAATTGCATTCATTTTACTTAACGAAACAAAATAAAAAGCAAAAAAACTTTTAAATAAACTTAAACTTTTAGACAAACTTATAAACTAAATAACCTAAAACAAAAGCAAACACTTTTAAATAAACTTATAAACTAAAAATCCTAAAACAGCAGTGCCTCCTACGATAAATGCAATTTCACTATCTTTTTGACCTTCGCTGGGCACGTAAAAGTCTGACAATACAGGTTCACGAGGTAATCGCATATCTTCGTTGGTTACTTCGTTATATAGTCTCAACGCGTCATCTACATTTCTAAAATCTTTTTGAGCCCTGGCTTCTTTATGTAGTCGATCGTTTAGATAATCTAGAACCTTGGTTCTTTGTTCCACCCACTCTTGTTTAGCTCGAGTTAATTGTTCTAAAGCGAGGTCGTGTCGTTTACGTTCTTCAGCCGACGACCCACCCATCTTCGAAAATAGAAAGTTCGATCCGCTAAACGCTAAAGCGTTTACAAGAGCTCTACCAATCATCATTAATGCACTCGCCATTTTTAATAAGTCGTTAAAAATTTTACAAAGTATAAAATAAAATGGAAACAAAACTAAGTAAAATATTTTACAGTCCTAAAGGATATTGGAAAGGTGCAGGCGCTATAAAAAAATTGTCGTTAAAAGCCAACGTACCCGAGCCAGACGTTAGAAATTGGTTGAGAAAACAAGCCATGTGGCAAATATATTTACCAGCCCCCAGTTTTATACCGAGACCTACGAGTCTCAATAAGGTTATAGGACGACCCAATGAACAACATCAAGCGGATCTGTTGTATCTACCTCACGATGTAGTTAAACGCAAAAGATATAAATACGCGTTGACGATTGTCGATGTGGCCACTCGATATAAAGAAGCTGAACCCTTGACGAATAAAACGAGTACTCAAGTTGTAGAGGCGATAAAAAAGATTTACAAAAGATCGCCCTTGTCTTGGCCTCTCACGATAAAAGTAGACCCCGGTACAGAATTTATGGCTGAATTTAATACTTTGATGCGGACTCGCAACGTCGCAGTACAGAAAGGCGAGGTTGGTAATCATAGAGCTCAAGGTATAGTAGAAAGATTTAATCGTACTTTAGCCGAAAGATTATTCGGTCATCAATACGCTAAAGAAATGTTAGAGCCTACCGAGCGCAGCCGCGAGTGGGTAAAAAGATTGCCCGATGTCGTAGCGGCGTTAAACGACGAAGAAACTAGATTGATATCGACTATGAAAGGCAAACCGTTAACTCCTCGAGCGGCTATGTCTCAGTTAGAAATAAAACAATTGAGTTCCTCGGGGCTCAAGAGCCCCGAAGTCGCGCTAAGTGTAAATGACGATATCGTTAGATATCTTTACGCTCCTGGAGAGCTCGAAAAAGACGTTAGAAGAAGAGCTACCGATCCTATTTGGAGCTTAGAAATGTATACGATTAGAAGGAGAACGACAAACCCCGGACAGCCCGCGTTGTACTGGCTGACTCACGGCCCCAAGAGATCGTTCGTTAAAAAAGAATTAATGGTTGTTCCGTCAGATACTGAGTTACCACCTTCTTCAGCGACGTAAAATATCGTAAGCTAGATACCCAACCCCAGCAACGGCTATTAAACCAACGACTAAAGCAGTTTTTTCTTGTTCGTGCGAGTCTGTCGGTTGAGTTGGTGGCGTAGCTACGCTCGTAGGGAGTGGCGGATGGAGTACTTGCGTAGCTATGGCCGTAGGGAGTACGTCTGAGAATAGAGGTGTAGGGGTTGGTGACGGGTCTAAATCGTCTGACGGGTCTACATCGTCTGACGGGTCTACATCGTCTAAATCGTCTAAATCGTCTAAATTCTGCTGGGTTACTGCATTACTCTTTTTTACGGGAGAGGGTGGTGTTGGTAACGGATCTAAATCGTCTAAATCGTCTAAATTTTGTTGGGCTACCGTACGACTCTTTTTTACGGGAGAGGGTGGCGGTGTAGGGGCTGGTGGTGTAGCTACGACGTCTGAGTTCAAGTTGATGTTTAATCCTATCGATGCGCCTGGTGTAGCTATCTGTATATTATTATTATAACCTTGGTGAATACCGACTAAAAGCTCCATATTTGATGGAATTAAGTACAATCCAGGGCTAATCACAAAGTTTAACGAGCTTCTAGCGTACTGTAAAGAATTTTGAAATCTGGTTATAGAAGATTCCAAGTCCGTACGGCTGTTGATGATATCTTCTACTATATTTTCAAATTGTCTTTGCGCATCTAATCCGGTACCTGCAGTTAGTATACTCGTTTTTGTTTGGGCTTGCGCACCGAGTATGGCATACACGTACGTTCTAATGCTTTCGTTTATTTTTTCTTTACCAACGTTGGTAAACGAGCTCTTCTGGAGTATAAAATTTCTAAAACCGAGTCGTACAACGTCCGCGGATTGTCTGATATACGCGAGCGTAATTTTACTAAAATGTTTCGCATCGCCTGACTCCACAAATCCCATGTAGGTGGCGCCGGGATTCATAGCTTCATAATCGTATTCCCACAATTTATTAGCTGTCACATATTTACCCGTACTCGGGTCATATTCAGCCGAAACCTTGTAAAGCTTAATAGGGGTATAATTTTTACCGGGTACGGGTAAAGGTATATCTGGCGAGTACTTGTTTATTTTAAACGCATAAAAATAAGCGGTACCTAATCCTCCAGAAGTTAAGTCTACGGTCTGTTTAAAACTCAAGTTTGGATCGACATTAAAATATCGGCAAATATCGCTATAAGCGCCTTTATCGATGTTATTGTTTAGATCGTCAAATATATTGTCGTTTGGAACTGGGCATTTTAGAAAGTATAGTATCTTTCTGATCGTGAAATATCCCTCACCCAATAGGAGTGCAGATATGGTGTACATATGGTGTAGTTTTAGTGTAGGTGTTTTCCAAAAGCTGGTGTACACCAAATTGACACCACCTTTGTGAATGGTGCTGTTTTGGTGCACCCTGTAAAAATTTCAACCTGAAAACTGTACACGGGGTGCAGTTTTGGTGCGTTCCAATTATTTAAATTAGCACCAAAACCGCACCACATACGATTGTGGTGCTGTTTTGGTGCGGCACCCTTATGGGATTTTATTGTGCGTTCCAATTATTTAAATTAGCACCAAAAGTGCACCACCACGAGTGGTGCTGTATTGGTGCGGCACCCAATGGTGCGGATTTGGTGCACGCGGGCTAGATTTCTGCAGTACTAAATCCTTACACCAAAACTGCACCATTTTGCTGATGGGGTGCACTTGTGGTGCGTTCCAATTATTTAAATTAGCACCAAAACCGCACCACATACAATTGTGGTGCTGTTTTGGTGCGGCACCCTTATGGGATTTTATTGTGCGTTCCAATTATTTAAATTAGCACCAAAAGTGCACCACACACGAGTGGTGCTGTTTTGGTGCGGCACCCAATGGTGCGGATGTTGCTTTTTAAATGTTAAACTTCTTCACACATTTCATTTAAATGAATGTAAAGACTATACATGTACATGTACATGTAGCTGAGCCCAATGTTGTTAAAAGTAATACTACAAAGCTGTAAACAAAAGCATTTCAAACCGTTAGACGGGCTAAATTGTTGCATTAATGCCAAACTATATATATTAATTACTTTGTTGTTTTTTTTTCAATTATAACATGGCAAGAGTTTGAACATGCTTTTAAAAATTGTTGTTTGTAAAGGGTACAGAATACCTGAGCAAAAGTTACACACAATTCCTGAGCTGATTTGGCAACACAAACAGTAAAACTGAAATAATGTCTCCAAAAAACCAAAAAAGAATGAGTAAATTTGGTTTTATAAGCTTGCCATACTGTATTACAAAAAAGTTAACATGCTGCAGTGACAGATATACCTATATTGCTTGGCATGATGGAATAGACAATTGCGAGTACATGTATATTAAAATATGTAGAAATGCATTAAATAAAATATGAATACATTGTATATATCGAAGCTGTCCGAAATCGTCTCGTTGAGCAGCAACAGGCAGGAGAAGGGAGAGCTCAGACAATCAGCAGCCGACGCAATGGTCTTGGGCTGCCATCAGCCACTTTCAACAGGATAACTCGTGTTGACCTTCACTTTCATCCCTATCAGATGATTAAGCGTCACGAACTGCTACCTGGGGATCAACAGCGACGACTGCGCTTCTGCAGATGGCTCCTTGCACAACCCCTACGATTCTTGGACAATCTTATCATCGGGGATGAATCAGGCTTTGCCCTCAATGCATCAGTTAACACTCACAATATCCGAGAGTACTGCCCTCGTGGACATGCTCCCCTTGATTTCCAGTATCAACGTCGTGACGACAGACACAAGCTGACTGTGTGGATAGGTTTGGGAGGCAATGGCTCAATTATCGGCCTTTTTTTCTTCCGCCATAACATTAACGGTGAGCATTATCTGCAGATGCTTAACGAGGACATTGTTCCTGTCATTGACCAACTGCCCCGTTATCGTCGCAACAGAAATAGCCGATTTCAGAGAGCGTGGTGGGCACAGGATGGTGCCCCACCCAACAGACGGAGGACTGTAACAGACCGCCTTACAGAACTGTTCGGAGAACGAGTGATTGCCCTAAACCGTGACGTGGAATGGCCCCCGAGGTCACCGGACTTCAGCCCTCTTGACTTTTTCTTGTGGGGTCATCTTAAGTCAAAAGTGTACGTTACTCCACCTAGGGACCTGGACGACCTTGAGGAATGCATAACGGCAGAAGTCAATGTTCTCAGAAGGGACAGAGCTTTGATCCGGCGTGCAGTGTACGATATGCTGAGGAGGGCCCAAATCTGCCAGGAAAGAAATGGTGGACAAGTTGAGGACTGAAAGTGTGAAAGGGTTAATTCAAAAGTAATGGCAATTTGTGATAAACAAAGGGCATACCTAACGTTGTTTTTCATGGTCTCAGATCCTGTTTTCAACCCAGCACTTTTTCGCGCAAACCAGATGTATCGCAATTTACGTAATTAGCCTGTGCTCAATCATGCGTGACATGATGAGTATGTGCAATTGCACAAAAAAAGCACTGAACCATCGTCCATCAATCTATGTAAAAGATTTCTCAAAAAATTATAGAATATTAATTTAAAGGCAATTTTTCATAGTGGGACATTTTTTTGGATACACCCTGTATATAAATCAGCTGATCAGAGGAAAAGTTGCATGCCTGATGTCCAAACCAAAGGCAAGAAAATGAACTTTTTAAAATTTAAAATAAGGCAAGAAAACACTATATGGCATGTATGGCTGCATGGGATGGGGGGGCACATCGTTATGTCCATAAAAATATACATATCTTTTGCTCATAAGAACAAATAAATGTTAAACTGATATATTTTAAAATTAAAACTGCATTGTGTGATAGTCCCGAGACACAATGACGTCACGCTATGTGCACTTTACTATGAGAGCCAGGTGGGATGCGTTTTCATTGTCTACAAAATGATTTTATGATTTTTCAAAAACTGTCCGTTAAAATCGATATTATAATCTTTAACAAGGGTCACATGGCCTCGACATTTCAGCCGGCACACCTTCTGGACACTATGATGGAAAATGCCGAGAATCATTATCCAAGCTTATCATACTTCTGATAAAATGATGGCCATAAAATCGCCAAATTAAATGTTCAAGATGTCATAGCATCGGAATGATTGACTGCAAGGTGATGATGCAATACTTGTATGTTGCAATGTCAATTCATATGATCTTAGCAGCTCACCGGAAATTAAGAAATAAACTTCTATTAAGCCATCAATTATTTTAAATTGTTCCCCTTCATTCGAAATTTATAGACAGCTGATTCAATTCTTTAAGTCATACGTTTTTGTTATCACTAACAATGGGGACATCTTAACAGATTAAAAGCCAAAATTGAATTATTTGAGCCAAAATAGTGAATGTCACCTCCCACTTGTATCACTATACCGGTATATAGTACAAAATTGTTAACTTACCGCATACATGCATGTACAAACTGACGAACAGCTTGTGAGTGTGTTGACATATACCATGACATATGCTGCGTTTGAGTTGTCATGTTCATTCCAAAGATCAGCCAATCATCCAGTGTATTTTTTACATGTTATGTACAGACTAAGTGTGTACATGAACAGTAAATATTGCCTGCAGGCATCATAGGCCTATATGTCCATGATTTTTACCCAGTTTTCTACAGTTTCGTGCAAGACTACAATGTAAGTGCACTGCACTGCACTGCACTGCACTGAAATTCAACTGACTGCAATTTCAAATTTCCCACACTGACCGTTGGTATGCAAGGTCACTAGTGTCATGTGACTTTGTGGCTCATACACGCTGCACTGTGGAGGCTAAGTAATATGATAGGCTTGTGTACTTCTTATTGAAATATTGGAATGCTGCATTGCAGGCTGTGCTTATAGCCACAGAATGCTAGATTTTTTATATTTTACAAATGCTGCATTCAATTTGCAGTCTGTCCATATAGGCTTGCATATTACAAATGTAGAATATGCTTTGGAGCTAACATGTTATTTGGAATGCTCAGATTTTCATGCTATCAAGAATGCTGTATTGACTGTAAAATCTAGCAATCATCTGTGAATGCTACATATGCATTATAGCAGTCTTGTTCGGTAAGGGACCCCATAGCTGCACTTTGCTGTACTTTGCAGTGCCCAGAGCTTATAAGCTTCTGTAGTAAATAATGCAAGGTTATAATATGAGACCTAAGTTTATGTGGTGCACATTTGGTGCCATGCTTTGAGAACAAACAGTATGTGGTGCATATTTGGTGCAGTGATCTGAGACCTAAGTTTATGTGGTGCACATTTGGTGCCATGCTTTGAGAACAAACAGTATGTGGTGCATATGTGGTGCAGTGATCTGAGAACAAACAATATGTGGTGTACTTTTGGTGTATGTACCATTAGGGCTAAGATTCTGTGGTGCATGTTTGGTGTAGTCACTTCATTTGCATGAAGCTGGTGCACAATTGGTGTACACCAAATGTGCACTAAAACTACACCAAATAATGAGGTGTACACCCCAATTGGGTGAGGGATACGTGAAACTTGAATAAAGCCGATATTACGGGGTTTTTGTGTAGTAACGATTCTAGTCCTACGCCGCAACCAGAAGTCGCGCACCAAAATGCAAAGTTGAGTTGATTTTGATAAAACGTCATGGGGTCCGATGCGTAACGTTCGACCACTTCGTCGTGTTTTACGTCAGACATTTTATAAGCGCTAAATATATCAACTAGTCGAGCGATAAAACTCGCGTTTGTGTTAGCGTTTACGATGATGTTAGGTTGACTCAAGTGCATGTTCAACGGGGTACTCTCCGGGGTTATCGCTTCGTACTTATCGCTCATCGTTGAGTCGTCTTGACTTCTAACTAGATTCATGATATCTAGAGCCGGGCTTATCGCTTCATGCTTGTCGCTAACGCTTTGTGCTTGCGTAGCTACTTGAGTGCGCCCTATGCGAGCAGCTAGATTCGCGATATCTGGAGCATTCGTTACCGGTCGATTATTAGGGTCTAAAAATTTCACAAATTGAGCGAATTTCATTTTATTTTTAATAAACCAAATATTTTAATCTTTTACATAAAATGGAATCGCACGTTTTTGAAATGTTTGATGGTGAACAAACGTTTAGACTGTCAAAACCTATAGATAACTCAAAGGGGGATTACAGTATGAGTTTAACCAGCGCGATAGTAACCGCGGGCTTCTACAACATGGCTAGTAATAGCGAAATTCTCTATTTTATACATCAAATCGATCCAAACACTGGTAAAAAAACGGGTAGTACGGATGGTAAAATTGATATTCCTGCTGGATATTACGATATAGATTGGATCGAAGAGAGACTCAGTAAATTAGTTTGGTTAGAAGTCTCTGTAGATAAACTTAATAAAAAAATATCTTTAAATGTAACGGAAGAAAATAACGTTCTACGCTTTGATAAAAACATTAAACAATTGTTGGGGATAACGGTCAAAAACTTAGTTTTTGGCGTAGATTATGTAGGGTATTATAATACAATGCCTGTCGATGCAATTTTTTTACATTGCGATCAGTTATCTACGTCTAATAATTTCTATAACGGAAGGGGCACGCACTTGTTACACGTTATACCGATAACGAAAAGAGACGATACGCTCGTAGAGCGTGCAAGATTAACCGCTCGTAGACTCGTGGGTGACAAGATAAACCAACTTAGCTTTAGTATCAGAGACCGAGACGGCGATTTAATAAATAATCGAGGAAAAAAGATTAGTTTTAACTTGACGATAGGTAAATTTTAAGCGATTTTTGAAGATTTTTTACGCTTTAATAAAATGGAATCGCACGTTTTTGAAATGGCTAGTAACGAACAAACTTTTAGTCTATCAAAACCTATAGATAACTCTAAGGGAAATTACTGCATGAGTTTAAACAACGCGATATTTACCGTCGGTTTTGTTAATATAACTCAACGTATGACTATAGGATGGCGAATAATTAGTGGAGGTGAGACTCCGTACGGTGAAACGGTAATTCCACCTGGAAATTATACTATCGATGAGTTAATAGCTGAATTTAATAAATTAAGATTGATCGTAGTTTCCGTAGACAAGATTAATAAAAAGATTATTTTTAATAGCGGTCTAATATCGGTTGGTGCATATGTTTTTATTGAGTTCGATCTATATACTCAAAAAGTGTTGGGTCTACCCGCTAGTTGGAGCCCTTTGAATGATGGTGAACTTGTAGGCTATTATAATATAAATTACTTGAATACAATTTTTTTACATTGCAATCAGTTATCTACGTCTAATAATTTCTATAACGGAAAGAGCACGCACTTGTTAGACGTTATACCGATTGCATATATTGAGGCTGATTCGGATATAATAGCGACTGTCCAGAATAAAAGAAAAACTGTCATACCTCTAATTAGGAGTAAAATACCTGAACTGAGTTTTTCTTTCAGAGACAGTGACGGCGAGTTAGTCGATAATAACCATAAGAAATTTATTTTTCGAGTAGATATTTATAAAAATTCTTGTTCTAATATTTAGTCTATAGAACGGTGACCATAAGCCAGAGTGTCTATACCATTAGGTAAAATATATCTCTTCGTATCTAAAGGATTTAAAGATTGCTTGACTTGAGCCTCTGTGTATATCATGTGACGCTCAGTTCCAAAACGAATCATCTTGTTTGAATAGCATTCGTTCGATAAAACGCATCGCTTATACTTTTCGTAAGATAGATCGTTGTTTATAACCACTCGGTTTACGCCTTTGGCCTTTTTTAATACGACGTCTCCGTATAAAATCGAGTACATCTTCGATCTGATGCAAGTAGCTTCGCTTATGACTTTTCCTCCACATTCGTCTTTAAATTTACCGATAACTTTCTTGTTAGTATCGTCGTATAAAAAGTGGTCTTTCTCGTAGTTAGAAAAATCATACAAGTCAGACTGTTTTTCCAGATTCCGATAAACGTCTTTTGTATAGATAATCAAAAGCAGCGAGTCCGTGTCTGTATACATCAATCTTACTTTATCACCATACGTCTTTTTTAATTTGTTGTAATAAAAGTCATACATTAGAGTCTTTGATAAATCTAAGATACTAACGCCGCAATAGATGGGTTTATTTAAATACGTTTTCTTTTTGTACGATTCCACGAATGAGAGACCGCATTCTTTAAACGCTATAGTAGACTTGTAACAAGGTTTAGAAACTATTTTTTCGTATTCTTCTACTTGATCGTTTCTCAGTAGCGCACCATCTATTCTATTTCTGACATTTTCCATCGTTTTGCCGAATACGGAATTATTCATTAATTTGAAAAAGTCTTTTTCGAAATCCGACTTTGCTTTCGTTCTTAGTTGCGTGTTTTTATCGATGTACGATTTCATCCAAGGTTTTTGTTTAAATTGTAACGCCCGATGTACTTTAGTTAGTTTTAGACCTAGCCTCAAACACTGTTTTAAATTGACGTAGTGCAATACATATTTTTCTATGCGATATAGCGTGCCGGTTAATTTTTTTACCTTAGCGCCATCTCCTATCTCACTCGCCAACTCTCGTTGATATTCCGATAACCATTCTTCAGGTATGATTATATTATCGGCGGCTAAAGGATAATCGTTGTGTAGATCGTGTAGTTCGGCTGGATATTCCAGGTCAACTTCGAACATATATCCCATTTTAGTATCATCTTTTAACATCATGATGCGATCGTGGGTAAATTTACTCGTGCCGACCCATTTAAATCCACCGTAGGGTAGCGGTCGACTCATGGCCCATCCGTAGAGGTTGTTGGCGTCTAGATAGAGAATATACGAATCGGGTTTATCTTGCTCGTAATCTTTCAGATACTTATTGTTGGCCTTAGCATAGCGCGTACTACCAACGCTCGATATTCCTCCTCTTTTTGCTTTTTCAAAAAATAGATGTTTATCTACATCGGTTAATAATTCTAATTCTATTTTAGTATGTCTTAGTAGAGCATCCCAGCTTAATCCCGGTGCTGTGAAGTAGTTGGCTGGATCCAACTTGTAATTCATTCTACACATTTGCCTAAAATTCTCGAATACGCCGGCTAGTAATAGAGTATCTGTGGTTACGTATAAGTCGTGGTATTCACCCATGTTTTTTATGTCAAAGGTCCGCCATACTCGTTGCGCTCTTTCGTAGTCTTCGTCCGTTATATGTTTATCTTTTAGAGCGCTGAAGAAAGATTCTTTCGGTGGTAGAGTAGTTTCGCTAAATCGTTCAAAGCTATCCATGTACTCGTACGGATATACACCCTTTTGTAATAAGAGGTCCGCGTTATCTTCGCCATAACGTTTCAGGAGTAGCCTAAAAGCGTCTCTCGGGCAAGACGTTACCAATTTGTCGAGACCGCTAGACATAAAATGAAACGAGTCGATAAATCTATATTGGCCGATCGAAAATGAAATGTATTTTTCTGAATTTTTGGGTATACACCAGATATCTTGTTGATACTTGGAAATACCCTGCATGATCAAGTGCGCGTCATAATTTTCTAAGTTGTGAAAGACGACCGGTATTTTCGTTTCACCGGGTTTTACTCGTAATTTAAGATTACAGTAAGCGTGCGCGGCTCCTCTGTACTTACCCGTAGTGTGACAATGATCTCTTACTTTTCGAAATTTGTTAATTTTCTTTTGGCAAAACATACATGTTTTCTCGACGTATCCCTTTTCGTTTTCGTACGTGTATTCTTCAAGTTCTTCTTTACTTTTAGGTTCTACGGGTTTGTAGCACTGGCAATTACACGAGTAATTTGGATAAATTGGTTTTTCGCAAATCCAGCACTCGTTAGAGTCTAGGTGAATTTTTTCTTCTTTTAGCGTATATATTATCGGCTTAATGCGAGCTAGTAATTCATTAATTTTAGGTTCGAGTTCTTGCAACGAGGTTATAAAATTGTCTATAGCGCGTTCGCCTCTATAAGTCATTCGCTTGATTTGTCGACCATCGCATCTAACTACAACGTACGAATAACCGCAGGCTCTATGTTCGTGAGTTTTACTCGACGGCTCCTTTGTTTTTTCTTGGGGTACTTGCGTAGCTACGCTCGTACTCGCGTAGCTACACTCGTACTCGCGTAGCTACACTCGTAGGGTGTAGAGGGTACCAAGATAGATTCAAAATCCGCGAATATGACGTAGGGTGCATCTTGTAAATTCTTAAAGTTTTTAAACATTAATTTGCTTTTGTCCAAGTATTTGTTCGCGCTTTCATGCGGCATTTTAACGGTAGATAAAGCAGAGTCTATTCCTTCGCAATCTTTTACGTGTATGTCCAGCTTCTCTTTCGAATTAAAATGGGTTAAACATCTTAAGCAAAACATTTTGCGATGCTGACTATTGGTAACGCCAGATAAGAATCTAGGTAAGTCACTTATCCAACAATAATGACCTTCATATAATAGCAAACTGATAGTTTCTATATCGTATGGTCTTTTAGATAAATATAGCGGATATATCAAGCCCCTTTTATCTTGTGGATAGGTTTTATTTTTGCAGTCTGTGTCGTATCCCAACACGTTTATACTTATATCGTTTTGTCTTTCTATTCTCACTATCTGATTTATAGGTGTGGGGAAGTCTATGTTGGTGAAGTTTAATCCGTCATCGGTTTTATAAGTAGATGGATTATTTCCGCGAAATTGGTACTTTGGGTTTGTTGCTAATTGGTTTTTAACTCTATCGGTATATATGCCTAGGGCGGCTCTTAAACACCATCTTATACACTCTTGATCTTCGTTTTTGATATTAAATGTTGCGCGTTGGTTAGTTACATACTCGGGTAGTTTTACGTAAGAAGCGCCTACCAGAGGGTTAACTCTGTTTATGTTTATGTAAAACGCGACTATTTTATCTATAGTCCAACCACTTCCTTTATTCGTATATTTATCTATCTGAGATAATATGGTTTCATATTGTTTCCCGATAGTCGTAGCTATCTCACTCTTGTTTAAGACTCGATTTTGATGACTAAAATGAGTAGCGGTTGATGTTGTAGTCTCTTCACCAGTTGTCGTTTTTACATACTTTATTTTCATAGCGATCTGTAGTTTCATCGTTTTTATTTTTATTAATTCAGCGACGATTTTGTTTTTTATCATCGACGTATGGGTGTTGTAAAATTGCTCCGGATCGTCGATAAACAGACTCGGAATCAGTTCCAAATTTCGATAACTGTTTTCAAATCTTCTAGTCTCTCGAAAGTCTGCTTCTCGAAAAGTATTTTGCTCCTTAAATCTTTTTATAGCTTCGATGTAATCTTTTTTTATCGCTCGACCATTTCTACCCGTTGAGAGGACTCGTAAATTTTTATCGCGCGCGAGTCGCTCTAACGAAGCTTTAGATCGTATTCTCAAATTTTTAAATTTGTCTTCTTCTTTTATAGCTCGAATATAATCTCGCCTGATATACGTATTACGGCGTCCTGTTGGTGTTCCTAAAGATAAGTTATACTTATCGATATATCTTTTTAAAGATATTTTGTTCCATCTATTGTATCCTCGAATCATGGGTTGTGTCTCCATCTTTATAGTAACATATATAATATTTTTTTTTTAAATAAAAAAAATAATAAATTTTTTTTGCCTTATGTTATTTTTGGGGCAATATCTTTTTTCGCCCGGGCGCCCCGGCGATTTCGTACGCTTGTGGACTATGGAAAATACTTTTTATTTTCTTGATTTTGTGCAAATTTTGGTGTGTAATACCCCAGCAAGATTTTTGGGCGATTTTTAGACTATTTTGTTTTTTAAAAATTTGACGTATGTACCCACAGCAAAATTAGAGAGAAAAGTGAAAAAACAGAAAATGACATAGAATCGGCATCTCCCTTACTACTCTATGGGTCTAGTAAACTGTTCTCAATGAAGAATTGGGCTAGCTCCATAAAGAATTAACTCTAGTACTTATGCAGGATCATGGAGGAAGGAAGAGGATGAAACTATATGTTTGTACATCAGCTTTTATGCAATTAAGTATAGCCATAGACATTTCAGTGGCAACATTTACAATATTAAAGTTTATCCTTGCCTCTTTTTCAAGTTGCCACAAGATTTCTTTCTCAAAGTGTTTCTTGCTTTACATACTCACTTTGATGCCTCACAAGATTCTAAGATTTCTTAAGTGATAGATTCATATTTAGGGCACTGTAAAACTTTCTTTAAGAGTATTATGTGGTGTACTTTTGGTGTCTTTTCTGCTGTGACACCTGTCCTGAAATTCTTTTAAGAGTGTGTGGCATGCATGGTGTGCTTTTGGTGCATACAAATGTACATACATGTGCTTGGTGAGAGAAGAAGCTTACTGTATGTCAGTGGTGCAGATTTAGTGTATGGGGGCTGATGAGTGGAATTGGTGCACTGGCCATGCAGTGCACTCATTTATAAATACAAATTTTCTGGTGCTATTCTGGTGTTTGGTTGAAGTTTCAGAGGTGTATACTTGCAGTGATGTTGCATATTCAGTGATTGCATGTTGCAGAATTGGTGTACACCAGAGAGGTACCAAACCTGCACCAAATGATGTGGTACGTACACCACAGTTCGGTAAGGGACATATGCACACTTGCCATAATCTTTATTTGCAACATGCACATCAAGAATATGTGCAAGCTTGCTACAAGCTTGCAAATGCATGCAAGTTCAAGCCTGCTGCAAGCTTGCCAGTACTATGTACAAGTTTGCCGCAAGCTTTCTTGTACATGTGCAACTGCAAGCTTGCCACAAGTAGCTTGTAAGTACATGTGCAAGCTTGCCTCAAGTAGCTTGCAAGAACATGTGCAAGCTTGCCTCAAGTAGCTTGCAAGTACACGTGCACGCTTGCGGCAAGCTTGCAAGTACACGTGCAAGCTTGCCGCAAGCTCACAAGTACACGCGCAAGCTTGCCGCAAGCTCGCAAGTACACGCGCAAGCTTGCCGCAAGCTCGCAAGTACACGCGCAAGCTTGCCGCAAGCTCGCAAGTACATATGCAAGCTTGCCGCAAGCTCGCAAGTACACGCGCAAGCTTGCCGCAAGCTCGCAAGTACATATGCAAGCTTGCCGCAAGCTTGCCGCAAATGTGCAACCTTGCCTCACATCTGTGCAAGCATTGCAAGCTTGCTGCAAGCTTGCTGCAAGCTTGCTGCAAGCTTGCTGCAAGCTTGCTGCAAGCTTGCTGCAAGCTTGCTGCAAGCTTGCTGCAAGCTTGCTGCAAGCTTGCTGCAAGCTTGCTGCAAGCTTGCTGCAAGCTTGCTGCAAGCTTGCTGCAAGCTTGCTGCAAGCTTGCTGCAAGCTTGCTGCAAGCTTGCTGCAAGCTTGCTGCAAGCTTGCTGCAAGCTTGCTGCAAGCTTGCTGCAAGCTTGCTGCAAGCTTGCTGCAAGCTTGCTGCAAGCTTGCTGCAAGCTTGCTGCAAGCTTGCTGCAAGCTTGCTGCAAGCTTGCTGCAAGCTTGCTGCAAGCTTGCTGCAAGCTTGCTGCAAGCTTGCTGCAAGCTTGCTGCAAGCTTGCTGCAAGCTTGCTGCAAGCTTGCTGCAAGCTTGCTGTTGCATAGTATATCTTTTAATTAGTACACATGGTGAATTTCCCATATTTATATTTAAAGTGTTGAAAAAACACAAAAATTGTCCTGTTACGTCAAACTGGTTATGTCAAACTGAAGCATGTTTTTAATCATATTTTTAGTAAAATATAATTTACATGATTTAAATTTTTTAAAAATATTTCCCACCCAAAGACTGATGTTACATGAAATAACTGAATCAAATGTAATAGTACTTTTAAAGATATAGATAAATGTCACACACTGTGTCCCAACCTGGTGGAATGACCCACATATACATAGTTGAATTTGTCACATCCTAAGCTTTAATTTGGTGTAGGTTTAACCCATGTGGCATTTTGTGTTCTAAAGATGCAGTAGTACTCTCCCCACCATCCTGGTAAGGATTTCCTATTGTTCCGACACACACTAACCCATCCCCATAGACTAAGCACTCGTTTACTTGTGAGGACACCTTCCAGACAAAAGAAAAAACGTGAGGACAGTATTGTTCCCTTTGTTATAACCTTTTTTTCCCCTCATCACCAGTTCGTCAATAATAATAAAGGTATCTTGACATTTGCATAGTCATATTTTCTAATTTAATGGAAGTGCATTTAGAGATATACATGTAGCCCTTTAAAAACAAAAAGTGCAAAGAAATAAGACAGAAGTAATTTCTATCAACATTTATTTTTTCATCTTTATTCATCAATATTAATGTTTCTGAAAATAAATTATGAAAATATAGATATAACAGAAGCCAACAAACGAAAAAATCACTAATATGAAGATTTGTTCACCCTCCTCACATACATGTAGAACAGCCCTGTGTGTGTTTTCACATAGTGGGACATAATACCCTTTTTTGTAGAGTGGGTCACATTTGTTTATTTCTGGAAATGTTAATGTTTCGTCTATATTGTTGACAGAGAGTTTGAAAACCGTGCCATTGAGGTTATGAATCTCTGCTATGCAGAGAACCAACGCAGTACATACCTCCTACTCACACGAGTCCTACCTGACTGGGGTAATGCTACTTGCCTGGAGTTTGCATTCTCTGCCAGGAACAAGCAATTCCTCTGCCAAGCTGCCGTGCAGAGCCTGCTGCGCAAACTCTGGATGGGACGAATATCAGCAGACACAGATTTGATTGTGGTAATAATATCAACCAAATCACATTAATCAGAGCACCAAACTGGCCCTGAAATTTAACTTAATAAATAGAATGTAATTAGGCGAATTAAAAAGAAAACATGTTTGCGTTCCTGCCTGCTTCCTTTTTGGGGGCCACCTGAATTTAAAAAAACAATTACCAGTAGAAAATGAGGTGAAAAAACTCACACAAATTTTAACCGATCCACCTGAAAATAAAATAAAAGCTTACTAAAACTATTAAAACCACTGGAAACATGTTCAATTCTCTTGTCCAACATGTCTCTTTCATTTTTGTATCTTTGAACTGTTGAAAACCTACAGTTGTCGAAAATTTTAAAAAGAATGGCGCCCATCTTAAAAATATAAAATAGAAAGCCCCTCCTCCTCCTTCCTTTTAAAAAAAGAAACACCAGACGCTAAACATGTTTTTGTTTTACTTGGCCTCATCAAAATCAAATCAATTCAATTTAGTGAAACATTTATTTTCATACTTTTTCAAAAACAGTTTCAAAGAAATAAGAGAATTGATGATTAATAAAAAAAAAGGATTTGTAAGTTACAAATATGCCACCCAAGCCAATTGAAGCGGCATGGGGGAACTTTCTATAATGAAGCCTTTGCAGAACTGCTTTAGATAAGATAAAAACTTCAAAAAGGTGTATTTTATATAGTGAGACTTGGAACGGGTAGAAGAAGAAAAAAAACAGACAAAGAACATGAAGATTTAAACAAACAAACAAAACAAAGAAAGGATTTGGAGGAATCCAAATAAACATTGCAACTTACATGTAGGCCATATTATTGTGAATTAAACATAGTGTACATGATTGGTCTTTGTTGCAATTTTTCCGAAATTGGCGGATTTGGGGTGAGTATTTTATAGGAAATATCGTTCCACTGACCTGTTCAAAGTTTTGCATTGTTGGATGGCGAAAAAACGAGAGAAAAGTGGCGCTCGTTTTCAACTGTCGGGCGGATGATAGCCTTTATTAGTCAAGGTGCTTGTGGCTATACCTGCACGCTTGACGTGTCCCGAATGCCAGCATGTCCGGGGCGCGCCACTCGGCCGGGTAACCACGCATGCCTTGACTAAAGGCTACAGGGCAGTTTTCCCAACGATTTCCATCTGGAAATCGTTGGAAAACGATATAAATTTCCACTTTTCTTGACAACAGCACACCTGGTGCCATCATTTCACAGGATGATTAAGACTACTATTAACTTGCAGTCTATTACCAATCGTGTACACTACATTTAATTTGATGACTGTTGACAAAATGATTGTTTACTGTTGTGAATTGGAACATGGGTTTTGATGCTTCATTGAACTTGACACCCTGATGCCTAATATTTCTTGAGCCTGTTTGAGGATATACAAACAAAATACCAAAATTGCTATATTTCCCAATTCACCCAAAAGCTGTGAACAAAATCCAAATGATTATCTATGTACATGCATGAGGAAGGACTTTTGAAGGATTTGATTGATGTATTGAGAATTAACAACAGAGAAAAAATCAAGAAGCAGAACAGTTCCAGGAACAATTGACAGAACAATTTCCAATTGTATGTAAACTTTGGGCCGCAATTGAACATGAGTATGGTTCAGCTATTGTTCATGTTTTCATTTTACATATTCTACATGTAGATGTGGATTTGTACACTGTTTCCACCTGCTGCTTTGGGCCTTGTTAGCTTCACTCCCAGTAGCTATCTCACTAAACCGGCAATCAAGGTATGCCCACTTACATGTACATACCATATTGGTTCATCTGACCCGACCCGAACCGACCCGACCCGACCCGACCCGACTTATTTCAGATGTGCATTGCAGTGTGCCGGAATTTGCCAAAACATTTCATGACCTTAAACTTGTAGATGCTTTTCCGCTAAAGATGAATTGTAAACCATGTATATTCCCAATATTCCCAGTTTGAGAATAGTTCTTATGACAGTGTTAGGTCATTGCGGAATGCACACCTTCCACTGGGTTTTCCAGTCTCATTTTGGATTTTTCCTGATTTCAGGATTTTTTGTGAGATTTCTGGAATATTTTTTGGTCCTTAAATTGTTTTTGTCATTCCAAAATGACCTCTGCAACCTGAAACAGCCTTCTTGATGCTATTTTTGAAATTTTGAACCATATCTTTTAGTAGAAAATGCAGTTTTCGTATGCATTTTTTCAGCAACGCCATGCAAACTAAATACCTCTTGTTTCATGGATTTATGATTTTCCTCATTTTCCTCAATTATGTATGCAACAAATGAAGTGATCTGGTTTATTTGATCATACAGGCCCGTTCTCTTTCCGATCGGACCAGTACCAGTTCACATACATACTCAGTATCAGAGGGCATTGATAATAGGTAAGAGTTATCCACAAAATGTGAAGGAGGACATTTGTTGTTTTCCAAAATAAAACGTTTTGGTATTACATGTATTTGAGCACTCATAGAGCAGTGCTGTAGTTGAGTCCACCCAATCCGAGTCTGAGTCCAAATCCGAGTCCCTGGGGTTCGAGTCCGAGTCCGAGTCCTTATGTCCAAGTCCTTGTGTCCGAGTACATGTACAGTGTTCTCGTTGACACCGAGACAGTACACAAATACTACACAGCATGGTCAAAAAGGGTATTTACGGTAATGAGGCTTAGAGAGGCTTTTAACACTTATGCGCCTATCAATTCCTTCCCCCACCCCTCCCTCCCCCCGGGCTGCCCCACCCAAGATGTGGGGATTGTCACTTTTGAAGTGACCAAATCCACACCCCCTGGGGCAAAATTTTAGTGACAATCCCCGACATATATGGGTGGGGGCACCCCCATATGGTTTTAACTTCTGATGATGGGGAAACAATGGCAAAATGAGTGACCAAAATCCCAACCCTGGGGCTTGAAAAATGTGACCAAACCCCCACATAAGACCTGGGGCAGCCCGGGGGAGGGATGGGGGAAGCAATTGATAGGCGCATTATTGAATGACATTTAAATATAACCTATAAATATACTCCATACATGACATACATATGTATGTGATTTGGGGCACATAAACACCTGCAAAAATATTGTCTAGTACTTCTAATACTCAAGCGAAAAATCCCTGAAACAAATTGGATTTGCACAGTAGTTTGAGAAAATTCAATGGAACCTTGCCGTGACACAACCTTGTGAAATTGCTTTCAGCCAATTTAAGATTATAAAGATAAACTAATGGGCTTTGTGATGATACTGAACTATCCCAGTACCTTATTCCAATTTGAAAATATGACGTCAAAGAAATAACACCTACTGCAACCGTGCAGAGAACATGTTTGAAAAAAAAAGCTTTGAACAAAAATCACGCATTGCATGTGCCTCTAACGGCACCATAAAAACTTCGATTTTTTCAACTTTATCTGTCTTTTTTTTCCAAACCAAAAATTGCCCCTGGGGATTTAATTATACTTAAAAATACAAAAATGTATTCAACCAGGTTTGTTTTACTTTAACCAATGATTAGTTTGATTACTCAAAAAATGGTCTTTTGGGGAACATTCCTCTTTAGCAGGGCTGTAGTCGAGACCCGATGTGAGTCTGATGACAAGTAGTAGGTCAAACTTTAGCTTTAACATAATGTTGCAATGATTTTTTATTTAAATTGTAATACACAAACTATTTTAGCAGACAAAACAAAATATGAGAATGTTTTTATGGTGCAGAAATTTAAATAAGTACTTCACAATTTTGAAATGTAGAAGATTAATGATGTCATGAATATCAGTTGGGAAGTATTGCTAGTACCGCGCACTACATTACAACCGGTATTCCGTCTTCCGTATTCGCAAGTAATGGACGTTGCGGCTCGACTGGCAACTACACGGACACCGCGCCTTCGCGCATGCATGCAGCGCATTCGATCGCACACGCACGTACGTAGAGCGAGCAAACGGCGAATTCATGCCATGTTTAATCCGGTACAGTCTCCGCGCGTCGCTTTTGGACCGACGTCTCGTCAGGCAAACCGTCCAGACCTCACGTACTGAGTTCGTATATGTGTACTCAACCTCGTCCCCAGGGTCTACTTTCATCTTCGTTCTGGAAGCGTATTGCGGTACGGTATGCGGCGTGCCTTGAAAAGATCCATCCATCGGCAATACGTGCAACTGTGTGATTTGTCAGCAGTTCACTTAAATCATTACCAACTGCATCAGGGTTGCGTGCAGTACTAAGCGCGTTTCTTCAAAAAATTGCGGCAACCGTTGTGGCCGCTTTGCATCTTCGGCCTTCCTGGGTGGGTCACCGGCGGTATGCTTTGATCATTGTAAGTAGCACTGCAGTGAATAGGCTGCTCCAACAATACTACGGATGCTAATTGCCCCTTTGTTGCTTTTCTATAGCTAAGTTTGGGTTCATTAAATGTGATCGTGGGAGATTTTGTAACTTAAAGAGCAACTAAAACGCCAATTTGTTTTAATACTTTTTTGGACCTTTAAATACTCTTTTAACTGATGGAGATTAGTTTGCAGACGAGAGGGATTAAAAAAAAGAAAAAAAGGTTGTTATTCTGAACCATTTATCCTGTTTCGCGAAAGCTCATTATGTATGTTAAATGTATGTACGTGACCCCGTGACGTACACGTGTTGAGTCGGTTGATGCTACAGCCAAACACTATGCATGTACGTACCGGCTTATACGTTGATTCTCACGCTGAAAAATGTCCCTGCAGCTTTTACTCCGGGCGGTTTATACGGCAACATTTGAAGAATAAAATCAGTCACACAGGTTCGAAATTCACGATGGCCACGGCGGCCAGTGCCGTCGATGCCCTAAGGCTTAGTTGCCGTGGTGCCCCTTGTAAAAATGCACTATTCACGGCCAGTTGTGCTGTCCTCCATTAATACTTTGGCCGTTGTGCCCTTCTTGCCGAACCAAGCCCTCAAATTGCTCAATTTTTTAGTACCAAACCGTTGCCGGATCCTACAAAACGGCGCTTTTCGATCGCGCTGGTAATTGCCCGTGCGCGTGATGAGCAATCGCGCTAGAGCCCGCACGACACGTGCGCCCCATGTAAAAACCTTCACAAAACCTCGATTCCCCAAGCAGACTGGTTCCTGTCCGTGCATTATTTTTCTTTTTTCTCACTGGGGCGGAAACCAGTCACAGCCTAAAAACAAGCTCTGAATCCGCGGCCGAATCCGCGGCTAGCTTTAGCCAGGTAGCTCTTACTACAGTAACCCGAACCACCCAAAGCCGGCTAAGCCATGTGTGCGGTTTAGCGATGGTCTAGAGGGAGTAGCGTTAACGAACTCCCCTCGTGCAAACGATCGTGCATAGTGCATGTGTGCTGCGATGACTCGGACACGTGGAAACCGAAGCGTTTTCTGTTTGCGATTTATTCGACAATTATGCCTTGCATTGCTTAATTAATTAAAACGTTCCAGACAAATTGAACTCGACAAGTCGGCTATAGTGCAAGAATGACATGACATGAATCATGATAAAACTCATTTCTGCCCCACGGAACCAAACTCATTTTTACTGGGTGACTTGGAAAAGGAGATTGACAACGTTGACGCTTTTTCCGCCAGCGATATAGCGCACCGTGATTTCCCGAATATCCCGTGCGGGGCGTGAACGCAACGTGGCCGGTGAAGATGGCGGCAACGCACGGTAAAACAACTCATGCCGTCGCGCGGCATGCCTGGCACGGGTCGTGTTTCCTCCATGACTACATACAACTTAAAAGTTCAGGCAGTGATGGAAATAAGAAAATAAAATGATGAGCAAATTATGCTAATCATATTGTCATTTGATTAGCAATGTGATAAAATTGACTAGCAAAAGAAAAACCGCGACAAACTCAATGTTATTATTAATATGAATCATTTTTTTATTAATATTGATCGATGGGTGTGCTGAAGATATTAAAGCAACGTATTGAACAGTGCTACGCATTCCCTACTCTTTAATTTCTAAGTGGTTAAGAAAACAAATACGCAAGCCGTAAGCTCAGTTTTTATTGTTTCTTGGCACCTTCCTAATTGTACAAATACACCAGTATGCAAGCAAGACCTTCATCTGGCCTTCGTGCCCTTATCAATTTTTGTCATTGGCCTTGGTGCCTTCATTAGTGGCCTTGGTGCCCCAGGAAATTTTGACGTCACGAAGGCTAAAATGGCCTTGGCCCCCAGATTACGAATTTCGAACCCTGGGTGCCGTTTACGTTCGCTCTACTCACTTGTTGGAAATAAAGGAAACCAATCCAGAGGGACCGAATAGACTTGCAAATGTACCATAAGTACCGTTCACACCTCACAAATCGTGTGGTGCGTCTGCATGTTCGTTTTTGTCTGTTTTATCGTTGTGTAATCCATGTTGTTTATTATTTCACTGGTCAATTGGTCACTGTTGAGCTCAGATTAGTGGTTAAAGTTGTCATTGTCTCTCTTATTCCCCCCGCCCCGTAAAAAAATAAAGAACTGCCGCGCGGCCCACCCAGCCAGGACGCTCATCCAGCCCGTCAAAATTGGTAATTTCGAGGACTTATGAAAGTTTATTGGGCTTTGTGCGCGTCGAATGAGGGCGCTGTCCACAGATACTCGTATACCACCAGTGGGATTGCTTTGTCTGTTTGCCGACTCTCGATAATTGCATTTTCAATAAGAATATCATAGCGGGAACCAGACACTTAAATTGAAGTCAGGTAAGATGATGTCGATATTGAACCCAAACTCGCCTTTTCTTTCCGCCAATCTCGTTCTTGCGCTGCTTACACTTTAGGATTGCATGTTTAAGATTTCGATAGTGGAAACATTTTACATACGAGCGCTATGCAGCACGATGACTTTTGTGGTCGGTCGTCAGCGCCGCGGTGCGGTTTATACGCCGGTGCGGCTAATACACCGGTGCGGCTAATACACCAACTTTAAATCTAAATTTGCAGATGCTGCTGAAGAGTTTTTGTCGACATAACTCCTCCATTTTCCCGTCTATTTTGTCTAATTTTGATATTATTTCAGTATGAGCATGGTTCTGAGATAATCATTATGCCTCGATCGTGTGTAGTTGGGGGTTGCACGAGGAACAGCGACAAAAACCCTGACCTAACCTTACTGCGATTCCCAGTGCTGAATGGAGCTCAAAGGCGACAGTGGGTCCGCTTTGTAGACATAATACAATATCTGATTTTGGGCTGTCAAAATGGTCGAAAATATGTGCAGAACATTTCGCCAAAGACTGTATAGATGATAGTGTTAGTATGAAAACTCAGCTGGGTTTGAAGGCACAATTCCGTTTGAAGGCTGGAGCCATTCCAACTCTAAAGGCACCGAGCATTCCAATCGTGTCCCGGACTCACGCGCACCACCGCGACGACGTTCCCTGCGGTTGCCGTCTCGAGTAGCCAGAGCCCCGGCCGTCTCCCTGTCCACGCTCGCTTGACTCAACATGCATTGTACACGCACGGTACTGCATGTGCTGCATGAATTGAGTCTGGTACCTTATAACAGAAATTGTGTGTATAGTTCTGAGAAGGTGCGGGTCCTTATGAGGGCTGCATAAGCAAAGTCGCTAGACTAGAGTATAGCATCAGCTCACATACAACTCACCGCGCAGGTCCCAATAAAAGCCGACTGCAAACAAAGGAAAGTATGACTCATAACTAGCTTTTCAGCAAGAACAAGCCTACAACCCCAATTCTGAATGTGTCTCACAAAGATGTCAACACTGTAAAATATGTTTATCGTAGTGTTACTCCTGAATCATGAGCAAAAAGCACAGTAAGTAATACTAGCCTAAGACAAAAAAATACGTACAGACTCTACGTAAAACATTGTCGTATAATACAGTGACGTCATATGTTTCTACATGTATACGTCAATACTCGCGCGATACGGCACGCAGTTGACCTCGGCCTTTTCTAAATCGAGTCAAAGTGGCTCAGAAAGAAAAGGCTCAAAAACATTTTTTTTTTATTTTTCAGAATCATGAAACTTGTTACATTAGTTTTGGGGAGGCATAAACTATCAGATAAGTCCAAAAAGTCAAAAAGAAAATTGGCGTTTTAGTTGGTCTTTAACAAAAAGATTCCAGTTTCTTTCGTGGCCTAATTTCCCACGCTTATTTCTGCACCTGGCGATTTTGAGTTCGACTTAACCGGAGTTACCGGTCCGAAAGTTAGCTTTGGCATCTTTATACAAGATTTGCTATTCTTTTAAGGGGAATAAATGTTTACTTCGAGTTAACCAGGTTTTCAAGTAAGTTTTGACTTATCGAGATTTCACTGTAGTTATCATGTCGCCATGGTCAAGATACACCGCAGCGTTCGATTTGCCTCATTTCGTGGCTTCCCCGCAGTGTAACATGTGTTTATGGTGTAAGCTAATCAAACGCACCCACCGTAAAGCTATATAGCTCACTGTACACACTTGTTTCTTGCTGCATTGATGGACCGATGTGGTAGTATTAACTTGCCGACTTTTATGAACAATATAAACAACAATTTCCAAGATTTGGAAGATGGGTACCCGTGCTTTTTTTTTAATCGGGTACCCGATTCCCGTACTACCTGTAAATGCATACACAGTCGTGTTTTCCTATACTACTTAGGGCAATGCTTTGTGTTTCCTATTTTTCCATTAATATAACACAACCCCATAGACTAAGCACGTATTTTTACGTCCGAGGACCAATTTAAACAAAAGACTCCAGAGGACAAGAAATAGATTCCTTTGTATTTTCTTTCTCTCATGTCCTCGAACGTATACATATACACCCCTACTGTGCACAAATTATGTGTATTACCAGGGTAGGTACACTGAAATCCTATTGGTTTGTGTCGCTTTCTTGTTTCATTGATATGTCCTCAGTAGTTACGTACAAACCTCATGGAACATGTTGTTACGATCTGAAAATCTCCAAACTATCCGTAAATATAAATTACTCAAAAAGCCTGAATTTTCTCAGTTGCAACAAAGAAATCAAACAAGATCACACTGATATAAGGATCAAAGAAACAATGTGATTTAATAATGAGAATATTCAAGAATCAATATGGTTTACTAAGTGTACAATTATTAAGAAAAGATCTTATAACTCAAAAGATCTTAAGGGCAAGTACTTAGGCGAGGACTTGGACGACTTGGGCAGCTCTGCCACGGGCGAGGACGACTCCAATGGTGCGGGCGAACAAAGTTCTTTGATGGTGCAAACAAGCTGGAACGCGGGGCGAATTCACCTCCAACGAACAGCCGGAAACAGACAAAAACAGCGGGGGACGACACAAACTGGCTCCCGTCGCTAAAATATGGGGATAGGAGACCCCAAATAATGAACCGTAGACTCAGTTCACAAAATGTCTCTTCTGGTATTAAATTCAGCTCTCAAGCGCTCTCTCGGTCAAGACGAACTTTCTCCAATCGCTCCCAACACAGACGAGTCACATACAGATCACAGGTCCTGATAATGTACAGACGTCTCGATACTATAAGCCCACAATTAGTCCTGTCCAAAATTTAAAATCCAAAATCCAAGTCCAAAGTCCTATTTTTCCATAACTGCCTGCCCGTATTTTATAGAAATCTTCCAGAAACTATTAAATCGAGAGAATTCTTAAAATTACGCAAGCTTCCAAAAATACAGAATTATGCAAACTTCTAAAAAATACACTTAAAGGATTTCTAGATACATTCAGCATAAACAAGAATGTTGACCCATTCATACAACACACGTTAGGGTCACACGCTCACGTTCCTTGTAGGGTGTACATACATGTACATGTAACATTCTATGAGGGGTATACATCATGTACATAGAAAAAGTTATAATTCTGATTCTTGCTCACGTTCCACGTTCTATCATTTTATATCAAATGTCATTTTTGACATTTGCTTTTAAAATTTGAAGATTTAAAAGTATCTGAAAACCTGCAAGGATAATAGAAAGTGGATAAAATATTCCTTTACACATTACCCACTACCCTACTTTTGTGTTTCAAGCACAAACTGATGAATACCATAAATTTCTGAATGCTGATGAAGGACTAAATAAGCAAAGCTTTTAGACTAAAACTCCTCTTTACATACTCTTGATTTGAGTAACTCTGTAAACTGATAGCTTTGTAAATATTCTAACTACTCCATTCACCAACTGTTGGTCGATTGCGTGTACTTACAGGTTGCATAAACCGTTTGTGGACCAAATTGCAATACGAATGGTCACAGTATGTATGACTGAGGGCAGGATAACCACAGCTGAAATTGTGCACTTTTTATACATAATAATGTTCCTGATAAGTGAATTCACTCCTGTGGGACCACACAATAGAAAATGCTAATGAATACGACCACTTTCAAAGTGAATTTTGCTTTTTCACAGCTAGTGAATAAAAACAATGAGCCTGTAACCTGTAACCTGTAATGTTTACGTTTCTAGTGCGTTCACATTTTCACGTTGTCAAACCTGCATTCCAGAACTTTGAAATCGCCACCGGAATACATCAAAAGGACGACACCATTCATGTCGCCACGTCCTGTCTGTCATCGGCCAGCCAGCCATCAATACTGTAGCGTTGACCGTGGTTGTGTAGAATATATGCCTGAATGAGGACACTGGAGACTCCTTCTTTGTGATTTCGTGGTGCCATGCTAGCGCCCTCCGCCGACCGACCGGCACCGGCGCTACATCGCCCCTCCGAGGACCTTTGTTCGTCCCCGAACAAGGCGATGAGCACCGATGACTGGACGCCAAGAAAGACCCAATCTGGATGGCGCCCGCAGCAGCAAAAACACAAAGAGGCAATCACACACAGTTCTGGGGGAAAGAAAACAGAAAAGGTGGGTGACTGGGAGGGATGTCATCCAGTCCTCAATTGGTGGGTGGAGGCTGCCGCTGGACCTCCGTTTGCTGAAACAGCTCTTCCCAAAAACGGCGAGGAACGTTGCTGGGGTAGCGTGGAGGTGGAGGCGCTCCTGGTGGCAGTAGTCCCCCCCCCCCCCCCCCCCCCCCCAGGGAGGGCTGGGCGGATGCGGAAGGATCCACAAAGTACTGTCCGTACTGCTGCCCCTGGTACGTCTGGAGGAGGCGACCCGGGACCTCATACGTGTGGACCACCCGCGTCCATCCTACCCGGTGGCCATGGGCGTCCACCCCGTGGGGCGTATGCTCCAGTCGCCACTCCTCCCTGGAATGTTCACAGAGGGCCACCTCCATGTGCGTGGCGGCCTCCCGAGTGACACTGGGCGGCCGCAGTCCGGCCCAGCTGGAGTCGCCTCCAGTCCGGGAAGAGCACATGGCCCCGGCCGGGAGTAGGAAGGGGCCTCCATCCCACTGGGGTATGGGGGCGTCGGGGGGTGTAGGAGAGCTCGTCGGTTCCGCTGCGCCGTGAGGGTGCTCCTGGCGGCCACGGCTCTCCGGCCTGGATGATCACCTCTTCGAGGGACGTTCCGGGTGTCACGGTCTGGGGGCATTCCAGATGGACGTTCTGGGTGGACGCGATCCCCGACCCGCTGGAAGATTTCGAAGCCCGGTGGTCCCCCTGACGGGTGAGGTACGGTGGCAAGGGCGACCGCCCCGTGCCCGTCGGGAGGCTGTCCCGGGTGGCTGCGCCCCCCCCCCCCCCCCCCCGCGGCGGGATGTCGGCGGCGGAGGAGATAGGGTGGCGCCCAGCTCCCCCTCGCTGGCATGGACGTCAAGCTCGTTGGCCCCCGCGCTCACTGACCCCACGAAGACTCCGGTGCAGTAATGGTAGTGCCGCTCCCGGATGTCCCTCCGGTAGAATGTCCTTCCGCACCCCCAGTGGCAGGTGTAGGGTCGCTCCGGGTGGAGCACCCGGCACGCCGTCCGGAGGTGCCTCTGGAGGTTATGGCTCCGGTTGAAGGTCTTGTTACAGTGGGGGCACTTCGCCGGATCCATCCTGCAGGGGAGAGAAGGAGTATATGTTAACTGGAGGCAGCAGCGACTGGGACGGTTAATTTTCCACTCAGTCCTGGATGGCCTGTTCATCTTCTCCCGCAGTCTCGCTGACCGTCTCGCCGGGCTCGGCCCTTGTCTCGCTGTGCGTGCTGGGAGCCGTCACCGTCCTCACAGTTGGTGGTGGTGTTCCCACTCCGCGCGGACTCGGGACAACTCTGATGTTCTGGCCTTCCCCTTCGTCCAATTGGTCGTCCGGGGAAGCCGTGGTCGCCGGTTCCGTCCCCGGGGCCTCTGATCGGTCTGGGGTCGACGGGGGCCCCTCGGCGGGAGCTTTCCTTCTCCACCGGGGGTCCCTGAGCAGTACGCTCCCACCAGTAATTGTCGGCGTCGCCCAGGTATGGTTTCAGCCGGTTGTTGTGAACTACGTTGGCTTTGACCCGGGGGGACTTCTGGACCCGGTAAGTGACGTCGTCCATTTTCTTTATCACCACGAATGATTGCGAGGCGCTCTATCGGCGCCCCCACTAGGTAGTGTTTGAGTGGAGCCTTCCGGGGTCTGGGAGGTGACTTCTTCGAGCCACACTTGTGGCACTTCCGGCACCACTTTTCTGCCTTCTGCTCTTCTGCTTGCCTCAGTCGAGCGACCGTCCGGGCGATCCCCAAGTGGCCTGATGACGTCCTCCACTTTCCCCCTCGGGACCATGACCTGCCACGTCAGGGGTCCCCCGCCGGGCTGCTCCATTTCAACTGCAGGACACTTCGGGCCAGCCGTAGTCTCTCCCACTTGGCCCACCAGAACTTGGTACCCTCATCCAGCGCTGGCGTACAGGGGTTGCCGCTCCGGTGTTGATTGTGTGCTGGGTCAAGTCCGTCTGGCCGAGCTTGCCGTCTGGGCCCGTGAAAGCTCCTGTGAATTCCGTCAGTAATTCTGCCAACTTGGCACGCTGGTACGGGCCAAGGTTCGCAGCGCCTCGGTACCAGAGGTCCTCGAGATGAGCCGGTACCTTCCCTCGTGCCTTCGCCGGAGGAGGACATTTGGCGGCTGGCTTCAGCCGCCCTTCATCAAGTATCATCACGTCTAGGCCGTCCATCGGCGAGAACAAAGTTAGGCGATTTCCCTTGTAAACTGTCACAGGGGTCGGCAGTCGGGTTGAACACCTGGACCGGCACGGTTCCATTGTCAGTGTCGACCAGGCCAGTAGCGACTGCAATCTGACAATTGTCCGTGGCCTCCAGATTCAGGTATACCATCCCGACTCCCATCCATGGCTCGGCCCCCATTCCGCCTGTAATAATCGCCTCATGACCTGCCGGTACTATCATGCTCTCCATCACCTGCACCCTTGCGACCATCGGCTGCCGCTGGGAGCCCTCAAGGGGACGGCCTTCCCATCCATTATGACGATGTTATCACCCATCGCCATTCACAGTGATACCTCGACAGGAAGTCGATCCCCAGGATCACATCTGGTTCGATGTTGGCAACGGTACAGCACACCACCACCAGCCAGTCAACCAGTCTACTATGACCCAAGTGATTCAGACATAGACATGTATGACAAACCCACTGCAAACCAGAAAACTCCACCTGTACGTCAGAACCCGATCAGAAATCGCCGTATGCCTGAGCGTCTGAAGGACTACATTGTAAATAAATAAGGAACCGGGTGGTAAAGATCCGGGAAGAGAGTGAAGTGCAAGTAACCTCTCCTCTTAAGTGTTATGTTCGATCTAGTTCATCTACTTAGAGCATATAGAAAAAGACATATTTTTGTGTGAATTGACACACGTATAGTCAGTGGGCTTGTGGTGGACCATATGCATTTTCGGGTACATTCTTTGAAACTCTCAGGATCACTAATGGATACCTCAAGAAGTTCAAAACCACATGATGCCATTTTTCTGACACTTTTATGGGCTGGGCCATGACTTTAAAAAGTGGGGGGCTTCGCGCGCCAAAAAACGATTCAGATAATTTTACTTTTCTTTTTCTCATTTGGACAGCTTACCCAGGCCAAGTGCTACATCACGAAAAAAAAATCCAGAATTTTGTCTCTTTTGTGGGTGGGGCAACATTTTATAAAAGTGGGGGGAGGAAATCGAGCAGTAACGGGCAATCTTGGTGTTTGTTTTTGTTTCCATCCAGTATAGTAAACGGGGTGGACAAAATGTTTATATGTCAAATCATAAACTTTTTTGTTCCCTTTTGGGGGTGTGTCACACTTTTTTCATAGGGGGCATATTCCAAAAGTGGGCTTGTGGGAGCCATCATCTCGGGTACATTCTTTGAAACTCACAGGATCACCTGTGGACACCCCAACAAGTCCAAAACCGCTTGATCCCATTTCCCTATGCCCCCTAGGGTGGCCATTTTTAACATATACAGGGTGTGTTCGAGTAGCTTACCCGGATCGACTCGGGTAAAGGCAGACGGGTCAGCCACGAGAGCTGGGCTAATAGAACGCTCAAACGCCCTCTCCTGTTGATGTCACCTAGCACTTGAGTCGGCGATTGTGTAGTTAAGGTCCCCTCTTTATATTTGATCAATTTCGAGTCGAGGTTGTTTTTATCATTCCAAAATGAATTTATCAACCTAAAGTATACTTCTCTCAATTCTAAGGACATCAGTTTCTTGCGGTAGAAAATGCAATTTTCTTCCATGTTTTGCGGTTGGTGTCTTGCGAATCAGTGCGGTTTTCGCCATCTTTATTTTCGCGTTGCGTTTTGTCATCTTCGTTGTCGTTTTACCCTAAATTTCCCACAAAAAAATGAAAACCCTGCCCTCTATCTTCGACATACCTGTTGGTTTTTAATATCCATTACTTTAAAAGTGGATTTTGTTCTCTTATAGGAACAGTGTCCTTAACCACACAATCGCCCTTGAGATCAGCCATTTTTAATTCCCCACTCCAGTATAATCTGTGGGTAATCAGACTACGCACGAGAGCTGGGCTAATAGAACGCTCAAACGCCCTCTCCTGTTGATGTCACCTAGCACTTGAGTCGGCGATTGTGTAGTTAAGGTCCCCTCTTTATATTTGATCAATTTCGAGGCAAGGTTGTTTTTATCATTCCAAAATGAATTTATCAACCTAAAGTATACTTCTCTCAATTCTAAGGACATCAGTTTCTTGCGGTAGAAAATGCAATTTTCTTCCGTGTTTTGCGGTTGGTGTCTTGCGAATCAGTGCGGTTTTCGCCATCTATATTTTCGCGTTGCGTTTTGTCATCTTCGTTGTCGTTTTACCCTAAATTTCCCACACAAAAATTAAAAACCCTGCCCTCTCTTCGACATACCTGTTGGTTTTTAATGTCCATTACTTTAAAAGTGGATTTTGTTCTCTTATAGGAACAGTGTCCTTAACCACACAATCGCCCTTGAGATCAGCCATTTATAATTCCCCGCTCCAGTATAATCTGTGGGTAATCAAACTATGCATGCGTGTGATGTAATTCCACCAGTGACTCTGCTCCGCGAGCAGGGTCTGTGGTGGCTGACCCGAGTGAGCCCTGAGTATGACATCGAACGGCATGGGGCTAACCCGAGTCCACCCGGGGGAGCTACTCAAATGCATCCATACTGCATATTGTACACATACAAATGGACAAAATATTTGATGTTGTGAGACATTTATGTTTTGACCTTTTTCTATTTTATCCTGACTACAATGCTGACCTCCTTTATATTACACTCAAACTGTAACAGCCATTTTAAACTTTAAAATGACCGTCACTTACAATATGTATTAAAGATACTATTTGCACTTATTGGCAAAAAGTTTTAAAATGTTCAATAAGTTTAATAAGTCAAAGCGTAAAAGGTTATCAAGCTCAGATGAAGTGATTGCAATATAAAATCACTTGTAATTGGACAAAAGTTTGATTAGGTATTTGATATCCATCACCTTAATTCACTAAACAAAGTTTGAGACCTCTGACAATAGTTTCACAAGTAAAAATCCAGATCCGGGTGGTTACACAAGATTTGTTTTACTTAACAGTTTTGCATATCACTGAATATATGTATACAAATTATCATTAGTGCTACCTCCAGATATCAAAAGAAAAACTTGATATCCCAAGAGGTAAGCCTAACCTTTCAGTTTTTCACTGAGGACAGTAGTCTGGAAGTCAAAGTAAAGGATTAGTTGTTTAATTTATATACTTTTATGTAATTTGAACTGGTTACATGCTTTCTTGGAATTATATTAGTCATCTACATTGTATAAGTTTGCAAAAGGTGTCAGCATCAGGGTGACTGGCTGTATTTGCACACATGCCCTCATCAGCCTCACAATTACAGTTCAGTTCAGTTCAGATGATTTGTGCAAAGCTTGTTCTCGTGATCTAGTTGTAGCAGTTTTACGACCCTGCAGAATCCATTTTATCATCGTCAGAAGTTCGACTGGAACACCACTTTCACTTGAGCCATCAAGGGATCCTGTAAAGCACCATGATTTTTTATTGTTTACATTTGATAATTATTCACGAAACTGGTTAAATGCTTAATGGTGTATGTTTTAACTTCGGTCCTGACTTGTAACTAAAAAGGAAAAATTACGATTTACTTATTTCCAGAGCAGCGAGAGAGGCACAAAAATAACTGCGTGGCCTACTACTATAGACGGGTATCACGCCTCCCGCTGCGTTACACAAATCCAAAACGAAAGAACATGGAGAAACCAAACTAAAGTAACGTTGAAAATATGTCAAACTAAACACTTTTTTCCCCCGAAAATCCCGTCCCGGTTATCCTTATCTGTAATGATTAATGTGGTAATCCTTACCTTTATGACACCGTTCCATATAAGAGAACGAAGGAGACAGTTTATGTTTCAGAACTTACCTCAATATTTTGCGATGATACAGGCAGGAAAAGTCACTCTGTGTGCTTGGAATCATCTAAATAGTTCGCTAAGATATCATGTTGAATATGAGCAAGAGGGCAGGGTTTTGATTTATGAGGGAAATTATGGGGTAAAACGGCAACGTCTCTGACTGCAAAAAAAGGTAGGAAAGTCACATTTTCTTTGAAAGTGCGTTTCAAAATTACAACAAACATGAGTTAATCTGAAAAAAAGAATTGCTTTTGCCTGCAAAAGTCACTTTGGTACTGTAAAGTCATCTGCAAGTGCAAACGTCAGTTTTAAACGGAACTCGTAAAAAAATAGGTGTCCTAAAGGTAAGGATTACCATTAATGTTATGATTAAATAATATGTTTACTACTCACAAAGGTTTCTTTGTGTAAAACTCGTGAATCTCGACATGACACACGTAGCGGTGTGTGTCCTGTGCACTGTATATATCTCCGAGGACAAGAGGAGAAAGGAAACACAAAGAAACCTTTCAGTCCTCGAACGTAGAGTCTTTTGTTGAAATCGGTCCTCGAACGTAAGGATACGTGCTTAGTCTATGGGGTTTGGTTATATCAAGGGAACAAAAGGAAACACAAAGCTTTGTCCTCGGACGTATTAGGGAAGTACGACTGTGTGTGTGTACGTGTACGTGTACGTGTACGATGTCTGATACTGCGCGCAGTCATACTTGTATTCAACCGTTTGCGAAATTGAACCTAATTGCGAATCCATTAATACAGTATGAATAGGGAGTATTCCGAAAAAGGCGCAAGTCGTAATTTGGGTAATCATATCCGTTATATTTCGTCATCTGCATTTCAGCTCGAAAATAATCACCTAAAAAACACTTTTCTGGAGTTCGAAAAAAATGGCATCAAGTGGATTTAGATTCTTTGGGGTTTTATGAATAATCCCTGAATTTTTCAAAGAATGTACCCGAAATTGCATTTTCGACCGTAATCCACTGACTAGTAGTTCAAGTATTGGTTAAGTGCATTAAGCCTAACTTTTAGCCTCCAATCTCATAAAAGCTATCTCTGGCTAATTAAATCAAACAACCTGCAACTCTTCTATTCATGCATTGTGTGATATTCTGGATAGATTGTTGTTTTGAAGATTAAGAAGAAACTGGACTTTTATGTGTCAATATTCTTGGATGCTGAACTATTGCTTGGATAAACCATGAACACTTAAATCAGGTGCTAGAGTCCTTCATTTTTTATGTTTTATGTCTCGATTCATTCACTTCATTATCTTCAAATTATCTGTTGGTTTGTGTTCAAGAAATACCTGATTCATTATTTAAAAGATGGAAGGAATGTAATGTTTACGTTTCTAGTGCATTCACATATTCACCTTTTACTGCATGTGATTTAGCTTACTGTATGCTTATGACCCTTGACCTTTTGGAATGGCATTCTATACATGTACACACATGAGGCATATTGTTCTACACATTTCTAGCTCTGTTTCTGCTTATTATTTCCAGTCTTATTGGTCAGTAACAGACATTATTATATAACCCTTCGGTCATGTTCAGATGCCCTTTCACCAGTAAGGACCCAGTTTCATGGAACTACTTCGCACAGAGTATTGCAATGCACTTACTGAATTTTCCTCAGCAAAAACAATTAGCTGTGAACCGATCATAAGCAATACTCCGCACATGACATTTTGGTCTGTAAACTGCTTTTGTTAAATTTACAAATCGTTGCAGTGGAATCGGTCATTGTGCTCATCAAAAATGAAGTTTTAAATTATTGCACAATTGACCTAAAGGCGGAGCTAGAAGGTAAATCATTTGCTGATAAGCAGTAGTATAATATAATGGACATTCGTGCAGGGAATGTCTAAGATGTGCTTGTAGATTCTGCAGTTATTAATTACAAGACAACCCCCTCCTGACCTCTAGATAACTGACATCTACTATTGTGCCTTTAGCCAGTAGCTGGAAAACATGGCTTTCATTTCGTGGATGCTGCCGTGTCCATTGTTGCAATCTGCCAGGTCAGCTGATGGCTATCTACCAATTAACAGCTTTTAACGGTTGTCGGTCACTTAACCCAAAAACCACATCGCCCTTGACCACTTCGCCCAATTACCCACTTCGCCCAATTACCCACTTCGCCCACAAACCACTTCGCCCATGCCCGATCCGTATGCCCTATTTTCATTTCATCAGTTACATCATCCCTCATATCAGTTAAGATGTTACATTATAAATGTTTGTAAAAAATTACATTATAATTATATTACTAAACTTTTTTAAAAACCCCTTGGAAAATATATTAATTTTAAAAATCGTACTAATTTGAATGACCAATTGGAGAAAATAATTGCCCATAAACTAATAAAAAAAGAAAAGCATGGTCACAAAAAGGATGTCACAAAACTCAATATAAGAACGCAAATAAAGTCTTGAATGCACCATCAAAACGAAATAGAATGTCCCTAAACGAAAACAAAAATTAGGAACAAAATATTGGGTGCTAAGTTCGGAAACTGAATGCCCGGCCAAACGTATTGCGATCATATCCGCATTGCGTTATCCGTTTCGCGTGATCCATTGCTTTCCGTGTAATTCCATTTTACGCCTAACGCAATACGGACACAGTCACGGCGAAGTTGCTTTTGGGCGAAGTGGCTTTTGGGCGAAGTGGCTTTTGGGCGAAGTGGCTTTTGGGCGAAGTGGCTTTTGGGCGAAGTGGCTTTTGGGCGAAGTGGCTTTTGGGCGAAGTGGCTTTTGGGCGAAGTGGCTTTTGGGCGAAGTGGCTTTTGGGCGAAGTGGCTTTTGGGCGAAGTGGCTTTTGGGCGAAGTGGCTTTTGGGCGAAGTGGCTTTTGGGCGAAGTGGCTTTTGGGCGAAGTGGCTTTTGGGCGAAGTGGCTTTTGGGCGAAGTGGCTTTTGGGCGAAGTGGCTTTTGGGCGAAGTGGCTGTAAAACACATTCCTGTCAAAAATTGACTTTTCTATGATTGGCTGGTGTGCTGCTTTGCACAGAAGGTGATGTTCGTATCAGCATAAAACGGATGATATCAGTCTAATAAACCCATGGGACTAGCTCAGTTGTGTCCAAATGATAACAATTGCAAGCACCACTTAGTGAAAAAAACTCTTTTGGCAATGCACATAGGTTGATTGCCATAGTATTGTTCAAGAGAATCTGTTTATTCCATTACTGCCATTTACGCGTGGCATTGTTGCTTAGGTCCTTAGCCGTTTGCGCCGTCAATGGGGTATAGTCGCGTCGTGCCGTCAAGTAGTCGCGTCGTGCCGTCGCGTGGCGTCGTGCCGTCGCGTGGCGTCGTGCCGTCGCGTGGCGTCGTGCCGTCGCGTGGCGTCGTGCCGTCGCGTGGCGTCGTGCCGTCGCGTGGCGTCGTGCCGTCGCGTGGCGTCGTGCCGTCGCGTGGCGTCGTGCCGTCGCGTGGCGTCGTGCCGTCGCGTGGCGTCGTGCCGTCGCGTGGCGTCGTGCCGTCGCGTGGCGTCGTGCCGTCGCGTGGCGTCGTGCCGTCGCGTGGCGTCGTGCCGTCGCGTGGCGTCGTGCCGTCGCGTGGCGTCGTGCCGTCGCGTGGCGTCGTGCCGTCGCGTGGCGTCGTGCCGTCGCGTGGCGTCGTGCCGTCGCGTGGCGTCGTGCCGTCGCGTGGCGTCGTGCCGTCGCGTGGCGACGTGCCGTCGCGTGGCGTCGTGCCGTCGCGTGGCGTCGTGCCGTCGCGTCGCGTCGTGCCGTCGCGTCGCGTCGTGCCGTCGCGTGCCGTCGTGCCGTCGTGCCGTCGTGCCGTCGTGCCGTCGCGTCACGTCGTGCCGTCGCGTCACGTCGTGCCGTCGCGTCACGTCGTGCCGTCGCGTCACGTCGTGCCGTCATCATTTCTTACCTTTCATAAAAAGCATCTTTTAACACAATCCCCAAGGTTTTCACAGCTTAAAATGCAATTACAAGCAAAATATATGATATTTCAAAGTTGTTTCGTGTATACTAAGCGATATTAATCCGCCAATCATCAACAAAACAACGTACCCAGTCTTTGCCCATATCCAGCATGTTGTGTATGTCAACAATTTTCCGCCTGTGATGTGGCTTGACAGAGGAAAATTCCTCTTTTCGGGTAACTTGGCTAAAAATACAAGTTAAATGTCATCCTAAATGCAAGTTCACATCTTAGCTGTTAATGCAAATAGTCGTTTGATTAAAATACTGCCTGATCTTATTTTGAAAATGAGTGATTTTCATGGCGATTGATTGCTGATTCTGGACGATGTCAACGTTCAGTTTTTTAAAAATGGCGGATATCGTGCAATGTAATCTTCACGAAATAGGTGCAGTAGTATTCCGTGCTGAATTTGTTTAAGTCATGCCTTTGTAATTGCTCTGCCTCCTCACATGGGACATGCTTTAATGGTGCATAGATTCCGGCATAATGCTGTCAGCTACGCATGTCCCAGGCAAGGAAACATTGTGGCCGATGCCCTCTCCAGAGGAAAGATTCGGCCAACGGAATGGACCTTACAGCCCAGTGTCATCGAACAAATCTTCCTGATGATCAATTGCCCCCACATAGATCTGTTTAACCAACTTCCGGCGTTCTGCTCCAGACAACCCGATCCACGGGCATGGCACACTGATGCTCTGTCGATTCCATGGAAGGGAATGCTCGCATATGCCTTTCCCCCAATATCCCTATACTCACACGGGTTCTCATGAACAGGAACATTGCAGAATACTCCTCATCGCCCCGTTCTGGCCTCGACAGCCATGGTTCCCGAGACTGATAGATCTGCTAGTCCACAAACCACTTGTCCTCCCACGTCGTGTGGACATTCTTTTTCAGCCAGACTCGAACATCACTCACCCAGTGCCCGAGAATCTTCACCTGACATGCTGGGTATTGTCGAGCGATCGTTCCGATCAGCGGGCCTTTCGGCGGATGCTGCTACGTTTGCAGCGCGCAACCGCATATCATCCACTCGGAAAGTTTACAACAGCCGACTTCGACATTACTATAAATGGTGCAGACGAAACGCTGTTGATCCAGTCGATGCTACTCTAACCAAGGTCGGCGATTTTCTCATCTATCTGTTCAACACTGGCCTTACAGTAGCCACCATAAAAAGTTACCGATCGGCAAAAGCGGCCATTCAGGAGGCTTCCCTGATGGCTCATCGATCTCCACCAATCATACCCTTAGGCCACATCCTCTGTGGTATGTTCATTGAGAGACCTCCCACTTGCAAGCTCCTTCCCTCATGGAATATCCCTCAAGTCCTGCAAATGCTTTCACGATCTCCTTATGAACCCATGGGACAGGCATCCTTGCTGAACTTATCCATCAAGTTTGCCTTCCTTTTGGAGGTTGCCACGTCAAGACGCCGGAGCGAACTTAGGGCTTTTTATCTCTTGACCCTGGCCATATTCGTGGAACCAAATGGAGTCCGGCTAGTCCCACATACATCGTTTCTCACTAAGAATCAGTCGGAATCCTTTGTTCCTCCTGACGTCTTCATACCGTACATTCAGTCTTACTTTTCCGTGTCCGAAGACGGGAAATGGTGTCCAGTTCGAGCCCTGAAATGGTATCTCAACAAAACTGCTGCAGGGAAGGTATCAAGTCTCTTCATCACATCTATTCCCCCCACATTGTACAGCCTCACGAGATACTATTGCATGCTGGATCGTCACAGCCATCCAGTCAGCGGAACGGAACTGGCCGATTCCATCAGAGGTGGACTCCAGGGTCAGAGCACACGATGTCAGAGCAGTTGCGACTTCGTGGGCCTACTTCAGAGGAGTACCACTAAGTGACATTATTCAGGCAGCGTGTTGGAAGACGCCTAACACATTCATATCCTGCTACCTCCGGGACGTAATTCTGTCTAAAAAATTCTGTCTAAAAGGTCAGCGCTGCTGACGGCGAGAGCCCAGCTAACAATTTTACGTTGTGACAACGTTGCCACATGGTCACGTTTTCATTGTGGCAACGTTAAATGACGTTGCAGCAACGGAAAAATGTCGACTCCCATACGCGTTGCCACAACGTTATCACGCAACGTTAAGAGGACGTTGCTGCAACGTAAAAGAAACGTTTACTGGTACTTGATTACAACCTTGACGGCACGGTAATACGACCTAATCGGCAACGTATATGCACGTTTCTACAACCTTATGGGGTGATTACAACTTGATTATCACGTTACAGCAACCTTATTATGAGGGACGTTTCTACAACCATTTACAAACGTTATTGCAACCTTGTGGGCACATCTCTGCAACTTTGTTGGAACCTAAAAGCAACTTTATGGGACGTAAATGCAACTTTATTGGGGACGTCACTGCAACCTAATTGGCACGTCACTGCAACTTTTTGGGCACGTCACTGCAACTTTATGGGACGCAATTGTAACTCTGTGGACATGTTCCTGTAACATAATAGGGATATTTGAAGTTAATTTATGCAAACGATAACAAATCAAATACATGTACATGTAAACGGAATTAATGTCATTCTAATTTTATAACAAAGAATGTTGGAAATGATACAAGTCAACTTTTCTTGAAAATGACAGCACGCAAGATGTCATGATTTCTCAGGATGCTTGAGACTATTATTCACTTACAATCAAGAAACATATTTCAAAATAATTTGGGAGTTTTAATGTTGATGTTTGCAAATGTATATTGCATTCAAGAAAAGAAGTAAGTTCGTAATATGACCTGACCAAACGTGAAGGTCTAAAGGCCATGCAGGTCATACCCCAGGCTGCAAGAGCAAAAACAAACAAATTATATATCGGAAATATTCGCTTCAAAATTCACCGGTCGAGAGTTATTTTCTCCCTTTTCGTAGCGCATGCGGGAATAATTTCCGTGACATTAAAAATTTGCGTTCACTTTGGCTTTTTGCAATAATATGAACTTGTCTTTAACTGAATGAATAATAGTGTGATGGAGTGTTGACAAAATATGTTACGGGTCTGGCCAAAGGCAATTGCGACAGGCCCCTTACCGGTTTTCAACATCTATGAAAGTCCCCCATCACACCATTATCCTTATAATAAATACCTTTTTGATCAAAAGATAAAAAGTCGACAAGTTGAAAAAAGTTGAACCATTTCGTTCTTTCAAATCAAATTAATTCAAGTGACATACACAATGGTAAAAAATTACATTGAAGCAAAATTATACAGTAGTGTCAGTTTGAACGTCGACAGGCTAGGGAGGTGAGTTTTAAATCTAACAAATAGAAAATGACAACGTAAATGAAGTACATATTATTTTGAAGCCGTCCTCTGCCACTGGCATTCTATATAAAACGTTTTTACATCGTTTTATGTTGCTACAGGGTTTATGAAACTTGTACATGTAATTTCTTTTCGTGAAGGTATACATCAGTTTTCAGTAAATTGCGAAAATTAAAGTTAAAACAGACGCATTTTTAAATGGGAAACCACAAAATGGCGTCTCGTAACTTTCATAAATTTAATGTAAAAGAGTGAAAAACTCACTCTCCAAAAGAGTGAATCCCTTCTCAAACCACTCCAAAAGAGTGAATCTCAACTCTTTTGTGGAGCCATATAAGGGACAACTCTTTTTAGAGTTGTCCCTTATATGGCTCCTCGAAAGAGTGGAAATTTCTTTTCGAGTGGTTTTTACAAGAGATTCACTCTTTTTGGAGTGGTTTGAGAAGGGAACTCACTCTTTTGGAGAGTGAGTTTTTCACTCTTTTACATTTAGAGATTATTAAATGTGTTTTAAGAGTTAGGCTCTTTTCACATACCGTTTAAATAAGAAATTCCAATACATCCAGATTTAGAAGTGCAGGTCCATTCATCGGCAAGGTTGTAAACATGGCACGTCCCTCATCATGACGCGATTCTGACAAACAAATAACAGGAAAAAATGTATCAGATAATTATTATGCCTGACGGATGGTGCGCTAATTCTCTAAACTATTCCAAAACCAAGCCCTTCTCAGAGGCTGACAAAAGCCAAAAATCGGTAAAAGTTTTTTTGTCGATAAAACAAAATATACCGGTACCAATTGAAAATTGTTAGGGTAAAATTATTTTTTTTTAGAGCATGGTCAAGCATCTTTATTTAACACACGACTGGAAAAAGAACACTTAATCACTTTACTCATTCCAAAAACGTGTGCCTTTTACAATTTTTAAAAGTTATTTTCATCCTCTTAACAGGAATACAGATGTGATCGAAAAGTCAACACTGTATGTACTTACGGAGAAAAACAAGAGATGATTCAAAAGCATCCCGCAAACGCCGTATGAAGTAGACAAGCAGTTCAAACATGTCACAGCCTGCCACCCATTGCACTCAGATGAAGCATAACTGCAGTGTGAGGACAAATTACGAAACATTATGAGTAATTTTAAGATTAATATACCAATAGAAAATGAAAACAACGGAACACGGTTTGTTGTTGTCCACATGGTCTTGAAGAAAACATTTTAAAAGCACTTTACAAAAGGCTTATACAAAAAGTTGGGGCAATTCTTCTTTCATCTCTTAGCAACGCTGACCTAGCCACGAACCTTACCCAATCGCACACAATTCTAATATTTAATGCGGTCACTACAGATCACGCCTAACACTTGAGCTATAACCGGAACGTCCAATTTCCGTGTACTTAGACATTCCAGCGAAATCTAGAGGACCGTGTTTACGCTGGAATGATTTGGTGTCTGAACTTTTGGCTAGGCCCTGTGACTCAATGGTACGCACGTAGCCATGACAACGACCTCGTTAATGTACAAACCATATGGTGCAGGCTTTATTTGGGGGGAAATATAATAAATAACGGTTAACTGTATTATTTTGCAGTTAAATTTGCAGTAGGACTACTTTTCTTTGAGAAATCAAATTACAAAATACCGGCACGTACCCCAGCTAACTCTTTCATGTTGTTAAAGCTGGTGTGGTTTGACTATTGCTTAATTGGAATCAAAATGGTACTGGTAGGCTGCACTACAAAGGTATTCTCGGTTTTTAAACACTGTCAGACATTTTTCCATTTGCTAATAAATCATATAAGATTCTTCCATGCACAGCTTTGTAAAACTAGCCAACAGTTTTTTTTAGAACCCTAGCAGTCCCAATCCTCCAATTTTAATAGGATTTTACATGCACCCTATAGGGCGGGGTTAGTTATGTCATTAATGCCTGCGAATCTGCCAGCATATATCCGTATCATACTCAGTTTCCTTTGGGCATGTTGGGAAAAATACGACTTTTTCCAACTAAACAAGACTTAGAACGCTACATGAACCTAATTTGTATTTTTTCCTCTATAAATGCTCAAAATAACAAACTAGCCCACCCAATTGATTTGTACTCTTCACAAATCTGAATCGACGGAACATTTTCAGTATCAACTAAAAACAAAGACTGTCCTTTAGTAAATTACGTTCGGAAAGTTGCCAGTAACAGTATATTTAGTGATTTGCTTGAAAAAGGTTTTACATGTATACGTAAGAATACTGAAAAATCGTATTCCCGAAATTACACGAGAGAATGCCACTGATAATTTTAAGATTTATAGAAAATATACAATTCCTACCTTCTGATGAAATGCTGCTCTGAAAAGCTATACTATTAGTACATGTGGAGCCTGACTTAGCCGGGCATCAACTGGAGGGTGACCGTTAATAGTGGCTGCTTGCTCCCGCTCGCTCGGTAACTGAGCACCGCGATTCAAATGATGCGGAATTCAGTGCCGCGCATGCGCCGTGGTATTAGTTTTCTCTGAGAACGGGCAAATTTATGTAAGTTGGTACGCTCCATACAGTGCCGGAACGAACACGATGCATGAATGCAGGTACAAGGATGGGTGGAAAAGATATGTATAAGAATCGCAACATAACAGCAACTTTTTGAAAATACCATACCACACTTTCAAAACGTGATTTGCGAGTTAACAACGTTAAGATAAAACCTTCATACAACGTCATCACTACGTCACGTATTGCAACATCAATACAACGTTGTGAAAACACCGAAATACAATGTTACCACAACGTTATTATAACAACATCAGAGCAATGTTGTGAAAATACTTAAGTATAACGCCGTAACAACGTGATTATTACAACTTAATGGCAACCTTTATAAAATAACCTACACACGACTTAAGTACAACGTTGGTTAATACAACCACACCGCAACGTTGTGAAAATATTTAACTACAACGTCATGGCAACGTGAAATTAACAGCATAAACACAACATTATAAAAACACCGAGATACAATGTTACTGCAACGTCATGATTACAACATTGTAGCAACTTTGTGAAAATACTTAACTGCAACATTATTACGTTATTATCACAACTTAATTACAACGTTTATGAAATAACCTCCATACAACTTTATCACAACGTCATAATTACAACCACAGAGTAACGTTGTGAATATACTTAACTACAACGTCAAGACAACGTGATATTGACAATTTAATGACAACGTTATGAAAAAACCTTCATACAACGTTAATGCAACGTGATATGATAACTTTTATACGACGTTGTCAAAATAACCAATATACAACATTTTTACAACCAATAAATGAACGGTCAAATGTTGTAGCAAAGTTGCATTAACGTCCTCGTGAAACGTTACCAAATGACAACCTTTTCACAACTTTGCAAAACGTTGTGGCAACGTTATGTGTTAGCTGGGAGACCATGTTCCATGAGCCTCACAGGCCACCCTTTAGTAGTCGCAGTAGACAGGACTTACTGTTCTGTCACACGGTAGCATCTCGCAACCCACCTCCTAGCCTCGGTGCTAATCTGCATTAGTAGTGGCTCTTTGGGTAAGATGAGTGCAGTAGACTTCCCCCCCCCACAGTCGTGTGGGAGGGGTCTACTAGTGAATACTTAACCGTAGAGCATCCCTCCCTCCTCCCCACTATGAGGGACTCGATGCAGACTTCACGTGCTATGGTGCTCGAAGAGGGTGAGCCGCAGGGCACGGTGGGTAGGCTATTGTGCGCCCTCTAGGGGAAATATGCATTAGTAGTGGCTCTACATGTAAGTATTCGCTAGTAGACCCCTCCCACATGACTGTGGGGGATTTCCTGTATAACCTTTGACCTGTGTTAAGCATAAACACTATATAGCTGTTGTCTCCCTTATGACCTCGGTCAAAAGGAAATTTGAGCCAAACTGATACAGATATGTAGCATTTTAATACCATTGGCTATTAAACGCATCTTGACTTTTTGTATTTTTTGTCACCTCTATTTAAAGCTACGTGGATGAAACTGACGGCCTGTACAGAACACTCCGGAAAGGGATCTTGCCAACTTTGACTCAAGAGGCACCAGAACAATCTAGATTGGCCTGGTGGTACAAAGTGAAGCTGTTCATTGAGGCACCAGTCATTAGTTTCAGCTATCACCTGGTCAGTTCTTTGTAGATGCATTAACTCATAATTTGTTTGCACCTCATAAACTAGGACCCTGTTGCCACTTGATCCACTAATTGAGAAATCTGATCCCCTAATTGTCAAGTTGGCGGATCAGTGGTGAACTAGAACATTAACTGCAAGATGTTGGATTTTGATTTGAACTGGCAATCTAACCCATCTTTTAATTAGGGTACAGATCTCTCCATGGGTGAGTTGGATCTTCCAATAATTGGACAGATCCCCAATTTGTTGGTCAGATGCTCTAGTTGGTGGGTCATTCCCAGTTGGTGGGTCATCCCCAGTTGGTGGGTCAGATGCTCCAGTCCGTGTGTCAGATCCTCCAGTCGGTTGGTTGTTCAGATACCTCAGTTGGTTGGTTGTTCAGATCCCCCAGTTGGTGTGTCAGATCCTTCAGTTGGTTGGTCAGATCCTTCAGTTGGTTGGTCAGATCCTTCAGTTGGTGGGTCAGATCCCCCAGTTGGTGGGTCAGATCCTCCAGTTGGTGGGTCAGATCCCCCAGTTGGTGGGTCAGATCCTCCAGTTGGTGGGTCAGATCCCCCAGTTGGTGGGTTAGATGAGTTTGTATATGCCGGCAATCGTAGACCTAGGACAAAAGAATTCGGGCGTAGACAAAGGGGTCCACCATGTAAAAACGACTGTTATGTATTATGTTCAGGAAAGATTGAGCTATCTTCAGAAGCAGAATTTGCATAAAATAGGCATGCAACTGTACGTGTAAATATCCATGCAGGAGCCAACATTAACACAGTTTGGCTGTGGAATATGCAAAAGCATGCAATTGAAAACAGGTGTTAGATTTCTCAAGATTTTTCCTGATTTCAGGTTTTTTGATGATGAGACGTCTTCCAGATTTCCGGAAGATTTGTTGTCCTGTTTTTATCATTTCCAACCTGAAACAGTCTTCTAATTATAATTATCCTTTTTTGCACTGTATCTTTTGGTGGAAACGCCAAACAAGTCGAAGGCCTCTGAATGTTTAATTTTCCCTCAGATCTCACACTGTAAAAAAAAATGACAACCTGACTGGGTGTTTAAGGCCCCCAACCCCCCACCAGTATACAAGTGATATGCTTATATTAAAGGGTCACTGAAATAGAAAACAAAACTCTGAGAAATGAAAGAATACATCGTTTAGAGTTCTAATCAATAAATATTTAATTTTACTTTTGTATTTTTCTATTGTAATACAAACCATTTTAAGTGCAAAATTTCAAGCTGGTCGCCCCGTTCCTAAAAAATCCCACTTACACAAGTAGCCCGGATATCAGAACCGTGACGTCAGCACTGGTACAAGTGGAAAGCCATGCATGCACGATGTGTATAGCGCTTGTACGACCAAACCGAGAAACATGGCAAAATCATCAGAAGTTTCCAGAAGAAAATTTGCCCCTATCTGACTCAGAAAAGAATGAACATATGGGGATGATGTCGGTATCATTGTTCCCTACATGTATGAACCAGAAGTCCAGAAAGACGGCAGCAATAACAGAGATTGAGGACAGCACAATTCCTGGCATGCACAACGCGTATCCAGCGATCGATGGAGAAGTTTCCAATCAAATTTCCCAATCAAAGTTCCCAAGCTGCAGCAAAGAAAAATCTTTTTGCTGGAATGACATTTTCTTTTAGCTTTCGGATTATCAAAATCCCAAACTGGGAGTAGAAATTGCCAGCAGTATGATCGGAAATATCCACATACCAGAAATGTATGCATTGTAGAGGCCAGTTTGGACTACGTACATGTACAAGCATGGCGACGCGGCCCGACAGTTTGCTCAGGGAGTTTGCTCTGTTCAGCCGGACTTTTGAGGCCTACATTTTCCTCAATCCCTCGTCTTTGGGGAATGTACAATTTCTTTGGGTATATTACTGAAGTCTGCAATGACATAACCGGCCGACATTCTGCATGTAACGTGTCAAAATATGGCTGTAATTTGTTTCCACTTCCGATGCTCACAGCTTTGGAAAATCGGAAATATCCACTTGCCAGAATTGTATATGCATTGTAGGCCAGTTTGGACTACATGTACATGCATGGCGACGGCCCAGACCCAGTGTGCTCTGTTCAGTTGGATTTTTCTAGGCATAAATTTTCCACAATCCCTCGTTTTTGGGTTATGTACAACTTCTTTGGGCATATTATTGAAGCCTGCAACGACACACCTGGCTGTCTTGCATTTTTCGTGTCAAATGCCAGGAATTGTTTCCACTTTCGACGGTCAAAGCTTCAGTCGGAAATATAAATTTGCCAGAAATGTATGCAGTTCTAGGCCAGTTTGTACGACACAAATGGGCTGTAAATGGTTCCTTTTTTAACTTGTCTTTTTACAGTCACTGATGATAGTAAAAGGACAGAAGTAAAAAAATTAACTATACTCATCAAAAAAAGAAACGCAAGTGTTTTAAATTCCAATTCCTGATTGGAATAGAAGTCTGTTGAATACAGTACACGTGTGGATAACAAGGCACTAACCGACCGTTCACTTTGGAATCGATTTCAAGACTGTCCCGCTTCAGTGAATTCCTCCATGTCCTAGATCTCTTGTTTGAACAAAGTGATTCCTACAGAGTTACGTTATCATGAAATGTGAGAATTTTTGTTTCTTTGAGAATCCTGTATTATTAAGGGCTCTCAGAAAACCAAATTTGTTTGGTTAGCGAAGCTTCCAGCATTATGCCACGCTTATCAATGTTAGACAGGGGGAGAGCTATTGGGATGCTGAATGCGGGTATTCGTCCCAGGCAGGTCGCACGGCAACTGAATGTGCATGAATCCACTATTTCACGATTAAGGAATCGTTATGTGCCCACTGGCAGGGTGGAGGACCGCCATCGAAGTGGACGACCCAGAGTAACGACCCCAAACCAGGATTGTCAAAATGTTGCTACCCCACCTTCGTGATCGGACTCGAACTGCAACAGAAACAGATAGGCAAATGCCTGGGAGGCACAACAATAGGATTAGTGACCAAACTTTCCGCAACAGATTACGTGCTGCAGGTCTACGCTGCCGACGACCTTACCGAGGTCCTCATCTGACGGATGAGCGCCGTCTGAGAAGGCGTCAGTGGTGCCTGCATCACAGGGACTGGACACGAAGGATGTGGTCTCAAGTCCTGTTTTCTGACGAGTCCAGATTTTGTCTATCGCACAATGATGGTCGCGTCAAAGTTTACCGGCGGCGTGGCGAGCGCTTCACTGATGCCCGCATCATCATTGAGCAGAACAGGTGGGGCGGGCCTAAAGTGTGATGGCATGGGCGGGCATCACGTCTGAAGGCAGAACAGATCTGTTGTTCATTGATGGCAACTTGAATGCCCAGCGATACAGGGATGAAATCGTTGCAGTCGGCGTGGTGCCATACATGGCACAGCATCCCAACATCATGTTCCTGCAGCAGGACAATGCTCGCCCTCATGTTGCCCACACTGTAACCCAGTACCTGCAGCAGCAGCAGATCAGGACTCTACCATGGCCAGCATTCAGTTCTGACCTAGCCCGATTGAGCATGCGTGGGATGAGCTGGACCGCTGCATCCGCGCGCATCCCATGCATGCAGCCCAACACAGTGCAGGAGCTCAGGGAGGCACTTCAGGCAGAGTGGCACGCCCTGCCTCAACGGCTCTTACGGAGGCTGGTGCAGTCTATGCGCCGCTGAATCCAAGCCTGCCTTGCCGCAAGAGGTGGTCATACACGTTACTGACCGATAACATATATACGTTGCATTATCGTAGCCTCCTTGATCTCTCAGAGTAAAAACTTGCGTTTCCTTTTTTGATGAGTATATTTACAGCCCCATTTGTAGGGCTAGCACTACGTGTTTTGTGCACAAATCTACGTACGTGCGAGATACGCGGCCGGCTAGCCATTCTAGACTAGACTTCACATGGTGACGTGATGCATTACATCATCCTTTTGCAATTTCCGAGCGGATATTGTGGGGGGGCTCGAAAAGAGGTAGAAAAAGTCGTAAATGAGCCAAACAAATCAGAATTATTGTGAAAAAACAGCAACAGTGTTGTTTTTTTGTAACAAACACATCAAAGACCAACATTGTTTTCTATTTCAGTGACCCCTTTAACATTATAATGAGTGTCAATGATAATGGGAATTCAATACTTTGATAAGGACAGCATGGTGCTGGTATTATAAATAATTGATATAAACCCTTCAAACCCTACAGAGTACCTGCTGATAGGATGTGTGATGTGGGTATGTGTCTATTTTCTATTTTTTTTCCTGTGCATATACTGTCAAATTGCCAATAAACTAGTTTAATATTTTTGCGCCCAGTTATGAAGGTGATAGAGCTTGCATGGGACTGTATTATGTTTGCACCAGAGCCTTGAATTCTGAATTATATTTCCAAAGAGCAATTTGATTTTCCAGAGCGAGCAAAAACCATTCGCTCTTGAATAGTAAATTAAGCAGAAACATTTTCTAAAGATTGCGTGTGTGCATGTGCTGTTTTCGCCTCTTGTATTATTCTTCTTTGAGTGTAATCTCTTACAATCTTTTAGTTACATTTGTAGTTTGACCTTTGGGTGTCACATATACCCAGTATGTGACCTGCATGCATGTATGTCATGAACGCCTACAAAATGTAGTTTATGACCTGCATGTGACTTGTATTTACACTTCTTGATAGCTTCAGCATCGAAACAAGATTTTTGTGCATGCAAAATTCCTTTTGCAATGTCATTATTCTTAGAGGGTATGTATAATTATATAACATTTTGAAAAAACAATTTTGGTCAAACTGATTGGATGGCTCAACAAGTAATTAGGTTACAATCTTGAGGTTTCAGGTTTGAAACCACACATTTTATATGAAGTTTTTATTTTTATTTTTTTTTTAATATATTTTAGTTCTATCCCAAATCCCATAGACTTTGTACACAAATTTTGTGTACGGCACACTGGTCACTAAACAACATCAGATCTTAATCAAACTTAATTAACACAAAGATAGACCCTAACCTGAAATTGCATGCAGAAGAGTGACGTCATCACATGTCACATGACGTCATTTTAAATGTGCTTTTTCCAAGGGCCCATATCTAGAAAACCGTACGTCCGATTGCCTTTAAACCTCCCAGCTAACACATTGATGTTTTGATAACGTGTGTAATGTTGTGATGATATTACAAAATAATGTTATGGCGACATGGTCTTACAAACGTTTTAGTGATACCTACATGACATTAATGAAAAAACGTTGGTGCGATGTTTTCATAACGTTTCAAAATGTTTACAAATATTGCCCATGAAATATTAATTTGACATCGTAAAAATATTCCATGGGCAATGTTTTGTGAACATTTTGAAACGTTATGAAAACATCGCACCAACATTTTTTCATTATTGTCATTTAGGTATCACTAAAACGTTTGTAAGACCATGTCGCCATAACATTATTTCGTAATATCATCACATCAATGTATTCAGCTCTTACATTGTTTTAATAATATAATGATATCTTAGAAATGTTACAAAATAAATGTGATTTTTACGTAATCAAATAAATCATATTATAATTTGTATTAATTGACGCTTGAACTACTACGTGTTGGAGCAGTTAATTTGCAAGCTCTATGGATCTGTGTGCACTTTATGCTATTCCCACACTTAATCGTTCCTGCATTTAACGAAACGCGTTTATGTTAGCAAGATTCGGCAACTCTGCTCCTGAAAATCAATGAATTATATCGGTTAATACTCAATTAATATTGGTTAACATACTATACAATAATACTATGAATACATACTATATACATAATTAAATATCATAGTTCCTCTGAGGAAGCCTCTCCTCCTCTTTAAGTACGTCCCTAAATGGTATATATATGCCCAATATCACCGTCGTCTTTAGTCACAGTTTGCAAGTCAAAATGTTTTTATTTGTTTTGTTTTGCTTTTTTGGCAAATTTGTTTCTTTGAGACTTTGAATAGTTAAATATTACACAATTATCTCTATGAAAACACCCTAAAACATATCGGTGTTACGCAAAACATAACGTTCATGTTGAAAGAAAGTGACAAAATTGTTTCACCAAGGTTTACCACGCCCACTTGGGGTCAACATGCAAATTGGGTCACTATAACGTTGTCACAACATCATCACAACGTAGTACGTGTATTTAACATCATAATAATGTTGCCATGCAGAACACCATCAACAACATTATCACAACGTTTACAACATTTACCAAGGAGTGTTAAGGTGATCACGATGTGATGGTCATTATATCAATACATTGTCAACAAAATCAATGAATGCCTCGTTATTAACCTTCATGTATTAAAACTTAAAACACGGGGATACAGATAATGAAATTGAATGTTGTGGCAACCTTGATATAACGTATCAAGACGCATATAAAACATTTTAAAACATTTTATAGTTTCTTGGACTCAAACATTTAGGACATGTTTAGACTGCTGTCAACTTTTTTTTCAAACATCAACAAATAATAATTATTTGTTATACCTCGATGTTTCAACAATGTTTTGCAATCATTCCACGTTTAATCCGCGACATTATATTTTTGTTTTTAAAATGATTTAAATTTGTTTTAATTATGTTTAATAACGTTTTTCATTTAATCGAAATATCCGTCTCAAAGCTATTTTTACATTACAAAAACATTTTTTTTAAATGCGCGGATGATGTTTTATGATAGCTTGACAACATGCAAGTGTAACGTCAATTCAAACATTATAACAATATTATAATTACATTTCATGAAAATGTAATAACATTTGCATGATGTTTCAAAGATAATTGATGTAAAAACTATAAAAACCGTGTAACACATTAAACATACATTTGAGAGTTTATATCTGTAAAACATTTTGTTCTTAATGTTTCATGACATTTTCAATACGTTTGTGTATTTTCATTAAAACATCTTTTACAAATATAACTGTTACATTATATAAACATTTTGTTGAATGCGACTACAATGTTTTAGTAATAGTCTAAAGATATGACAGTCGTAACGTCAATTTATAAATTATAAAAATATCGTAAAAACATTTTACTAAAATACAAAATACATTTACACGATGTCCTTAAAATATTTCAAGTAGATGTTTTATTAATACCGTAATAACAATGTTATCTCTAAATGTTTTCTGTATGACATTTGTACAACTTTGTGGAAATGTTTTAATCGCGTTATGTGATTAACGTAAATTAAAACATCATAAAAATATCGTTCAAATATTTCATTGAAAATTGAATAACATTTACACAATGTTCCTAAAATATTTCAAGTAAAAACAAAATAGCTTTTCCGAAACTTTAATCAAACATTTAAAAATAACATTTGTATAACATTTACAAAATATGACCATTTAATTATTTGTACCTCAATGTTTTAACAATGTTTTTCAGATGTTCTTAAATTTCATCGAGATGTTTGATTAACATCATAACAATGTTATCACTAAATGTTTTGTGCATGACATTTTTAAAACTTTGTGAAAATGTTTGAATCACGTTATGTGTTTGCTGGGTAGTCCCTAAACGTTTAACTTATTCTTCCAAGAACCCAAACATGTATAACATGTTTTAAGAATGTTTTCAACTCTTGTCATAACATTTTAGGGATATCTGTAAAACATGGTTTCATATTTTAAAAAGATGTTTTCAAAACATCATAAAAAACATATACATCTTCAGATGGTAACATTATCATGACGTCGTTTTGATATCAAATGCCCGAGAGATATATTTATTACCTAATACATGTACATATATTTCTTAACTTGAACATTTATAACATGTTTTAAGAATGTTATCTATAATTTGGCATAACATTTTAGAGATATTTTTTTTTTTTTTTTTTATGTTTTAAGAACATTATAATAATAATATACACGACTATTTTAGGTGGTGAAATTATAATGATGTCTTTTAAATATAAAATGCTCTGAAATATATTTAACAATTCAGACGTTAAACTGATTCTTTCATAGACTCAAACATTTACATCATGTTTTAAGAATGTTGTCAACTCTTTGTCATATTATTTTAGGGATATGTGTGAAACATGGTTTCATATTTTTAAAAGATGTTTTAAGAACATCATGAAAACATACACATGTTCAGATGGTAACAATGTCATAGCGTCGTTTTGTTATCAAATGCCCGAAATATATTTTTTACCTAAGACAAGTTTTAAACATCAGGCAGAAATGCTTTTTTGACATTATTAAAACGTTAATAATAGTTATGTGGACTCAAATATTCATAACATGTTTTAAGAATGTTATCAATAATTTGGCATTATATTTTACACATAGTTCTGCAACATGTTTTTAAGGCTACAAATATATATGTTTTAAGAACATTATAAAAACATACGACTGGTAACATTATAATGATGTCCTTTAAATATCAAATGTTCTGAGATATATTTAATAATTCGGACCAGTTTTAAACATCAGGATGAAGTGTTTTTTAAACATTATTTTAACGTTACTGATTCTTCCATGGACTCAACCATGTATAAAATGTTTTATGAATGTTGTCAACTCTGCGGTATGACATTTTAGGGATATTTGTAAAACATGGTATTATATTTTTTGGCTGTTTTGGAAACTTTTCCAAAACAGCCCTTGTTTTCGTTAAGATTTATTTTTTTTTCTTTTTTTTTTTTAGCTTTTCCGCATACCTGCGGAAAAGGTATTGTTTTCGTTCCGGTTTTTTTTTAGCTTTTCCGCATACCTGCGGAAAAGGTATTGTTTTCGTTCCGGTTTTTTTTTTTCTTCTTCTTCGTCTTCTTTTTCTTTTTCTCCCCAAAACCCATAAACTTTATGCACGTTTTTTCTAATCGGCACTTTTTCCCTTAAACAAACTTCAATCTTAATGAGAGTTGGCATACACTGAGACCCTGTACTGAACTCGTGCATATTACTCTGACGTCATGATGACGTCATCATGTATCAAATTACAAGCAATTAAAGATTAGCAGATTTAATCTTTGAAAATCAATATAAAATCAACCGTGAGAGCCCGGAACTTGATTTTTGTGGGAATTGATAGTATAATCCAGGATCTTTATTTTATCTCGTGTGCGTCAAATCACGTGACCCTTCCTTCCGGTCCAAACCGGAAGTGCCTCATCATTTGAAAGTGGAAAAAGATGGGAACTTGCTTTCAACGATGTTGGTCTCCGACTAGGTTGTACTTCACAAAAAAATTATTTGTGACGTCATAAAATGTTCGAGCGCCCTCTAGCGGCAAGTTGAAAAATGCTTAAAATTAATAATCGGTCGATGTGTGTGGCGAAGTTTGCTGAAATCACTCTATAATTGATGTATGTAATCGGCTTCACGCTAAGAACAAGTTGAGGTGGAGAAAGATTGATGACGTCACCAGACCGGAAGTTGCAATGAAAAGACCTTTAAACCTAAAAAATTTGCTGAAAAATCAACCGCAAGAGATATAATGCAGATTTCTGCTTCAGATAGCATAGTTTACATAGCTCTCGAGTTTTCCGATAATGACGTCACGATGACGTCATCAAGTATCAGATTACAAGCAACCAAAGATTTCTAGATTTAGTTTTTGAAAATCAATATAAAATCAACCGTGAGAGATCTGATTTTGCTTTAATGTGAACTGATAGAATAATCCAGGGTCTTCATTTTTTGTATTACGTGCAAAGTCACGTGACCCTTCCTTCCGGTCTAAACCGGAAGTGCCTTATAATTTGAAAGTTTAATCTTTGAAAATCAATATAAAATCAATCGAGAGAGATCTGATTTTGCTTTTTACGGGAACCGATAGAATAATCCAGGGTCTTCATTTTTTATATTACGTGCAAAGTCACGTGACCCTTCCTTCCGGTCCAAACCGGAAGTGCCTTATAATTTGAAAGTTTAATCTTTGAAAATCAATATAAAATCAATCGAGAGAGATCTGATTTTGCTTTTTACGGCAACTGATAGAATAATCCAGGGTCTTCTTTTGTTATATTACGTGCAAAGTCACGTGACCCTTCCTTCCGGTCTAAACCGGAAGTGCCTTATAACTTGAAAGTTTAATCTTTGAAAATCAATATAGAATCAATCGAGAGAGATCTGATTTTGCTTTTTACGGGAACCGATAGAATAATCCAGGGTCTTCATTTTCTATATTACGTGCAAAGTCACGTGACCCTTCCTTCCGGCCCAAACCGGAAGTGCCTTATAACTTGAAAGTTTAATCTTTGAAAATCAATATAAAAATCAATTGAGAGAGATCTGATTTTGATTTTTACGGGAACCGATAGAATAATCCAGGGTCTTCATTTTTTATATTACGTGCAAAGTCACGTGACCCTTCCTTCCGGTCCAAAACGGAAGTGCCTCATCATTTTAAAGTGAAAAAATATGTAAACTTGCTTTCAACGATGTTAGTCTCTGGCTAGGTTGAATTTTTTTAAAAATAAATAATCGGTAGATGTGTGTGGCGAAGTTTGCTGAAATCACTTTATAATTGATGTATGTAATCGGCTTCATGCTAAGAACAAGTTGAGTGGAGGCAAAGATTGATGACGTCACCAGACCGGAAGTTGCAATGAAAAGTCCTTTGAACCCTGAAGAAAATGTTGAAAAATCAACCGCGAGAGATATGCAAAACTGAATAGTCAATCTGATCAATGACAGTGTTGATCAGATTGAATCCAATCTTGACTCAGACAAAGACCATGTTGTAAATGTTTGTTTTTACAAGTGCTGTCGTGATGACATCACCATGCGTCACGTGGCAACATCTGAAAGGTGCATACGTTTAGGTCCTATATCCAGAGAACTGTACATCCAATTGGAGTCAATCGTGGTATGCAGGTAGGCCGGTATATTTTACCGTTGTCTTCCTCGGCAATCAGAATCAAAGCACGTACAATGTATATGCCAAAATCCTCACATGGTCTGCAATATAAGAAGTCACATTTTGACTAAACCGTATGAAGATCCCACAAACCAACGCTGGGGGCAACACACAACTTAAGTGGTTCAAAGTTTACCCGACTACTGGTGTAAGCTAAGGCAGATGTGTGTCTCTATCTGTATAGAAATAGAAGTTCAACCAGATCCCACATTTAGTTCTGGAGATATTGGACGCCATGATGCCCCCATGTTTAAAGTAGTACCTAACTAGCATAAACTATGTACGTTTTTCTTGGTACTTTGGTAGAGTTTGCCAGGCGTTACGGGAAAATATTTAAAGTGCGCCCTCATATGACAAGTTTTGACAATGCCATAGCGTAGCGCGTTGGACTAAACCAGGAGCCAATTGGCTGAACACACCAAAAACTTTAGTTAAATCAGATCAGCAGCCCAAACTCCATCGATTCCCAAGCTAAGAAAACAACAGCTAAATACTACCCACTGGGCATTTTACCCGATATTACCCGGGTTGTAACGAGTAATAACGGGAGTTATTACCGGGTAATATCAAACCCATGGGTAATAACGGGGAAATAGTAGACCAATATTTCCCCGTTACAACCCAATATTACCCCATTTACCCGATATTACCAGGGAGAATGTAACCGATATTTCCGGCATTGCCATGTTATTACCACCCGATATAAAAAAAAAAATCACTCGGTTACTGGAAATGTGGTGTAAGTAATCACGAATTTACAGAAATGGGAACCAGACTAAATTACACGTGATCTATTATACATGTACATTACTCTAGATATCAATTATACAAATGCTACAGTAATTTACTAAACACTACACACTAAATAATGTCGCGCTTTAGCTTTATATTCAGCCTTATCCTGCCATCATGAAGTCACGGTTTCCGATGAAAAATTTCAATATTTGAATACCAAAGAAGATATATGCGATTCTTCACCTCTGTTTACAAAAAGTCTAAATTCCTATATGGACCCACTGGGCAATTTGTTACCGATTACCGATATTACCGGTAATATCACCCCAAAATTTGACTAAGACTAAATATTACCAATATTACCGTGTTATTACCCAAATGATATTACCTGTGTGATAATGAAAGTGTTATAAATTCCTTAATATTTGGTATTTGAGGATAAGAATTAGATATAAATGATCCTCGAGGCCGACAGGATCTGTTTCTGATGAGGAAAACAATTGGAAAATGGTGCACCTCGTACCACAAATATTACTGTTATTACCCTGTTGAAACCGACATTTTACCCAGTTACAACAGGGTAATGAGAGGTAATATGGGTAATGGTGAAAGATTTAAATTGGTTATAACATTGGGAACTAGAGTAATAACAGTAAAATTACCAGCAAAATTTTACTGTTATTACCCTGTTGAAACCGACATTTTACCCAGTTACAACAGGGTAATGAGAGGTAATATGGGTAATGGTAAAAGGTTTGAATTGGTTATAACATTGAGAACTTAAGTTAATAACAGTAAAATTACCAGCAAAATTTCCAAGTCCAAATATTACTGTTATTACCCTGTTGAAACCGACATTACCATCATGCAGTTAAAACAGGGTAATGAGAGGTAATATGGGTAATGGTGAAAGATTTAAATTGGTTATAACATTGGGAACTAGAGTAATAACAGTAAAATTACCAGCAAAATTTTACTGTTATTACCCTGTTGAAACCGACATTTTACCCAGTTACAACAGGGTAATGAGAGGTAATATGGGTAATGGTAAAAGGTTTGAATTGGTTATAACATTGAGAACTTAAGTAATAACAGTAAAATTACCAGCAAAATTTCCAAGTCCAAATATTACTGTTATTACCCTGTTGAAACCGACATTACCATCATGCAGTTAAAACAGGGTAATGAGAGGTAATATGGGTAATGGCGAAAGATTTGAATTGGTTATAACATTGGGAACTAGAGTAATAACAGTATATATCGGTACCGGAAATATCGGTTACATTCTCCCTGCACTGTAAACAAATCCCGTAAAATCATGGGTTTTTCCCCCTGTAAAAAAACAGACTGTCACCGTACCGTACCGTGATAGTTTGAACGGGTTTTGAACGTAAAATCTCAGGTTCTCCTACACGAATCTCATTACGCAGCAACTGACCAATCAGAACCGAGGAAATTTGTGTTCACACAAGTCATGTTAATATTGCAGTGTTTCGTCCAAAAACATGATTTCTTGACTAAAATATTTAATTATTTAAGCAATCGAGGTCATGATGACGTCATCAAAAATTTTTTTTTTTTAAATGCATTGAAAGGGTCAATCTGATTACAAAAATGTATACATTGAATTTTTCTGTACCTAATTCCAAAATTTCATGATCGTGGCTCACTCAAGTAAGAAATAACAGCCATTTCAAAATTTGGACCAAATTCAATATAACACAAAGGAATTCTGGGAAGGGCAGGTAACCATGGCTTAAATGTGCATGCTGTTTATAAAAAGGGTTGATTTGTAGTCTTTTTTCAAGTCGCTAAATTATAAAACAATTTTAATCGTAACATTCTTTTCAATATATCTACCGAACAAAACAAGATATTTTCAAAATGCTTTTTGTTATAGCTTTGGTATGTCTCAAAGATATGCCCTAAAAAGCGAAAATTGTGTGATGTCATGATGACGTCATAAAAAAATATGTTTTTCAAGTCGCTAGAATATTGCCCATAGCATTTGTAAACGTTTTCTTTCTTACCGGCCACTTTGGCTACTTTTAAACTTGGCAGACACTTACCCCAACTGCTCACAATGTGTGCCGACCTTTTACGTCATGATGACGTCATCACATGTCATGTGACGTCATCTTAAAGATGATTTTTCAAGGGCCCATATCTAGAGAGCCGTAGGTCCGATTGCCTTTAAACCCGGTATGTTGGTGGACCACCACGTGTTATAGATGAACATTTACGTGACGTCATGATGACGTCATCATACGATTTTATAGTAATTTTAAAGTTTTTGAACATTAAAGTTTCTTAAAGCCATATCTCATGAACAGAACATGCTAAATCCAAAATTCTTTTTGGAATAGCTTTGTTAGCTCCTATATTCTTTCACATAAATGGGAAAATGTGTGACGTCATCATGACGTCATCAAAAATGTTCTTTTTTGAAACACATATAAGGGTACGTTCGATCGTCATAAAAATTGCTGGGTAGGTAGATAATGCTACTAGCATGTAAAATCCAAAGTGACGTCATGATGACGTCATCGGCTGATTTTCTATGAAATTTTTAGTTCTATCCCAAATCCCATAGACTTTGTAGACGAATTTTGTAAGTGGCACTTTGGTCACTAAACAACCACAGATGTTAATCAGGCTTAACACAAACAAAGACCCTAAGCTGAAAATGTATGCCGAAACGTGACGTCATGATGACGTCATCACGTGTCACGTGACGTCATCCTAAACGTGCATTTTTCAAGGGCCCATATCTAGAGAACCGTATGTCCGATTACCTTTAAACCTGGTATGTTGTTGGGCCACCACGTGTTATAGATGAAAATTGAGGTGACGTCATGATGACGTCACCATACGATTTTATAGTAATTTTAAAGTTTTTGAACCGTAAAAGTTTCTTAAAGCCATATCTCATCAACAGAACATGCTAAATTCCAAATTCTTTTTGGAATAGCTTTGTTAGCTCCTATATTCTTTCACGTAAATGTGAAAATGTGTGACGTCATCATGACGTCATCAAAATGTTTTTTTTAATAACATATATAAGAATAGGTCTGAGTATCATAAAAAATTGTGGGAAGGTAGATAGTGCCAGTAGAATGTAACATCCGAAGTGAAGTCATGATGACGTCATCGGCTAATTGTCTATGAATGTTTTAGTTCTATCCAAAATCCCATAGACTTTGTACACGAATTTTGTACAAGCCACTTTGGGTCATTCTATAAATTAGGGGTCCAATTTTGGTGTCCCTGTTACATCTGACATGTATAAGATTTTGCAATTCAGGACACATTCTTTAATGCCTTCTATCTCCAAGAGTGATTGTGTAAAGCAAAGTACCTGCCAAACAATTAAAAAATAGTGTGAAGTCAATTTTAATGATACTTGATGGGAAATTACACAGGTCAGGTGTAACAGGGACAGCAAAAAATGTCACACCTTGGACCCCTAATTTATAGAATGACCCCTTTACTCACTATAAACATCAGATCTTAATCAAACTTAACACAAACATAGAACGTAACTTGAAGTTTTAGGGTGGAAAACAAAAAAAGAGGAAAAGCCTTGTGTTCTGTTTCAAACAGACACAAACCTCTAGTTTTTTCTTTTTTTTTTCGTTTTCTTTCTTACCGGCACTTTGGCTACTTTTATGTTACCGATTGACTTCAAACTTGGCAGACACTTAGACTAACTGCTCAGAATGTATGCCGAACATTTACGTCATGATGACGTCATCACGTGATTTTTTATGAATTTTTGAAATTTGAAAATCGTAATATTCTTTTTAATATATCTAGCGAACAAAACAAGATATTTTCAAAATTCTTTTTGTTATAGCTTTGGTATGTCTCAAAGATATGCACTAAAAGAAAAAAAAATGTGTGATGTCATGATGACGTCATCAAAAATGTGCTTTTTTAAAACACATATAAGGATAGGTCCGATCGTCATGAAAATTGGTGGGTAGGTAGATACTGGCACTAGGATGCAAAATCCAAAATGACGTCATGATGACGTCATCACGTGATTTGTTATGAATTTTTGAAATTTTGAAAATCGTAACATTCTTTTAAATATATCTGGCAAACAAAACAAGATATTTTCAAAATTCTTTTTGTTATAGCTTTGGTAGGTCTCAAAGATATGCCCTAAAAAGGAAAAAAATGTGTGACGTCATGATGACATCATCAAAAATGTCCTTTTTTAAAACACATATAAGGATAGGTCCGATCGTCATGAAAATTGGTGGGTAGGTAGATACTGCCACCAGCATGCAGAAGCCGAAGTGACGTCATGATGACGTCATCACGTGATTTTTTATGAATTTTTGAAATTTTGAAATCGTAAAATTCTTTTAAATATATCTGGCAAACAAAACAAGATATTTTCAAAATTCTTTTTGTTATAGCTTTGGTACGTCTCAAAGATATGCCCTAAAAAGTAAAAAAATGTGTGACGTCATGATGACATCATCAAAAATGTGCTTTTTTAAAACACATATAAGGATAGGTCCAATCGTCATGAAAATTGGTGGGTAGGTAGATACTGTCACTAGCATGCAAAATCTGAAATGATGTCATGATGACGTCATCGGCAATTTTTTTTATGATTTTTGAAATTTTTGAAATTTTTGAAATTTCATTTTAATCACAAAATTTTACACAAAAAAACAAAACAGCCCTGTGTTTGTCCACAAACACTGTACCATATGTCTATTTTTTTTTTTTTTTTTTTTTTTTTTTCTTTTTCAGCCAAATGCCCATAGCATTTGTGCACGTTTTCTTTCTAACCGGCATTTTGGCCACTTTTAAGCAGCTGATTGGCTTTAAACTTGGCAGACACTTAGACCAACTGCTCAGAATGTCTGCCGAACTTTTACGTAATGATGACGTCATCACGTGATTTTTTATGAATTTTTGAATTTTGAAAATCGTAACATTCTTTTCAATATATCTAACGAAAAAAACAAGATATTTTGAAAATTCTTTTTGTTATAGCTTTGGTATGTCTCAAAGATATGCCCTAAAAGGCGAAAATTGTGTGAGGTCATGATGACGTCATCAAAAATTATTTTTTTTTAAATGCATTGAAAGGGTCAATCTGATTACAAAAATGTATACATTGAATTTTTCTGTACCTAATTCCAAAATTTCATGATCGTGGCTCACTCAAGTAAGAAATAACAGCCATTTCAAAATTTGGACCAAATTCAATATAACACAAAGGAATTCTGGGAAGGGCAGGTAACCATGGCTTAAATGTGCATGCTGTTTATAAAAAGGGTTGATTTGTAGTCTTTTTTCAAGTCGCTAAATTATAAAACAATTTTAATCGTAACATTCTTTTCAATATATCTACCGAACAAAACAAGATATTTTCAAAATGCTTTTTGTTATAGCTTTGGTATGTCTCAAAGATATGCCCTAAAAAGCGAAAATTGTGTGACGTCATGATGACGTCATAAAAAAATATGTTTTTCAAGTCGCTAGAATATTGCCCATAGCATTTGTAAACGTTTTCTTTCTTACCGGCCACTTTGGCTACTTTTAAACTTGGCAGACACTTACCCCAACTGCTCACAATGTGTAACGAACGTTTACGTCATGATGACGTCATCACATGTCACGTGACGTCATCTTAAAGGGGCATTTTTCGAAGCCATATATAAACAAAAGTACAAGTCCGATTAAGTTGAAAAGTAATATCTAGGTAGCCCAGTAGGTTTATACATGTAGATGAAATTTGACTTGACATTATGATGACGTCATCACATGTCCGTGACGTCATTTTAAAGGGGCAGTTTTTGAAGCCATATATAGACAAAGGTACAATTCCGATTAAGTTTTTTAAAAATACCTAGGTAGGCCAGTTGGTTTATAGATGAAAATTGACATGACATGATGATGACGTCATCACATGCCACATGACGTCATCTTAAAGGGACAGTTTTTTAAGCCATATGAAAACAAAAGTACAAGTCCGATTAAGTTGAAAAGTAATATCTAGGTAGCCCAGTACATATAGGTTTATAGATGAAAATTGACTTGACATTATGATGACGTCATCACATGTCACGTGACGTCATCTTAAAGGGGCAGTTTTTGAAGCTATATAAACAAAAGTAGCAGTCCGATTAAGTTGAAAAGTAATATCTAGGTAGCCCAGTACATATAGGTTTATATATGAAAAGTGACTTGACATTATGATGTCATCACATGTCACGTGACGTCATCTTAAAGGGGCTGTTTATGAAGCCATATATAAACAAAAGTATAAGTCCGATTAAGTTGAAAAGTAATATCTAGGTAGGTCAGCAAGTTTATAGATACGTTATGATGATGTCATCACATGTTACTACTACAAACAACTTTAATTAATTTCAAAATTACCAAAGAAAACTGGCAGCAGCGCGATTCTTTGACAAACTTAAATTATTGTATTCACATTTCACATCCAAACTAAAAAAACAAAAACGAAACAGCCCTGTGTTTGTCCACAAACACCAACCTCATGCCTCTAGTTTCTTTTTTTTTTTCTTTTTCAGCCAAATGCCCATAGCATTTGTACACGTTTTCTTTCTTACCGGCACTTTGGCTACTTTTATGCTGCCGATTGGCTTTAAACTTGGCAGACACTTAGACTAACTGCTCAGAATGTATGCTGAACATTTACGTCATGATGACGTCATCACGTGATTTTTTATGAATTTTTGAAATTTAAAAATCGTAAAATTCTTTTCAATATATCTAGCGAACAAAACAAGATATTTTCGAAATTCTTTTTGTAATAGCTTTGGTATGTCTCAAAGATATGCCCTAAAAAGCGAAAATTGTGTGACGTCATGATGACGTCATCAAAAAATTCTTTTTTTCAAGTCGCTAGAATATTGCCCATAGCATTTGTAAACGTTTTCTTTCTTACCGGCCACTTTGGCTAATATTAAACTTGGCAGACACTTACCCCAACTGCTCACAATGTGTGCCGAACTTTTACGTCATAATGACGTCATCACATGTCACGTGACGTCATCTTAAAGGGGCATTTTTCGAAGCCATATATCTACAAAAGTACAAGTTCGATTAAGTTAAAATGTAATATCTAGGTATCCCAGTAGTTTTATAAATGAAAATTGACATGACGTTATGATGACGTCATCACATGTGACGTCATCTTAAAGGGGCAGTTTTTGAAGGCGCATATCTACAGAAGTACAAGTCCGATTAAGTTTAAAAGTAATATCTAGGTAGCCCAGTAGGTTTATAGATGAAAATTGACATGACATGATGATGACGTCATCACATGTCACGTGACGTCATCTTAAAGGGGCAGTTTTTGAAGCCATATATAAACAAAAGTACAAGTCCGATTAAGTTGAAAAGTTATATCTAGGTAGGTCAGCAAGTTTATAGATGAAAATTTATGTGACGTTATGATGACGTCATCCAATGTTACAACTACAAACAACTTTAATTAATTTCAAAATTAACAAAGAAAACTGGCAGCAGCGCGATTGTTTGACAAACTTAAATTATTGTATTCACATTTCACATCCAAACTAAAAAAACAAAAACGAAACAGCCCTGTGTTTGTCCACAAACACCAACATCATGCCTCTATTTTTTTTTTTTTTTTCTTTTTCAGACTTTTTGCCCATAGCATTTGTACACGTTTTCTTTCTGCCAGGCACTTTGGCTACTTTTATGCAGCCGATTGCCTTTAAACTTAACAGACACTTAGACCAACTGCTCAGGATGCATGCCGAACTTTTACGTCATGATGACGTCATCACGTGATTTTTTATGAATTTTTGAATTTTGAAAATCGTAACATTCATTAAATTATATCTAGCGAACAAAACAAGATATTTTCAAAATTCTTTTTCTTATAGCTTTGGTATGTCTCAAAGATATGCCCTAAATTGCGAAAATTGTGTGACGTCATGATGACGTCATCAAAAATGTGTTTTTTTGTTAAACGCATGTAAGGGTCAATCCGATTACAAAAATGTATATATTGAATTTTCCTGTACCCAATTCCAAAATTTCATGATCGTGGCTCACTCAAGTAAGAAATAACAGCCATTTCAAAATTTAGACCAAATTCAATATAACACAAAGGAATTCTGGGACGGGCAGATAACCATGGCTATTATGTGCTTGCTGTTTATAAAAGGGGTTGATTTCTAGTCTTTTTTCAAGTCGCTGAATTTTTGAAGTATTAAAATCGTAACATTCTTTTCAATATATCTAGCGAACAAAACAAGATATTTTCAAAATTCTTTTTGTTATAGCTTTGGTATGTCTCAAAGATATGCCCTAAAAGGCGAAAATTGTGTGACGTCATGATGACGTCATCAAAAATATGTTTTTTTTTTAACGCATGTAAGGGTCAATCCGATTACAAAAATGTATACATTGTATTTTTCTGTACCCAATTCCAAAATTTCATGATCGTGGCTCACTCAAGTAAGAAATGACAGCCATTTCAAAATTTAGACCAAATTCAATATAACACAAAGGAATTCTGGGACGGGCTGATAACCATGGCTATTATGAGCTTGCTGTTTATAAAAGGGGTTGATTTCTAGTCTTTTTTCAAGTCGCTGAATTTTTGAAGTTTTAAAATCGTAACATTCTTTTCAATATATCTAGCGAACAAAACAAGATATTTTCAAAATTATTTTTGTTACAGCTTTGGTATGTCTCAAAGATATGCCCTAAATGGCGAAAATTGTGTGACGTCATGATGACGTCATCAACAATATTTTTTTTTTTAAACGCATGTAAGGGTCAATCCGATTACAAAAATGTATACATTGTATTTTTCTGTACCCAATTCCAAAATTTCATGATCGTGGCTCACTCAAGTAAGAAATAACAGCCATTTCAAAATTTAGACCAAATTCAATATAACACAAAGGAATTCTGGGACGGGCTGATAACCATGGCTATTATGAGCTTGCTGTTTATAAAAGGGTTGATTTCTAGTCTTTTTTCAAGTCGCTGAATTTTTGAAGTATTAAAATCGTAACATTCTTTTCAATATATCTAGCGAACAAAACAAGATATTTTCAAAATTCTTTTTGTTATAGCTTTGGTATGTCTCAAAGATATGCCCTAAAAGGCGAAAATTGTGTGACGTCATGATGACGTCATCAAAAATATGTTTTTTTTTTAACGCATGTAAGGGTCAATCCGATTACAAAAATGTATACATTGTATTTTTCTGTACCCAATTCCAAAATTTCATGATCGTGACTCACTCAAGTAAGAAATGACAGCCATTTCAAAATTTAGACCAAATTCAATATAACAAAGGAATTCTGGGACGGGCTGATAACCATGGCTTAAATGTGCATGCTGTTTATAAAAAGGGTTGATTTGTAGTCTTTTTTCAAGTCGCTGAATTCTTGAAGTTTTATAATCGTAACATTCTTTTCACTATATCTAGCGAACAAAACAAGATATTTTCAAAATTCTTTTTGTTATAGCTTTGGTATGTCTCAAAGATATGCCCTAAAAAGCGAAAATTGTGTGACATCATGATGACGTCATAAAAAAATTCTTTTTTCAAGTCGATAGAATATTGCCCATAGCATTTGTAAACGTTTACTTTCTTACCGGCCACATTGGCTACTTTTAAACTTGGCAGACACTTACCCCAACTGCTCACAATGTGTGCCGAACTTTTACGTCCTGATGACGTCATCACATGTCACGTGACGTCATCTTAAAGGGGCATTTTTCGAAGCCATATATCTACAAAAGTACAAGTCCGATTCAGTTGGAACGTAAGGTATGCCACCTGGTGTTATAGATGAAAATTGACATGACGTTATGATCAAGTCATAACATGTCACGTGGTGTCATCTTAAAGGGGCACTCGCTAGATTATTGCCTATAGCATTTGTACACGTTTTCTTTCTTACCGGCACTTTGGGTACTTTTAAACTTGGCAGACACTTAGACTAACTGCTCACAATGTGTGCCGAACTTTTACCTCTTGATGACGTCATGACATGCCACGTGACGTCATCTTAAAGGGGCAGTTTTTGAAGCCATATATCTACAAAAGTACAAATTCGATTAAGTTGAAAAGTAATATCTAGGTAGCCCAGTAGGTTTATAGATAAAAATTGAATTGACGTTATGATGACGTCATCACATGTCACGTGACGTCATCTTAAAGGGGCAGTTTTTGAAGCCATATATAAACAAAATTACAAGTTCGATTAAGTTGAAAAGTAATATCTAGGTAGCCCAGTAGGTTTATAGCTGAAAATTGACATGACGTTATGATGACTTCATCACATGTCACCTGACGTCATCTTAAAGGGGCAGTTTTTGAAGCCATCTATCTACAAAAGTACAAGTTCGATTAAGTTGAAACGTGGTATCTAACATGAATTTTAAACAATTTTTGATAATTCTTGTAATATATTTTTAGGTCATACACACTTAAATATAAATGTGCTTTTTTAAAACACATATAAGGATAGGTCCGATCGTCATGAAAATTGGTGGGTAGGTAGATACTGTCACTAGGATGCTGAATCCAAAGTGACGTCATGATGACGTCATCACATGATTTTTTATGAATTTTTCAAAATTTTAAAATCGTAACATTCTTTTCAATATATCTAGCGAACAAAACAAGATATTTTCAAAATTATTTTTGTTATAGCTTTGGTATGTCTCAAAGATATGCCCTAAAAGGGAGAAAATGTGTGACGTCATGATGACATCATCAAAAATGTGCTTTTTTAAAACACATATAAGGATAGGTCCGATCGTCATGAAAATTGGTGGGTAGGTAGATACTGTCACTAGGATGCAGAAGCCGAAGTGACGTCATGATGACGTCATCACGTGATTTGTTATGAATTTTTGAAATTTTGAAATCGTAACATTCTTTTAAATATATCTCGCAAACAAAACAAGATAGTTTCAAAATTCTTTTTGTTGTAGCTTTGGTAGGTCTCAAAGATATGCCCTAAAAGGGAAACAAATGTGTGACGTCATGATGACATCATCCAAAATGTGCTTTTTTAAAACACATATAAGGATAGGTCCGATCGTCATGAAAAGTAGTGGGTAGGTCGATACTGTCACTAGCATGCAAAATCTGAAGTTATGTCATGATGACGTCATCGTCAATTTTTTTTATGATTTTTGAAATTTTTGAAATTTCATTTTAATCACAATTTTACACAAAAAAACAAAACAGCCCTGTGTTTGTCCACAAACACTGTACCAGATGTCTAGTTTTTTTTGTTTTTTTTCCTTTTCAGACTTTTTTGCCCATAGCATTTGTACACGTTTTCTTTCTTACCGGCACTTTGGCTACTTTGGTGCACCCGATTGCTTTAAACTTGGCAGACACTTAGACAAACTGCTCAGAATGTGTCCCGAACTTTTTGGTCATGATGACGTCATCACGTGATTTTTTATGAATTTTTGAATTTTGAAAATCGTAACATTCTTTTCAATATATCTAGCGAACAAAACAAGATATTTTCAAAATTCTTTTTGCTATAGCTTTGGTATGTCTCAAAGATATGCCCTAAAAGGGAGAAAATGTGTGACGTCATGATGACATCATCAAAAATGTGCTTTTTTAAAACACATATAAGGATAGGTCCGATCGTCATGAAAATTGGTGGGTAGGTAGATACTGTCACTAGGATGCTGAATCCAAAGTGACGTCATGATGACGTCATCACGTGATTTTTTATGAATTTTCGAAATTTTGAAATCGTAACATTCTTTTCAATATATCTGGCAAACAAAACAAGATAGTTTCAAAACTATTTTTGTTATAGCTTTGGTAGGTCTCAAAGATATGCCCTAAAAGGGAAAAAAATGTGTGACGTCATGATGACGTCATCCAAAATGTGCTTTTTTAAAACACATATAAGGATAGGTCCGATCGTCATGAAAAGTAGTGGGTACTGTCACTAGTAAATTTTTTTTATGATTTTTGAAATTTTTGAAATTTCATTTTAATCACAATTTTACACAAAAAAACAAAACAGCCCTGTGTTTGTCCACAAACACTGTACCAGATGTCTAGTTTAAATATGTTTTAAGAACATCCTAAAAACTTACAGATAATAAGGTGGCAACATTATAATGACGTCTTCAAAATATCACATGCACTGACATTTATTAATTAAGTTAAACCACTTTTAAACATTAGGTAGAAGTGCATTTATAACATTTTCAAACGTTTTTGATAGTACCGTGGACTCGAGCATTCAGGAGATGTTTTAGTAACGTTTTATGGTATTTATAAAACATCTGGATTATGTTTTTAAAATATCACATTTATGGCAAACTTTTCCCTCATGAAAACTAATTTAAAACATTTGGATGACATCACTTTAACATACTCGATAAAACGTCCAATTTGAGACATTTAAGTTATGTTATTAAAATGTTGTTCTGTTTATCATAACATTTCTATAAGGTTTTTAAAATGTTATTTTAAAATGTTTTATATATAACATCCGTACGACCTTTTCCAAATGTTATAAAACATAATGTGTTTGCTGGGCTGGTATGTTCGTAAGCCAGCACGTGCTATAGATGAAAATTGAGGTGACGTGATGATGATGTCATCATACGATTTTTTAGTAATTTTAAAGTTTTTGAACCCTAAAGTTTCTTATAACCACATCTCATCAACAGAACATGCTAAATTCAAAACTCTTTTTGTAATAGCTTTATTAGCCCCCTATATTCTTTCATATCAATGTGGAAAATGTGTGACGTCATCAAAAATGTACTTTTTTGAAACACATATTATGGTATGTAGGTAGATAGTGCTACTAGCATGTAATGATGACGTCACTGCCGATTTTCTATGAATTTTTAAATGTTTTAAATTCCATTGCATTCTCCAAATTTTACACTGCCATTGATCAGATTGACGTCATCATGGTCATCTTAAAGGTGCATTTTTTAAGGTCCTATATGTAGACAATTGTACTTCCGATTGATTCCAATTGTGGTATGCTGATAGGCCGGCTAGTGTTAAATATGAAAATTGATGTGACGTCATCATACCATTTTTTTTTTTTTCGAACCTTTAAGCCATATCTCTTTAACAGAACATGCTTATTTCGAAATTCTTTTTGTAAAACGTTTGTTGGGTCATATATAATTAAATATAAATGTAAAGAATGTGTGATGTCATCATGTGCTTTTTTGAAACACATACATAAGGGTAGGTCCGATCATCATGAAGATTGGTGGGTAGGTAGATAGTGCCACTAGCATGTAAAATTCGAGGTGACGTCATCATGACGTCATCGGCTGATTTTCTATGAATTTTTTGTTCTATCCCAAATCCCATAAACTTTGTACACGAATTTTGTACGTGGCACTAAACAACCTCAATTCTACAATGTCATTCATCAGATTGACTACAATATTGACATGGCCAAGACTGAAGACCATGTTCCAAATGTTTGCTTTAACAAGTCATTTCGTGATGACTTCATCACGGGACATCATCTTAAAGGTGCATTTTTGAAGGGCTCATATCTAGAGAGCCGTAGATCCGATTACATTCAAACCTAGTATGTTGGTAGGCCAACACATGAAAATTGAGATGACGTCATGATGACATCATGACACGATTTTATATGGTCGTTTGTGTTTTTTTAATTTTACGCCATATTTCGTCAACAGAAGATGCTAATTTCGAAATTCTTCTCGTAATCGATGTGTTAGGTCATAGGTACTTACAAATAAATCTAAAAATGTCTGACATCATAATGACGTCATCAAAAATGTGTTTTTTACACACGTAATGGTAGGTTCGATTGCCATAAAAATCTATGAATTGTTTCTATATTTCTTATTTTTCAAACTTCGGGGAACAAAAAACATGTTTTGGAGTATGCCACATACTTTGTAGACTACATGAACATATAGATTTTAACTGGCACTTTCGTCTGTAAACAACCTCAGATTTTTTTTCAAAATTGCCCTAGACACACTGAAATTGAATGCTAAAGAGCCACGTCATGACTTAATCATATGTCGAATTTTGGGTCATCAATTTACCCTCGCCCGCTCTGGAAAAAGGGCACATATAAGTCGCTGTAAGGGAAGGAATTTTTTGTATCTTTGATACCTATATTATTATTCTAGTTCATAACCAGAATCTTTGATTTCAGTGAATAAAGTTTGAAAAAGAATGTGTTTGTTGAGTGCTTCAATCTGTTGCTTTACTTTTTTTTTTTCTTAAATGGCTTGTTTCTCCTTAAGTCATTTCAAGAAATTCCTGAAAACAAACATGGAAATTTCCAAATATCTCGCGAATGCAAAATGCTACAGGCCTCAGACATATACCATATAAAATGGCCTTTCCAGCTATATATAAAAGACTATTTTCAAATTTTGCAACATAATTGCCCGTTTTGCAGAGTGGGTCACAGCTTTTAATTGGCTTTTCCGCTACAGCGGGAAAGCCTTTGTTTTTGTTCTGTTCACGCGACTGTGTAGTTTAGTACACTTTCGCCCAGGCATGAACACAATCTACTTGAAAAGTGTTCGTTTTGCCACATTCAGAACAAAGGGCCACGTCGAAGAACATCTGCAGAGTGTTTTGGAGTGAAATCTGGAGCTAAGAGGTAAAAAAATAAGTGATTGTGCAATACCCCGCTGTACACGGATATGTGGGGGAGTATAGGGCTGGGTCGAAGTTGACCGAGCCAAAATCGTATTTTCCGCCTTGAAAAACCTTTCCAAATCACAAAGCACGTACGTGTCATTGGGTTTCAATGAAGTCTACTTTAGTGACAAAAAAGGCTTTTGGAATAATCAAATACCATGTACTCCAGGCGCTTTTTTTACATTCCCCGGAAATCCAACTTTAAACCATACACAAAGTAAAACAAACACACAAATGTTGTTAGGCCGATAAACAGTTTAATATACGTAATACGGCTGCCTCTTCAGCGATGGCCGCCGGGTCCTTCACTCCATCTGAACAACATACCGTAGCCCTAAGGCTGCCAGTGCTGACACTATCTCCTTGGGCTCAATGTCACTCTGTGGACCACTTTTTGGTGGACACGACCTTTGTGTGTTTCAGCTGTATTTGAGCTGGCTCAACATTCGACCAAAAAACCTCACGAAGTTTCGATGTGGTAGCCACACTGCACATACAATGAAAAAAAGACTTTTACACCCAGTTTGCAATGAATGCTGAGCGTGTATTAAAGACGCCATCTTGGCTTCCCTGGCCCTGTGCATATACACGTTCAGTTGATGCACTTTTTTGTATGAATATTTATTATTTAATCGTTTGTGTCAATATACAACAACAAAATTCCAAACTAAATATTGAAATATAGTGATTAAAGAATATAATTAGAAAAATGTTGAGATTTAATTTTTTCATAACTTTATTTTTTTTAAAGCAATTTTCATAACATTTTAGCCACGTGCGTTATACATATGTGTCCACTGTGGCCACTCCTTGGGATTTTTCCCAAGATCTTGGGAATTTTGGTGGGGAAAAATGGATTGCACATGCGCAAAGTGCTTATTCTGATGCCCTTTGCACAGTGTTTTCCCATCGCCTTATGAATTCTTGAGAATTTTACTGGATGAATCTTGGGAATTTGAAATTTGATGAGTGGCCACGCTGCATTTGTGTATTTCTGTACCGCGTGTATTTCCATCGAGATATTTATTGTGCGAAGTCGCACACTAATACTAGAATATGAACTTTCAAACTCTGGAGTAAAAGGTAGGGTCGTGTTTGTGCATTACAAATAACAAAATAAAGATGGAAACGAGATTGGAACGAATCAACCAGCGAAATCAATTCGAATTTTTGAATAAAATTGAAGGAAAAAAAAATTGTAAACAAAAATGTTTTAGCGCGGGCCTAATTTCAGAAATATTATATAACAGTCTTTTTGTATTATAGCAACTGGTGTATCAAATAAAGCAAGCACATCAATTTTAAAGGTTCATAAATGTGCTTGCTGGTTGGTGAAATATGGTCCATAGACAGGCCTTGAATTTGGTAATTTTTAGGGCAAGGCCACTTTGGCCTTGAATAAAGCAAAATTATGGAGGGCACCAAGGCCAGTAAGTAGGGCACCAAGGCCAAATTATATCTGCAGAAAGGGCACGGAGGGCGCGGCACTGTTGATTTTTTTCCATTCAAAACGTATTTAACTAAGAGTAAGATCGAGTAAGACTATGAGGCCAAAAACATACTGCTTCCGATCACATGGGTATTCAAATATATGTGAATTTCAGCCTAAACTATTTCCGTTTACGCTACGAAAGCTATAACAAAAAATTGCCAAAAATATTTATCAAAACTTGCCTTAATTAATGTCAAAAATATTTACGGTCGATAATTCTTAAAAATCATGGAGAATTTAGGTCGTACACATCACTATGCACAACGCTAACCATAACGGGAAACTGGCCAACACTGTCCGTTTATCCATGGAGAAATACATTTCTCCATGGTTTATCGTACGGTGGTAAGCGTGCGTGATGCACTTTGTGTGGCGGGCGAAACCTCGTGTTGCGGCAGGAAATGTCGGGGAAACACGCTGTGGTGTACAAGCGGTACAACCTCGAAATAAATTCATGAACACGGAAAATGCATACACAGACAAAATAGATCAAGTTCTGTGAATTAACGTGCAGAAATCTTCTTTCTCTATCGATTTTTTGGGCCTAATTATTCATCGAAACTTTTGACAATCGGAACACCGCGTGTTGTGACCAAAGTTCATGAAGTTACTGTATGTATGTAGCGCGCCGAAGGCGTGCTTCATAGCGCCGCCTACAAGAGCGCGTTTCCTCGTACACGAACATCGATGTGTATTGTGAGGCGCACACGTGCAAGTACTGAGAAAAAGAAAGTCAGTTGACTGCACGTAAACGTTGCCGTACATGTACATACTCCTGCTGCTTTGTGTGTACGTACGAATACACACATTTAATCTTGCGGTGGGGGTGTTGATGCTTAAAGTATCGGCACACTCCGAAACTGGACCAGATTAATAGTTTGTGTGCATGTACTGTGATTCTGTACGCGCGATCGCCAACGTGTTGTGCAGCGAGATTTTATGAAGGGCTGGCATGACATCGAAAAAACAAATGATATGAAGGATTGTACTTGTATTGGCTGTGTTTTTGCAAAAAGGGCACGACGGCCAAGGTAAATTTGGGGCAAGGCAAAACTGGCCGTGAAGACGGCCAGTAAGAAGGCAACGACGGCACTGGCCGTCGTGGCCGTCGTTCATTTCAAGCCCTGCATAGAGAAAAAAACACTAAAAATCATGATCTTCTGACCCATAGATGACCATGTGGTTAGTAAACCCCTTGAGTATGGTATTTTACGGAAGACGTCGGGGTGCCGCGGCGGCTCTGATGGCAGCCAAGCGAACAGCTACAATGTGCAGTCAATATCATATCATGTGTTAAGTCTGATTAAGATCTGAGGTTGTTTAGTGACCAAAGTGCCACGTACAAAATTTGTGTACAAAGTTTATGGGATTTGGGATAGAACTAAAAATTCATAGAAAATCAGCCGATGACGTCATCATGGCGTCACTTTGGATTTTACATGCTAGTAGCACTATCTACCTACCCACCAATTTTTATGACGATCGGACCTACCCTTATATGTGTTTTAAAAAAAGCACATTTTTGATGACGTCATGATGACGTCACACATTTTTCACATTTATGTGAAAGTATATAGGGGCTAACAAAGCCATTACAAAAAGAGTTTTGAATTTAGCATGTTCTGTTGAGATATGGTTTCAAGAAACTTTAGGGTTTAAAAACTTGAAAATTACTAAAAAATCATTTGATGACGTCATCATGACGTCACCTAAATTTTCATATATATAACACGTACTGGCTTACGAACATACTCAGTTTAAAAGCAATCGGACCTACGGTTCTCTAGATATGGCCCTTGAAAAATGCACCTTTAATAGATAAGATGACGTCATGTGACACGTGATGACGTCACACTAAGAGAAACAATTTCACTTGAGTGTGTTTGTTTGTGTTAAGTTTATGATCTGAGGTTGTTTAGTGACCAAAGTGCCGCCGACAAAATTCGTGTACAAAGTCTATAGGATTTGGGATAGAACTAAAATAGGAAAAACTAGAGGTCTATGTCTCTTCGATGAACAGAACATAGGGCTTTTCCGTATTTTGTTTATGATGTCACTTCGAATTTTGTGAACTAGTGACAAATCTACCTAACCACCAAGTTTCATGACGATTAGACATGGTCTACCCGCATATGTCTTTCAAGAAATCATGCCTTTGATGACATCATCATGACGTCACACATTTTTCACATTGATATGAAAGAATGTTTGAGCTAACAAACCTAATGCAAAAAGAATTTTGAATTTAGCATGTTCTGCTGATGAGATATAGCTTCAATGCTCAAAAAGCTAAAAATTCATATAAAATCTTTGGATGACGTCATTATGACGTCACCTCAATTTTCATCTAACACATGCTGGCTTACCCAGATGTGAAGTTTGAACTCAATCCCACCCCTTGCTCTATGATCGCACCAACGGTTCTCTAGATATAGGGCGTTTAAAAATGCACCTTTAAGATGATGTCACGTGACAGGTGATTACGTCATCATGACATCATGCCTCGGCACACATCTCGAGTAGATAGTCAATGCATATGCTAAGTTTGAAGTTCATGGCATTTGAAAAAGTGCAAAATTTTGAGAGTACAATGAAATTTGAAACATTTAGAAATTTATAAAAAATCAGCCGATGACGTCACTTCGGATTTTGCTTGCTAGTGACACTGTCTACCTACCCACCAATTTTTATGATGATCGGACCTACCCTTATATGTGTTTTAAAAAAGTACATTTTTGATGACATCATCCTGACGTCACACATTTTTCGCATTTATATGAAAAAATGTATTAGCTAACAAAGCTATTACAAAAAGAATTTTGAATTTAGCATGTTCTGTTGATAAGATATGGCTTTAACAAATTGTAAGGTTAAAAAACTAAAAAATTGCTATAAAATCTTATGATACGTCATCATGACGTCACCTCAATTTTCATCTATAACACGTGCTGGCTTACCAACATACCAGGTTTAAAGGCAATCGGACTGACGGTTCTCTAGATATGGGCCCTTGAAAAATGCACCTTTAAGATGACGTCACGTGACCGTGATGACATCATCATGACGTCACTCAATACAAAAAAAATACAAAAAAACTAGAGCTCTATCTGTCTGTTGGTCAACAAGGGGCTTTTTCGTTACTTTCACTATTGAATTGGATATCATCTTGTTTATTATCAAGAGAAGAAACAAACAAAATAGGGTCATTTTTCATACGGCGAATGTGTATGGTAAATGTAATAAAGACCTTAGGTTAGTAGGACCTAAAATTCAAACTCAAAAATTTTACGTAGAAGTTTGTCACTTTACACACACGATGACATCATGATGTCACTCTCCGGCATACAATTTCAGCTTAGGGTCTGTGTTTGTGTTAAGTCTGATTAAGATCTGAGATTGTTTAGTGTCCAAAGTGGCTCTTACAAAATTCGTGTACAAAGTCTATGGGATTTGGGAAAGAACTAAACAATTCATAGAAAATCAGCCGATGACGTCATGATGACGTCACACATTTTTCTCATTTATGTGAAAGAATATAGGAGCTACCAAAGCTATTACAAAAAGAATTTTGAATTTAGCATGTTCTGTTGATGAGGTATGGTTTTAAGAAACTTTAGGGTTCAAAAACTTTAAATTACTAAAAAATTGTATAATGATGTCATCATGACGTCACCAACATTTTCATCTATAACACGTGCTGGCTTACGAACATACCAGGTTTAAAGGCAATCGGACCTACGGTTCTCTAGATATGGGCCCTTGAAAAATGCACCTTTAAGATGACGTCATGTGACATGTGATGACTCCATCATGACGTCACTCTTCAGGTTAGGGTCTATCTTTGTGTTAAGTCTGATTAAGATCTGAGGTTGTTTAGTGACCAAAGTGCCACATACAAAATTCGTGTCCCCCTATGTGTTTCAAAAAAGCACATTTTTGTGAAAGAATATAGGGGCTAACAAAGCTATTACAATTTTTTTTTTGAATTTAGCATGTTCTGTTGATGAGATACGGTTTTAAGAAACTTTAGGGTTCAAAAACTTAAAAATTACTATAAAATCGTATGATGACGTCATTCTAAGAGAAAATTTCAGTTGAGGTTGAGATTAAGTTTGGTTAAGATCTGAGGTTGTTTAGTGACCAAAGTGCCGCCGACAAAATTCGTGTACAAAGTCTATGGGATTTGGGATAGAACTAAAATAGGGGGAAAAGAATCAGAACTGGTTGTCGGAAAAGCCAATAAAACTTAAAGAGGAAAGAAAACCAATTTGCATTTTTCTACTTTAGTGGCTTTTCTGAGAGCTTATGCCTCCCCAAACCTAACAAAGTAGGTTTGAAGAGTTTATGCATGGATTTGGCAATTTTAGAGAAGTTTTACTTTGGAGTCGCTTTCGCTCAGAATCAGAAAAGCTTGGGGTCAACCGCGTGTTTACAATCCAATCGTGTGACGTAGCTGCGTGGAGATAGATGATGTCACTATAGGTGTGCCCATTGTGTTTGCGTGCGTGCATGTGTACTATGTGTTGGTTTTGTCCTATTTTTATTGTTCCTGGTAGTTCCATTATTGCATGAACGTTGCACTGATGAGTTTTTCATAATTTTTGTAATGAGGTCTTTGTGGAGCAGGAAGCTTACTTGTGTCTTTATTCATCCATATTTTGGCACTGAAATTTGGGTTTGGAATTTGTGTGGATGTGTGGATTAGTGTGTGCGTGCCGCGAACATAGTCTGGTAACTGCATTGTATCTATCTCAATGAAATGAAAACATCACAGTGACGTCGCGGTACGTACAGACGTACACATACTTTTATCAGGTCGCCGTGGACACAATTTTCGCTCTGGAATAATGGCAGAATCTGATGGCTCGTGGGAAGAGTATAGCGTAGATTCTAAAGATTTTCAGCTCCCCCGAAGACCCTTCGCTGCCCGCGCCCATGGCGCCCCGACACAAGTATTTTTTTTATCACGAATTGGTTGCAATGCCCACTAATGAAAATTTGGCTGTTTAGACGCTGCCGGACACCCCAACAATCGGTAGCAATCTGTACTCTAAACATCATCAATGACCATTTTAATACTTACTCGTGCCCTCTCCCTTTTCCGGAAGGCACCTCCAGATCGCATACGTCGTCGCTTAAAAGGCGATGGTGTCACGTTGCGTGATCGACTCCTGCTCCTATCTTTAACATGTTCGGCTTGGTCGTGGCTGAGTGTGGGCCGCGTGATGGGCATGGGGCGCGGGCGGACTGGGCTGACACTTACATGGACTGGGCCGACGGTACGGTAGAACAGATTGAGCCTGCAGCCGCTGAGACAACGGTCCGGCGGAAAGCTGGGCATGGTGCCTTCAGCGTTGGTACTGCCAAAGGTTTCAGCCGGAATGGTACATTTATCCCGAGTCTGGCCTTCAGTGCTACAATTTCTTCTTCAGTCTTTCGTAAAATGTTCCTTACATATGTAAGACCATTTCGTCAGCCTAAAGTCAGATCGCGTTGTTTCCACAAACCGGACCCACTGCTGTCGTTGTTTTCCATCAACTTTGGGGAATCTTAGAAAAGATAGGTTCGGATTTTTTTCCGTATTTCTTGTGCAGCCACCTACCACACACGTTCTCGGCATAATACTTATTAACTTTAATACATTCGAGCTCCGAATAACTCCAAAAGTAAGCTAGGGAAGGCCGTGAATTCGGCAAAAAATGCCAAGAAAGTACAACCAGCTGACAACGAAAATGTCATAAAACACACACGTGGATGATAGTACCAACACGCTGCAGACGTGGTGGCTGCACGGCCGGGTAAGCGCACACACATCATAAGGTCATATGCATACATTTGCATCCCTAATGACCTTTTCAGGAATTGAGACCAAACGCTCACTCCAAGGGGCAATTTTAGTCCATTTTTTTTCAATGCAATACATTTTAATCGTTCTTTACCAATTTGTATTCGGTCAGAAGAATATACAAGCTATCTGAAAAGCCAATAAAGTGGAAAAATGAAACTTGGTTTTCTTTCCTCTTTAAAGTAAACACTTATAACATAACTTCAATCTAGAGAAATTATTTTGCATTTGCGCACAACTGTTTCTCACTGTTCATATCAATCCATGATCAACACCTGGTCTGGTATCTGGTGTAAGAAAGACATCACACAGAGTACAATAAAAGTACCAGGCTAGTCTGGTGTTCGCTATATTTTGTCTAAAATTTTGCTAAAATTAATGCAAGGCAAGGTGATGGCAGACCATTTTTGAAAAAACTGTTAGTATTTCGTCTGCTCATTTTTTCTTTTTAATTTTAAGGTCAGATTTTTACGTCAAAGATTAAAAATTAAGGTTGGTAACATAAATGTTTTGTAGTCGGCACCTTCAAATTAGGTGAGATATATTACCAGCTTCTGAAAAAATGTCTCTTTCAGTGTTTTAAGCGAGCACTTTTTTTCAAAATTTTGCGTAGACTATCAGACAGTCTGCTATTACAGGACAATTAGTTTGTTGCCTATACAAATTGTCTACTTATATCTTGTGTTACCTACATGTAGTATACGGTGAGTTTAGGGAATGCCCAAATTTAGGGCAGTAAAGTCAGTATACATATTGTATATCTGAATTTGTACTGCATGTTGACTCATTCCACCGTTTTGGATTATATCTGAACCCACGTAAAATTAGGTGTCTTCAAACGATGATAATCGGTATTTTGAGCAGTCCAAAACAAACAGTAAATACAGTATTATAAGCACAATTATTATTCATCTAGTTTATTCACAAACTTAGTCAATTGAATGGAAAAATTACTCCTCCAAACTTGTGCTGTTCAGAGCGACATCTTCACCGTGCTTGCCGCCATTTTGAAAATGTTCGCGAGGAGCACTCAAGAAGGTGCCTTTTCTGTATGTCAATTTTTACGATTAAAATCCACATTCCGACATGTTATAACCCGTTGAGGAAGCAGTGTAATTCTAGAGCAAGTTCGATCAAGGACTATAGTTAACCATAGTTCGACTAACTCTGATCGAACACACGCTAGTCGACGATGGTTGGACTAGTCTAGTCGACGATTCGCGACCAGCCTACTGAGGTTGGTCGCATCATGGAGGAAGGATCCTTCCTCCATGGTCGCATCGCTGGTTACCAAGAAGTGTTTTAATAGCACAGTGCAGAGAGGACCAGCCCTTACCAAAAAAACCAATTCATTACCAATTGATACTTCCAATTGGAACCAATTGGAATTTTTTCCAATTGTGTTTTGGCACTGGTCAGTTGGAACCAATTGGAATTTCTCCAATTGGAATTTCTCCAATTGGAAATCCTTTCTCCAATTGGAAATCCATTCCCCAATTGGAAATCCTTTCCCCAATTGGAAATCCTTTCCCCAATTGGAAATCCTTACCCCAATTGGAAATCCTTTCCCCAATTGGAAATCCTTTTCTCCAATTGGAAATCCTTTTCTCCAATTGGAAATCCTTTTCTCCAATTGGAAATCCTTTTCTCCAATTGGAAATCCTTTTCTCCAATTGGAAATCCTTTTCTCCAATTGGAAATCCTTTTCTCCAATTGGAAATCCTTTCTCAAATTGGAAATCCTTTCTCCAATTGGAAATCCTTTCTCAAATTGGACCAAATAAAATTCCCAATTGGTTTTTCAAAAGGAATAATCTCAAAAGCTAGACTTGCAAGCAAATTTTTTTTGTAAATAAATAGGTCACACAAATAAGTCACACATTGAATAATTGATCCTTTAGATGTATGTCCACTTTTCTATCCACCTATGGAAGTTACTCTTGACAAGAAAATATCAACGTGATACACTTCATCCTTCAAAATTAAAACAATTGGAGATCAATACTTTTTTGCTGTGTACTTTTCACTGAATTTATTTCCAGCATAGGCCAGGGCCAAAACAGTCCTGAATTTTTCCAAATCTAATACATGAATAATTTCACACAGGGAGTTAATGAAAAATGTATAAATACATGAAGCACCCGATATGCGATCAACATTAATTAAATAGGAAACTACCTAATTTCATATACATCATTGTTTCTTTTTTCTTAAAAATGGTAGGCAAAAAGGTATTTAAAACAAATTTTGGGACGGATACAAAACAAGTAAATTAAAAAAGGCTTAAATAGTTTTGTACTTTATAAACAAATGCAAAGAGACGAAGAAGAATGATTAAAATATGAAAGATAAAAATAAACCTAAAACACATGAATCTTTAACAATGGAAATAGATCCCACCACAAATCTCTGAAATTTTACGGAGATTTAAGGGGGGAAACTACATTTTCGTTGTTAAAATATTTATAGTGAACAATCACCCCTAGTTGGTGCACTTCCAGAGACCTTAAATTTCTGCCATCAAGCATATACTGCACTGTTGCACTGATATTCAACTGACTGCAGTGCAGATTTCAAATTTCCCACACTGACCGTTTATCTCTGGTATGCAAGCAGCAAGGTCACCGTGTCATGTGACTTAAGTCTAAGTAACATGATACTCTTGATGATGACAGTACATGTAGGCTTTGGTCTGTACAGGCCTAGGGTCTGTACACATACACATGGCTTAGTAAACTGTTCTCAATGAAGAATTGGGCTAGCTGTATGTGTGGTGTACTATGTGCTGTTGCATCAGTGATTGCATGGTGCAGAATTGGTGTACAACACAATGTCTGAACCATGTGAAACTCATGAGTATGCGGTATTAAACAAAATGACGACTTGATGTCCTTTTGTTTCTTTGTCCTTTTTAACACTTTCTATTTTTGGGGAAAATGTGGAATTATGTAAATTATGGTTTCAGTACCGATTTCTAACCCCACCCCCCCCCCCCCCCCCCCAAAAATGGTTTTGCATCGGTGACTGTCTTCGATGGCAGGATTGCTTATGTAAAATAACGATGGAAGCATGAAGTGCTATGACTGTTGCAGGCAATGGTGTAAGGTGGAGCCACTATTAATTAAAAATACGGAAGTTATCGGACATAAAATATACATGTTTATCTTAAATTCCAACTCTCAAGTTATATTCTTTCCACAAGTTATTGGAAATGAACTGAGTGGATTCCAATTGGAAATGAACTGAGCAGACGGGATTCCAATTGGGAATGAAATGAGCAGAGGGGATTCCAATTGGAAATGAACCGAGTAGACAGGATTCCAATTGGAAATGAACTGAGCAGACGGGATTCTAATTGGGAATGAAATGAGCAGACAGGATTTCAATTGGGAATGAACCGAGTAGACGGGATTCCAATTGGGAATGAACCGAGTAGACGGGATTCCAATTGGGAATGAACCGAGTAGACGGGATTCCAATTGGGAATGAAATGAGCAGACGGGATTCCAATTGGAAAAAATTATTACACAGGATTCCAATTGGGAAATAAATGAGTAGATAGGATTCCAATTGGAAAAACTTAATTCCAATTGTTTCCAACTCAAACCAACTCAACACCAATTAAGTACATATTACATCAGTTGGGTTCCAGATGAATTGAGTTGGTTGATGATTTTTTTTCCAATTGGAAAAGGGCACTCCAATTCAAACCAACTAAAACCAACTCGATACCAATTGAATCCAATCCATTCCAATTGGATATCCAGTTGGAATGAATTGGACATTTTGGTAAGGGAGTTATCAGAAAATGGCGAAAAAACGTAAATATTCAGCAGCAGTGAACGATCCTTTTTTGTTACTTTGTCTTTCTTTGAACATGTCGAAATAATGCACACGTTACCACTTGTGACATTGTTGATATACTGAGCAAATATCGTCCGTCTCGCTTTTATCTATGAACTCGTCAAAAAACGTAAACAAACTAGACACCGCCATTTTCTCATGGTGGCATTAACATAACAATAGTTCGACTGGAGTCGTTCGCACTTAGCTTCAGTGCTCATGCGCTACGTACGTCACGAACCAACCTCTAGTTAACCATTGGTCCTTGATCGAACTTGCTCCTAGCTTTCGTCTGTGTTCCGAAAGACGTCACTGACATTATATGTTACAAGTTTTGGAGGTGAGCAAGTTACTTCATAAATTGCCATTGTTATTAAATGATACCATTTTTATAGTATTATCGAAATATTTTGGACAATAAAATCTGAACAAAAGAAAACGCCTTAAAACGCATTTATGTTAGACAGATGAGACCTTCGTTAACACAATGCTATTGATCAGAATGTCAGCACATTAGGCGCACGTGGTCGCCACGCACTTTTGACATGGGTTCCGGTTCAAGGTCGGCCATTTTGTTTTTATATTACATATATTTTATAAACTTTATAATTCATTCTTTTTACATTAGGTTCAAAGCATGATGCTTTTTTTGTGGTGCTGCATACTAACTCAGTCACCATAGGATGCTCAACCTATGCATGTTCTTGGACTAATGTTGAAAAAGGTTGCAAATATTTCAGTTCATTTCTTAAAGGTTGGAATTACTGCCTTTTTCTGCTGAAAAATTGCCGATATTCACAAATTCTTACTCTCTCATGTCATGTTCCCGGGTAACCTACCTGGTTTAATGTGAAATATGATGAGGATGACCCTATCTACACCTACCAGCTTCTGGATGACTAATATGTATGCATCTGGGGATCTAGGTATATTTGAGTGTCTTCTCAATAAAAAAGTTAAAGGGGCATTCCTTATACAGTTATGCATGAAATTCATACACACAGCCGAAATTTAAAAAAATTTTTGTCGCACTTCAGTTTTTACACATTTATCAACCAAAACTGAAACAAAACTGCAGGTTTAGGCCTCCAAAAATTATAAGGCGAGTATAAAAAAGTTTACAGACACCGACACCCAGAAATGACACCTTTAAAGTGTCATAACTTTGAAGCGCCTATGGAGCTACTTTTCATACCACTCAATTTGTGTTGCAATTCTCTTTCTATCGATAGCAAATTTGTGACAAATAGCTTAAAAAACCTCAAAACGCCGGACTCCCTATTAATAGTGAAGTTCTTGTATTTCAGGAACAGTACAAGCCTGTAAAACAAAACATGCATGCATTTAAAGTGCAGTACACCTTTTTGCACATGCACTCTTTCAGACACGCACTTTGGTTCTCATACTCACAAGCAGAAAACTAACATATATTCAACAGGACAAAACATCAATAACTTACCATTAATTAATGCTATTAATTAGGTACTGGTATGCAACATGTGCATGTACTTCACTCTTGACTATTGCCATGTACCCATTGACTATTTGGGTCAATCTGCCGCGATTTTTCTGTAGAATGACAAAGTTAAGTCCAATGGATGGGGGCACGCGGTAAACTTACATCCCTGTCAACTTATAAAAATTACTGCAACCGTGATGTAAATCTACCAGGCCGAGAGCGTTCGCGAAAGATTTCCGTGCAGCTACCGGAAGTTATCAAAGACGATAGAAAGAATGCATGGGAATTAACAGCCCCTGCACTGTGGAACTATCGCGACTAGGCTAAAATCCACTTTGCAACAATGTAACTTATATTACGCGTCAACCACATAGATAGTTTGCACGCGAAAATGGTGGTATGGTTCCCCGTGTCTTTGTGTAAGTACACCCACTTATACATGCAGTTGCAGTGGAGCAAACAGACTGAAGACCTTTTCTTTTTATTTTGAGGAGGCTTTGGAATTTCAGTGGTGCATTTAATTTTGATGACGAAGCCATTTTCTGTGTACTAGACGGATCTCTTCGTGTCTGCGTCCGGTAGCCGACTAGATATTCAATGCAATTTTCCCGCGCAAAAAATTATGTGACAACATCATATCCGTTTAGGTCAAGGTGATTGTGCATAGCGCCCGCAGTGTGTGACATTCTGCTGGCCTCTCAAGGCAATTATAAATGTTCCATCACGCTTATAAAAGTTAAAATAGGAATACACTCTAGAATTACGCAAAAGCATTTCGCGGTATACGTTTCTGCGACACCACCTGAGAAAAAGTCCAATGGGGCACAGCTTTTCTCTGTAATTGGTTTACAGATTATTAAATCGTCTTGTATTACCTTATGTGTATTTGTGGGTTGGTTTTGTTTTCAGGTATCACACCTGTTGTTCCTTTTCCTGTTCAGCTACATTCTACTCAAGGATTTCACTACCAAACAGTCTCCCTTGGAGGTGATCCTAATGATCTGGGTGTTCACTCTCTTCCTTGAAGAGTTCCGAGAGGTTTGTACATTTAACATCTCCAAAGATTTAAGACCCAGTCAATGTGAAAATTTTGTTGCATTTGTTATACATGCAGGATTACAGTTGTGGCAATTTGTAACTTATAAATCAGAGCCAGCGCCCGCTGGTCCTGGAGGGAACAGACAAACGAATTTGATGCTTCACTTGGAGGTTGTTGGAAACGGACTGCCATGCAGCAGGGCAGAGATGTAGTCGAGTCCATCACAAGTCCCTACAAGTCCCTGCAGGTCCCTGCAAGTCCATCACAAGCCCTCCAGTCCTGATCCCAATCACAAGCTATTCAAATGAGCTTTGACAAAGGCATTCCTTTGTCATTGTTCATCCAGTTACTTGTGACAGGCTTTATGAAAGGACTTCTGACTGGGCTTCCGAAAGTACTTGTGAAAGTACTTACAGGGACTCGACTCCAACTCTGCAGCACCCAGGGCTGCAGAATGCTGCCAAGCCACCAGTCACGCCCGACTGGTTTATTGCGTAACCACTATAATTACGTGTGTTCACTACATTCTTCCCCATTATGTTTTTTTTTAATATTGTGTGTTTTTTGACAAGAACATAAAGGCAGTGGGACGTGCAAAGAATTCGCTTCAATAACTAATAAAAAAATTAATATCGTCTTCTAGACCTTTTTTTGTTTGCTTTTCACACAATACATATAGTTTGTCTATTTATGCAAAACATACACATAAATATTTATTATCAAAATAAGATCGGCTGAAAGAAATTTTAGGGATTTATATTTACTAAAACTAAAACACTTACAGATGTACATTTATACAACTAATACCAGTAATTATACCGGATCCGGCCGAATAAAATTTGGTGTTTTTTTTTCGTTTTATTTTTTAAGAGAATAGTGTACTTCTCTTTTCAAAAAATCTGTGTCTACATCAGCGCTCATCTTACCCGTAGAGCCACTACTAATGCATATTTCCCTAGAGGGCGCAATACACTCGCTAAGATTTTCACACAATAGCCTTCCCACCATGCCCCGCATATATGGAAACGTTGTCTCATCCGCTCAATCTGACCTGCGTACATAGGTCAAATTAACATTTTTTCATGAAAAACAGATTTTTATTTTTGTTTTTTAAGTGCATTCATTTCCAGGATTGGGCCGCCCGGGAGTCACTTGAAAAACTAATCATCAAATCTAAAACCTACAAATAACATCGTAAAGTTCTTCAGTTTCGTCGGAAAAAACATAGTAAACCTGCATATAATATGTCGCTTTTTGCGTGGGAGAGTTAGCAAAACAGCAAGTTTCATTGCACATTGGCCTCTTTCGCAAAGCTTATGAATATGCTGATTATTAGCTTTCTTGTGATATAAAACATATTTTGATTGGTTAAATATTTTCGTCGGAACAAAGGCCTTCAAAATGATTGACCATAAACATCTAGCGTCTGAAATGACCTTTTATATAAAGGTCCAGGATGCACAGGCACAGACGAAGCGGTATTTGTAAAGTCACAATATTTTTCATCGTCTATTATCGTAAATGGCTACAATTCAAAGATATTTATTGGACATTATAATTATTAGTAATGTGTCAGACTATATTTTTAGCTACAACTTAAGTTTTGGGCGTCGTTTAAATTCATATTTTACAATTTAAGGCTTTTTTTCTGTCGTATTTACTGGATCGTACAATTAAAGTTGAAGGGATCAGGGATTATCCTGACCGGCGCGCCAAAATTCATTTAGCCTTTGGACATCAGTGACTCTTTTCGTGTTGAATTCAAGAATTTTTGTCTTCTGCTCCTGTAAACGTCATTACAATCATTAAATATGAGGTACGTGTCTTAGTTTTATGTGTTGTTTAGAAAACCTGCTTTAAACTGACAGATTTTACCGAGATTTGACGTGAATTATCGTTGACGTTGTCATGATTCATAGGTACGTTCACGTACAGTACCAATGAGAATCCATCCATTTCCGACACACGGATTCACTAAACATGCTAAAGCAAGCATAATAATAATAAGTAATATTGTGAGCCTTGAATTTTTTTTTTTTTTAATGTTATTGTTGCAGATCAGCGGCCTTAATTTGAATATATTTTGACCCGTTTGAATTCTAGACTTGGAAACTCATAGGCCTACATGTACTTAGCCACAATAGCCGTTGCGTTTATTAAAATTACAATATTTATTATGACTACTTTTCCTTCCCCCCCCCCCCCCCCCCCCCCCCCAAGGTTTGATGAATGATGGCACGTTCTTTGAGAAAACAGCAAAGGATAAACTACAGAGACCTTGCATCAGGGCCATCCATCCCAAGAGACGAGAAGGCTGTGAGCTGGTCAACACGAAAACATTTTGAGCTTTATGTAATCGATACCAAGTTTGAGAACGAGCAACTGCATTGCCTTGTACACTATATTGGTTGGCCATCAAAATTTGATGAGTGGCATATTGCGTCTGATATTCTGGATATTCCAGAGGAGTTTTTTATTTCCGACGAATCTGGGAGACGCCCGTTTTTTTCTAATCTTCGGATTGCAATTAAGGAGGCACTCCACTGCCAGAGGAAAGTTGATAGTTTGGTTGAACTTAGACTTCAGATATTAAAACGAAGGACATTTTTGCTGAACTGCAAGCTCTTAAGTTTGGTACCCCAAAGAAGCATGGACAATATCTGTTGTCAGATATTAAGTGTTTCAACCAGTTTTTAGGAAACGGGTGGAATTTCCGTTTAATCAATGAGCATAAATACTTTGCCTACATTTCTGAAGACAAACTGTTTTTCGGTTGAGCGAACGTGTTTTTAAACTTTGGCGTATCCAAAGCCGCTTTACGATATTTTATATCTTGTTCCGCGCTACAGTCGTCTATAAAAAAATAAAACGCGTAATCCTTTTAGAACTTTACGATAAAATTCTAAAGCTTCGTTGAGAGAAACCTTTTCCACTTCCAAGTCACATAGGTATATCTCGGGATCTAACCAAAGCCAACCCCTCTCGTGATAAGTCTTATTATTCGAAAGCGTCGGGCAAATGACGACAATCTTTTCAAAGTGGCTCCTATACTCTGTTTCCAATAGATCTAAAATACATTTAGTTTTACCGGAATTTGTTCTACCGCATATCAAGGCGCAGTGAGGCATCTTTGGAAACATGTTAAATTTTAAACGTTTTTAATTAAAGTTTTAAAGTTTACCTTCGATTTTAAAAAGTAAACGCTATTAAATCTTCCATCTTTGATAACCAGTTGTCCATCCATCACCAAGAAAACGTAACATTTTAGAGCCCCGGCTGTCTCAGCTTCTCTTTCTAAATGAATACTCATACCGCCACTCACTGCACATATTCTCCTACCCGAACCGTGACTTTTATTATCATGGGTTACTCTCATATCTAACCAAAGTCCATAACTATCTTTTAAGTAGGTGCCTATATACATACTGTACAAACCCAAATCTTTGGATACACCGGCACCAAATTCTGTATTAGAGTCTCCAAAAAACTTGATAATTTCATCCCAGTGTTGATAACGCCTCATACTTTGGCTGAACAATTGATTCGGTTTACCCTCTATCGTAACGTTTACTTTATCAATTTTAGGATTATAAAAATGCCAAGAAACGCTATTGGTAGGATCTTTAAATAAAAGTAGTACACCCTTGAGACTTTTAATCGATTGGTTAAGATTAATGTTCCAAGTCGTATCGGATTTATCAGTCTTTAACGAGATATCTTTGAACATGATCAAATAGAAAATGAGTCTTGCCCCGATATTGTTGTCTGATAGAGTCAGCCAATGTTTTACTAGTCACCACGTCAAATTCGAGAGACAACCCAGAAATGTTATACTTGGCGTCGTCATCCGTCGAATCTACGACGTTTTTGTGATCGTTAAACGTAAGCTCGTACGTTAGTCTATCTTTGAGCGCTGATGGATGAAACAGATGGTGATCTCTTAGTATTTCAAAGTCTAAAGAAATGTAAAATCTATTTCCATAAGCATCCGCTATGGCTTTGTCTTGTCCAGTATCACCGGTATCGGATGCGTCACTAGCTCCAATTCGGAGTTTTATAATGTAGGGAGTTTCGATTGCCCGGTACGAATGTTCTGAATTTTTAAGAGGCCACAGGTCTTTGAAAACGTTATATAAGTCTGCGTCGTATAGGTTGAAAATCTCGCGACCCTCTAGACATATTCTTACTTTTTTAATCAGATTTTGCCCTACGTTATAACGTAGAGTTCTTTCGTCGTCAGCACTAGTGCCTACAGACTCTAAGTCAATGTTAAATGCTAATCGGGGACGACCACATCGTCTGGGCTCAACATTGGAAATTTAACTATCAACGTTTGATTCGCGTCTATAGTACTAGGATTATTAGTAATGACTACCGATTGCCTCAAGCCCTTAATCGCTCTAGGATTTTGTAAACGCCTGTGGGGGTTCAGCTTATTTCCATAAATCGCGTTCATTTCTATTTAACTAAAAAAAAAAGAATTTACGAACAGATTATTTTTTAATGTTTTATTAATCGTTTAATAAAGTAAAATTTAAAATGAACTTGAGTCAACTTAACATTATCGTAAACGCTAACAACCGCTCTTTTAACTCTAATTTAGTAGACCTATTTAGCGATTATAAAATGTCCGACATAAAACACGACGAACAAGTACTACGCTATGCATCTGACCCCATGACGTTTTATCAAAATCAACTCAACTTCGCATTTTGGTGCGCAACTTCTGGTTGTGGCGGAGGACTAGACTCGTTGAAACATAAAAACCCTGTCTTGTCGGCTTTATTCAAATTTCATATTTATTTTACAATCAGAAAGATACTTTACTTTCTAAAGTGTCCAATTCCGGGAGATAATATATTCGACGATCTAAACAATAACATCGATCACAACGCTTATATCAATACTTGTCGGCACTTTCAAGTCGATCCAAACGTGAGTTTTAAACAGTCCGTAGACTTAACTTCTGGGGGATTAGGTACCGCCTACTATTACGATAATTTGGGGTCGCGCAGATATTTACCGGTACCCGGTAGAAATTACGACTCTAGTAAGATCGACATCGATGACCTTGACCCCGTGAGATACCCCGACGCCACGTATATGGGGTTTGGAGAATCGGGCGATGCGTATCATTTTAGTATGTACACGGTTACGTGGATCAGACAATCTGAGGACGTCGCACGACTTGGCTTTAGAAAGTTTATACGTCAGGCGAGCTCCTTTACGGACGTAGGTATAGAATACATAAACGAAAGCGTGAGAACGTACGTGTATGCCATACTTGGTGCGCAAGCTCAAACAAAAACTAGTATCTTAACGCCGGGTACTGGGTTAGACGCGCAAAGACAATTTGAAAATATTGTAGAAGACGTAATCGATAGTCCTACGGATCTAGAAGCTTCTATATCGCTAGATTTCAAGATTCTTTACAGTACGCTAGAAGTTCGTTAAACTTTGTGATAAGCCCGGGGCTATACTTAATTACATCAAATATGGAACTATTAGTCGGTATTCATCAAGGTTATAATAATAATATACAGATAACTACGTCCGATTTATCGATAGGACTAAATGTAAATTTGAACTCTAGTATACACCCATACAACCCAGGATATTTTAGACCCTCCACCTCCCCCACCAACACTGGGTACTTTAGACCCCCCCCCCCCCCCCCACCAACACCGGAGCCACAAGCACCACCTCCTCCAAAATCGAGTAGTACTCCCTACAGTCGTACTCGCGTAGCTACGCTCGTAGGGCGTAGTAGTATATCTACCCAGCAGAATTCAGACAATTTAGAAAATTTACCGCTCTCGCAACCCGACCCTCACGAACAAGAAAAAACGGCTTTAGTCGTTGGTGTGGTGGGTGTTACAGATGTTATTTCGTTCGGTTGAGGGGCGAATTAGAACGAAATTAAGTTCTCAATGAGAATATCACTCCGCTTCGCGGAGGTGTTAGGTGTGAGGAGGTTAAGGTATAAAAGGAAGGGAATAAAGGAATTAACTCATCTGCGCACCGACAGGCAACTGAGAACGATTAAACTTTCACGCACATTCCATCCACTATGGACGGGCATTCAAGCGAGCCCGCTCGGACAACGCCCGAGCAACTACTGCATGCCTTCCAAACGACAACTGCAGACCTACAGCGTACATTTAGAGATTCTTGTGCCGTTCTTAGAAACGAGCTTGTACAGCATCAAACAGAATCAAGGGACGCCATGAACTCTCAAATCAAGGAAAGTGTCAGCCGGAAGTGGAAAAAGGAAGGCAAGAAGAAACAGTTTCAGTTCAACTCCGAAACACTCGATATGCTCAACAAGGCACTAGAAGCCATAAAGGGGGGTCATACTTCCGCATCCGCTTCACACATAGCTTTTTGATTGCTTCTTGATAGCTTCTTCTATCTGGACGTCAGAAACTAATACGTATGGCAGACTCCAGCGAAGCAGGCTGGCAGACGGTCGCAGAGTATGAAACCAATGAACTAGCGTCCGATTCTGAAGATGAAAGGCGCATAAACCGGGCAGAGGCCAGAGCTGTCGGGAAACTGAAACGAAACAAAACTCTCAAGGGTAGTAGTCGTTTCCGTCCGTATACGAGTAGCTCTTTTCGTCCCTACAACACCAGCTCTAATGCCCCCTCCATTACTGTTAGACCAAGACAGGATACCAGATCAGGCTCATGCTTTGCTTGCGGATCAAGCGGCCATTGGAGAAGGGAGTGCCCATTCGTCCAACCAGGCAGGAGCTCCGCCCCCTCCACTTCAACTCACATCACTTCAGCAAGAGATGCCAGAACGACCTAGTTGTTCAACAACTACTCACCAGAGCCAGGTCCAGAAAGCGGATACGTTTCAAGATAAGTATATTGAAGAAATTGCTCATGATTACTATGAGTGGGAACAAGGAGACGGGGGAAAATTAGTCAAAGGTAGATTAAAACAACATGGCTCATTTTGGAACGAGCATTGTTCAAACAAATTTGTTTTGGATATAATCCAACATGGGTATAAAATTCCATTCCATTCTATACCAAAACCCTCCCAGACCGGTAATAACAGGTCTGCAAAGGAAAATGGGTAATTTGTATCGGATGCTATCCTTCAGTTATTAGAGGAGGGACGCATACAAGAGTATACAAGAGTAAGCCAATCGTTGTCAACCCCTTATCAGTATCCACCCACTCTAGCGGGAAGAAACGGCTCATATTAGACTTGCGCAAAGTAAATCTACAAGTATGGAAAGAAAAAGTTAAATATGAAGACCTCAAAACGGCACGGTTGTACTTGGACAGTCACAAATATATGTTCTCTTTTGATCTGAAAAGCGGATATCATCACGTTGAAATTGTTCACGAACACACCGAATTTCTGGGGTTTGCTTGGACCTTCGGCTCCTATATCAAATATTTCAAATTTCTTGTATTACCATTCGGTCTTAGTTCTGCACCGTACATATTCACAAAGATAATGAGAGTCCTGGTCAAAAAATGGCGCTCTGAAGGGGAAGAAATTATCCTGTATTTGGATGACGGTTTGGGTATCGGAAACTCAAGGTCTGAAACTGAATCTCATACTACCCGGGGTGGTCATGCGAGATCGAGCGGAGTCTACCGTAACCCAGTATTCTTATGGCTTCCAACGCTGGAAGAAGTGGGCCCAGACAAGGACTCAACCGGTTCCAGTTCTTCCTGCCTCTCCATTACACGTGGCCCTTTACCTGCTCAGCATTATGCAAACAGCCAACACAGCTGCTCCGGTCACATCAGCCTTCCATAGTATCGCCTGGGCACATCGGTTAGCATCTCTACCATCACCAACGGATCACATGCTACCGAGGTCTGTACAAGAGGCTGCTAAAAGAACACTGGCTAGAGCCAATCTCCGGAAAAATCCCATGACCTTAGAAATAATACAGCAACTTTGTACCAAATATCCCCCAAATACCATACACCACTTGAGAACACTCACTATTATAATGATTGGTTTCGCAGGGTTCCTTAGATTCGCCGAACTTTCTCATATCAAGAGATCAGACATAATCTTTTTTGATACTCATGCTAGCATCTTTTTAGAAAAAAAAAAAACAGACAAATACAGAGATGGTTCGTGGGTTATCATTAGTCGATCCGGCGATACCACATGTCCCGTATCTATATTGGAGCGATATTTGATGTGTGGATTTGAGAAAGATTCGGACGAATTCATTTTCCGCAGCATGACAAAATTCAAAAACGGTTGTAAATTGCGAGATAACAATGAACCAATTTCCTATACCACAGCGAGAGAAGTTTTCTTGGAAATATTGAAAGGAGTAGTTCCAGATACTTCAAAATATGGGCTGCACAGTTTACGCTCTGGTGGAGCAACACTAGCAGCAAACAAAGGTATTCCAGATAGATTGTTGAAGAAACATGGTCGTTGGGTGTCCGATAAGGCCAAAGATTCCTATATCAGTGAAGCTTTGACAGACTGAGGCTTACAGTCTCTCAGTCATTGGGCCTGTAAAACGAGCAGCATGTAATAAAAAATAAATAGAAATATAAACTATATAAACACACATGTAGTAATCTGTTGCAAATTAGGCCCGTTCTTTACCTCTGCAATGCTTGTCGGTGGCCAACCCAATGTTGTTAAAACAAATTGGTGTGATATGGAGGTTTTTTAGAAATGTTATTTCGTTCGGTTGAGGGGCGAATTAGAACGAAATTAAGTTCCCAATGAGAATATTACTCCGCTTCGCGGAGGTGTTAGGTGTGAGGAGGTTAAGGTATAAAAGGAAGGGAATAAAGGAATTAACTCATCTGCGCACCGACAGGCAACTGAGAACGATTAAACTTTTACAAAGAATAAGGAAGTGAGTTGATAAACTAACACGCTAAGTCGCGTGAGTTTACACGTTGATGGCTGTATCAACGTGCATCCAATAAGGTTGTTACAATTCGTGGAGTTTTTCCAGAAATTTTTTCTCATAGTTTTTTATTCTGGTGTTTTGACTCTACGGATGTACTCCTTATTGGATGAATTGGTATGGTATGGTAAAAAAAAAAAAAAAAAAAGCAAGTAAGCAACAGTCAAAATCAGACAGCTATAGAGGTAACGGCAATCGGTGATAATTATCCTATACAGGTTAAAGTTAACAGAACAAGGAAAAGAAGTTTAACTAAGTATGAATGATGTAAAATAGAATCATGTTCAATGATGTATGACGGTATGAAGAAGAGAATTAAGACTAAAAACTTAAATATGTATGTGTAAAAATCTAATGAAATACAATAATTGATATCACTCGATGTATTTAAGAAGTAAATAAAAAGGGTTCAGCTGCAATGCTTGTCGGTGGCCAACCCAATGTTGTTAAAACAAATTGGTGTGATATGGAGGTTTTTGAGAACGGTATCTTATCTAGTTTACGATATATTATTTAGATAGCGAGCGGGGGTCCTTATGAAGGGCGCCATAGGCGCCCCGAGCTAGAGAGAGGAGGGCGGTAACTCAATATCTGACGGAACGACCATTAATTCTTGTCTAACGAATGATCTCCCGGGGCCGTCTTTTAAATAGTACAACGCAGGTTGCCCGGGGTTGATCGTTCTTTTTTCTATAGCGTAAATTTCTAAGCTCCAAATGGGGTCGGTGCATGGCTCTTCTTCTAACGTCTTTTTCGGCCTCTCCAGGAGCATAAAGGTACCTGACGATCTCGTCGTTTACGTTCAAAAGTTTTTCTGGACTCTTGAGCCCCTCTGAACTAAGTTGTCGTATTTCCAATTGCGACATGGCTAGTTTAGGAGTTAGGGGTTTACCTTTCATCGTAGATATCAGTCTAGTTTCTTCGTCGTTTAACGCTTCTACGACTTTGGGTAATCGTTTTACCCACAACCTGCTACGCTCGGTGGGTTCTAACATTTCTTTAGCGTACTGGTAACCGAATAATCTTTCAGCCAATGTACGATTGAATCGTTCTACGATTCCTTGAGCTCTGTGATTACCTACCTCGCCTCTTTGCACGACTACATTTTTAGATCTCATTAAAACGCTAAATTCGGCCATAAACTCTCTACCGGGGTCTACTTTAATAATTTTAGGCCACGACAGCGCCGACCTTTTGTAAATCTTTTTTATTGCTTCTACGACTTGGCCACTCGTTTTATTGACCAAGGGTTCGGCTTCTTTATATCTAGTAGCCACATCAACTACCGTCAACGCGTATCTATACGTTTTTCTACTCCTTACAGTCGTAGATGTACTCACTATACGTCGTGGGGTAGGTATAGGAGATCGGCTTGATGCATTTCATTCGGTAATCCTACCGATCTATTGAGGCTCGTTGGCCTAGGAATATTACTGGGAGCCGGTAAATATATTTGCCACATGGCTTGTTTTCTTAACCAATTTCTACCTTCCGTTTCCGATACGTCGGCTTTTGACGCTAATTTTTTATTGCTCCTTCGCCTTTCCAGTAGCCTCGAGGACTGTAAAATATGTTGCGCATTTTTGTTTCCATTTTATATATATTTATAAATTTAAAAACCCAAAACGGCGGAACCACCCAATATAAATACAATTTCACCATTCTTTTGTTGTTCGCTGGGTACGTAAAAATCGGATAATGTAGGTTTGTGCATTAAACCTACGGGTAATTGCGCGTCTTCACCCATCACTTCGTTATATTCTCGCAACGCTTCGTCGATGTTTTGAAATGTTTTTTGAGCCTTTACTTCCTTTCGTAGTCGCTCGTTGAGATAATCTAGATACTTGGTTCTTTGTTTCTGCCATTCGTTCCTCGCTAGGGTTAATCTTTCTAAAGCTAAGTCGTGCCGTTTACGCTCTGCGTTGGCATCAGAATTTCCTAAACTCGAAAATAAAAAGTTTGATCCTGTAAACGCCAAAGCATTTACTATAGCTCCGCCGACCATCATAAAAACGCTCGCCATGATTTTATTAAATACTTATTAAACGAGCAAATAATTAAAAATCGTTTAAAAATAATCTAGTTGTGAAGTTTAAAATGGAGTCGCACGTTTTTGAAATGGCCGAAAACGAAAAAACGTTTACTTTATCAGAACCCATAGATAACGTTAACGGAAACTATTTTATGAGTTTAAACAGCGTAATATTTAACGTGGGTTTGTATAATGTCGATACTAATAGTAAAATTGTCTTTTTAAAAAGACAACTCGATCCAGATACTGGGGATCAAACGGGTTCTACAACCGGTCAAATTTTGGTTCCAGCTGGAAATTATGATATCGATTGGTTCTTGGATAAACTTAGCAAAATAATTACTTGGTTAGAAGTTTCTATAGATCGACTAAACAAAAATATATTCATTAATGTGTTGGAAGTAAATAGTACTCTACGCTTAGATAGAAACATAAAACATTTGTTGGGGCTACCGGATAAAAATGTAATCTACGGTGTAGATTACGTAGGGTTGTATAATATGAATCTTATCGATACAGTTTTTATACATTGCGATCAACTATCTACTCGAGATAATTTCTTGAATGGAAAGAGTACGGACTTGTTATACGTCGTACCGATAATAAGAAGCGACGATGCAATTATCAAAAATAGAAGATTAATTTCTCTTAGACTCGCAAGCTCTAAAATAAACCAACTCAGCTTTAGTTTAAGAGACCACCGAGGTAACTTAATCGATAATCACGAAAAAAAGATTGTCTTTTACGTAGAGATTGCTTAAAATAGCGAGATATCTCGTTAGAGAATCCTATTTTTTTTTTTTACACTCTGTACAATTATACCGTTTTTAGAAAAAGTACCACGACCGCATATATTACAGGGCTCTAAGGCTCTACCGGTTATTTTAAAACGATTCGCGTGCAAAGGGCAATACAACGGGTTACACTTGGTTGTTGGTTTATTACAACGATTCAAACTACCGCAAAGTAACCAAGAACATTGATGTTTTTCGGGGTTAAATTTTACATCTAGTTCTTTAATAACTCTTTTATACTTTGTTTTAGCCATATTTTCGATACGTAGTAACCGCTGCTTTCCTTTCATAGAATGATTCATACAAAGTTGATTACGTGACTCAGTTCCACCACCACAAATTAAACATGGTTTAGGCGCTAGATCACGTCTACCGAAATGTTCGATACACCACGGGTCTCCATCTTTTTTACACGTAGTTAGCTTTCCGAGTTTAAGCCACTTGCACATGTAATATATTATTTTTATTTTTAATTTTTTTTTTTTATTTTTCGATGCGCTAATGATTGTGCATAAGAGTATGAATTCTATCGTCTAAGATATACCGTTTGTCATCTCTGGGATTGAGCGATACCTTATTTTGAGTTAAAGTGTTCATGATATGCTTGTCGCTTCTCAACGTGTTCATGTCGTGTCGATAAACTGTAGAGTTAAATAAACAGTCTTTATAATCTTGATGAGTGATCTCGTTGGAAACGACGTACCTTTTGACTCCTTTTAATTTCTTAATATTTTTCCCATCGTCTATGAAAATGTAGTACATTTTTGATCTGATGCAAACCACTTCTTTGATTGGTTTTCCACCGCATTTGTCTTTGAACTTGCCAATTATTTTCTTATTAGAATCGTCGTATAAAAAGTGGTCTTTCGGATAATTCGACAAGTCGTATAATTCTTTATCTTTGTCCATGTCTTTGTATAGGTCTTCAGTTTCGATACGTAAGAGCAACGAGTCCGTATCGGTATAAATCAAATCGACTTTGTCTTTGTATTTTACTTTTAGTTCATCGTAATAAAATTCGTACATTAAAAGTTTAGACAAGTCTAAAATACTCATACCGCAATAGATGGGTTTGTTTAAAAGAACTTGAGTTTTATACATGTTTATCATTAATAGATCGCAGCGTGGAAAAATTGTACCGCTGTTGTAATTTGGTTTGGCCATCAATTTACGAATTCTATCTTCTTCGTTGGCTCTTAGCAAGTGAGAGTCCATTCGCTTTCTAACATCTTCCATCGTTTTGCCAAACACCGAGTTGTTCATCAACTTAAAGAAATCCTTTTCAAAATCCGACTTTGCTTCTTTTCTGAGTTGGGTATTTTTGTCGATGTAAGATCTTATCCAAGGATCTTGAGTAAACTTTAAAACCCTGTGTACTCGGGTTATAACTAACCCGTGAGCCAAGTCAAATTTTTGATTTCTATAATGAGTTACGTAATTTTTTTTTGACCCGCCCGTCGCTACCAACTTAGATTCGTTCGACGGTTTAGAGTCTGTTTTTTCAACAAGTTTAGTTGATAAGGACTCATCATTTCTTTAGTTACGACTAGATTTTCGGGCGCTAAAGGATAACCATTGTGTAGGACGTGTAAATGTTTTGGATAGTCTAAATCTACTTCGAGTATCCAACCCCAAAAGGAGTCGTCGGCTAGAGACAATATATATTCGGAAGTAAACAAGTGTAATTTTTTTTCATCGACCCACCTAAAGTCTGAGATCGGTAATGGTTGAGACATAGCCCAGCCGTATAAATTGTTGGCATCAAGATACGAAATATACGAGTCGGGTTTATCAGGATCGTAATCTTTTAGATACTTATTATTAGCCTCGGCATAGCGACACGAGCCCACGCTAGATATTCCCCCTCTCGTTCCTTTCTCTATAAATAAATGCTGATCTATATCGGTCAAGAGTTCTAATTTGACTTTAGAGTGTTTTAATAAAGCGTCCCAACTTAGGCCGGGTGATGTGAAATAATGGCACGGATCTAATCCATAATTTACGATGCAGATTTTTCTAAAGTTTTCAAAAACATCGGCCAATAATAATACGTCGGTCAATACGTAGAGGTCGTGATATTCACCCAAGTTTTTAATGTCAAAAGTCTGCCATACTTTTTCAGCGTACGTAATCCGAGTCGCTTATATCGGAACCGGTTAGACCGCTATAAAAGTCGTTTATCGGGGAGTTTAGTTTCGTTAAATCGTTCAAAATCATCCATGTACTCGTACGGATATACACCCTTTTTAATTAAAAGATCGCGTTTAGCGGGGTCGCTATCGTCGTCGGCGCTAGTGCCTTCAGACTCCAAGTCGATGTTAAATGTCAATCGAACAGTACCGGGTACGACAATGTCTTCATCAAAATCTACTCGCGAACGACCAACGCGTTTATCGAGGTCTAGCTTTACGTCTGCGACTGTAGGGAGTATTGGAATGGTCGCTTTACCGATATATCTAAACGCTTCTCTCGGGCAGGCGGCTACCAATCGTTCCAACGACGCGGATAAAAACTTTAAGGAATCTAAAAATCTGAGTTGACCTACCGAAAATGAAATGTATTTTTCAGACGTTTTAGATATACACTTTAGTTTTTCGTCGGTTTCCGAAATACTCCGCATAATCAAATGAGCGTCATAATTTTCTAAATTATGAAAAATAACGGGTATAACAGTCTTCCCCGAAACGACTTTAAGTTTTAGGTTACAATAAGCGTGTGCTGCGCCGCGATATTTACCGGTGATGTGACAGTGATCTCTGACTTTTCTAAACTTGTTAATCTTTTTCTCGCAAGACTTGCATTTTAACTCTACGTATCCATTGTCGTTTTCGTACGAGTATTCTTCTCTTTCTTTTTTTATGCATATATTAGGTTCTTCCGGTACATCGCACTGACAATTGCTCGAATAATTCGGGTAAATTGATTTTTCGCAAATCCAACAATTTTTAGCGTCGTTATATTCTAACTCGTCTTCGGACGTAAAAACCATGGGTTCGGGATTCTCGAATATCTCATTGATGTTCTTTCGCTCGGCTAGTAAATTATCTAAGAAATGCGATGTTGCGTCTGCCCCTCTATAAGTTTTGGGCTCGCCCAAAACTTGACCGTCGGGGCCGATTATGATATAAGCATAACCGCATGCTTCATGTTCGTGAGTCTTTATAGTATGCGTTTCTTCGCCCGTTGGTTCTACGAGTGTAGATACGCTCTCAGAGCGTAGTGGTACTAAGATACTTTCAAAGTCCGCGTATATAGTAAAAGGAACTGGTTGTTTATTTTTAAAGTTTTTGAACTTTAGAATGTTGTTGGTGCGGTCGGGTAATACCGCTAAAGCTGGGGTTTGGCTAACACCCCTACAATCTATCTCGTGTTTGTCTAAAATATCTTGTCTACTAAAATGTTGCAGGCACCACGTACACAAATATTTGCGTCCGTTGTGTTTAGTTTCGTTGGATAATAAACGGCTTAGGTTTTGTATCCAACAATAATGATTATTGTCTCCTTTAGAAAATAACAACAGATTTATGACCGGTTCATCGCCGGTAGTTATTCTCAGCGGGAAAATTTTGTTTTCATAACCAAAAACGTTAATGGCGAGATTATTTTGTTTTTCGATCTTGTCAATATCCGTGATGGGGGTTGGAAACGCTACGTTCTTAAAATCTAATCCGTCATCTTCTTCGAAGATAGAATTCCTTTCGTAGTGAATAGTATAGTTGGGGTTGTTTTTAATTGATTCTTTGACTGAGGGTTTAAATAATCCTAAGGCGGCTCTTAACGACTATCTTATGCATTCCTGATCTTCGTTTTTAACATTGACGACTGCCTTTTTATGGACTATGTGAGGGGGTAGCGGAATGTAAGAATTGCCTCTTATCGGTTGGTAATTAGAAACGTTGATATAGAGTGCCTTTAAATCGTGAATTACCCAACCGCTTCCGTTTTCTCGAAAGTTTTCTATTTTTTCGATTATGATATCTATCTGTTCTTGTACTTGGTTTTCTATTCCGTCTTCGTTTAATACGATCGATTGAAGCCCGAAAAAAACACTCGTGTCTTCGACAAAGGTATCGTTTGTATGATTATATTTTCTCAACGTAACTTTAAACGCGAGTTGAAATTTAAAGCTTTTAAATTCGTTTAGTGCGCCTTTCAACTCGTCTATGATTTTGGGTTTGTTTTCGTTTAAAAATGCTAGAGGGTCGATGAGAATTCTATCGATATTCATCTCGTAATTACGCAAATGATTTCTGAATGGCCTCGGAGTTGTTTCGTTAAAAGCCAAGAGGGCAAGTTCTTCGTCGGGTTTTTTATAATATCGCCGTATGGCAGATTCAAAATCTTTTTTAATGTATCGACCCCTTCTCCCGGTAGGATCACCCAGCGGGATGTGTTTATCGGTGATAACATTTTCTAATAATTCTTTAGACTTGAACCGCAAATTTTTATAAAGCGCCTCATTCTTTTTTATGACCGATATATAGTCTCGTCTGATGAACGTACCACCGCGACCGGTTGGTGGGCCCAACGTAATGGCATATTTGTCGATATACTTTTTCAGGCAGTATTTTGACCAACGCGTGTAGCCCGTTGCGGGTATCATTCTGTTTTCCATCCTTTATAATAGATGTCTATTTTATTTACAAGATTAAACATAAATCTAATTTTGTTTGCCCCAAGAATTTAAAAAATATTTCTATTTTTGTTTTGCTTCCTAAAATTTTAGGGGGTTTCCCCTTTTTAGAATCTGGCGATTTTCTCATTTTTTTGATTTTTGAAAATTCTGAGGAAAGAAGAGGGAAGAGGGAGGGGGAGAGAGGGGGAGGAAAGAAGTGGGGCAGTACTCTCCTTCCTATACTACTCGATCACTATCGTTGCGGCGAGTTATGAAAGGACCGTTTTTTGTTGTATGCAAGTGTTTGGTACCGTTCTTTAAAGAGACCAGACTGTAAGGTATACTCAAACCTTTATGATCTTGCTCAGGCGCATGAATCATATATAGCTCGTCTGAGTCGTGACTGAATTTAACTTCTGCGCTGACCAGTGAGTTAGGAGGGACTACAACTTTCCTTTTTAATTCAACTCTTTGTACTGAATAAAGTTAATCTTGGTTTTTCCCACATATCTGCATATATTAGGTTACCGTTGAGAGTAACGGCATCGTTCGATAAATCAATCTGTCGTTTTCCGTAGTGGGCTAATTTGTTTCGCCAACCCCTCACTAATAATTGACACTTGAGCAGCTGTATCGACAACTGCATGAGTGGGGACTTCTTGTATTTGTATTGGTATTACAAGACTAATCGCGTCATAATTTGATGATATCTGCACCTCTCTCAATTGGATCCCTATTAAAGTTGTTTTTGTTGGGAAATATTCTCTCCCAACACATTTGTTCTAGCAAGACCCTTGTTTACAGCCAGACGGTGGTCAGTATAGGACCGGCTGCTAATAGTTTAAAGGTCGCGCCCTACTTGTGGGGGATGGTGATCGTGATCTTATTCTCCTGTTTGGGCAATCACGAGCAAAATGGCCTCACTGGTTGCAATTAAAGCATGTGGGTTGTGATGGTGAACCGGTTTGAGCCCGAGCTGGTGGACTTGCACCACGCGCCGGTGAGTTCGAGTTTCGAGGAGGCGGGGATTTTAGCGGGGAATTTGGTTGTATATTTGGCACACGAGTACTTTCTTTAGGGGTGTTATCGGCAGAAACCTGTCTGGAACTTGTAAAATTACTACTACATGTCGTCACCGACACCACGAAGTAACACCCAAGTCCACTCCAGTGTTACTTCGTGAAAACCGCTAAATGAATAATTTCGGTTTCACGAACTAACACCCAAGTGTGCGCGCGCACTTCGGACAGTGACGTGACGATTTTTGACTTCACAAAATATAAAGCATGTTGCGGAAATACAGTGCAGAGAAAAACGCTTTGAAAGGGTTGACAGGAATTTACTTCATTTGTATTCTTGTTGGGTTACACAAAAAAGTAATAAAAACCTTCAAACTGGCGAAATAAAGATGCGTGTTAGTTCGTGGAAACGCAAATGTACCGATTGAGTGACGGTGTACTTGGGTGTTACTTCGTGAAAACAAAAATTACTCGATTCTCTAAAATACGCGCGCGTGGCGCGCACTCAAGTCAACTCGGGTGTTACTTCGTGGTGTTGGTGACGATGTATGTGGATTCCGTATGTATAAAAAGGATCTCATGCATGTTTTGATTGATGTCAGACCAGTCTAGAGTTACGTCAACTTTGTATTTGCCTGTCTGGTTTATTTGAACTTGTTGAACAGATGGGACATTTACGGGATGTTGTTTAGAAAAGGAAACATTCCTAACCCTAACTCTACCGGAACTTCACAGAAGTTGATGGTTGTGTGCTGCCGTTTGCGTGAACAGCTTCGTTAAGTGTTTTGGGGTCGCGATGCAGTGCTAATTCTGGTGCGTCAACATTGCTGCATCCACATTGCTGCATCCTTTAAGAAACGATTCTCTGGAAAGCGTCTCAAACACGTCCGTGTTCGCAGTTGAAAAGTCGCGAGTGGCGATCTGCCGCACTCGCTGCCCAAATTCCTCAAGAGACTCGTCGTCCTTTTGTCGGACTGCAGCTAATTCTGCCCTTTGGATTTTTGGGTCCTTTACTTTTCCGAACATTTTAATGAGTTGGTCTTCAATTTTGGTATTCAACTCCGCCTGATTTCTGGCTCTTGCCAAGCATAGCAATCTAAAACTTTGCCGCTTCTATGCACCTGCTAGCTGCAAAAGTTTTGTGGATTCTTCCCATTGGCAGCACTCAGCCATCAATTCAAACTTAATTATGAACGCATGGAAGTCATCTTTTTCATCATTAAGGAAGCAACTTGGGCACTGAAATGGCTGATGCTCTTGTGGAAGCAATGTTGCGGATCGAGGGCGTTGTGGATTCAGGCATGGGTTGTAAAGGATTTGCATGGCTTTAAATTCCAAGACTTTCAGCTTTTTTTGTTGCTCAGGTTACTTGGTGTTTTGTTCAGATGCTGCTTGCCTGGGAGCGAACAATGGCTTTTGTTCTGCTTGATCACTTGGTTTTTTTAGAGGAGAGTTTTCCCAGGGATAATGTCTATGGTCCCCCGCCTTATACCTAGTTCCTTCTCAATAGCCCAGAAATTAATTAATTAATTAATTAATTAATGAATTAATTAATCACTAAATAATAATTAATTAATTAATTGATTACCAACCTAGTGCATGAACTGCATGAGCTGAAAGAGAAATCATACAAAGAACGATTGGCGTCACAAACCTGGAAACTACCGCAAAAATCAGTCAATAATTCGTAGGCCTAACATGTACTGCCCATATTCCTGAGGACACTCATATTAAAACTCTAGTATACGCATGCTCCACGTACGGAAAATTCACCCATGAAAATGTTGCAGTGTGCATGGGAAACCGTAAGCACGGGAAAACTTCAGATGACGGCAGTCAACAACTGAATATACTTCAGATAGCTAATTGAATATAACCCATTTATTTAATGGGGGGAACCAATGAGACGGGGGGACCAATGAGACGGGGGGACCAATGAGACGGGGGGACCAATGAGACGGGGGGACCAATGAGACGGGGGGACCAATGAGACGGGGGGACCAATGAGACGGGGGGACCAATGAGACGGGGGGACCAATGAGACGGGGGGACCAATGAGACGGGGGGACCAATGAGACGGGGGGACCAATGAGACGGGGGGACCAATGAGACGGGGGGGGGGGGGAACTAATTAGACGGGGGGACCAGTGAGACGGGGGCCCAATGAGACGGGGGGGGGGGGGGGGGGGCAATGAGACGGGGGACCAATAAGACGGGGGGGACCAATAAGACGCGGGGGGACTATAGAGCGGGCCCCGTTTTCCAGATCCCGAATGCCAGGGAGCGAACAATGGCTTTTGATGATTCCCATTTTCTGGTTTATTTTGTTGAATTGAACCAAGAATGTGTGTTGGCAATGGAGGGGTTTTTTCTCCAATAACTTTTAGTGTAGCATATATTACTTTGTCCTTTGTTACTTCTGTTTTTGTGGGCAATTCTTCTTGGGACTCGACCTTTAGCATACTCGAAATGTTTTCTGTAGGGTTTTTGTTTTGGGCATGTAGTGTTTCTACGGCGGCTGTGATTGATTCGGTCATGGTTCCCATGGACGATTTTAGAGCACTGACAACTGTGACAGTGTTATCTTCCACAACCTTTGTCAAGACAACAATATTTTTCGTTAAAATACCGATGTTATGAATCATTTTATCTAGTTTATCCTCCTTCCCTGTTCAGTTTGGCCAAGTAAAGTGGTAATATATGGATGATGGGTTGAGATAAGTCTTTTTTCCACTAGTTCGTGGAGTTTGATTTGCAGTGCAGGGGTTTCATGAAAATCATCTATTACCACTGTACCCTTTGTTTCTCGAGTGGAAATTTAATTTTGGCATATTTTTGGCCAATGCACGGCAAAGTTGTAAATTCCTTAAGAGTAGCCCTATTTATGTTTAGGGCCATGTTGACTTACAGGTTTATACTCGTAGCATAAATTGGCACATTGACATAGTAACATACACAATGTGAAAGTTGGTATTTAATGAGTGGTTACAATATCTGTACTGCCAACGCCCCTGTATAGTGATGCACAACAGATTGACCTGATTGGGGCCATTCTCCCGTCGCGTGTGTGACATTTGGAAGCATTTTAAAAATTATATTAGTCTTCATCTTTGTTTAGTTTTTGAATACTTTTGTATTACTATATTATAATAGACAACTACAGGGGACACCTAGTATAATAGTAAAATATTGATTTCCAATATATCTGAAAGTTTCATTTTTCTCGGGAAAAAAGTTGTCTGTCACGTGTGATTGCAAATATTTGACTCGCCAATTTCTTTTTATACTCTGTAATTTGGCTGAACTTCAATATTTTTTATTTTAATAGACAGGGAGAATAGACAGCCCTAACTTATGGCTAGTTGTTTTCCCGTAACAACAGAAATAGTGGCGTCGCGTGTGACCAAAAACCAGGTCACGTATGTGACATTTGGCTCATTTACATCTCAGCAGGAATTTAGTCATAAATACTGGACAACCATAATTACAAGAACAAATAGCAATGCACTAAGAGGTAAATATTCACAGTTCAAGCAAGTATTTAATAACAATTCTGTTTTTATTAAACAGGAATCAGTTCATTTTATAGAACTGTAACTCAGGCCTACATGTATAATGCACAACAAATATAAGATTAACCCTCCTGTAGTTATACCTACAATATGTATCACAGCCTATCAAAAAAAATCTACCCACCAACTCTCACAGCTTGTGTGTATTTCAACCTGAAACTTGATAGGTTTTGATATACAGGGTGTCCCAAAAAAATGTCCAGGCCAAACCAACCAACCTTAGAATCTAGATTTCGACAGATCCTGATGCGGGAACTTCTTACATAAAAAATAGTCTTTATTTCATCAAAATCAGTCAAGCCAATCAGGAGTGACTGACTGTGACTTTTTTACATTTTTCATTCCAAGAAGCTGTCCGTCTGTGGTTATAGCAGCCCAGTCATGAAGAAAATCTTTCTGATCGTTTCTTGAGTCTAAAGTAAACTCCCTGGGTGGATGGTCTTTTGCTGCATAGGCTCTAGTGTTATGTTTGTTGATGCACCCGTTCAGAGGAAACTTTGCCTCATCACCACAGATAAATCGTCGTCGCACAGCAGTGAACCATCTCGAATACCGCATCCTCCGCTCTGGATCACCTGGAGCTAAGCCATGCCTGGTCATGACTTTGTAGGGATGGAATGTTACCTCTGCTGCCATTCGTTAAAAGGACGACTTTGGAATGTGTAGTTGGTTACGCATGGATAATTGTCTTGGGTCGTCTTCTGTGCTCGTGTATGTGTCCATGTAGGCCTACTTATTGTAGTGGAGAACTTCTTTTGATTGCCCCAATGCCAAGTTGGCGGCTGACCTTTCTGCACCAAAAAATTACATAACTTCTGATTGGCTTGACTGATTTTGATGAAATAAAGACTATTTTTCATGTAAGAAGTTCCCGCATCAGGATCTGTCGGAATCTAGATTCTGAGGTTGCCTGGTTTGGCCTGGACATTTTTTGGGGGACACCCTGCATAGGGTAGTTGGCTCTATTTTGGCCCTGAGAGAGGGAGGGTTAATGAGTTATAAATACATTTTGGAATGCTTGTTACTAAGCATACATGTACATGTTCATGTATGTATCAAAACATTTCAGTCGGGATGCTCACTTACAAAGGGGTCCGGGTGCTCAAAAACAACAGTACTTTTCAATTTTGATAGATGTCCATTGTGTATAGGGGACCAATGTATTTTCTTGAACTTATACTACTCAAACAAATTAAAGGATCAGACATTTGCCGTAGAAAATTTCAGTCAGGTGTGTACTGAAGTTGATTTTACTCATTGTACACTGCAGCGCATGTCAATGCTTGGTTAAGCACCACAGAATGTGAGATGACGCAATTGCTCAGTCAGGTGTTTCAAGTCAAATTGACTGGAGGGGTTAAACAAATTAGTATTAAATTGAACTTAGGGTTTTAACCATCTTGACATTGTTACCCGAGACGAAATATTCGAAACTTAGATCTCAACTGAATTAAAAATATCGACATTCTTGTCAAACAAAATTATTGGCACTTTTAAGTTACATAAGTTAACTTCTGTAAGTCTTTTCTTTTATTTTGTTATTACATCTATATTTAATTTGAGACGTGAAGTTTCAACAATCATTAATTATTACCAATTTGATTCATTTATTTGAATTTACATTTTTAAAGAACACATGCAAATACATGTTTTTTGCATAATCATTAAGAATTAGGATGCCTCAATTAAAATACTCCCAATGGTAATATTTTTACCTCCACTTAAAAGAATTGCATAGTTGGAAAGCATCCATGCAAAAACAAGAAAAGCTAATTTTGGGGTAAAATTTGGGGGGGAAATGAATCCTATCAAAATTCATGTTTTTTCACTTTAGCAAGACTTTAAAAAAAATATTTTTTCAGAAAACTTGAATTCATATATTTAGTCACATGGGCAACTTATATATAATTTCAAATTTTGTTGGTTCAGGCTCACTTTCCAGAGAATGGCCCATTGACAGTACAGTTTCGTACATGTACTTTGAATGAGTATCGCCAAAATTAATAAAAACTGCAATGTACAATTTCTGTTATGCAATTTGAATAAAATAGCACATGACGCTCTCAGGAATACCAACTTCCTGGATATATATACATATATCAATACAGGCATACAGAGATTTAAATTCAACTTGTCAATAAATTGGTCAAGTGTATTCCAACACTTTCAGCGAATGCTGATTATATCGAAATATAATGCTCAATGAGGATAAGGCCGACAATATTGTTGTTATATCGGAATTCGACCGTCAACAACATTCGACGAATATAAATTGTTGTCGACGGAAGATTTTAGTCTACATGTTTTTTCCTACTCAATATATTTAATATAGGCCCATTCTAAAATAGTTTCAGAAATTCCTAAATGTGCCGAAAATGTTGGTCTGTATTCTCAAAATATTCTTGGAAAAACTGTATAAGTAAATTCACAAAATCTCATACAGTATGAACAGTTCAGACCAACTAGTAATAATTAATTTCACATTGAGAATATTATCGCACGTAATGATTTATCCTCATCGCCAATGTGGTAATTTGTACCTTATAAATCAGACCCCGCGCCAGCTGGTCCTGGAGGGAACTGGCAAACGAATGTGATGCTTCACTCGGAGGTTGTTGGACACGGACCGCCGTGCGGCAGGGCTGCTGAATGCTGCCCAGCCACCGGTAACGCCCGACTGGATTATTGCGTAACCACTAAACATATTTATTACGTGTGTTTACTACACAGTTAATTTCTTGTACAATCACCACTACTGGTTGTCACGTGCGAAGGTCAGGGCAGTGCAGCTAAAGTTTGAAGTTGAAGTGGGATTTGCCGGTCAGTTCACCAAGTTTAATTGAGTCCAGTGCCGTCTTGATGTCATCAGGTGCTAAATGGATGTCTGTGCTGAGTTGAATCCATTCAGGGATGGTCTTGGGGTAGAGTGAATGTCTGTAGGAGTGGTGATGATGTTATACTTGTAGATGCCCCCTTTGCCTAGTAGTCATCTGGTTTGATGTTTCAAAATTGAAAAAAAAAGAGGTGGTGTTGGAAGGTACATGTTGCATGGGCTTCCGTGGTATAATGTTCTTAAACAAACTTTCGTGCTTCGGTCTTGCAAGGTTTCCCAGTACAAATCATTTAGGATTTTGCTGATGCTTGACTCCCTCTTGTAATCACCGACAGCGAAGGTTGTACCACGGTTTTGTATTTTTTTTTTTTTGGGGGGGGGGGAGGATTTTATGCCAGGGATTCCAAATGGCGGAGCAGAACTTGAGTTTTGGTCTGATCAATGATTGGTAGGAAATAGATTTGATGTGACTGTTGCAGTGTTCTTTTTCAATAAACCTAACAATTTATTGGTCTTATAAGTTAAAAAGTTATCCTCATTGAGTGATCTCCACAATGTCGGTTCCCAGGTTGTATCGTAAAGTTGGGGTGTGATCCCTGACTATTTCATTATGAGTTTATGACTTCTGACCTATCGCATTAATGAATGAGTTACATATTACCCAACTCGACATTTCCCGGTTGTACAAAGTGACACACAATTTATTTTCCTATTGTAAACTGCATGCATACATTTTGAGGCATTTGGTAAAAAGGATTTTCACAAAGTTGCACTTAACTCAAGGTTTTAACGAGTGCAACTTTTCTTGTGTGCACAAGCATGTTACTTTGTGATACTGATACTGTTCACATATTAGCACACATACAGTACATTCCAATTGAAAGTTAACCTGAGAATGGGAATTTCTTCACACATTTTCTCTTCCCAGGGAGTTTATTTTAAATTCACACAGTGGAAAACATTTTCACAATTTTTCACAAATAGCATACTGTCCCCATCCCACTAGAGCTATCGAAGTTAGGAGGCCCTAACTCGGATAGGAGCACTGCCTTTTTAAGATTTGTATGTTGTTTGCATTGTTTATCCTGTGTCAATAAAATTAAGATACTATCGGTTAATCCTTTGTTGACTTAAATTCTTATCTCTATGAGTTACATTCAACACAGAAACATCTGCAAGAAGTCTTTGTTTTATTGTAACAAAAATGCCTCAATTCAGATCGTATATCCTGTGTAACTACTTTAAAAACTTTCATTCATGAAAAACGGCCACTGCAAACCTGAGAACGATAATAACTTCAACAAATCGGAGGTGATTTCTACGCGCGCTGTGAGTACGCGGATGAATATCAGGCTATCTAGTCCGATAAAGGGTCCAAGTTACTCGGACTATGTATACCAGGCTATCATGCTGTTTGACTTGCATCAACGGCACCAAAATCAGAAACCGTCTTGTTTAAATCATAATAAATATCAGTTCACATTGAAGTATTGATATTAAATTAGATGATACTGTAAAGAAGTTGATACTGCATGGCGGACTATATTACTTGCCCTTTCCAGGAACGTACGTTTTCCAAAAGCATGCGTGTGTATGGCGAAACAACTGAACCGTGTGAGGTACCAAGTCGATACGTACGTTGCGTTGCATACAGTACATGCATGCGGCGCGGCCATGTTAAATAGCCTCGTACGTAAAACATTAGTCCGGTGTACCGATTGTTCTATCATGGCTCGCGGAAAAAAAAAAATTACTAAAAATAATCGGCGATAATTTTGTTTTACCTGCAGTTTTACTGCCATTGAAATCATTACATGTTATTACTGCGCCCAGTGTTTTCAATCAAGTTATTGACTCGAACGTACACTCGAGTCGCGATTTTGTTTTTTACTTGAGACTTGACTTGACTTGAAAAATATGACTTTCCACTTGACGTGAATAAATATGTCTTGCTGATATTAATACTACATCTGTTAAAATAAACAAACGTTTGCGCATACACGCATATCAGTTGAAAATAACGCCGAGCCTGTCACGGTAGATATAGAGCACAGCGAGCTGTGATGAAGCGGGCGCGGGGATCGCGCACAAGCGCCAGGCCGAGTGCAATGGCGGATCGTCAAAACATGCGTGCCGCAAAAAGCGATTCTAAACTCGTTTTTATGTGTTTGGCATCTTTCAACACTGCAACCCGAGCCGGGCTTCATCATTGATCAGATATAAAATCATGAAAGAAGAAACATCATCTGTAAAAGGCTGGAAAATTACTAACATCGTCTTTCCTTGCCGGTAGGCCTATACATGTTAATTGAACTGAATTTGAAGCGTAGCAAGAATTTACCTATCGCCGTTTACGAGTTAACCACGCCCCTTATACAACCCAATGGGAACTTTGTGTTGTAATATTTGTTTGTCTCGGATTTTGCGCGTTCCACGTGGAATTATAATTGATGTGATTAGACAATAATTCACAAGCTGTGTTGACGCGATTCCACCGCGATAGGTCAATTCCTCCATCGCCGAAAACGCTTGGCAAATGTTTTATGTAAATTATCTTCAAACATTCAACATGATGAAATATTGTTTATCTATATAAATCACAATACATTTTTAACTGAGAGTTTGAAGTGCAAATAAGGTGCCTGTGCGAGCAAATTCTTACCATAACAGTCCTGAATTCTCCAATTTCAATATGATTTTCCACACTTCCTAGGAAGTTTAGGGTTAAATAATGTTCGAAATTTCCCCACGGAAAACTTGCAAAAATCTCCCAAATCAATAGCAGACCTCACCTTTGCGGCGCTATCAACAGAAAAACAGTTGAAAACAGTGAAGAGGGTACGCTGAAAAAACCTAGCATTTCCATCGAAATAGTCGCTAAATATGTTTTTTTTTCTTAGTTGCATTTGTTTATTTTGTTTTGTTTTTGTGTAAAAAATGTCAGCGGAATAGTCATTTCGGAATACATCGAAATTCACCATGTCAGGCTTTCATTATTGATGAGTCACGTCGTACGTATAACAAAATCGCTGCTGTGATCGCTGGTAAACGAAATTACCACTATGTATTCCCAATCGTCCGCGAAGTACCAGGTAGTACATGCCATTCATCAAAAGAGGGTGGGCTACTACGCATGCGCATACAAGTCCTGGAAACTTTAGGCGTCGACTTGACGCTGACACGACGCTACCGCTCTAAACTTTTTCAAGAACAGGGGTAGTTTAAAAGTTGGAACATTGCAAAATTCTTAGCGAAAAAACCACAGGAATATTTTGAATATTTTCCTGTAATTTTCCCAATCTTTTGCCAATCCACATGTCTGAACATTTTACAAGATAATGTCAGTAAAACCACGCCCCTTGCTAACAGGTGAGAATGCACATGCAGTAGCCCTGTTCACGACTTCGCTTTGTACCATACGTATAAATATCACGTGATGGGGGTCGTGGGAAGTGGGAAAATAAGACCAACCTGCCAATCAAATGATGGTACGGTCTATCAGTCAGCACGTGCTCAAGTGAACCACAAGGGAATTCCCCAAGATGAGAAATAGCTCCCAAGTTTCCACAAGTGATCACAAGATCTCCCCACGCTCGTCTGCGTTGTTTACAACTGTTTTTTAATGTATTAAATTATTTTATAGCAATGATTTTTCATCTGGTATACATTTGGAACTTTTCAGTTAATATTTCCCATATTTAATCCTGCATTTGTTTTCGAAAATCGCCGGCGGGTACATTGCTACTTGTTGGCGGATATCGCCAAGTGCATGACTACACGGTAGGTTTTTGTATGCGTGATATGTAAAGAATAATCCGAAACAAACTTTTGGAAAGATGGTTCTGAAAATTCTCAATTTCTTTAAAGGCGTTTTATGAAAACTTTTACAATTTTCGTGACCTGCATGCGGTTGCCAATCTCCGTTTAAATTCCTGAGACGATACGAAACCTGAATGGCATAAACAAATGAAATGTTACGTCAAAGAAAAATTACTATTTTCGTGAGAAAATTGCATCGCGGCAGGCAGGCGATAGGCCACGTGGCCGCAGACTAAAAATGCGCTGCGCCGGCTGCATTTGTGTTCCACAAACAAAGTAGCTAATTTTGTGATATTTAATATCCCCTGGGGCTGTTAAAGAATGGCTTCATCAGAGAGTTGCGCTATCAGTTTGTCTTTGATTCACTGCATGCTTTTGAAACGGTTTAGGTTCTTTTTGTTAAAGAATAAGACCATTGAAGGTGTGTTGGAGTTGGCAAAATCGTCGCGCAAGGACTGGAATCGACGCTCGGGGAACTGAAATCAGACACATAACAAAATCGATTCCTCAAAAAAGTGGAATCGCGATCCGAATCCGAGTTTGGAATCGATTCTTATTGATTTCGGCGTGGAATCGCCCAAGCCTAGTTATGTAGCGATCATTTTACTTCACTTCGTCTCCAGCCTCCACTCCCACCCAGTTTGGGATTTCGTAGGAGATAATCCTAATACTGGCTAAAAGAAAATATTCCAGCAAAGATTTTCCCTATGTAACCTTAGAATGGTGAAGAACATGCATACGCGGGATGGGACGTGAAGGGGGAGGGGGGGGGGGGGGGGGGGGGTGACGCGCTGTCATTTATTGTTGCGTGTTGGTTTTCTGTTTGAATGCACACACCCAAAATCTATCCTTGTCCCATTTTTCAAAATAGAATATATTTCTCAGCCCAATTTATGTTTTAATATCTTACCCAGGGGTGCCCTTGCTTGGGAAACTCAATAAATGAAGCCTTTCATTCACACATAAATTTGTTACATTTCTAATAACTGAATCGACATAATAAACATTTTTTTATTGACCAGAATTTTGAAAAAAATATCGTTATTCAAGAAACTTGCACGTTAACATGATAAACATAATTATTTTAGAGAATATATTAGTCGGATATGAAAGATTATGTGCTACTCACAGTAGACCCCTTGCATGTTCCAACTTTGCTCTGGGCAGTCAACTGCTTGTTTAATTATGGCCACACATGTGCATATCTGCATGTAAAAATCTTATTGGGCAATTTATTATCACAACTATTTTCAATTCATACAAAGTATATTAAATTACAGTTGTATGATGGGGGGTGGGTCATTGAAACTGAACAGTCCAAGACCGCGTTCCCACTCGAATTGGGAAAAGGTGGATCAAGATCCGGCATTTTGGTGTGACCGTTGTCTAACCGCAACGTCGAGTGTCGAGTCCAAAAGGTCACCGAGTTCGGTATTACGCATGCGCTTAATTGCTTGCTGAGCGCGCGCTGTGTGGCTGCGTTGCATGCTGGTACGGGTCAAATACATGTGCGATGTTTTGATGTTCGAAGTTTCAACATGGAGGAAGAAATCCAAATGCTTCTCGGTCTGATTTTGCCCATGGATGCGGAGAGCAGTCCAAACTTAATCGTAATATAAGTACTGGCTCGAATCGGATCGTAAAACGTATTTTCTTCAAACTTTGCTACGGTTGTTGTTCTATGACACGCTGCAGGCTATACACTAACACGGAATTATTTGTGGATGGAAAAATAAGTAAAATTACACGAATGAAAAAGGTTTAGAAGCGGACGACTTTCCAGTACGGAACGAAAGGAATACACATGTACGCTGAATGGATGCATGCACGCTTGCATCGCGCACCTGTGGTGACACATTTTGTATACAGCCCGTAGTTCAGTAGTTGTTTATTGTGCATGTCGTGCACGTGGGAAATGTTCACATGAGCTACACGCCTAAACGTATTTCTTCGTTCATCAGACCGCAAACTTTTCGCGCCACTCGTGCACCAGCCGGATGTTGACAGGTCAAATTGCCGGATCAGATCCACCTTTTGCGTTCCCACTTGATCGTGATCCACCAATTGCAGGATCTGATCCACCAATTGGGGGATCTGTATCCTGGTATGTGGATCAAGAAAGGTGGATCAGATCCTGATCCACCTTATAACGGTTAGCGTTCCCACTAACACAATTGCAGGATCTGATCCACCAATTGGGGGATCTGATCCGGCAATTTGGCAAAAGGTGGATCAGATCCCCCAATTGGTGGATCTAGTGGGAACGGGGTCCAAGTAACTATATATATTTTAGCATTGTATTCGTACTTAAAAAATTAAGTAAATTATATAAAACTATTACGCAAACTGCACTAGAGAGCGCACGTGTACATGAGCATTATTCTACATGTACATAATACATTGCATGCATGGCTGCTTGAAAGTAGTACCGGCAAATCCCAGCCTGGAAGTGTTTACTTAAGGATTACAAGCAACTGTTTGGCTAATGGATTACAAAGATAAGAAGCTGGCAAAGGTGTTGGTGGGTCAACAACAAAAAGGCAGTGGATTGCCTCTAGGGGGATGTTTCCCTCATGTAGAAAAAAATGTCACGCCTTTTCACAAGATTTCCCATTCCCATTCACAGTATTAACTTTCAATTGAATTGTAATGTATACTATCGGACTTATAGCACTATTCATTATTAGCCATGTGACCTAAACATAGATCCCTAGACATTTAAGGAGGGGGCGCGTGGACCAGATACAGAGCATTCGCCATGTTGCCATCAAAATGCGGGTTGTACGGCGTACAGAACACAACCTGGCCTGGTCATGTTGTCATTTGAAAGTTTCACACACATGGGGTATGCACCACACAATAATATTCCAAACAATATTTTGACGTTTGGAAGCATTAAATGATGTGAGCAGGCTGGGTGCTGAACGTTCACCGTTCCATCCAGCTTGCAGTTGCATGAACCATGACATGACCTGACCTTGGAATCTTTGAATTACCGTATGATTTCCACGTCAGGTCATGTCACTATACATGCGCACGGCCATGGGAGGCAATTTCCACACAGTGAATGCTCTAAGCACGAATATTCATACCAACATTTTGACATTTTGAACAGTGCTATTACTCACGGACTAAAATTGTACAGCTGGTACTATTAATTAACTTAGCTGCTAGGAAGAAAAACGAAATTGCAGACAATTATTTTCCATTCGGAATTAGCTGGATCGAAAGTAGCAAATGTCACTTCTCAAAAGCATTTTTTTTTGCTGTGCTAATTGATTATTTTGTTCACTGATAATTTAGACAAAATTACTGCAATATTCAAATTATATGAATTGTTTTTGCAGTTGGTGCAGGAGGAATGTGATTCATTGTGGGATCGATTTAAAGCCTGGTTGTGGGGCTACTGGAACATCGTAGACCTAGCGGCCCTGGTTATGTTTACCATCGGTATATCTCTGAGGTATGATGAAGACACACTGGTGGTGGCGCGCATTATTCTGGCATTGGATCTCATCGTCTTCTTCCTGCGAATCCTGCAGTTCTTCTCGGCCAACAAGTTCTTGGGGCCAAAATTGATCATGATTGTCAAAATGGTGAGTACGAATCATCTTTGTATGGATAGGTGGTTGGAATTGTGTTGATGCATTAAAAAATAAGTCAAACTGAAAAAAATTATGTAATGGTTCTGAAACAGTAATGAATGTACATGTATACATGTAAGAATAGAAATAAATCAACCTTTACCTTCATCTATATACATGCACATGCAACTTCGTCTGGGAAAGGCCATCAATGGCAACATTATTTTCATTGTGGAAAATCCCCTTCTACTAGTGCCCGTGCTTGCACAGAGTTGATCCACGTACATGCATGTACTTAAAATCTGACAAATATTACATGATTGATTATTTCCTGTCTCTTTTCTGCATAGATGATGGACATTGTGACGTTCATCTGTATCCTATTTGTCTTTCTGGTTGCGTATGGTGTAGCATTTCAGTCCATCCTATACCCTAATCAGGAGGATTCATTGAAGATCGTTAGAGGAGTCTTATATCAGCCATACTTCCAGATGTACGGGGAACTCTTCCTTGCAGATTTGCACAGTAAGGCTCTCTTATTAGTATTGATAAAGGCCAAATGAACCCATTGAGCCCAGATTACCTCTATAGAGAGAGGGATTGAAAATTACCACCTGGCCGCTTGACGTCTATACACTATTTTACTGTCGCAAAATAGGTTATATCTATAGATATTGGTCCAAATCATAAATATACAAAAATTCGTGGGGGTAGGATATGGAAAAGTGGGGTTAGGCTTCATGAAAGTTGAAAAAATGTAGTGCACGCGTCTATGGCAATGTCTCCCAAATGACCCATCGTCGGTAATTATTTTCCTCAATTGCCGGTTGGGGCGACACATAATGCTACAAAAGAGTGGGTTCGGGCGACGCGGTCGAATAGGGCGGCGGCTGCGGCTGCTGCTGCTGCTGCTGAGTACTTAGATTGCCAAGTACCATTCAAGTCCGAGTACTTGTACTTACGAGTACGAGTCCGAGTAGTCCGAGTACGAGTCCGAGTACTTGTTCAAGTACGAGTACACTGTTAACATAAGTTAGTCATTTTGGCTGATAAATAAGTCAAAATTACTAATTTAGATTAGTCAAGCCTAAATGACTAATTTAATCAACGCAGGACCAACGTAAAGGCAAACACTGACCAGTTTACGTTAGTCATTGCTGATATTTTGACTAATAAAAATCAGTCACGCAATTTGAGCAAAACTTTTCTTTTTCCATTGCTTTTTAGTGAAATTTGCCGGGATTAAATTCTTTGCACTAAAAATAGCGTTGATTTTCAGAATTGTATAGATTTGAAGCATTTTTGCAGTATGTCTTGAATAAATGATGACACTTTTCATTACCCAGACTATTCTTTAAACAGACTGTTGATCCCTTGTGGATTGTTTGACGAATTATTTATTATTTTATTTGAATCAATGTAAAAAATTACAAATTATGGCTTAAATACGTCGCCTTCACCGAATCGGTGATTCGTCGTGTGACCTTGGTGTGACTAAGAACACTATCTTAGCTCTTTGACTAAAAACAACTAGTAACACGAAAGTGATTAAAACCACGTCCGCAATACCGCGCGCTAAAAAAATCGGCAGGGCCGCCATTTTTTCTAACGGACAGCGTATACATGTAAATGTACGTTGTGCTCTGTCAGTGCAGCTGCGTTTCGCATAACCAGTATTTAATACGAGAATTCTGTTGAAATCATCCTGATGTTTGGTAAATCCTGTTCCTGTTGATACGGCTTTGGAGCTGTTGGATCTCAGGTAAGGCCTAAATCTTTTTACGATTGTAATTTTTGTCGTGAAAACTGTGTAGTGCTCATCCATTGTGATTCATTTATGCAATGGAAAATTGCGTATGCTCTAGGTCTACAAGTACTCTCATGTAGTAGGGTGTTATAATACAAAATAAACGGATATTAAACAGAAAGATTTTACTTTAATACCCCCCCACCAAAATCGGTTAGAAACAACAAATCTTGGAAAATAACCATCCATTTGTGTTCATAATTATATAATAAACACTTGGCACAACTTTTAATTTTGAGAATTCTGTTGAGACATTTTAGTGCAATATAGGGGAAACATTTTTTGTTTTCTGTGTTAGAACTAGAAGTTCTTGGCAGTTGGCACCATGTATAGTCACCCCAAAGTGTGCACATACATGTTGATTTTTTCCTAAGTTTGTACAGATTTTGCTGAAATAAATCTTGAAATAACAGGTTGTGCCACATGTTTAGACAGTTGTTGTCAAGGAGGGTTGGTTACTTTTCAAGATTTTGGTGGGGGTATTAAACTTAAAGTAAAATCTTTCCAACCACAGTTGGGTCAACTGTTACGTACCGAGTCAACTGTTACGTACCGAGTCAACTCGTACGTACCGAGTCAACTCGTACCCGAGTCAACTCGTACCCATTTTTTCTTTTTTTGTACATTAAAAAACCCGGTAATTTGGTAAACCTTAATTAATGGGTTCGTTTTTGTTTTGTTTTTCATGGTAATTGATTGGACGTTATGTACACAAATCGAAAAGTCAATCATTATGAATTATCTAAAAATAGGAGAGGGAGTAGCATAAGAAAGTATCATTCAGAATATTAAAACGAAAGCAGATAATAATTCAAACCAATGCAAAAAAAACCTAAATAATGCGACATTCTCCATGAAAGATGTTCGCACAGTTATCCGTTACCAGTCGTCCAGTTTCTGAGAAAAAAAGATATGAAGTTTTAAATATTAAAAAGACAGTGGGCATATATGAAAACTTATTAAATACTAAATCATGCACAGAGAGCTAGGGAGTTGACTGTGGGTACAAGTTGACCGGGGGTACGAGTTGACCCAAAATCGGTTTATTGATATGCGCATTATGGGCTTGTTTATTTTCTCCCAAATAATTTTTTTTTTGGGGGGGGGGATCTTGAGTGTTTGTAATATGCATACCTGGACCCATGTGGGATGTCGACAACTCAACCGTTGGCCGACTCGAACGTTTACCAAGTCGTCCGTGTCTCAACGGACGACTTGTCTCAAGGGACGACTTGTCTCAACTCTCAACGGACGACTTAAATTCCTATTTGATGCGAAGGCGGTCCAGTTGTCTCGAGTCTAGTCGGCCAACGGTCGAGTTGTCCGAGCTCCCACATGTGATACATGCACATGATAATCATTATGCACAGACAACTTGATTGTCTGTGCATAATAAAAGACTAGTTGTCTGTTAAGAATATGCCTAGCACAGTCAAGTTGTCTCCATGTCAAAGTCTCAACGGACGAGTTGGTAAATGATAGTTGTTGCACTAGTCCAGTTGTCTCAGTCTGACATTCATAATCAGCATATGGATGAGGTATTTTTACACCACGGCACAGTTTGGATTATAAACATAATTTGGCAGTATAATATGCTCGGTTATGTGAAAATTAGGCTTTGTTCACATGGTTTTTATCATTGTCTAAATGAAGTGAAGAAAACCCAAAAGTGTCAACCGATCCATCAGAAAATTATACAAGCTTACTAAAATGATTAAAATTGCTGTAAATTCTGTTGTCCAGCATGTCTCTTCCTTTTTTGTAATTTGAACTGTTAAAAAACCTACGGTTGGTAAAAATTTTAAAAAGGAATGGCGGCCATCTTTAAATCAAAAAGTGCCTCCTTCCTTTAAAAAAAAAAACCTGCACAATAAAACATTTTTTTTTACTTGGCCTTAGCTACATGTATGGCATTTGTATGCTAACTTTTTTCAAAGTAACATGTATAACATGCCATTTGTCTATGATTTTATTTTACTCTCAGGTGTTCCACAACTGTGACGAGATCTCCAAGCTAAGTTGTGGAAGGATTCTGCCAGCAGAAAGCTCTCAGTCCTGCTCCCAGACAAAAGCCACCGGAGGAACTGCTCACTAGCTACTTGGTAGTGCAAGCTCTGGGCAGTGAACCACCCCCCCCCCCCTCACACCTCCCTGAGAAGGATCATCCTCAGTGACTTGGCTGTGAAGGGGAATCTTTTTCCCACCATTTGGCTAAGAGACGACACGAGTTGATTCTGCCAGCAAAATGATCTCGGTTCTGCTCTCAGACGTAAAGCCAACAGCAACTGTGTTGTAGCTACATGTACCCGGTAATGCAGGCTCAGGGCAGTGGACCCCCCCCCCCCCCCCCTTCCTCTGAGCAGGATCATCTGTAGCGACATATTGCTGTCGAGGGAGAATCTTTTCCCACCATTTGGTCTAAGAGACGACACAAGTTGATTATCAGTCGACCCCTCAGCCTAGAGCCAACAGAGCAACTGTGTTGTAGCTACATGTACCCAATAATGCAGGCTCAGGGCAGTGAACCATCCTCCCTCTGAGCAGGATCATCTGTAACGACATGGCTGTGGAGGAAGAATTTTTTCCCGCTTTTGGTCTAAGAAATGACATGAGTTGTCCTCTTTAGGAGAAGCTGACACCTGGACTGGAACTCGAACCTACATGTACTAGATAATATCCTTTGGAACTGTTCGTACCCCGAGTGAGGGAGAAAGGAGTCTCAGAAAAATCTAGGCCTGGACTTTTTATCGTGCATTTATATTATGTGTTAAATGGGACTTGAAGGTTTGCACGGTGGACATGAACAAAGTATGGAAGGTTTGCGGTATCACCATGTAAAATTTTTCTTTTTTCTATTTGTGTGGTTCTGAGAAGAACCGTTTTTTTTTACTTGTTGGTTTTTACTTGGCGTTTTAAACAGTATTATCTGTTCGTCATCAGTCTTCTGATGATGAACAGACAACAGAGCATACTGTTTGAAACGTTAAGTTAAAACTGGTTCCTCTCAGAACTACACAACTCAAAAAGAGATTAATTTTACATGGTTATGGTGGCCCTGAAGGGACATAATCATTCGTGAATATCTTTGTGACGTCGTGAATTTATTCTCGACTGGTCCTGAATATTTTTCGCGATCTGAATTCTCCATCATCATCTCCATTGAAGTTTTTGATAGAACGTACGATGGAGCATGCTATAGTATGCAACGGCCATCATTGACCATGATAATGCGTGAATTGTATGTAATAACGCCCTCTAATTGCCCGCTCGGTGAAATACCCTCCAAGCTACTAAAAAAATATTTGCGACAAAATTCACGACCAGTCATGAACAATTTGCATGAATAAATAAGTCGCAAACAATATTCGCGACCGATTATGTCCCTTCAGGGCCACCATACATGGTGTTACCTCAAACCTTCCATACTTTATCTATGTGTTTTCCTAAATTTTATTCTTAAATTCTTGCCAAAAATATTCAGTTGGAATTAGTGTTATTAAATTGAGTAAGAAACCATCTTTAGGTTAGACAAATTTGTTTTATCAGTGTCAACAATCATACTAGTCCCTAAGCATATTTTTAAGGAACAAAAGTCTTGCCAAGGACAGCAGAATTTAATTCACAATGTTTCATTTACTTCTCATGAGTATTAAGTGTCGACAATCATACTTAGTAATTTACTGAAATCTGTAAAAATTGCTTTGTGTTTGGAAACAAAAATCTTGCCAGTGATGACAGGATTTCATTTACAGGTTCTATTTTCCTCATTTAATTACAATTTGTGGCAACATGAATTTTATATTCTTTAATTCAAATCCGGTTGCATTGCAATAAGACTGTTTGAAAAGATTATGACTCGCTTGCTTCATTTTCTTTTGTTTTTACAGGAAATAAAACCTTAGTCACATGACTATTGTGATTAGTCATCATTTTGAATGACTAACTGGAAAAGTCGGGTGACTAACGTTTAGTCCTTTCAGACACCAGTTGGATTTAATCAGAAGACTAATAAATTTTAGTCCATTTGACTAACTTATGACTAATATTCGACTAATAAATATTAGTCATCTGGCTTGATGACTAACTTTAGTTGGTCCTTTCAGACATAGGGCAGGACTAACTTTTATTAGTCAAAATGACTAACTTATGTTTACAGTGTACTAGTCTGAGTACATTGTGCTTGAAGCAGAACATTATGTGTTAATGTAGGGATGCCACGCCCACACAGGTAACAGCTTTAATAATTTATTTGGTGATGTGTGAAGCGCGGTCTTTGTGACAGCGCCACCAAGCGGTGACACGCCATTCCCCATCGTGCTGTCTCCCTTGCCGCTGGCCTGCACACCGCTCGCTTCTTACAGGTAAAAATTATCCTTTTTTATTGAATTATCATTTATAAATCATTAACATATCAATATTTAGTGGGCTCTGGAACAATATGAAGATGTAGAGAAATAGAGCAGTTCATTTAATTTAGTGTAAAGCGTGATTTTCTTCCAACTTTTGTCGATTGTAAAATTTGATGGAGGCCCTCTTGCGTTCACTTTGAGACATTATATTTGGCATGTCACCCTAAAACGTCGGTTTTCTAAGCAATTACTGGTCAGTCATTTTCGGAGTATTATTAAATGATTTGTTTTGTGTATGAAATCAAAGAACATGTCTTGTATTTACCCTCACTGGTTTGTAGAAATTAAATAGGAATAATTCACGGAATAGGAACACAAATCTCAGAATTTCAAATAAATTGGATTTAATCTCTGAAATAATTATTGTGTTTAGAGAGAAATCCCTTGCTACAGTAGGTAATTGATGCACAGTCCTTACTTTTACTGTATAAGCTTAATTTATGACTGTATAATGACAGACTGAATTAATTCCCTGTCATCACTGTCAATTAGGAAATTCTGGGTTTTTTCAATGAAATTCTATTTCTTAAAGAGATTAACAGTTAAGTTGGGTTGCGTGCTGTCACACCTCGACGACTGACTTGTAAATGGAATATTCTCAGATATTTATAATTTATGCAGATTAGGGTCTGTGGTAGAAATAATGTTGTATACTTTACTTAATTTTATTTTATTTTTCTCCCCCTTTTTGTCATTGTTTGTAATTGTCTAACTGATTCCCCATCGTGCTGTCTCCCTTGCCGCTGGCCTGCACACCGCTCGCTTCTTACAGATAATAAATGGAGTGACTCGAACCCAGGTGTCGGTGTACCACCTTATTCAAACACCCACACCCCATCAACGCCCCCCGGTCCTCACAAGTGTCAGAAGTGGGATACTCCGACTAGCGAGCGGTGTAGTTGCGGCTTGGAGACTAGGGGATCAGTTATTGTTAAGTGTGCTGCAGGTTGCATGCTGTCACGTCAAGATGGCTGCAAGTGTCAAGATCCGATCACCAACTGAGGAGAAGTCGAGAAAGTTTGCCCTGGTGGACGGAAGGCTGTCCCTTCCGACCCTGAGGGGGTGTTTTCAACACGCCACGGGAGTGTTGCACAGAGATGAAGAGGGTGATGAGGTGATCCTTCCTGTAGTTGATGATGCTGTGCTGCCTCCTGAGGGAGGATGGGGACCCAACAAGGACTTTGTGGTGTTGCTCCGAGAACCAATTAAAGATCCGCCCCAAAACAAACTGATGTCGGATGAAATCGTGCGTGCATTGGCTGCTAAGCCACCTCAAGTTGTGATGGCCCCTGAAAGAAAGATACCCATCTTTGAGGGAAAAGAGGATAGCAGTGGGAAATCAGTTCCAGTAGACGAATTTGTCACGGCTATTAACCATGCCTTCGAGCGATACCACATACCCGAGGATCAGAAAGGCCAGTTCCTGTTAGACTCACTGCGAGGCAACCCAAAGCTGGAAGTCAGATCACTCCTGGCAGCCGGCAAAGAGGCAGAAGAGGTCTTGAAGTACCTTCAGTCCTCTTATGGAGAGGCCTTGACGAGCAGTGAGCTCCAGCGCCAGTTTTTGGAGAAACGACAAGGACCGAATGAGTCCATCAGACAGTATGGGGTAGACTTACAAAGGCTTTTTCATCGGCTGAAAAAAAAGGACCCTGACCTGTACAAGCAGCCTGACCTGATCATCAGAGAGCAGTTCGTTGATGGGATCGAGTATGAGGGCCTGAGACACTCATGTCGAGATCTGGTCGACAGGAATCCCTCGATCTCCTTTAGTGAAGTAAAAGATTGGACGATAAAACGAGAAGAGAGGGAACGAGCCCGCGCAAACAACACCAGCAGACATGGGTTTTCTGCGGCCATTGAGGCTGAGAGTAATTCCTGTCCCACCCCTATGCAGAAGCTTGAGAAGCAGATGGAGCAGGTGATCGAATCTGTAAAGGCGCTGACTAGTCTCGTGACACCCCAAACCACGTCTAGTCCTGCAACTCGACCAGTTCAATCTGAGTATGATTACCAGTGGAGTCAACCAAGGCCCACACCTGCCCGCCCTGAGCCCCACTGGCAGAATGGAAATCCCACCACCTACCCTGGAGTACCGGCATCAGTCCTTCGATGCTATAACTGTGAGCAGCCTGGGCACTTTGCCCGCAACTGCCCTGCCCCTCGTCGGCAGTATCGACCATCACCCCAAAGTTTCCCTGATCGACTGTTAAGAGATCGCCTTGGAGGTGTACCCAAAAAGGAAAACTAACTCCCTCTGTTGTTAGGAGCCAAACAGCAAGGGGGGAGAGAGATGGCTCGACTAATTGTAGTCTTAGGAACTTTGTGACCCGAGCAGCATCGGACTGTTTTGCTGTTGATGTGACCCTTGCAGGACGAACAATACCATGTTTGCTGGACACAGGGTCCATGGTTACAACAATTTCTGATGGCTACTTCAACAAATTCCTTGCGCGAGATGGGGTGCAACTGACAAGCATACCAGAGCAATTCAAACTACTTTCAGCAAATGGGGCCGACATCCCTTATGTTGGCTGCTTCGAGACCAGTGTAACGCTTTTGGGCATCACCATACCATCCCGGCTTGTATTGGTCATCAGACGGGCAAATGAAGATAAGTTGTCGGGTACGGTTCCAGGGATTGTTGGCATGAACATCCTGTCCGAGTGCTGGACTCAACTTGTCGCCCATCATGGGAAGGGATACCTTCGAAAATTGCAGATAAGTGAGAATAGGCCAGTGTGGGAGAAGACTCTGCAGGCAGCGGGGAAACAGCAACAATTTCAAGAGATAGAGGGTGCTATAGGCCGCGCGTATCTCCGCCGAGGGTCTCCCATATCAATTCCTGCCCAACAAGCTGTAATGACCCAGGCCACTGCAAGACGAGCACCTGGTGATGTCGATTATTGTGCCATTTTGGACTCCCATGAAGGCTCAAACCTCCCCAGCTGTGTGAAAAGTGTGAGAAGTCTGGTCAGGGTGTCGTCTGGTCAGTTGACTGTGGTACTGATGAATGAAGGAAACCAAGACATTCTTCTTCCAAGTCGTAGCTGCATTGGTACGCTGTATCATGGGGAATTGGTGACTGAGGAAGATGGGGTGGCTGTCGGAGGAGATCTGTCGAATCCAGGTGACGCTGGAGATTGTGTTGGTCCCACATCTGTTCTTGCTAACGAGCAAACACCTAGTCTGTCCAAGTTAGCTGACATCAAGGCGCCACTGACGGTGGAAGAACGAGCCCAGTTTGATGCATTACTTAACAAATATGATGGCATATTCTCCAAGGGCGAGAGAGACTTGGGCTATACTGATGCTGTGAAGCACCAGATTGACACAGGAGACTCACCAGCAATCAGGCAGAGATATCGTTCACTACCACCCTCCCAGTACCGTGAAGTCAGGGCTCACATTCAGGAACTATTGGAGGCAGGCATCGTACGGGAAAGTTCAAGTCCATGGGCATCCCCAATAGTGGTAGTTCGCAAAAAGGACCAGTCCATCCGTCTATGCGTTGACTACAGGCGACTCAACGCTGTAACTGCAAAGAACTCGTTTCCTCTTCCACGAATAGACGAATCACTGCAGACCTTAGGAGGAGCCAAATACCTCAGCGTGTTGGACTTGGCATCAGGCTATCACCAGGTAGCCATGGAGGAGACTGACGTCTGGAAGACTGCCTTTGTGACTCCCTTCGGGCTGTTCGAGTACACAAGGATGCCTTTTGGCCTCTGTAATAGCCCCGCAACCTTTCAGAGGCTAATGCAGCGTTGCCTTGGTGACCAAGCACTAGAAAGTGTACTAATATATCTTGATGACATCATTGTGTTTGCCCCTACATTTGAACAACACCTGCAGCGCCTCGAGATAGTGTTCTCACGTCTGAAGCAATATGGACTGAAGATTAAGCCACAGAAGTGCAGCTTCTTCAAGAAACAAGTAAAATATCTGGGACACTTAGTGGTGGCAGGTCAAGGGGTGAAGCCGGATCCAGAGAAGGTCTCTGCTGTCAAAGACTGGCCAAAACCAACCACTGTAACTGAGCTGCGAGCATTTCTGGGTTTCACCGGCTACTTCAGAAAGTTCATTCAGGACTACTCGAGCATTGCTGGGCCTCTTCTTGTCTACCTGAGGGGATTGAACAGTAAGGAGAAAAGCAGAGGTGGAGCCCAAAAGGTGGAGTTTGATGAGGCAGCGCAGAAAGCTTTTCAGTTACTGAAGACCTCACTGTTGCGAGCACCTGTCCTGGTATTTGCCGACTTTGATCGGCCGTTCATTGTAGAGACAGATGCCAGCTCACTGGGACTGGGAGCAATCCTATCACAGCAGCAAGAGGATGGTTCACGACGAGTCATTGCATTTGCGTCGAGATCCCTCCGACCTGCTGAGAGGAATGATAAGAACTACTCCTCATTCAAGCTAGAGTTGTTGGCAGTACGCTGGGCCATGTGTCAAGTATTCAAAGATTATCTGATGGGCAACAAGTGTGTAGTGTATACTGACCACAACCCACTCAAGTTCCTCGACACAGCTAACCTTAGCTGCACGGAATTGCGTTGGGTACAGCAACTCGCTTCCTTCAACTTTCATCTGGAGTACCGACCAGGCAAAAGTAACCAAGCCGCAGATGCACTCTCGAGGATGAAGCCAATGCACCAAAATGAGAAGATGGATGATCAGGAAAGTCATATCAGCGAGTTGTCATCCTGTGCATTGCGAGCCAGTTGTGTGAATCCTACCGATGCAGGAACGGATATGCCGCCAGTCTTGGCCCACCAGATTCGGGTTGTTCATCATGAGGGTAGCCAATGTCTCCCTGGATACACTCCTATGGAGCTGAGGCGACTGCAAGATGAGGATATCATTCTGCATCGAGTGATCACCTATGTAGAGAGGGGTAGCAAGCCTTCCAAGCAGGAGAGGGATGAAGACCCTAAGGATGTAGCCTTGACCCTTAAGCACTGGGACCAACTGTACTTGAAGGGTGGTGTCCTGTTTCGCCGGATGATTCTACCAGGAGATGGACAGGGTGAGCGATTGGTTACTCCTTCATGCTTGATTGACAACATCCTTAAGTCTTTTCATGATGACATGGGACACTTCGGGAGTAAGAGGACACTAAGACTGGTTCAACCCCTGTTCTTTTGGCCGAGGATGGAGAGGGTCATTCATACTTGGTGCAAGCAGTGTGAGAGGTGTGCCGTGGCCAAACCACCTACCAGACGGACTCGCCCACCCCTCGGGACCCTAAGAGCAACGGCTCCTCTAGAAGTGGTGGCAATGGACTTCACCCTCCTGGAGCCTTCATCAGATGGGTACGAAAATGTCCTTATCCTCACGGATGTTTTCACTAAATTCACCTGGGCGGTACCTACAAGAAACCAGAAGGCATTAACAGTAGCTAAAGCACTGGTGAAACATCTAATCACACCCTTCGGAGCCCCACTCAGACTGCATTCGGACAATGGAAGATGCTTCGAGGCTCAAGTGATCGCTGAGCTGTGCAATGTCTATGGAATTGGACATTCGCACACCACCCCCTACCACCCTCAGGGGAATGGTTTGTGCGAAAGATTCAACAGAACCCTTCACAACCTACTAATGACGCTGCCCTCTCACAAGAAGACTAGATGGACTGAACACCTACCATTCCTTGTTATGGCTTACAACAACACCAAGCACACCACCACCGGATATGAGCCTTTCTACCTACTGTTTGGCAGAACCGCCCGATTGCCACAGCACCTTCTTCTAAATGTTGACCACCCACAGACCAGTGGAATGACCCCAGACTGCTATGTCAAGAAATATCAGGAGAGACTGGAGGGGGCTAGGAAGCACGCAGTCACTAATATTGACAAGGGAGCTGATGCGAGAAAAGCCTTGCATGACCGGCATGTGTTTGAACGGCCACTGAACACCGGCGAGTACGTACTGGTGAGGGACCGTTCTCACCGTGGGCGAGCAAAGATCAAAGACTTTTGGGAGCCTGAACCTTATATGGTTGTTGATCGACCATACGAGGGCCAACCTGTCTACATCGTGCAAAATTCGATGGGTCAGCGGAAGGTACTCCATCGGAGCGAACTCAAACACTGCCCTTGGGACATTCCTTTGCCAGATGTGGATATTGCAACTGAGACGACCCATGACAGCGAGTCTACCCCTGTGGACACTTGTTCTTCTGACAGTACTGGTGGTGATTGGGGTAAGCTGCTTACTCTGGTTCCAAACTGCACCCAAATCCCTAACCGAGACGACAGGAGCGAGACCGAGCACAAAGGCAAAGATGACGAGTCACCTGCAGTGGATCTGGACCCCCAGCAGAAAATTGACGGAATGGCTCACATCGACCTTCATGACTGCACTCTTTCTTCAGACCCTGAAATGCCGAAGTGCGAAGCCACACACCGTCATCAACCCCTGGACGGAACCCAACCAACACCAGGTGAGCAGGGACCAACAGCCTCACTTACCTGTGACAACGCATGTGACTCTGCAGATGTGAACCTGACGAGTGCCGAGTTGCACCAGCCAAACATCAGCATGACCCCGTCACTCACCGAGCAGGTCGACCCGAGCCTTGGTAGACCTGTTCATCCCAGGAAGGTCGCCACTCCATCGAACCTCGTCAGACGATCCAGGCGCACTACCAAGGGGAAGCCACCAGACAGGTACACATTCTCTAGTGTCGTTAAACTGTTGAACCGTGTAAAAAAAATGGTTGCTCCAGAAGCCGAGCACGAGAGCTCAGATGACTCTGACCACTAAACATAGCAGGAGGAAAGACACCTCAAGAACTGTTCAATGTCAAATCATTCCAAATTTACCCAAATTGTTGATGGCTCATTCAGATAAATCTTTAGTGTTGATTATAACTCATTGATTTCTTTGTTCAAATTTGTGCTTGTTAAAGAAAGAAGTCTTGTTTAAGAATCTAAGCTTGAAATTTCGGTAGAGAAAATGAGCATAGTTTGTTTTGGAGAAATTGTATGGATTTGGAAGACTACTAAGTTGTGCATTTGAACTGTTACAAAAACAGATTTAAACTCTTTTGATATACATGTAGTTCTAATATTGTTGCATTGTAGTGTTCAGTACCGGTATGTATCATTTAAGTGTTAACAAGTTTATGAGTCATGACTCCACCATAGATTTCCACTGGTCGTCGAGGGCGACGACTCTGTTGTTTAGGAAGATTGTAGGGATGCCACGCCCACACAGGTAACAGCTTTAATAATTTATTTGGTGATGTGTGAAGCGCGGTCTTTGTGACAGCGCCACCAAGCGGTGACACGCCATTCCCCATCGTGCTGTCTCCCTTGCCGCTGGCCTGCACACCGCTCGCTTCTTACAGGTAAAAATTATCCTTTTTTATTGAATTATCATTTATAAATCATTAACATATCAATATTTAGTGGGCTCTGGAACAATATGAAGATGTAGAGAAATAGAGCAGTTCATTTAATTTAGTGTAAAGCGTGATTTTCTTCCAACTTTTGTCGATTGTAAAATTTGATGGAGGCCCTCTTGCGTTCACTTTGAGACATTATATTTGGCATGTCACCCTAAAACGTCGGTTTTCTAAGCAATTACTGGTCAGTCATTTTCGGAGTATTATTAAATGATTTGTTTTGTGTATGAAATCAAAGAACATGTCTTGTATTTACCCTCACTGGTTTGTAGAAATTAAATAGGAATAATTCACGGAATAGGAACACAAATCTCAGAATTTCAAATAAATTGGATTTAATCTCTGAAATAATTATTGTGTTTAGAGAGAAATCCCTTGCTACAGTAGGTAATTGATGCACAGTCCTTACTTTTACTGTATAAGCTTAATTTATGACTGTATAATGACAGACTGAATTAATTCCCTGTCATCACTGTCAATTAGGAAATTCTGGGTTTTTTCAATGAAATTCTATTTCTTAAAGAGATTAACAGTTAAGTTGGGTTGCGTGCTGTCACACCTCGACGACTGACTTGTAAATGGAATATTCTCAGATATTTATAATTTATGCAGATTAGGGTCTGTGGTAGAAATAATGTTGTATACTTTACTTAATTTTATTTTATTTTTCTCCCCCTTTTTGTCATTGTTTGTAATTGTCTAACTGATTCCCCATCGTGCTGTCTCCCTTGCCGCTGGCCTGCACACCGCTCGCTTCTTACAGATAATAAATGGAGTGACTCGAACCCAGGTGTCGGTGTACCACCTTATTCAAACACCCACACCCCATCAACGCCCCCCGGTCCTCACATTAAGACTAAGAACACGCTCAAAAAGCTTTTTTTTATGGCCATCGATCGACTGCGAACACCAAGAAAATGGACACCCCTAGTTGGTCAACACTTCAACTTGCCTATTCCATTCCATTTCTGATATGATTCCGTCTACAGGGCATAGTATCACTTGGCCACCACAATGACTCAGTTCGCCTCAGCAGGGAGAAAGTGTGGACGAAACATCTTCGGACATCCATAAAGGGAATGATTAACTCTTAATTGTCATTTGTTTACAGATAATCCTCCTGGCAAACCCTCTTGGGGTTTCTTGGCCACTTGGATGTATTTCCCTTTCCCGTTAAGCCTTGCCACATCCCTCTGTTCCTTCTATTGCCCAATTACCACCTCCTATTTACCCCCCCCCCCCCCCTTTTACCATACTCCCTTGTTCCCCTTCCCCAGCTTTATAACTCTCATCCATCCCCTCTTTGACCGCGTTTACAGTAGATCCAGCAAGGTGGATTGGGATTTGCGGGGTAATAGAACCACAGGGAAGCTTAACCGCAAATAAACTGTGCCGCGTTTACACTAGATCCCAATCTGGCTTCGATCCACCATTTACAGCGGAAGAAGGTCATTGAGTGTGCGCAATAGCCGACCTTATACGGTAATTTTTTTCGCGCTATTCACAGTCAGTGTAAAAACATAATATACGGACATGTTTGTCGGTCGTTTTTTATTTTGTTGCATCATGTCATTTTTCAACGTGAAACGACAGCAGAAAACAACGAATCTTTGGACCACTTTTCAGCTTGTTATTCAGATACAAAGTGCCAAAATATTACCGGAAATCGCTCTAGGAATATATAGCCTGAACGTAGGGGCAAATCAACGAACCAACAATGACCTATAATATATAAACAGGCTGTATAATATTTGGGAATTAGGAACTCCCAAGATGACGAAGTCACGCACGTGAAGGAGAGGGAAGAACACGATTCGGACAGAGTACCAACCATGCATTTGCAGTGTATATAGACCGCGTGGGAACCAGCGCAGCGTACGCGTCTCCACAGTAAATGTTTTTCGCGGACTTTCGAGCTTCCCACAATCCACTGCATCACATATACTGAATGTGGTTGTGTCAAATTGCAAAGTCTGATCCACCAATTGCGTTTACACTCAAAAATTGCGGGGTCTGATCCGGATTGAATTACACTCAAAAAAAGGTGGATCAGATCCTGACCAGTGTCAGGATGGCGCGCATTAATCTTGATAAAATTAAAAGGATCAACATCATACACACCATACAGATATTTGGCAACATAAGCAATGACATCTGTTCTCCAAAGAGGTAAGCCCAAGCCTTCGAAGACGTACATAATAAGGCAACTCGCCCCTAGGTGCAGGCAAACAGGTACGCGCTAAGCGCTTTTGAATGTTTTTAAGATCTTTAAGATGACCAGACTGGTGTGGAATCCAAGCTGGAGCCCCGTACTCCAGAATGGGATGACATAAAGAATTGTAAAGTTTAACCAAGATCATCACCATCGTTACATACAGCAAACAAGACGTCTGATAAAACCGCAAAGCCTTGAAGTTCTAGAGGTGATATGCCAAACGTGGTCCCCCCCCCCCATTTCAAATTGGGTGAAATAATAATACCTGAATACTTGTGACTGCACTTCACCCAGCGGCGAGTTAAGAATACTGTAGGAGGGGTGACAATGTACATAACCAACCCTCCTACTCGGGTCTCATGACCTTGCATTTATCAGTATTCAAGGACATTTTGTTGATTTGGCACCAATAAATTATGTTGTTAAGATCACCCTGCATGATGTCGATGTCACGATCCGAGCGAATAGGCCTATACAAAAGGGTGTCATCCGCATATTGCCGAAAAGAAGATTGGACAAATGTCGCCGGCATAAACAGATTGTCGCGCGGTGCCTGCGGGCGCTGCGCATCATGGTGACGTCATGTAAGGTCGAGGGATCACGAGTCCACTCTATCAGAAGAACTCATAAACAGCCGAAATGAGATTGGATGCCAAGTTAAAAAAGAAATAAAAATGGATTTAAATCACAGCTGGCGAGTTAAAAATTGAGCCTCCTCCATGATGAACAGCTTCAGTTCGAAACGTTAATTAGGCCAGCTTATTTTTTTTCTTCAGGTCCATGTAGTCAGTAAGCAGTTTGAGCAGTTTAATTATTTTCGTGTTAATTATATGTAATAAAAACTACGGATCATCTTTTTGTAAGCATTTTTCAACAATTGTAATTGTTCTAAATCAAAGTGTTTTCTAAGGAAATGCTACACAGCTGACATACAGACATGAAAGGTCATTTATTAAAATTAATCTACACTGCATTTAAAGTCTCAAGCCTTCATGTATTTCGGGCCCTCGGATTCCTCAGACAAAAACACACAAAAAACAAAAAACGAGCACAACAAGCATTCGAATGGCTGAGAAAAGATTTTTTATTTTAACTTTCAACAGATGTTCTTACAATTCTCATGGCTGGTTTTTCTTGCTGATGCAAATTTCAACATTTATAAGTAAAGCCGTGATGTAGTTTTGCGCACCAACAGTATCCCTACTGGTTCGTGCACAAAAGCTTTAAGTATTTTTTAAATTCCTTCCTGAAAATGTTTCCCCGGACTGGTGATGTTTTCCTGTTCAGTTGGAAACTTTGTAATCAACTAGTAAATTATATTTCTGGTGAAGACTACATGAGTTAGTGAATTTTTAAGTTTGATTTCTCATGTTTTCCCTTTGGTATTGTATTGGTTTGTCCCTACTCATTGTGATCTAACATAAACAGCGCCCCATATAACAAGAAAATGTTGAGGAATGAGAAAGACTTTCTTTAGAAAAAATTGGGTTCTCGTTAAGTTTATATTACGAATATTAAGGCTGTTCGATATCCATCTATTTTTATACCGAAATATCGGCAAAAAAATATCGCGATATTAGATATTATCGTGATGACGTCACTTTTTCCTTACCGGAAGAATGGAGGAATATAGAACTACATGATGGAAATGACCACGGCATCATGAGATCGGGGCCACCAAGATCGGGGCCACCAAGATCAGGGCCGCCGGGATTGAGCTTAGATCCGCTAAAAATTGGCCGGCCACCGAGATCGCGAATCGGGCCGGGACCCGCAAGATCGGGGCAGGCAGGATCAGGGGGCCGGGTTGACAAGGCTTCACTCGTTGAGTAGGCCTAGTTGGTGTACTACAACATTTACCTTCAGTTTGCATCTTTATGGCACTTCAGGACTAGCGTGTATTTCTATTTCGGCATTGTTGATTGTAACTGCTGATCACACGTGAGCTGTCAAAAAGTATCGTCTTGTGTACACGTACATATATGTACACAAGACAGACGTTGTACATGTACATTGTACAATGCATGCGCCGCACGTGTTTGTCTTTTCTTAAGACGACGTTCGCAACACGTTAGCTGCGTGTACGTACATTGTGCACTGAGAATAATACTGTAGCTTTCAGTGCGGTTGTTTGCACTTGACCAAGACTACCAACGATCGAATATGCATGCACACACACCCACACAGTCCAAACGTGGAAGTCCAATTGTTCCTCTTTTGTTTGTACTTTAACTTTTTTGGAAGATCTCCATATGTTTTGTACACAATCCCAGTCGCGAACGTCTGCTGGGAATCGCGGACAATATTGTTCTCTTTTGTTCTCCGGCATTTTTCGTCTACGGTTTAAATACGTACATGTACATGTACATGTACATGTACATGTACATGTACATGTACATGTACATGTACATGTACATGTACATGTACATTGTAATTGAAAGTTAACCTCAAAATGGGAAAATCTTTTCACACTTTTTCTCATCCCAGGGAATTCATTTTCATTTCACAAAATGTGAAAATGTTTTCACAAAATGGGAGAATATCTTCACACCTTCTCACAAAATGGGAAAATATCTTCACGCTCTTTTAACAAAAGTGTGAAAACATTTCACACTCTTTTCACAAAATGGGAAAATATTTTCACACTCTTTTCACAAAATGGGAAAACAATTTTCCCCACTTGAATTAGCCCCTCCCCTTTTCTCACTTTTGTGAAAATAATTTTCCCACTTGAATTAGCCCCTCCCCTTTTCTCACTTTTGTGAAAACTTTTCACAAATGGGAAAATAACGTGTATATGTACATGTGCATGTATGTATATGTACAATTTGTTCTCGATGCTTTCACAAAACAGGATTCTTCATCTCTCAATATAGAAAGCAGAGGATTGTAAATCTGAAACGAGTATAAATAATCTTTCATTATTTGCTGTTTTGAAGGAGAGTGCTAAGAGGTAGACGGCATAGAATTTTAAAGGCAGTCCATTTGAACACGAACTCGTTTTGTTTACTATACCTCATCGTCATACATATTCACAAACAATTTTGTCCCTATCAAGATCGCATACCATCAAGATTTTCTTCGGTAAAACGTTGAACTTGTAGTGTAGCGCTGTGTGGCCCCCATCTTTTCGCGTGCGGACGGTTCATCAGGCCCCAGGGCCCGGCCGTGACGATCGTCCCGATCACGGTGGCATAGTACGGGCGGTACACGGTCACCGCGACCGCGCCGCACGTCGTGGCCCCATCTTTACGGACGTTGCATCAAGCCCCAGGCCCGGCGGTGCCGATCGTCCCGATCGCGGTGGCATAGTACGGGCGGTACACGGTCACGGTCACCCAACCGCACGTCGATTCAACACGCCATTGCTAAACCGTGTACAAAATTTAATGATTCATAAAGATAGATTTTTTTTATTAATTTAAACAATTATATTGCAAAAATTAATTCGAATCATTTAATAATAGGTATAATTTTAATTTAACAAATATGATTTTTCTATGTTCGAAATACATCGATATTTTAAAAAGCTTTTTATGGGTAGAAAATTGTGTAATCATTGGACGAGGATGTATTTCTTGTTATAGCCCATTGAGTGAAATTCCCGAATTTGATGGTGTCGTACGTGGAGATGTATGTTGGTTGGTTACATGACAACCTAACCTAGAGTATATTGCAAACTCATATTAAAATTAGAGGATTTGAAAATTAAAATGGAATATCAAATTGTAATAATGCCTGAGTTGACTCGGGTACGAGTTGACCCATTACCGACAAATACTATCGCCCAATGTGGGACAACCAAAATCAGGCGTCCCGCGGGCCGGCTACCGTTTCTTGTCCGTGGCCAAGTCCAATTCGGGCTCATATGAACATGGAGGAAGGGATATGAAACGCGTAATAAATTCAAAAAGTCAGTTTAGAATTTGTCAAGAAGTACAACGATTCGATTTACAGATTGTGCGGGGCACTGTGGAAGCAGCGTATTTGTTGAAGTCTACATAATGCAGCGGGCTACCGGCCAACTAAATTCTCACTTCGTACGTTCCATAGATATGTTCTAGTCCGTGATGAACTAGTGTATTTTTGTATGTGTGGACTGGTGCTTGAATCGAATATGTAGAACGAAATATGATAAATTAAAGACTAAATGTGAAGTCTATTGGCAAACAGTTGTTTACGTATTCGGCAAGAACGAACACGTGCTGTAATACATGTATCCTGTCAAACTGGATGGAGATTTCATTGGTAATAAATAACGGGAGCTGCACGGTAGTAATTTTTGTAAACAATGTTGAAAAATTATTGCTCTCGTAATTTTTTTCGAGACCCATTTTGGAGCTTTCTGGAGCGGAATTTCGCTGACTTGGTGTTCTGTCTGAGCTGCATGCGGACGGCCGGCTAAAACAGCAATGCACGCTGCTCGGACAAGTTCGCAAAGTTTTTCGCACCATTTTCGCAAATTGATTTTCGCACAGTTTTCGAAACATTTTTTGCAGTTTTCGCACCCGATTCGCTGCAAAATCGCGGGTAGAAAAGTTGCATGCAAAATGCGAATGCGAATTCAAATTCTTTTCGCAAATTTTCCCAGTCCAATTCGCAGAGTTAAAGAGCAACTAAAACGCCAAATTTTGTTTTGACTTTTTGGACTTTTCCGACAGTTTAAATACTCTTTTAACTGATAGAGATTAGTTTGCAGACGAGAAGGATCTTTTTATTTAAAAAAAGGGTTGTTATTCTGAACCATTTACCCTGTTTTGCGAAAGCTCATTATGTATGTAAATATATGTACGTGACCCCGTGACGTACACGTGTAGAGTCGGTTCAAACTACAGCAAAACACTATGCATGTACGTACGTGGAGTTGATGCTGCTGGAAGACTTTTGGTCGACATAACTCTCCGTTTTCCCGTCTATTTTGTCTAATTTTGATATTAGTTCAGTATGAGCATGGTTCTGAGATAATCATTATGCCTCGATCGTGTGTAGTTGGGGGTTGCACGAGGAACAGCGACAAAAACCCTGACCTAACCTTCCTGCGATTCCCAGTGCTGAATGGAGTTCAAAGGCGACAGTGCAGGGTCCGCTTTGTAGACAATACAATATCTGATTTTCGGCTGTCGAAATGGTCTAAAATATGTGCAGAACATTTCGCCAGTCTTGGACTGTATTGATGATAGTGTTAGTATGAAAACTCAGCTGGGTTTGAAGGCACAATTCCGTTTCAAGGCTGGAGCCATTCCAACTCTAAAGGCACCGAGCATTCCAATCCTATCCCGGACTCACGCGCCCCAGACCATAACGACGTTCCCTGCGGTTGCCGGCTCTAGCAGCCAGAGCCCCGGCCGTCTCCCTGTCCACGCTCGCTTGACTCAACATGCATTGTACACGCACGGTACCGCATGCGCTGCATGCGATTGAGTCTGGTACCTTATAACAAAAATTGTGTGTATAGGAAGGTGCGGGTCCTTAGGGCTGCATTAGCAAAGTCGCCAGACTAGAGTATAGCATCAGCTCACACACAACTCTCCGCGCAGGTCCCAATAAAATTGCCGACTGCAAACAAAGGAAAGTATGACTCATAACTAGCTTTTCAGCAAGAACAAGCCTACAACCCAATTCTAAATGTGTCTCACAAAGATGTCAACACTTTATTACCCCATGCGACAAAACAGCCGTAATGAATTCAAACTTCGACAAGGTAATTGTTTTGTTTACGTATGGCCAGAGCAGTTTTATTGCCAGAACAATTTAGGTTTCCGATCGTTGCGATTTCGCGAAACCTGTAAATTGACACAGCACATAACATGACCCAACTTGGTTCCCGATCGTTGCGATTCGCGAAACCTATAACTTTCCAATAGCTCAAAACATAACAATGCAAACTGGGTCTCCGATCGTTGCGACTCGCGAAACCTATACAAGCTCACACAAACCAATCTTGGTTTCGATCGTTGCGAATCGCGAATTGCGTAGCGATCCCTGCGAAAGCTTATAACTAGCCAAATTCATAACTTTCCAAATTAATTTTCTGAAGCCAATAGATTACTGTCATAACTTAGTTCCGGTCGTAGCGATCCGCGAACCGACACAATGAGGGCAAAATGTAGCCCCAGCAAATTCCAAGCCCGGCAAGAAACATCAATTATCTGATTATAACCATAAGAATTCAATTAGCAGGCGGTTTACACTTGTTTGTACAGGGCCAACATTCCATTAAACTTTTCATCCATTAATAAACATACATGTACACGGTCAGTAGTACGTTCACGTAAATGCCCCTTTCCCACTTACACGATTTTTGCTACGGTAGAGCACGATTTTTCAATTATTTACAATCGCAACGGCGTCGTGGCCATGTTCGTGGTCAATCGTGGTCCACCGTAGCGCACCGTAGTAGATCTTGATGGCACCGTGGAGAAGCACGATTTTTTTGGAATGTTCAAAAAAATCGTGCTCTACCGTAGCGGTGGAAAAAATCGTGGTCCACCGCAGCAGCATCGTATTAGAGTCGTAACGTTGTCTTGACGTTGTCGTGGTATGTCGTGACGGCGTCTTGTTCATTCGTACTCATTCGTGGTTGCCGCAACAGCTACGGTAGGCCAAGACTTCGCTACGATGCTGATACGATGCCGCTACGATGGTGCTGCGACCTAGCAAGACTTAAACAGGACGCCAACAAGACGCCAGCAAGAACATGATTTTTTTATCACGTGTCTCTTGCTGATTGTGTGTGTTTTTTATCACATGTCTCTTGTCTCTTGTTTAATAGAAGTGCACACAAGCTGCCATGCCGAATATGAGAAAGACGCGCAAAGGGGGCCTTTTCCGTCATGTGATTAATTAAATCGTACAGGCGTCTTGTTAAATCATACTGGCGTCGCACTGGCGTCTTCTGAAATCGTACTGACGCCGTTGTGACGTCGTAGTACAATCTTGGCATTTCTTGGTACGCCGTGACAAATCTTGACGATGTCGTAACTCTACCGTAACACTGTCGTGGCACTATCGCACTACTGCCGTACCACATCTTGACGGCGTCTTGATAGCGTCTTGACAAGACGTAGAATTTGATTGAACTTGAACTTTTTGAGTGTGAATTACTACGGTAGAGCACGACTGAGCACGATTTTTCAACTTTGAAAAAATCGTGCTCTACCGTAGCAAAAATCGTGTAAGTGGGAAAGGGGCATAAGCCACAGATATGCCATTGAGCTTTTTGCTCGAAGAAACTGGTTAACCAGCATGTTTTTATGATAATACATTCATGCAGAGTCGTATTTAAAATCCAGGGTGTTAGAATTCTGTATACAGATAATAGAACTGAGGCCTATAGCAGCGTTTAGAAAGTAACCGGCGGATAAGGCAGACTTGTCTCCTGGCGTCCTGTTGCTGCAGAGATTTGTGGTCCAAGGACTGGTAACCGTGCGAACGGGGGAGCAACACTACCCGCAGTCACGGTCCCCGCAGCAGGGGGACATCCATCGGCAGGCGTAACAATTGCGTCGGCCACAGATCCAGAGAAACTAGGCCGTCCCCGTGGTCTCCCTCCCGCAGCAGCACGTGTAGATACAGAGGAAGAACGCTTTGACTGCGGCATCGTTGCAAAAAATTTAAACTTCCGAACAGAACCAGAATATGCGAAGTAACAACTTCGAAAATACTGATCAACCAAGAGTAAAAAACAATCCGACTGGCAAACTGCTCAGACAAGAGTGACCACTCAAGCCTTGAGGTTTTGACTTTATACCATACACGACCTTGTGTCAATCAACAGTTGTCCAAATGGGTGCCTGAAAGGAGGGCCTGTTCCAGCCCTCCCAAACCAACCGACCGTCTTGGGGTAATAAATTCTTTGAAGCCTCATGGGCCTCAAATGAATTAAAATATGTTTACCCTAGTGTTACACCTGAATCATGTGCAAAAAGCACAGCAAGTAATACTAGCCTTAGACAAAAAAATACGTACAGACTCTACGTAAAACATTGTCGTATAATACAGTGACGTCATATGTTTCTACACATACGTCATCACTCGCGCGATACGGCACGCAGTTGACCTCGGCCTTTTCTGAATCGAGTCAAAGTGGCTCAGAAGAAAAAGGCTCAAAAACATTTTTTTTTTTGAATCATGAAACTTGTTACATTAGTTTTGGGGAGGCATAAACTATCAGATAAGTCAAAAAGTCAAAACAAAATTGGCGTTTTAGTTGGTCTTAAAGTTTCAATTGCAATGTACAGTATGTGCGCTATAATGCACGGTGCGGAGATATGACGGAGAAGTTATGTCGGTTTCTCCGCAATCAACCATTTGATTAAAGTATAGATAAAATACGCCGTGTAAGTCAAGCCATACTTTTTTTTACTGAGTATTGCTATTCGAGTACGAGTACCTAGATGATCGAGTACAATTTCGACATGTCGAGTTCAAGTAGTTTGCTGCCCGAGTACGAGTACCGTCAGTTCGAGTACGAGTACTTTAACATTCGAGTACTCTAAAAACGGTACTCGAGTATATACTGAGTACGAGTACCGAGTACGAGTATACTACAACACTGCTGAGGTGAAGGGACGCAGACCTACAGCAAGTCTGACTTCACATGACAACTTAGAAAGTTGGTAGTAATGCGCAAGGAGCCATAGCTGGCTTACATGAAGGAAGTAATAATCTCTTGGAATGCATGATGAGCAGACGGTACTCAAACAGCACTTAATAAAAGCAGAACACCCTAAGTGAGTATAACAATCTGTCTGTTCCTTTCTGGTTTGTAGGAGATGAGTGTGACCGTATGTCCACTGACATGACTACCCCAGCATCCATATCATTTGCTTGTCCCGAAAACTCCTGGTTTGGTACCATTGTCCTGGCCTTTTATCTCTTCATCAGTAACATCATGCTGTTGAATCTACTCATTGCTATGCTCAAGTAAGTATTTCGTGCATCAGTCTGTGCCACTTCTAAAACATGTTTCTCTAGTTGTGACTTGCATTTAATTTGTAAGTTGTGGTATTTAGTTTTTTCTCAAAGTGATCAAAGAACACTGGATTCGAACCTGCGACCTCTGGAATACTGTACTGCTGCTCTACCAACTGAGCTATCTTGCCCTGTCTCCCGAATTCGTCGGTTCAGTACTATAAGGTCCTTATTGAAAACACGGCATTCTGGGTTTATGACTTCTGACAAGCGCCCGCGAACAAAGAAAACTGACAATTTGGGAGACTGCCAACGTATAGAGCAAGATAGCTCAGTTGGTAGAGTGCCGGCATGGTATTCTGGAGGTTGCAGGTTTAAATCCCTCTCCTGCCAGGAGTTTCTTTGTTCACTTTGAAAACTTATTCAAATTTACCTAGTCAGTTTCCCTTGTGGTTTGTTAAGTCATCTGTATGGTTCAATATGGCATAAATGAATCAATAATCACTGGAGACTTGGAATGTGGCTTTTTGTAGAATGGGAAAATCGTATAATGGCAAAAAGCAAGCGGAGTGATTCCGCAATACTGTGAGAGGTCATTTTCCAAATCTTAACCCCTTGCGCCCGGCTGTTATTGATGGGGTGCTGGTATGCAAGGGTCGGGGCTGTGTAGCCAAGTGTAAATGCAAACAGGAGGAACCACACTGAATAGATTGGTCCTATTCATTGCACTTGGAGCCCGAGCCCATTCCCCCTCCCCCTCCCCCTCTCCCTCTCCCTCCCCTCCGTGTGAATAAAAGCTTTGTTTGAAAAAGGTCCATCTATACTTTACAATCCAATTCAAGAACAATATAGTTAAACAAAACATGTATGGATTGAGTAAGTACAGGAATGCACCCACAGACATCAATGGATATGGCGCGTTAAATCATCAAATTGCGTGTAACATGTGTGTAACATATGGAGGTAGTTCTCAGGGTTTTTCAGTTAAGCAGCATTTGAGAAGCCTCAGAAATTTATGGAATAAATAAACCATTCAAGAACATCAGTTCGCATGTCATCAAACGTAAAACGACCAAGTTTGACAAGCGCAAAATTACTGAAATTGTAGGTGGCCTTTTTCTGTGATGCACTGCAAAAGATGGCCTCTCTTTGGCAAAGTATTAGTTGCGGACTGTGTTGTGAATTGCCGGTGTAGCGTGAATTTCAGTCACTGTAAAATACAGGCTCATTGGTAGTATTCAGGGGTGAGATTTGTCAGGATTTTTTCAGATTTCAGGATTTCTTGTCGGGATTTCAGAATTTTTAAAGAACCTGATCTTTTGCAATCTGGAATTCCTGAGGTGTTCCTAAAGGTGTTTTTACCTGTAAAAGTGGATATAGACCAATACAAACAGATATTTTAAGGGGTGCCTTTAGGCATATACAAACTATATGATGATCTGGGGTCCTCGTGAATTTTTCGTGGATTTTTCATGGATTTGTCATTGATTTTTCATGTTTTTTTCATTTTTTAGTGAATCTGAGTGAATTTTGTTTATTATTTGTATTGCCAATGGGGAGTATATTTGTGCAGTTTTCACAGAATTTAGCAGTATTTGAGCCATAACTTTTATGTTTGACAGTCCTATGGAATGTTTGTGAAGATTTAAAGGTATACACCATTTGCAAACATCAAAAGACAAAACTACTGAATTATTACGAAATACCGTTCTTGACTTTAAGTAAATCATCTTGTGAATTCATGACACCTGGTGTGCTGTCGTTTTCAAGAAAAGTTGAAATTTATATTGAACACGTTTATATTTAACTGTCGTTTTTCATAAATACTTTTCTATTGTTAGGTTACTCGTGGTTTTGCATGCATGTCTTATTTGGAGCCAAATTTGAGGCTACACATTGCCTGATATCGATTTTTAGCCAAGACTTGCGGAAAAGTAGCCACATTTTGATCTTATATCTTTAAAAAGGAAAACATGAAAATCAACAGTTAAATATGAACGTGTTATCGTTATAATTGTTGGAAATAGTGTAGTTCCCCCACCAGATAATTGTCTGACGGCTATAAATTGCCCCATTGTCTACAGTATGGTCAGGGAACCAGACTACTAGAACATATTTTTTTCTCTGCTGGCATCTATGCACACAAAACTTTAAAGGGACACATTGCCTTCAAATGTCATGAAATTTTGCTGTTTGGAAATGTTCCTTATCTTTTATAAGAGTTGTTCATGCAAAAAAACACGTATAATGTGTTGTAATTAGTGAGTAGTGATTACAAAACAAAAAAATTGGCCGCTTACCCCTGACATCTGACCCGCGATACATAGACTTATTTCCAGCACTAAATACCACCGTCTAAATATTGCGCAAAATACGCTGTAAGAGTCTTTAGGCTGGCGCCGCAGCCAGTGGCCTTGTGAACCTATCAGATGATCGCCAGGTACAATTCTCTACCTCTCGACACATATCGCCAGTGCTGCGCGCCGTGCCGCATGCCACAGTACATCCAAATATGGATCAACAGAACGTACTTCAACCAGATGCGACTGGAAATACGACTGGTGAACACAGTCCGCCATTTTGTGGAGTCAACAATTTGGTTCTACAAAATGGCGGACCGTTATTTGTCACGAAATTAAACAAAAACCACGCAATTTGAAGGGATAGTTATGTGAATCTTTATATTCTACTTAAAAAAAAGCTTCCCAACCATATCCATTTCAGTTTTATAGCCCAAATCGCAAAACCCAAAGCAATGTGTACCTTTAAACAGGTCTGTGTTACAGTATTTGCTAGCACGCTATAAAATATCAACCCCCAAATCCATTTATTTCTGAAAATTACAGCAAAGCAAATTGTGTATACTACATTTAAGCTCTCATGGACCTGCTTATACATGTACATGTACTTAATGGGCAAACTGTTATGTGCTCTTGTGTTCCTGTAGCTACACATTTGCCACTGTGCAGGACAATACCGATACCTATTGGAAGTTCCAGCGCTTTCAGCTTGTCAAGGAATACCACAAGCGACCTGTTCTGGCCCCACCATTCATCATCATTTCCCATGTATATCTTGTAGTCAGGGCTTTGTGGCGTCTCCGATGCGAAAGGAAGCCCAGCTCTGATGCAATGAGTGAGTATATCCATCCAGCAATTGGGTTGGCTATTATACAAATATTGACTGCTTCGAATGGTGTAGTAAAACTAGCCTCCCGAGGTGATCCATGGATCATTCTAGCGAAGCCGAGGGAAAATAGAATGCTCCATGGATCACCACGAGATAAAGCAGTCAATATTTGTTTATAACCTCTCACCCACAGATTCTGCTTGATTTTAAGATAACTAATTAATTGAATCTAAATACAGTTAAAAGGTACTTGCTTGTACATGTATTTTAATATGAAATTTGTGGATTATTTGCTTGCTCTTTTCTAAAGCACCCCTTCTCGAAATATTTGAGCCCAACTCTGTAGTGCTGGCGCTTGGGAACAATAAGCACAACACGCTACAGGCACACCCATATGTATTTGGACACAATACTGGTGCTATTCGTAAAGTACTTTGCTTGCTACGTATATACATGTAGTACTTTGGTTGATGTGTGTATAGTCCTTTTGACCCTGCACAGGAAGAGTGCCAAAATAGCGAATGTCATGTGACTCGCTCTCGGCCAATCGAGACACATAACCTGTGGGCGAGGTGTTATAATTTGGGATGTCTTTATTTCTGTCACACGTTTTGTGCATTTTGTTGTGTCTGTATAGTGAAATCTGTACAGTGAGATGTATGTATTATAATTATAAATCACTCCATGCATAGAATCTGTCTCCTGATTGGCTTAGAACATGTCACATGGTGTTCGCTGTTTTACTGCTCACTCTTAAAGAGACTATCCTATATACTCAAAAGTACTATCCCATGGCTACCAAAGTACTGCATCCATATAGTAACCAGAGATCCTATTTAAAGTCTGCAATGAAACGACGCTCATATTTAATGGCACAGTACACTTTATACATGTACACAATTACATGTAATATTTTGGTTGAAACATTTTGTCGAGGGAGGGATTTCTCACAGAATTTGTATTTTCCTAAAATATATATATATATTTTTTTAAAATTCTTTCTGGCAGTGAAACCAAGGATTTCTTTAAAAGCGCATATTGCACTGTAGCTCAAAAGCCTGAAGAAACCTGTAGGAAGACGACAAAGAAAAGTGTTCAGTTTTAGAAGTGGGAGGAAAACACCAGAATTATATTCTTTGGAAACCCACGGAATCGGGCAGGGACTCAAAACCCAATCCACATGTTGGCCCTGGTTGTATTTGAACCCAGGTCACAAAGGTAGAAGGCGAGGAAAGTACGACTATGCCAACCTGACATACACGTATATACATGCAAAGGCCTAAATTATTTTCAAAATCTATGAATGAGATGTTATGAAACATAAATGCAGTGGCGGATCTACGGGGGGGGGGGGGGGGGTTGGGGGTTTAAACCCCCCCCCTTGGGCTGAGAAAAAAATATAAAATAACCAGTGTCGGGTGTCGAAAATTCGGCACGCTGGGGTGTGTAGGCCAATCACCTCAGGTAAACCCCCCCCCCCCCCCCCCCTTAGTTAAAACCTAGATCCGCCCCTGAAATGGACTGATTTCACTCATGACATAATATAACTAGCCAGTAAAACTAGCATTCTGAGGAAAAATAAAATCCTCTGTGAATTATCTCTGGAGGCTAGTTTTACTGTATCACTGTACCATATCTGTAAACTATAAAATGACTGTTACAGATTGGCAAGGGTAAGTTACAGTTCAGACAAATGGTTCATGTTTAGAATTGCTCTAATAAAGGGTTGATATGTTTTTCTTTCAATAAAAAAATATTCTTCTGAATATTACCATTAAGATTTATTTTTTTGGCAGGGGGAGACTTTGGTTGTTGAAGTTGACCAAGATGTGTTGGTTTATCTTATGATGCAAGGATCAGAGTGCTAGTATATTCACAGTTGTAAAACTTTGAAAATTAGAGAATATTTTTTCAGATTATTATATTTTTATTGGGGGGATTCAGACAATAATAATTCACGTAACTAACAGTCTCCTCAAACACAGGAAGTCTTTCTGATATTTTTTTAGGAGGGGGTAAAATGGTTTAAACATTGCATTGGTTTCCATTTTCTGTTATTTTCATTTCATATTTATTATATTAACAAGGTATTAAACTATGATTGCAAAACATTGTAGATTTTTGTACAGGTTGTTTGAGTAAAGCTGTAAAAAGAGAGGATTTTGAATGCAACAGTTCACTCTCAGGACCTTTTTTTCATTTTGTTATTTTGCAGCATTTTCCATCACTAATTTTACAATTGTTATTTTGTTGTACAAACAGGAAAGTATGTTAAAGATGAGCAGTTGTATGCGGATCTGTCACTATGGGAGTCTATTAAAGGAAAGGACTATCTAGCAGCCAAGGAGAAGCAGCATAATAGAGACACATTGCAGCGTCTGAAACACACAGATCAAAGGTAGAAGGAATTACTTGCAGGTTCTGGGGATCAACCGAATATTCGATCATCAACCGAATATTCGAATAGCTTTTTGCCTGTTCGAATATTCGAAAACAATATATATGCACATATAGATACGACTATGATGCTATTTTAATAGAAAAGTTACGGCGCTTAGCAGTGTCAAATGCCGCATTTTTTGTAGACAGAGATTTATTGTTTCCGACCGTAAACCCTTGAGACTTCTAAAATAATTATTGCAAAAACTCAGGCTGGAGTTCGGTTTCTTGTTATCAGAACGTTATACAGAGATGAGATTCTGAAAAAATAAAAAGTGGGAAGTGAGCATGCGCGCGCGCGAAAAACATGTGCGGAGCACGCAGCCACGGCAAAGTCTATACGATTAACATGTCAAACAGCACTGCAAGGTATTAGAAAATGCTTGACGTTTACTATGGTAAAATGATGTCATTCTTAAGTATTTTCTTAAGAAATTTGCGGAAAAGAAAAAAAACTGACAAAAAGGTGCAACAAAATTAAATAAATTTTAGCAGTAAGAGCGTATCACACAAGCGCCTTCCCCCGCGAGGCATAGTTTATTTCGACATCGCACCATAGCCTAGTGCTTTATCCGGGCCCCGGCTCTTTCAATTTATATGCACAAAATATAACCTGGGTACCAGGCAAATTCGACCAGTGGTTGGTAAATAGTCGCTGATCGAACTTGGCCCTGGTTCAGGGGATACTGGGGATAGACATTCTCGTTCGCGAGGCATATTAAAATTAAAGAAAGGCATGACACGAGGCAAAATAGTAAGCAAAAACTGTTTTTTATTTCGTTTCAAAATTGTTGGAAAGTAAAAGGTTGGAACTTCAAAAGTCAACTTGTCAAGGTCGGAGATTCTAAAATGTCAGAACTGAAATTCAAAGTCGTATTTTCAAAGTCCCAAAGTCGGAATTCTGCCAAAATACGTACTCGTAATGGTCTTGATACAATGCAAACAATTTCCATCAGGTGGATGAGGTGGTCTATAATATCGATCGCCGCATGTAAAAACCGACGTGCTTTGCGTGCAACTTTTTACTGGCGCGGCATGCAGTTTCGACTTGATCGGCGAGTATCGAATATTCGAATATTCGGTCAAGCCCAGTCTCGAATAATCGAATATTAAATTATTCGAATATTAAATTATTCGAATATTAAATTATTCGAAAATTAAATTATTCGAATATTAAATAATTCGAAATTAAAATTATTCGAAATTAAAATTATTCGAAAATGAACAGCCCTAGCAGCTTCAGCAGAGACTGAATGCATTCGGACGTAATGTTTCATCTCATCTAGAACCAGCTGCAACCTCGTTCCCAAGGCTTACTTTATTTTCAACCTCGTTTCCAATAGTAAGCCCTGTGATGGGAACTCCTTACTCGTGCCCTGATTGGATAGTGAAAATACAGCATTAGCTTATTAACATATAGAGAAATTAAAACCGTGCAGTTGGGGATTCCACTGTATTTATTGATGAAAGTTTGTCAGCGCGCCAAAAGTGAAACTTTTGTTGGTATTTGTTATTTATTGTTAGTGACTTTTCTGTAGTATATATTCTCTGAAATCTGATACTTGCAAAGTTGCATCTTGTGTTCCAAAAGCGACAATCGTGGGACGCAGCACATCTGGCGAGTCAGTGGACAAAAACAAATTGCTTTCACCATAGCTTTCACACTGAGTGACACAATATGCCGAAGTTGCGGAACGAAGGTCCATAAAACGGTGGAGGATGCACTGGTCAACATCGCTAAACTGGCGTGCATGTAGCAGCAGTGGTTGCAGCAAATAATTCCTAAGATCTCCTGGTGAGATTGCTCCAGCTGCGAAACGGCGGGTTTTTTGGTCCTGTCAATACCAACGGCAACGCCGCCCGCCATGCCGCAGTCCGAGGCTTGTTGCTAGCCCCGAAAGCCTGTTCTTAGGCTTTATCAAAACTAAAAGGAAGTCCGAAGCCCAATTTGTCTCGAGTGTGCGCCACGTACGGAAACACCACAAGGAAAACTGGTATCACAAGGGTATGTAAATTAGTTTGTTGTTCTTTTCATTTTGAGATAAATGACGCTTCGTTGATGCTCAACCATGTCAACCATTCTGAGAACCCATGAACTGCACGTAGTTTGCGGTCTTTTTGCACGATTTTACAATCAAGCTAATCAAGTACCAAAGAGCCTATGCTGTGAATGCGACGAAGATGTCAAGTTTAAGTATTGCAATCAGACTGCTACGTGCCCAGAATACATCGCTCACAGGGAGCCTAATTTGCATGCGTGTTCAAAAATCTTGCACATTTCAATGATCCAATACCAGGGTGAGAGAGCAGCTGTGGTGTCGGTGAGGGCGCTGCTCGACACTATGGGAACGAGGTTGGCCCCTGCTGGTTATCAATAGCAGCATTTTTATGACAAGTGTAGCGGGGACCAGTGACACAAAAGTTTTACGAGATTTGTTTGCATGGGGATGTTACTGTGTATGTATGTATGTGGTTACATGTGCTTGGCAACCAACCATTAGTACACTAATTTGCTCACTGTTTTTGCTAATTTTTTCTTCAAAGTCTGTGAACAAGATGGCAACATTACAGCTGTAGCAATGCAAATAACATATGCAACTCCCCCCCCCCCCCAAAAAAAAACCCAATAATAATAACAATTAGAATAACTACGCATGCCGCAAACGGGCGACACTACCATAAATAACCCTTTAAAGGGCGATAGCACTGTCGCCCCATTATAGCACTTTCCCCACGCACCCTACTAAAAAACACTCCAAAGGGGCGACTTTTGAATAGGGGGACAGTTATGTGTCGCCCTATTCACCACGGTCGCCCCAACCCACTCTTTTATAGCATTATGTGTCGCCCCATTAGGCAATTCAGTAAAATTACCGGCGATGGGTCATTTGGGAGACATTGCCATAGACGCGTGCACAAAATGTTTTCAACTTTCATGAAGCCTAACCCCACTTTCCCTTATTCTACCCCCACGAATTTTGGTATATTTATGTTTTGGACCATTCTCTATAGAAACAACTCACTTTCTACGGTAAAAGTCTGCCTCTAAACATTTAAATGTCTCCCTAATAATGCCACTTGTCTCCTCAAGGTATAACAAAATTATGACAAAATGTCTCCTTAAGGGTACTTTAACTCCTTGACCTCGGGTTTTAGATGGGGGCGGCGGGGCGCCAGGTCCGGTTGTGCAGCCAAGCGAAACGGAAACAAGAGGCTTGTGCAGCCAAGCATAACGTGCACAATACCCCAATAATGGATTGAAATTGCAGAGATTGCCACATATATGTGTCAACCGGCCTGGTGACAATTTCCAATCCGCACATTTGTGTCAACCGGTGGCAAGGGACAGGTGTAAAATAATAATAATAATTATAATAATTTGTTTTATTTTTTTAAATTATGATACTAATAAATAAAGTAATAAAATTATTAGAACTCATCACAAATTCATACATTGGTCTTTCCACACTAACGGTTACAAGTTTTGGGGAACCAAGGACAGGAGTCGATACATTAAGTAATTTGCCATGTTTTCTCTTTTTCCGAGGTTACATCCCATATCCTTATAAGAACATTGCCCACAAAAAAGTTTGATAAATTCCTTAGTATTCAAGAAATTATCATCTGCAAGATGTAACGTTCATAACATGGACATCGTTTCATAGTGTTGACAAGTAGTAATGAAATGCATTAATTAACCCAAATTGTAAAAACAAACATCAGCAGAAAACAAGATGTCTTAACAAAACAGACTCTGATGCCCTAAGGCGAGTTAGTTGGCAAGCCGGAGTCTCGATGCCATGTTCTCCACCATATGTCGCCGGGCTCTCTCACTCCAAACGACTCCGTCTCCCGGTGAGTGATGGTAGCACGGTTGTGGTCCTCGGTCGTCTCTCTCAAGGTGGTCCTGAACTCCTCCCGCATCAGGGCTGTCTCTGTTTGGGAGGATGCCTCGGTAGTTTCAGGTGTAGGTCTCTGGGCAATCTCAGGGGGTGGGTCACAGGACTGCCGGCCGACAGTGTGGATTGAAGTAGCAGAATACCATCCACCGTTTACAAACAACCGGGTTCCTGCGGGACTTTCACTCTGAATACGCCGTACCCTTCGCCCCTCCTGGGTCTCCGCTGCCGGGTCCCGGCGGGTGCTGCTTGTCGAGGCCCCGGTAGAAGTGCTTGTGGGACGGCTCTCAACGTAAGTTTTCCGTTGGTGGCGAACCAGGTACTCATGCCGACGATACATCTGTCCACAAGTGGTGCAGGAGTACTGTCTCCCGTCGTGTGCCGACTTCTCGTGCCTACGTCTGTCATGTTGCCTTGCGTACAGTTTCCCACAAATCTTGCAGGCATATTTCTCTGTTTCATCCTCCATGTTGTCGCAGCTTGAACTCCCAACAGCAGTACGGGCTTGTTCAATTAACCGTGCTGGTCTCTTGACAACACGGCCGCGTCGTGTACGTCTGTATTCAACAGCGGGGCTAAATGCACTGACGGGGCTGTGCACGCTGGCAGTGCTGTGCGCGGCATCGGTTGGACCACACGCACCGGCGGGGCTGCGCGTACCGGCGGGGCTGCCAACGCCAGCGGGGCTATCCCCCCTGGCGGGGCCGCCAACGCCAGCGGGGCTATCAACCCTCGCGGGGCTGCCAACGCCAGCGGGGCTATCCACCCTGGCGGGGCTTCCCACTGTCCTGCTGAGGGGTCGTTTAAATCCACATTCTTCCTTTGTTACCCCAAAACACGATTTAAGTCTGTCTGCATGAACTACAAGTGGAGTTGCACGGGGGCTTCTCTGAATTCTGTATACAACATCTGACAGCTTGTCAGTGACAACATACGGTCCAGTCCAGTTAAGATTGAGCTTGGGACACCGTCCCTTCACTCGACGTTTTTGATGTAGCCACACCACCGACCCCGGGCTATACAGGATACGTTTTACATTTCGGTCATAATGTTTCTTCTCGCATCTGCTTGCTCAGGGCATCCCTGGCTACCCCATGGGCCACATTTAGTTTATTCCGTAGTGTTTGTGCATACTCAGTGGCCGGCACTGCTCCTTCTGGCACACTTGACCCAACTAGCAGATCCACAGGCATGGATACCTCCCGGCCAAGCATCATTGCGTTTGGGGTCTCCCTTGTAGACTCATGTTCTGCAGATCGGTAGGCCATAGTGAGCAAAGCAAGATGTTGATCCCAGTTGGTCTGGGATTTGTCAACCCATAGGCTCAGCATGGCTTCCATTGTTCTGTTAAACCTTTCGATCATTCCATCCGATCGCGGCTGGTACGGTGTCGTGCGTGTTTTATTTATGCCCAAGAGTGTGCACATCTCTTTGAAGACCGACGATTTAAAAGTCCCTCCCTTGATCGGAGTGGAGCTCCAGCGGGACTCCAAATCTCGCCACGAACTCTTCAACAAGCTTCGTGGCAACAGTATTAGATTTCTGGTCTGGAATGGCGTAACACTCTGTCCATTTGGAAAAGTAGTCCCCCACTACCATGATGTAGCGGTTCCCACGGCCAGTGAGTGGAAGTGGCCCCATGATGTCTACAGCAACTCTCTCGAGCGGTGCACCAACCTGGTAGAGGACCGCTTCTGCTCTCTTTGTTCTGCCTGGTTGCTTCCTTCTTTGGTATTGCTGACAACTTTGAACCCACCGTCGCGAAGATTGACGCATAGATGGCCAGTAGATTTTGCTACGGCTCAACTGGAAAATGTCTTTGACATTCCAAGGTGCCCGGCGGTCTTCCGGTCATGAAAGCGTTCCATAATGGCTGGTCTCAAGTCTGGTGGCAATATAATCTTCAGATGAGTCTGGTCTGTCGGTCTAGCGGCCTCCCATCGAATGCACAAGATGCCTTCACTGACGACCAACTGTTCATAGCGGGCCCACCAGAATTTTATTTCTTTTCCCCTGGAAGATACTTCCTCCCAGATAGGTCGTTCATTATTTCTTTCCAGCCTTAAGCACCTCACTCGGGTCTTTGTCTCTTTGTTGTGCTCGAATTAGAGCTTCGGAGCTAATATCTTGGGTCACCCTCACTCTTTCCACAGCATGTACATGTATTTCTTTTGCAAAGGGACTTAAAGGCGGGGCTGCCGACACCCGCGAGGCCTCCCGCACCTGCGGGGCTGCCTGCACTGGCGAGGATACCAGCGGGGGCCGCCCGCACCGGCGGGGGCCGCCCGCACCGGCGGGGGCCGCCCGCACCGGCGGGGGCCGCCCGCACCGGCGGGGGCCGCCCGCACCGGCGGGGGCCGCCCGCACCGGCGGGGGCCGCCCGCACCGGCGGGGGCCGCCCGCACCGGCGGGGGCCGCCCGCACCGGCGGGGGCCGCCCGCACCGGCGGGGGCCGCCCGCACCGGCGGGGGCCGCCCGCACCGGCGGGGGCCGCCCGCACCGGCGGGGGCCGCCCGCACCGGCGGGGGCCGCCACTGGAACTGACTTTGGCTGTTCAAATTCTCTTGTCTGTCATAGCTTTTGAACATCGAGCTCAGCACCACTGGCGATATACTGTCTTCCAATTTCCCATGGTTACATTCTGGAAAGCACTTTCTTGATAGAGCATCAGCATTGCCGTGTTGGTTACCCGGCCGATGTTCAATGGTAAAGTCATAGATGCTCAACTTCTGTAGCCATCTAGCTAATTGTCCCTGTGGTTCTTTGACTCCATGTAGCAATTTCAGTGGTCGATGGTCAGTTCTGATGCGAAAATGTGTCCCATACAGGTAGTGGTTGTATTTCCGCACAAAGAACACTACCGCTAACAGTTCTCGACGTGTGACGCAGTAATTTCTCTCACATTTAGTCAGTGTTCTGCTACCATATGCCAGTACACGCTCCCTTCCGTCTTGTACCTGTGAAAGTACAGCTCCAATATCAAAGCCACTTGCATCTGTGTCGAAATGAATTCTTTTTCTGCACATGGGTAGGCTAATATCGGAGCGGAGGTCAGGCCCCTCTTGAGTATCTCAAAGGCCTCTTGACACTCGGTGGTCCAATTAAATTCTCTCCCCTTCTCGGTTATGCGATTGAGCGGGCGGGCGATCTCGGCAAATCCCTTAATGAACCGTATGTAGTAAGATACAAGGCCCAGGAAACTTCGCACGTCGGTAACCGTCAAGGGCTGAGGCCAGTTTTGCACAGCGAGCACTTTTTCGAGGTCTGTTGCGACTCCCTCTTGCGAAACAACATGGCCAAGGAACTCCACTCTCCTCCGAAACAGCTTGAATTTCTTTGGCTTCAGTTTCAGGTTCGCTCCCTGTAGTCTCTCTAGAACTGTGCATAGTCTCTTCATGTGTTGTTCGAATGATTTGCCATAGACAATCACATCATCAAGATAAAGTACTGCAACTTGCCACTGTAGGCCAGCTAAAACTCGCTCCATCAGACGCTCGAAGGTAGAGGGCGCATTACATAGGCCAAATGGCATTGTAACAAACTGGTAAAGTCCACCACGCCCAGTGCTGAAGGATGTCTTTGGCCTGTCCTCTTTTGCTACTTCCACCTGCCAATAGCCGGAAGCAAGATCTAATGTTGAGAAAAACTGGGAACAAGCTAATGAGTCCAGATTGTCCTCAATGCGTGGCAGTGGATGAGCATCCTTCTTGGTCACTTCGTTCAGCTTTCGGTAGTCGATGCAAACTCTCACGGACCCATCTTTCTTTTTCACCGTCTGGGGGAGCACCATGGACCATTCGAGGGCTCGATTATTCCTTGAGACAGCATTTTTGCCAATTCCCTGTCTGCTACTTCCCGCTGACTCAATGGAACTCGTCTCGGTCTTTGTCGGATTGGTGGCACATCCTCTGTCACAATGTAATGTTTGGTAATGTTTGTCCTTCCAATTTCCCATCCTTTGTCGAGAAGACATCACCATATTCCCGGAGCAGCGATGCTAGCCGTTCCTGCTCATTGGGAGACAGGCTCTCACAACTCAGTTAAAAAAGATCAGTTAAATGTTCGGGGACTTCCAGTACTTCCGCATTGCCAACGTCATCTGTCTAAGTTTGAACTTTGTTGATGCCTCCAGTCGGGAAGTGATTCTCAATCATCGTCACACTGTCCACTGGTTCTAGCGTAGCGGTGTCTGTACCTCTTCTGAGGACTTGGGGTTCTGATAACAAGTTCATGATTCTTACTGGAACAACATTGTCAGTAGTTTCCACCAGGGCACTAGCAATCAAAAGAGTGTGATCTTTAGCCAACTTGCCTCTATCTTGAAGTATACCCCACGTAGGCATAGTTCCTGTGTTGTTAGGTACAACCTGACACCCAACAAGAACTTCGAGGGTGGTATAACAACATTTTCTTTCAGTTGAACACGGCAGACAGTGGGCTCCTCTGACGAAGTTTGCATTGGCATTTTGAATTGGCCAACTTGCAGGCACTCCTCCTCCCAGAGCAGAGTGCACTTGTGTTCCCTCATAAAGTCCAGCCCGAGTATTGCATCATCGCTGACGTCTGCAACCCACATCATGTGTTCCAGTTCACTACCGCCAAGTGCAATGTGCATTTTAGCTTGACCAGATACCCTAAGCTTACTCCCATCAGCCTGACGAAATATACGGTCGGAAGTTGTCGGCCTCGGCTTTATCTCTGGAGCCACTTCACCAAGCACACGCGTGGAAATAAAACTCTGAGTAGCTCCAGTGTCTATTAGGAACGCTAAAGTCCTGTCCAGTAGCTTACCAAAGACATACAATCCAGTTGTCTTTGACGAAGTTGACCGCAACTCTGCATCCTGCATTGGCTCAGGAGGGTCTGCCTGCACCAGCGGGGCCTCCCGCAACCAGCGGGGCCTCTCGCCCTTTTGTTATTCTACAATGAACTACAATGCTGCACCCTATTGTTTATGAATTGGCTATTTCCGGGGAGCTTATTTCCGGGCAGAAGTTCACGGCCTTTGGGATGCCAGCTGAGTCCTTTGGGCCGGCGGGGCGTTAATTACATACAGTCCATTGAGTGTTCGCTACAGTACACACGTACACATTATTTCAAACGGACCGCGCATACTAATACATTACGGCATAACGTTGACTAATGCACCGCGCGCGGCTTCCCATCGACTGTTTCCTGAAGGAAGAGGAGTCACACGCTGATCCGTTGTAGGCCTACCCTTCATGAAACAGTCGCGAAAGGCCCCACGTAGCGCGCCCAGGGCAAGGTGGGAAACCCGGCAATCAAAGGTCAAAAGTAAAAACAAAATCGGTATATTTTGGCGGGCTCGCTCAGTTAATTAGTCAAGTTGTAAAAAGTTAGTCATTCAATTTGTCATGTCAAAAATAATTCGTCACATCTAATTTACATGACTATGCATATTTGTCATTTGGCATTCGGTAGATTAGTCCGTCATTTAAATTAGTCTGATTTTGATTCGTCGAGCAATTAAAATGATTCGTCCAGCAATTAAAATGATTCGTATTGCATGGACTTTAATTTGTCACACCCCTAAACTAAATCGTCATCTGACTATTCAATTGCATTACTAATTATTTTCTCGCTATTTGACGACTTTTTCACCGCGATTGACTGATTAACATTTTCAGTGTGTATCGTGTGGTTATCAACCTTCAATAAATTGTAATGTTATTAAATATAACGGTCTAAGCTGGCAGAAGTTGCATTTTACTTAATTGGTTCATTGAGAATGAAACTTGGCCGTAGGCTAGATATGGCGGCCAGCGCCACGGGTTTGACGGTCAGTTAAATATCATCAATGCCTTCGTAACTGGTCAAGGTGCATGTGTTACGGTCTGAAAATCTCCAGACTATCCGTCAATATAAATTACTAGAAAAAGCCTGAATTTTCTCAGATGCAACAAAAAAATCTAACAAGATCACACTGATCAAAAAATTAGCTGGCCTGACGTTTCGAACTTAAGCAAGTTCTTTCTCAAAGGTGAATGACAGAGTACAAGAAACAAACAAGTAGGGAACACACATGCATGAGGGGGTGGGTGGAGAAACACAAAAGAGGGATGCAAAGGAGCATGGCAGATAGGCAGTGGGTAAACATCAAAGGGAGAGGAAAGGACAGCCAGGAAGACAGGAACAGAGGTGTGATTAGGGTAAGGATGGAGGAGGGGAGGGATTAAGATGAAGGTTGAAGCTGGGGAAATGGACAAAGGAGTGTGGTTAGGGGAGGGGGGGGGGGGGGGGGTTAGAATTGAAGATGGTAATAGGGCAAGAAAAGGAACAAAGAGAAGTGGCAAGGATAAACAGGAAATGGAAAGACAACACCATTTGGCCAAGAGACCCCAAGAGGGTTATGCCAGGAGGATAATCTGTAAACAAATGACAATGGGGGAAAAAATTGTTAAGTTAATCATTTCCTTCCTGGATGTTGAGACCATGTGGTTGAATAGTCCGAAGACGTTTCATCCAAACTTTCTCTCGGCTGAGGCGAACTGAGTCCTTGCGGTGGCGAAGTGATTCTATGCCCTGTAGAATCATATCAGAAATGGAATGGTTAGGCAAGTTGAAGTGATGACCAACAGGGGTGTCCATTTTCTTGGTGTTCACAGTCGACCGATGGCCATAGAAACGCTTTTTGAGCGTGTTCTTGGTCTCCCCGACATACTGGATACCACAAACCCTGCAAGAAATGAGATATATGACATTAGAGGTGTTGCAAGTGATGTTGCCATTGGTTCTGTGAGTAGTTCCAGATGAATGGCCAGAAAAGGAGTCAGACTCCTGCATGTGAGTCTGGCAAACAACACACCTGGAATCGCACTTAAAAGTACCATGCTGTATGGGAGGGGATGCAGCCAAGGTGGGGACCTCGGCTCGAACAATCAGGTCTCGTAGATTGCGGGGGCGCCTATAAGCCAATACTGGGTTGTCAGGGGCGGCACGGGCAAGGCGATCTGAAGTATGAAGGATATGATGGTTGTCGTTAGTTATTTTACGAAGGGGAGGGAGACTGGGATGAAAGGTGGTGACCAAGGGAATCTTGGGGTCGGCATTAGTGCTAGGCGTCTTTTCCTTGAGAGCCAAATCTCTGGTGATAGATTTGGCTCTGGTG